>CM059556.1:34946963-36146963 GCA_030386875.1 Morinoia aosen
GTGTGGTGTCTTGGTTTGTTGTGTGTCTTGGTGTGTTGTGTGGGTCCTTGTTGGTGTGTTGTGTGGGTCTTGTTGGTGTGTTGTGTGGGTCTTGTTGGTGTGTTGTGGGGGTCTTGTTGGTGTGTTGTGTGGGTGTCTTGTTGGTGTGTTGTGTGGGGTCTTGTTGGTGTGTTGTGTGGGGTCTTGTTGGTGTGTTGTGTGGGTCTTGTTGGTGTGTTGTGTGGGTCTTGTTGGTGTGTTGTGTGGGTCTTGTTGGTGTGTTGTGTGGGTGTCTTGTTGGTGTGTTGTGTGGGTGTTGTTGGTGTGTTGTGTGGGTCTTGTTGGTGTGTTGTGTGGGTCTTGTTGGTGTGTTGTGTGGGTCTTGTTGGTGTGTTGTGTGGGTGTCTTGTTGGTGTGTTGTGTGGGTCTTGTTGGTGTGTTGTGTGGGTGTCTTGTTGGTGTGTTGTGTGGGTCTTGTTGGTGTGTTGTGTGGGTCTTGTTGGTGTGTTGTGTGGGTCTTGTTGGTGTGTTGTGTGGGTCTTGTTGGTGTGTTGTGTGGGTCTTGTTGGTGTGTTGTGTGGGTGTCTTGTTGGTGTGTTGTGTGGGTCTTGTTGGTGTGTTGTGTGGGTCTTGTTGGTGTGTTGTGTGGGTCTTGTTGGTGTGTTGTGTGGGTGTCTTGTTGGTGTGTTGTGTGGGTCTTGTTGGTGTGTTGTGTGGGTCTTGTTGGTGTGTTGTGTGGGTCTTGTTGGTGTGTTGTGTGGGTCTTGTTGGTGTGTTGTGTGGGTGTCTTGTTGGTGTGTTGTGTGGGTCTTGTTGGTGTGTTGTGTGGGTCTTGTTGGTGTGTTGTGTGGGTCTTGTTGGTGTGTTGTGTGGGTCTTGTTGGTGTGTTGTGGGGGTCTTGTTGGTGTGTTGTGTGGGTCTTGTTGGTGTGTTGTGTGGGTCTTGTTGGTGTGTTGTGGGGGTCTTGTTGGTGTGTTGTGTGGGTCTTGTTGGTGTGTTGTGGGGGTCTTGTTGGTGTGTTGTGTGGGTCTTGTTGGTGTGTTGTGGGGGTCTTGTTGGTGTGTTGTGGGTGTCTTGTTGGTGTGTTGTGTGGGTCTTTTTGGTGTGTTGTGGGGGTCTTGTTGGTGTGTTGTGTGGGTCTTGTTGGTGTGTTGTGGGGGTCTTGTTGGTGTGTTGTGTGGGTCTTGTTGGTGTGTTGTGGGGGTCTTGTTGGTGTGTTGTGTGGGTCTTGTTGGTGTGTTGTGTGGGTCTTGTTGGTGTGTTGTGGGGGTCTTGTTGGTGTGTTGTGTGGGTCTTGTTGGTGTGTTGTGGGGGTCTTGTTGGTGTGTTGTGTGGGTCTTGTTGGTGTGTTGTGGGGGTCTTGTTGGTGTGTTGTGGGGGTCTTGTTGGTGTGTTGTGTGGGTCTTGTTGGTGTGTTGTGGGGGTCTTGTTGGTGTGATGTGTGGGTCTTGTTGGTGTGTTGTGTGGGTCTTGTTGGTGTGTTGTGTGGGTGTCTTGTTGGTGTGTTGTGTGGGTCTTGTTGGTGTGTTGTGTGGGTCTTGTTGGTGTGTTGTGTGGGTCTTGTTGGTGTGTTGTGTGGGTGTCTTGTTGGTGCGTTGTGTGGGTCTTGTTGGTGTGTTGTGTGGGTCTTTTTGGTGTGTTGTGGGGGTCTTGTTGGTGTGTTGTGTGGGTGTCTTGTTGGTGTGTTGTGTGGGTCTTGTTGGTGTGTTGTGGGGGTCTTGTTGGTGTGTTGTGTGGGTGTCTTGTTGGTGTGTTGTGTGGGTCTTGTTGGTGTGTTGTGTGGGTCTTGTTGGTGTGTTGTGGGTGTTGTTGGTGTGTTGTGTGGGTCTTGTTGGTGTGTTGTGTGGGTCTTGTTGGTGTGTTGTGTGGGTGTCTTGTTGGTGCGTTGTGTGGGTCTTGTTGGTGTGTTGTGTGGGTGTCTTGTTGGTGTGTTGTGTGGGTCTTGTTGGTGTGTTGTGGGTGTTGTTGGTGTGTTGTGTGGGTCTTGTTGGTGTGTTGTGTGGGTCTTGTTCATGTGTTGTGTGGGTCTTGTTGGTGTGTTGTGTGGGTGTCTTGTTGGTGTGTTGTGTGGGTCTTGTTGGTGTGTTGTGTGGGTCTTGTTGGTGTGTTGTGGGTGTTGTTGGTGTGTTGTGTGGGTCTTGTTGGTGTGTTGTGTGGGTCTTGTTGGTGTGTTGTGTGGGTGTCTTGTTGGTGTGTTGTGTGGGTCTTGTTGGTGTGTTGTGGGTGTCTTGTTGGTGTGTTGTGTGGGTCTTGTTGGTGTGTTGTGGGTGTCTTGTTGGTGTGTTGTGTGGGTCTTGTTGGTGTGTTGTGTGGGTCTTGTTGGTGTGTTGTGTGGGTCTTGTTGGTGTGTTGTGTGGGTCTTGTTGGTGTGTTGTGGGTGTCTTGTTGGTGTGTTGTGTGGGTCTTGTTGGTGTGTTGGGTGTCTTGTTGGTGTGTGTGGGTCTTGTTGGTGTGTTGTGTGGGTCTTGTTGGTGTGTTGTGTGGGTGTCTTGTTGGTGTGTTGTGTGGGTCTTGTTGGTGTGTTGTGTGGGTGTCTTGTTGGTGTGTTGTGTGGGTCTTGTTGGTGTGTTGTGTGGGTGTCTTGTTGGTGTGTTGTGTGGGTCTTGTTGGTGTGTTGTGTGGGTGTCTTGTTGGTGTGTTGTGTGGGTCTTGTTGGTGTGTTGTGTGGGTGTCTTGTTGGTGTGTTGTGTGGGTCTTGTTGGTGTGTTGTGTGGGTGTCTTGTTGGTGTGTTGTGTGGGTCTTGTTGGTGTGTTGTGTGGGTCTTGTTGGTGTGTTGTGGGTGTCTTGCTGGTGTGTTGTGTGGGTCTTGTTGGTGTGTTGTGGGTGTCTTGTTGGTGTGTTGTGTGGGTGTCTTGTTGGTGTGTTGTGTGGGTCTTGTTGGTGTGTTGTGGGTGTCTTGTTGGTGTGTTGTGTGGGTGTCTTGTTGGTGTGTTGTGTGGGTCTTGTTGGTGTGTTGTGGGTGTCTTGTTGGTGTGTTGTGTGGGTGTCTTGTTGGTGTGTTGTGTGGGTCTTGTTGGTGTGTTGTGGGTGTCTTGTTGGTGTGTTGTGTGGGTGTCTTGTTGGTGTGTTGTGTGGGTCTTGTTGGTGTGTTGTGGGTGTCTTGTTGGTGTGTTGTGTGGGTGTCTTGTTGGTGTGTTGTGTGGGTCTTGTTGGTGTGTTGTGTGGGTGTCTTGTTGGTGTGTTGTGTGGGTCTTGTTGGTGTGTTGTGTGGGTCTTGTTGGTGTGTTGTGTGGGTGTCTTGTTGGTGTGTTGTGTGGGTCTTGTTGGTGTGTTGTGTGGGTCTTGTTGGTGTGTTGTGGGTGTCTTGTTGGTGCGTTGTGTGGGTCTTGTTGGTGTGTTGTGGGTGCCTTGTTGGTGTGTTGTGTGGGTCTTGTTGGTGTGTTGTGTGGGTCTTGTTGGTGTGTTGTGTGGGTGTCTTGTTGATGTGTTGTGTGGGTCTTGTTGGTGTGTTGTGTGGGTCTTGTTGGTGTGTTGTGTGGGTGTTGTTGATGTGTTGTGTGGGTCTTGTTGGTGTGTTGTGTGGGTCTTGTTGGTGTGTTGTGGGGGTCTTGTTGGTGTGTTGTGGGGGTCTTGTTGGTGTGTTGTGTGGGTCTTGTTGGTGTGTTGTGTGGGTCTTGTTGGTGTGTTGTGTGGGTCTTGTTGGTGTGTTGTGTGGGTCTTGTTGGTGTGTTGTGTGGGTCTTGTTGGTGTGTTGTGTGGGTCTTGTTGGTGTGTTGTGTGGGTCTTGTTGGTGTGTTGTGTGGGTCTTGTTGGTGTGTTGTGTGGGTCTTGTTGGTGTGTTGTGTGGGTCTTGTTGGTGTGTTGTGGGGGTCTTGTTGGTGTGTTGTGTGGGTCTTGTTGGTGTGTTGTGTGGGTCTTGTTGGTGTGTTGTGTGGGTCTTGTTGGTGTGTTGTGTGGGTCTTGTTGGTATGTTGTGTGGGTCTTGTTGGTGTGTTGTGTGGGTCTTGTTGGTGTGTTGTGGGGGTCTTGTTGGTGTGTTGTGTGGGTGTCTTGTTGGTGTGTTGTGGGGGTCTTGTTGGTGTGTTGTGTGGGTGTCTTGTTGGTGTGTTGTGGGGGTCTTGTTGGTGTGTTGTGTGGGTGTCTTGTTGGTGTGTTGTGGGGGTCTTGTTGGTGTGTTGTGTGGGTGTCTTGTTGGTGTGTTGTGGGTGTCTTGTTGGTGTGTTGTGTGGGTGTCTTGTTGGTGTGTTGTGTGGGTGTCTTGTTGGTGTGTTGTGTGGGTCTTGTTGGTGTGTTGTGGGTATCTTGTTGGTGTGTTGTGGGGGTCTTGTTGGTGTGTTGTGTGGGTCTTGTTGGTGTGTTGTGGGGGTCTTGTTGGTGTGTTGTATGGGTGTCTTGTTGGTGTGTTGTGTGGGTCTTGTTGGTGTGTTGTGTGGGTCTTGTTGGTGTGTTGTGTGGGTGTTGTTGATGTGTTGTGTGGGTCTTGTTGGTGTGTTGTGTGGGTCTTGTTGGTGTGTTGTGGGGGTCTTGTTGGTGTGTTGTGGGGGTCTTGTTGGTGTGTTGTGTGGGTCTTGTTGGTGTGTTGTGTGGGTCTTGTTGGTGTGTTGTGTGGGTCTTGTTGGTGTGTTGTGTGGGTCTTGTTGGTGTGTTGTGTGGGTCTTGTTGGTGTGTTGTGTGGGTCTTGTTGGTGTGTTGTGTGGGTCTTGTTGGTGTGTTGTGTGGGTCTTGTTGGTGTGTTGTGTGGGTCTTGTTGGTGTGTTGTGTGGGTCTTGTTGGTGTGTTGTGTGGGTCTTGTTGGTGTGTTGTGGGGGTCTTGTTGGTGTGTTGTGTGGGTCTTGTTGGTGTGTTGTGTGGGTCTTGTTGGTGTGTTGTGGGGGTCTTGTTGGTGTGTTGTGTGGGTCTTGTTGGTGTGTTGTGTGGGTCTTGTTGGTGTGTTGTGTGGGTCTTGTTGGTGTGTTGTGTGGGTCTTGTTGGTGTGTTGTGTGGGTGTTGTTGGTGTGTTGTGTGGGTCTTGTTGGTGTGTTGTGTGGGTGCTGTTGGTTTGTGTGGGTGTTGTTGGTGTGTTGTGGGGGTCTTGTTGGTGTGTTGTGTGGGTGCTGTTGGTTTGTGTGGGTGTTGTTGGTGTGTTGTGTGGGTCTTGTTGGTGTGTTGTGTGGGTCTTGTTGGTGTGTTGTGTGGGTGCTGTTGGTTTGTGTGGGTGCTGTTGGTTTGTGTGGGTCTTGTTGGTGTGTTGTGTGGGTCTTGTTGGTGTGTTGTGTGGGTGCTGTTGGTTTGTGTGGGTCTTGTTGGTGTGGTTGTGTGGGTGCTGTTGGTTTGTGTGGTGTTGTGTGTTGTGTGGTCTTGTTGGTGTGTTGTGGGGGGTCTTGTTGGTGTGTTGTGTGGGTGCTGTTGGTTTGTGTGGGTGTTGTTGGTGTGTTGTGTGGGTCTTGTTGGTGTGTTGTGGGGGTCTTGTTGGTGTGTTGTGGGGGTCTTGTTGGTGTGTTGTGTGGGTCTTGTTGGTGTGTTGTGTGGGTCTTGTTGGTGTGTTGTGTGGGTGCTGTTGGTTTGTGTGGGTGTTGTTGGTGTGTTGTGTGGGTCTTGTTGGTGTGTTGTGTGGGTCTTGTTGGTGTGTTGTGTGGGTGTTGTTGGTGTGTGTGTTGTTGGTGTGTTGTGTGGGTGTTGTTGGTGTGTTGTGTGGGTGTTGTTGGTGTGTGTGTTGTTGGTGTGTTGTGTGGGTGCTGTTGGTTTGTGTGGGTCTTGTTGGTGTGTTGTGTGGGTCTTGTTGGTGTGTTGTGTGGGTGTTGTTGGTGTGTGTGTTGTTGGTGTGTTGTGTGGGTGCTGTTGGTTTGTGTGGGTCTTGTTGGTGTGTTGTGTGGGTCTTGTTGGTGTGTTGTGTGGGTCTTGTTGGTGTGTTGTGTGGGTGTTGTTGGTGTGTTGTGTGGGTCTTGTTGGTGTGTTGTGTGGGTGTTGTTGGTGTGTTGTGTGGGTGCTGTTGGTTTGTGTGGGTCTTGTTGGTGTGTTGTGTGGGTCTTGTTGGTGTGTTGTGTGGGTCTTGTTGGTGTGTTGTGTGGGTGTTGTTGGTGTGTTGTGTGGGTGTTGTTGGTGTGTTGTGGGGGTCTTGTTGGTGTGTTGTGTGGGTCTTGTTGGTGTGTTGTGTGGGTGTTGTTGGTGTGTTGTGTGGGTCTTGTTGGTGTGTTGTGTGGGTCTTGTTGGTGTGTTGTGGGGGTCTTGTTGGTGTGTTGTGGGGGTCTTGTTGGTGTGTTGTGTGGGTCTTGTTGGTGTGTTGTGTGGGTGTTGTTGGTGTGTTGTGTGGGTGTTGTTGGTGTGTTGTGGGGGTCTTGTTGGTGTGTTGTGTGGGTCTTGTTGGTGTGTTGTGTGGGTGCTGTTGGTTTGTGTGGGTGTTGTTGGTGTGTTGTGGGGGTCTTGTTGGTGTGTTGTGGGGGTCTTGTTGGTGTGTTGTGGGTGTCTTGTTGGTGTGTTGTGTGGGTGTTGTTGGTGTGTTGTGTGGGTGTTGTTGGTGTGTTGTGGGGGTCTTGTTGGTGTGTTGTGTGGGTCTTGTTATTGTGTTGTGGGGTCTTGTTGGTGTGTTGTGGGGGTCTTGTTGGTGTGTTGTGGGTGTCTTGTTGGTGTGTTGTGGGTGTCTTGTTGGTGTGTTGTGGGTGTCTTGTTGGTGTGTTGTGGGGTCTTGTTGGTGTGTTGTGGGTGTCTTGTTGGTGTGTTGTGGGGGTCTTGTTGGTGTGTTGTGTGGGTGCTGTTGGTTTGTGTGGGTGTTGTTGGTGTGTTGTGGGGGTCTTGTTGGTGTGTTGTGGGGGTCTTGTTGGTGTGTTGTGGGGGTCTTGTTGGTGTGTTGTGGGGGTCTTGTTGGTGTGTTGTGGGGTCTTGTTGGTGTGTTGTGGGGGTCTTGTTGGTGTGTTGTGGGGGTCTTGTTGGTGTGTTGTGGGGGTCTTGTTGGTGTGTTGTGTGGGTGCTGTTGGTTTGTGTGGGTGTTGTTGGTGTGTTGTGTGGGTGCTGTTGGTTTGTGTGGGTGTTGTTGGTCTGTTGTGGGGGTCTTGTTGGTGTGTTGTGGGGGTCTTGTTGGTGTGTTGTGGGTGTCTTGTTGGTGTGTTGTGGGGGTCTTGTTGGTGTGTTGTGGGGGTCTTGTTGGTGTGTTGTGTGGGTGTTGTTGGTGTGTTGTGTGGGTGTTGTTGGTGTGTTGTGGGGGTCTTGTTGGTGTGTTGTGTGGGTCTTGTTGGTGTGTTGTGTGGGTGCTGTTGGTTTGTGTGGGTGTTGTTGGTGTGTTGTGGGGGTCTTGTTGGTGTGTTGTGTGGGTCTTGTTGGTGTGTTGTGTGGGTGCTGTTGGTTTGTGTGGGTGTTGTTGGTGTGTTGTGTGGGTGCTGTTGGTTTGTGTGGGTGTTGTTGTTGTGGGGGTCTTGTTGGTGTGTTGTGTGGGTCTTGTTGGTGTGTTGTTGGGGTGTCTTGTTGGTGTGTTGTGTGGGTCTTGTTGGTGTGTTGTGTGGGTGTTGTTGGTGTGTTGTGTGGGTGTCTTGTTGGTGTGTTGTGTGGGTCTTGTTGGTGTGTTGTGTGGGTCTTGTTGGTGTGTTGTGTGGGTCTTGGTGTGTTGTGTGGGTCTTGTTGGTGTGTTGTGTGGGTGTTGTTGGTGTGTTGTGTGGGTGTTGTTGGTGTGTTGTGTGGGTGTTGTTGGTGTGTTGTGTGGGTGTTGTTGGTGTGTTGTGTGGGTGTTGTTGGTGTGTTGTGTGGGTGTTGTTGGTGTGTTGTGTGGGTGTTGTTGGTGTGTTGTGTGGGTGTTGTTGGTGTGTTGTGTGGGTGTTGTTGGTGTGTTGTGTGGGTGTTGTTGGAGTGTTGTGTGGGTGTTGTTGGTGTGTTGTGTGGGTGTTGTTGGTGTGTTGTGTGGGTGTTGTTGGTGTGTTGTGTGGGTGTTGTTGGTGTGTTGTGTGGGTGTTGTTGGTGTGTTGTGTGGGTGTTGTTGGTGTGTTGTGTGGGTGTTGTTGGTGTGTTGTGTGGGTGTTGTTGGTGTGTTGTGTGGGTGTTGTTGGTGTGTTGTGTGGGGTCTTGTTGGTGTGTTGTGTGGGTCTTGTTGGTGTGTTGTGTGGGTCTTGTTGGTGTGTTGTGTGGGTGTTGTTGGTGTGTTGTGTGGGTCTTGTTGGTGTGTTGTGTGGGTGTTGTTGGTGTGTTGTGTGGGTCTTGTTGGTGTGTTGTGTGGGTCTTGTTGGTGTGTTGTGTGGGTCTTGTTGGTGTGTTGTGTGGGTGTTGTTGGTGTGTTGTGTGGGTCTTGTTGGTGTGTTGTGTGGGTGTTGTTGGTGTGTTGTGTGGGTGTCTTGTTGGTGTGTTGTGTGGGTGTTGTTGGTGTGTTGTGTGGGTGTTGTTGGTGTGTTGTGTGGGTCTTGTTGGTGTGTTGTGTGGGTCTTGTTGGTGTGTTGTGTGGGTGTTGTTGGTGTGTTGTGTGGGTCTTGTTGGTGTGTTGTGTGGGTCTTGTTGGTGTGTTGTGTGGGTCTTGTTGGTGTGTTTGTGTGGGTCTTGTTGGTGTGTTGTGTGGGTGTTGTTGGTGTGTTGTGTGGGTCATGTTGGTGTGTTGTGTGGGTGTCTTGTTGGTGTGTTGTGTGGGTCTTGTTGGTGTGTTGTGTGGGTGTCTTGTTGGTGTGTTGTGTGGGTCTTGTTGGTGTGTTGTGTGGGTGTCTTGTTGGTGTGTTGTGTGGGTCTTGTTGGTGTGTTGTGTGGGTGTCTTGTTGGTGTGTTGTGTGGGTGTCTTGTTGGTGTGTTGTGTGGGTCTTGTTGGTGTGTTGTGTGGGTCTTGTTGGTGTGTTGTGTGGGTGTTGTTGGTGTGTTGTGGGGGTGTCTTGTTGGTGTGTTTTGTGGGTGTTGTTGGTATGTTGTGTGGGTGTTATTGGTGTGTTGTGTGGGTGTTGTTGGTGTGGTTGTGTGGGTGTCTTGTTGGTGTGTTGTGTGGGTGTTGTTGGTGTGTTGTGTGGGTGTCTTGTTGGTGTGTTGTGTGGGTCTTGTTGGTGTGTTGTGTGGGTGTTGTTGGTGTGTTGTGTGGGTGTCTTGTTGGTGTGTTGTGTGGGTGTTGTTGGTGTGTTGTGTGGGTCTTGTTGGTGTGTTGTGTGGGTCTTGTTGGTGTGTTGTGTGGGTGTTGTTGGTGTGTTGTGTGGGTCTTGTTGGTGTGTTGTGTGGGTCTTGTTGGTGTGTTGTGTGGGTCTTGTTGGTGTGTTGTGTGGGTGTTGTTGGTGTATTGTGTGGGTGTTGTTGGTGTGTTGTGTGGGTGTCTTGTTGGTGTGTTGTGTGGGTCTTGTTGGTGTGTTATGTGGGTCTTGTTGGTGTGTTGTGTGGGTGTTGTTGGTGTGTTGTGTGGGTCTTGTTGGTGTGTTGTGGGGGTCTTGTTGGTGTGTTGTGTGGGGGTCTTGTTGGTGTGTTGTGTGGGTCTTGTTGGTGTGTTGTGTGGGTCTTGTTGGTGTGTTGTGGGGGTCTTGTTGGTGTGTTGTGTGGGTGTTGTTGGTGTGTTGTGTGGGTCTTGTTGGTGTGTTGTGTGGGTCTTGTTGGTGTGTTGTGTGGGTGTTGTTGGTGTGTTGTGTGGGTGTTGTTGGTGTGTTGTGTGGGTCTTGTTGGTGTGTTGTGTGGGTGTTGTTGGTGTGTTGTGTGGGTGTTGTTGGTGTGTTGTGTGGGTGTTGTTGGTGTGTTGTGTGGGTCTTGTTGGGTGTGTTGTGTGGGTGTTGTTGGTGTGTTGTGTGGGTGTTGTTGGTGTGTTGTGTGGGTCTTGTTGGTGTGTTGTGTGGGTGTTGTTGGTGTGTTGTGTGGGTCTTGTTGGTGTGTTGTGTGGGTGTTGTTGGTGTGTTGTGTGGGTGTTGTTGGTGTGTTGTGGGGGTCTTGTTGGTGTGTTGTGTGGGTCTTGTTGGTGTGTTGTGTGGGTCTTGTTGGTGTGTTGTGTGGGTCTTGTTGGTGTGTTGTGTGGGTCTTGTTGGTGTGTTGTGTGGGTCTTGTTGGTGTGTTTGTGTGGGTCTTGTTGGTGTGTTGTGTGGGTCTTGTTGGTGTGTTGTGTGGGTCTTGTTGGTGTGTTGTGGGGGTCTTGGTTGGTGTGTTGTGTGGGTCTTGTTGGTGTGTTGTGTGGGTGTTGTTGGTGTGTTGTGTGGGTGTTGTTGGTGTGTTGTGTGGGTGTTGTTGGTGTGTTGTGTGGGTCTTGTTGGTGTGTTGTGTGGGTCTTGTTGGTGTGTTGTGTGGGTGTTGTTGGTGTGTTGTGTGGGTCTTGTTGGTGTGTTGTGTGGGTCTTGTTGGTGTGTTGTGTGGGTCTTGTTGGTGTGTTGTGTGGGTCTTGTTGGTGTGTTGTGTGGGTCTTGTTGGTGTGTTGTGTGGGTGTTGTTGGTGTGTTGTGTGGGTGTTGTTGGTGTGTTGTGTGGGTCTTGTTGGTGTGTTGTGTGGGTGTTGTTGGTGTGTTGTGTGGGTCTTGTTGGTGTGTTGTGTGGGTGTTGTTGGTGTGTTGTGTGGGTGTTGTTGGTGTGTTGTGTGGGTTTTGTTGGTGTGTTGTGTGGGTCTTGTTGGTGTGTTGTGTGGGTCTTGTTGGTGTGTTGTGGGGGTCTTGTTGGTGTGTTGTGTGGGTGTTGTTGGTGTGTTGTGTGGGTCTTGTTGGTGTGTTGTGTGGGTCTTGTTGGTATGTTGTGTGGGTGTTGTTGGTGTGTTGTGTGGGTGTTGTTGGTGTGTTGTGTGGGTCTTGTTGGTGTGTTGTGTGGGTCTTGTTGGTGTGTTGTGTGGGTGTTGTTGGTGTGTTGTGTGGGTGTTGTTGGTGTGTTGTGTGGGTCTTGTTGGTGTGTTGTGTGGGTCTTGTTGGTGTGTTGTGTGGGTCTTGTTGGTGTGTTGTGTGTGTCTTGTTGGTGTGTTGTGTGGGTCTTGTTGGTGTGTTGTGTGGGTGTCTTGTTGGTGTGTTGTGTGGGTGTCTTGTTGGTGTGTTGTGTGGGTGTCTTGTTGGTGTGTTGTGTGGGTCTTGTTGGTGTGTTGTGTGGGTGTCTTGTTGGTGTGTTGTGTGGGTGTTGTTGGTGTGTTGTGTGGGTGTCTTGTTGGTGTGTTGTGTGGGTCTTGTTGGTGTGTTGTGTGGGTCTTGTTGGTGCGTTGTGTGGGTGTCTTGTTGGTGTGTTGTGTGGGGTCTTGTTGGTGTGTTGTGTGGGTGTTGTTGGTGTGTTGTGTGGGTCTTGTTGGTGTGTTGTGTGGGTGTCTTGTTGGTGTGTTGTGTGGGTCTTGTTGGTGTGTTGTGTGGGTCTTGTTGGTGTGTTGTGTGGGTGTTGTTGGTGTGTTGTGTGGGTGTCTTGTTGGTGTGTTGTGTGGGTCTTGTTGGTGTGTTGTGTGGGTCTTGTTGGTGTGTTGTGTGGGTGTCTTGTTGGTGTGTTGTGTGGGTGTTGTTGGTGTGTTGTGTGGGTGTCTTGTTGGTGTGTTGTGTGGGTCTTGTTGGTGTGTTGTGTGGGTCTTGTTGGTGTGTTGTGTGGGTGTCTTGTTGGTGTGTTGTGTGGGTCTTGTTGGTGTGTTGTGTGGGTGTCTTGTTGGTGTGTTGTGTGGGTGTCTTGTTGGTGTGTTGTGTGGGTGTCTTGTTGGTGTGTTGTGTGGGTCTTGTTGGTGTGTTGTAAGGGTGTTGTTGGTGTGTTGTGTGGGTGTCTTGTTGGTGTGTTGTGTGGGTCTTGTTGGTGTGTTGTGTGGGTGTTGTTGGTGTGTTGTGTGGGGGTCTTGTTGGTGTGTTGTGTGGGTGTCTTGTTGGTGTGTTGTGTGGGTGTTGTTGGTGTGTTGTGTGGGTGTTGTTGGTGTGTTGTGTGGGTGTTGTTGGTGTGTTGTGTGGGTGTTGTTGGTGTGTTGTGTGGGGGTCTTGTTGGTGTGTTGTGTGGGGGTCTTGTTGGTGTGTTGTGTGGGTGTTGTTGGTGTGTTGTGTGGGTGTTGTTGGTGTGTTGTGTGGGGGTCTTGTTGGTGTGTTGTGTGGGGGTCTTGTTGGTGTGTTGTGTGGGGGTCTTGTTGGTGTGTTGTGTGGGTGTCTTGTTGGTGTGTTGTGTGGGTGTTGTTGGTGTGTTGTGTGGGTGTCTTGTTGGTGTGTTGTGTGGGTGTTGTTGGTGTGTTGTGTGGGTGTCTTGTTGGTGTGTTGTGTGGGTGTTGTTGGTGTGTTGTGTGGGTGTCTTGTTGGTGTGTTGTGTGGGTGTCTTGTTGGTGTGTTGTGTGGGTGTTGTTGGTGTGTTGTGTGGGTGTCTTGTTGGTGTGTTGTGTGGGTGTTGTTGATGTGTTGTGTGGGTGTTGTTGGTGTGTTGTGTGGGTGTTGTTGGTGTGTTGTGGGGGTCTTGTTGGTGTGTTGTGTGGGTGTCTTGTTGGTGTGTTGTGTGGGTCTTGTTGGTGTGTTGTGTGGGTGTTGTTGGTGTTTTGTGTGGGTGTCTTGTTGGTGTGTTGTGTGGGTCTTGTTGGTGTGTTGTGTGGGTGTTGTTGGTGTGTTGTTTGGGTGTTGTTGGTGTGTTGTGTGGGTGTTGTTGGTGTGTTGTGTGGGTGTCTTGTTGGTGTGTTGTGTGGGTCTTGTTGGTGTGTTGTGTGGGTGTTGTTGGTGTGTTGTGGGGGTCTTGTTGGTGTGTTGTGTGGGTGTTGTTGGTGTGTTGTGTGGGTGTTGTTGGTGTGTTGTGTGGGTGTTGTTGGTGTGTTGTGTGGGTGTTGTTGGTGTGTTGTGTGGGTCTTGTTGGAGTGTTGTGTGGGTGTTGTTGGTGTGTTGTGTGGGTCTTGTTGGTGTGTTGTGTGGGTGCTGTTGGTTTGTGTGGGTGTTGTTGGTGTGTTGTGGGGGTCTTGTTGGTGTGTTGTGGGGGTCTTGTTGGTGTGTTGTGGGGGTCTTGTTGGTGTGTTGTGTGGGTGTTGTTGGTGTGTTGTGTGGGTGTTGTTGGTGTGTTGTGTGGGTGTTGTTGGTGTGTTGTGTGGGTGTTGTTGGTGTGTTGTGTGGGTCTTGTTGGTGTGTTGTGTGGGTCTTGTTGGTGTGTTGTGTGGGTGTTGTTGGTGTGTTGTGGGGGTCTTGTTGGTGTGTTGTGGGGGTCTTGTTGGTGTGTTGTGGGGGTCTTGTTGGTGTGTTGTGGGGGTCTTGTTGGTGTGTTGTGGGGTCTTGTTGGTGTGTTGTGGGGGTCTTGTTGGTGTGTTGTGGGGTCTTGTTATTGTGTTGTGGGGTCTTGTTGGTGTGTTGTGGGGGTCTTGTTGGTGTGTTGTGGGGGTCTTGTTGGTGTGTTGTGGGGGTGTTGTTGATGTGTTGTGTGGGTGTTGTTGGTGTGTTGTGGGGTCTTGTTGGTGTGTTGTGGGGGTCTTGTTGGTGTGTTGTGGGGGTCTTGTTGGTGTGTTGTGTGGGTGTTGTTGATGTGTTGTGTGGGTGTTGTTGGTGTGTTGTGGGGTCTTGTTGGTGTGTTGTGTGGGTGTCTTGTTGGTGTGTTGTGTGGGTGTCTTGTTGGTGTGTTGTGTGGGTCTTGTTGGTGTGTTGTGGGGGTCTTGTTGGTGTGTTGTGGGGGTCTTGTTGGTGTGTTGTGTGGGTGTTGTTGATGTGTTGTGTGGGTGTTGTTGGTGTGTTGTGGGGTCTTGTTGGTGTGTTGTGGGGGTCTTGTTGGTGTGTTGTGGGGGTCTTGTTGGTGTGTTGTGGGGGTCTTGTTGGTGTGTTGTGTGGGTCTTGTTGGTGTGTTGTGTGGGTGTTGTTGGTGTGTTGTGTGGGTGTTGTTGATGTGTTGTGTGGGTGTTGTTGGTGTGTTGTGGGGTCTTGTTGGTGTGTTGTGGGTGTCTTGTTGGTGTGTTGTGGGTGTCTTGTTGGTGTGTTGTGGGGGTCTTGTTGGTGTGTTGTGGGTGTCTTGTTGGTATGTTGTGGGGGTCTTGTTGGTGTGTTGTGGGGGTCTTGTTGGTGTGTTGTGGGGGTCTTGTTAGTGCGTTGTGTGGGTGTTGTTGGTGTGTTGTGGGGGTCTTGTTGGTGTGTTGTGGGGGTCTTGTTGGTGTGTTGTGGGGGTCTTGTTGGTGTGTTGTGTGGGTCTTGTTGGTGTGTTGTGGGGTTCTTGTTGGTGTGTTGTGTGGGTGTTGTTGGTGTGTTGTGGGTGTCTTGTTGGTGTGTTGTGGGTGTCTTGTTGGTGTGTTGTGTGGGTCTTGTTGGTGTGTTGTGGGGGTCTTGTTGGTGTGTTGTGGGGGTCTTGTTGGTGTGTTGTGGGGGTCTTGTTGGTGTGTTGTGGGGGTCTTGTTGGTGTGTTGTGGGGGTCTTGTTGGTGTGTTGTGGGGGTCTTGTTGGTGTGTTGTGGGTGTCTTGTTGGTGTGTTGTGGGGGTCTTGTTGGTGTGTTGTGGGGGTCTTGTTGGTGTGTTGTGGGGGTCTTGTTGGTGTGTTGTGGGGGTCTTGTTGGTGTGTTGTGGGGGTCTTGTTGGTGTGTTGTGGGGGTCTTGTTAGTGCGTTGTGTGGGTGTTGTTGGTGTGTTGTGGGGTCTTGTTGGTGTGTTGTGGGGGTCTTGTTGGTGTGTTGTGGGGGTCTTGTTAGTGCGTTATGTGGGTGTTGTTGGTGTGTTGTGGGGTCTTGTTGGTGTGTTGTGGGGTCTTGTTGGTGTGTTGTGGGGGTCTTGTTGGTGTGTTGTGGGGGTCTTGTTAGTGCGTTGTGTGGGTGTTGTTGGTGTGTTGTGGGGTCTTGTTGGTGTGTTGTGGGGGTCTTGTTGGTGTGTTGTGGGGGTCTTGTTGGTGTGTTGTGGGGGTCTTGTTGGTGTGTTGTGGGGGTCTTGTTAGTGCGTTGTGTGGGTGTTGTTGGTGTGTTGTGGGGTCTTGTTGGTGTGTTGTGGGGGTCTTGTTGGTGTGTTGTGGGGGTCTTGTTAGTGCGTTGTGTGGGTGTTGTTGGTGTGTTGTGGGGTCTTGTTGGTGTGTTGTGGGGTCTTGTTGGTGTGTTGTGGGGGTCTTGTTGGTGTGTTGTGGGGGTCTTGTTGGTGTGTTGTGGGGTCTTGTTGGTGTGTTGTGTGGGTGTTGTTGGTGTGTTGTGGGGTCTTGTTGGTGTGTTGTGTGGGTGTTGTTGGTGTGTTGTGGGGGTCTTGTTGGTGTGATGTGGGTGTCTTTTTGGTGTGTTGTGTGGGTGTTGTTGGTGTGTTGTGGGGGTCTTGTTGGTGTGTTGTGGGGGTCTTGTTAGTGCGTTGTGTGGGTGTTGTTGGTGTGTTGTGGGGTCTTGTTGGTGTGTTGTGGGGTCTTGTTGGTGTGTTGTGGGGGTCTTGTTGGTGTGTTGTGGGGGTCTTGTTAGTGCGTTGTGTGGGTGTTGTTGGTGTGTTGTGGGGTCTTGTTGGTGTGTTGTGGGGTCTTGTTGGTGTGTTGTGGGGGTCTTGTTAGTGTGTTGTGGGGGTCTTGTTGGTGTGTTGTGGGGTCTTGTTGGTGTGTTGTGTGGGTGTTGTTGGTGTGTTGTGGGGGTCTTGTTGGTGTGTTGTGGGTGTCTTTTTGGTGTGTTGGGGGGTCATGTTGGTGTGTTGTGGGGGTCTTGTTGGTGTGTTGGGGGGTCTTGTTGGTGTGTTGTGGGTGTCTTTTTGGTGTGTTGGGGGGTCATGTTGGTGTGTTGTGGGGGTCGTGTTGGTGTGTTGTGGGGTCTTGTTGGTGTGTTGTGGGGTCTTGTTGGTGTGTTGTGTGGGTGTTGTTGGTGTGTTGGGGGGTCATGTTGGTGTGTTGTGGGTGTCTTTTTGGTGTGTTGGGGGGTCATGTTGGTGTGTTGTGGGGTCTTGTTGGTGTGTTGTGGGGGTCATGTTGGTGTGTTGTGGGGTCTTGTTGGTGTGTTGTGGGGTCTTGTTGGTGTGTTGGGGGATCTTGTTCCTGTGCTGCGGGGGTCTTGTTAGTGTGTTGTTGGGGTCTTGTTAGTCTGTTATGTCAGTCTATTGGTCATGTCAGTCTGTTGGTCATGACAGTCTGTTGAACATGTCAGTCTGTTGGTCATGCCAGTCTATTGCTCATGTCAATCTGTTGCTCCTGTCAGTCTGTTGCTCATGTCAGTCTGTTGGTCATGTCAGTCTGTTGATCATGTCAGTCAGTTGGTCATGTCATTCTGTTGGTCATTTCAGTCTGTTGGTCATGTCAGTCTGTTGGTCATGTCAGTCTGTTGGTCTTGTCAGTCTGTTGGTCATGTCCTTCTGTTGATCATGCCAGGCTGCTGATCATGTCAGTCTGTTGGTTTCGTTAGTCAGTGGCCCCAGTTAGTGTGTGGAGTCGATCATGCTAGTTTGTTGGTTGTAGAAGTCTTTTGATCTGATGAGTCTATCGATCGCTTCATTCTTTTCGTCATTAGATCTGTTGGTTATGTCATTCTGTGGCGTATTGCTACTATGTCGGTGGTGTTCCCTTCAGGAGCATGGGTATCAAATCATTCAAAAAGTCATTGTGTTTCGCGACTACAACGATTCAAATTTTCGCTGCCCATAAATTTGAAATTTGAAATTTGAAATTTCCCATACTCCTTAAATTTTCAGAATCCATACATTTATTCACTCGCATCTAAATTTCCCCTACGTCTCAAATTTTTGCCGCCCATAAATTTGTCCACCCACTTCTAAATTTCCCCAACCCTTTGAAATTTTCGCCGCCCATAAAATTTCCAACCACTTCTAAATTTCTCCTAACCCGTAAATTTTCGCCGCCCATAAAATTCCCTACCACTTCTAAATTTCTCCTACCCCTTAAATTTTCACCGCTCATAATTTTGCTAACCCGCAGTTAAAACAGTCTCACTCCGCATGCTGAGCAGATCTCGAGCCTTCAGAAATAGTCTCACCATTTCAGCGTCCTGAAGTACAAAAAGAAGCTGTGGTCAAGCCTCGCAAATCCCGGGATAGAAGAGTTGAAAATAAAGTGTTTGCTACCATTGTTAATTAATTGGATTATAATTTTGAGCATCTGGAGGGGAGAAAAAATTTTATAACCCTTAACGATTTAAAAATAAAACGTAACACCCTGAAGAAATATCGGTAAATATTTTATAATGAAGGGAACCAAGTGAAGAAAATTCTCGATAGCGGACAATAATAATTAAAATTATTACTGCCAGCTATCAAGAATTCGCTTCATTATGTATAATTAAAGATGATTTTATATTATTTGAATATATAATAAAATTTACAGTAAAAAGTCACCGCAGAAATCCTCGTGATGACATACAAAGTAAAGAAATTCATTAAAAGTAAACAAACGTTACTCAATACAATATCGAGACTTTTTACAATTAATTTTGTAGCGGTGCATGGTTTTTAAATGTCACTCAGTCGCACCATAGTTTCTTATAATGTCATTCTCCCCTTTTCTGCATAGGAGTTCATATCCCCCTTGTGCGGATAATTTAATATTAAAACATACAGAATTATTTCTGGAACTACATACTTTAGCTGAGAAGAGTAGACGCCTGAAATTTTTAAAGTGATGAAAATGCCATTCCACTCATCCATTTTCTGTTCAATATGAAACAAAGATTACTAAAATAGCAGGTGGCTTAAGATGCGCTAGAAATGATTCGGAAGCAAGTCTTAGCGCGCAGAAATTTCCAGCACAGTAGTAAAAAATATCAAAGTTTTGCTTTCCTTTAACATCGAATTCGGAGATGAAAACACTTCATTATCTTGCTACCTTGTAAGGTCGTTGTTTGGAGATTTTAATCACGTATAATAAATCCCTTGAATTAATATTGATGATTCTGATAATATTGGTCAAAAATACCAAACCTAACATTGGCCAGAAAAATCCAATCTAATATTTGTCAGAATACTACAATCTAATGTTATTAGAAAAATCCAATCAAATATTGACGAGAAAAGCCCTACCTATTATTGGCCATAAAAGCCCAATCTAACATGGGCCAGAAAGGCCCAATCTAACATAGACAAGAAAGGCCCAATCTAACATAGACCAGAAACGCCCAATCTAACATAGACAAGAAAATCCAAATCTAAAATAGACCAGAAAGTTCCAATCTAACATAGACCAAAAACGTCCAATCTAACACAGATCAGAAATACTTAATCAATCATGAGCCAGAAAGGCCCAATCTGTTGCCCAGGAACGCAGACCACCACACGTTCCACCATCCTCCCTCTCTCCCCCCTGCTAAGAATGTAACTTGCAAAGCTTCAAATTTATGCCTGGATTTCATAAGTTGAGGTTATGCTTCGAGCTGCTCAAGGCTTTAATCCGAGGTTTAATTCAATTAAATCCTGGCGGTGATGTGGCACACGCGCCAGGCAACCGTTGAAGCGTTGGCACTTTTGACTTGAACGGACGTTTTTTTCTGGACCAAAACATGCCCTGTTTGATAAAAAATTGGCACCTTTGACTAGATCGGACTTTATCTGGGCCAAAACATGTACTGTTTAATGAAAACTTTGCACTTTTGACCGGAACAAAGTTTTCTCTGTGCCAATACATGTAGTTTTGTACCAAAACTAGACTTTTCTGACTCGTATTGAGTGTTTTTCTGTGCCAAGACATGTAGTTTTGAATCAAAAATAAACATTTCTAACTTGTACGGAGTAATTTTCTGGGGCAAAACGTGTACTTTTGAATAAAACTAAGCACTAAGACGCATACGATCTGTTCTTCTAACCCAGGGCTACTCAACCTTTCTATTGTCGTGTTCCCATTTAGCTTAATGGTGTATCTTCATCATGGTGGTTGTATGAAAATATATATTGTACATTTTAAAATATGAAGTGTGTTAAATGTACCCCTGGGAAATGTACCCCGATTGAGAAGCCCTGAAAAAATCTAACCAAAAACGTGTACTTTTCCCTGTAAATTTGCCTGCTACAAAACGGTAACTGATTGCTGGAAAAAACTACGATGTTCACCCGTGTTGGGCAAAATGTGAGCCTTTGGATTTTATTACGCTTAAATACCTTTTTTTAAGGTTACTGTAAATGACATGGAAATACACCAGTTTCATGTTTTTTTATGGATCAACGTAGTTCACCTTACGAATTATTCCACCTCTACGTAAAAATTATAGTAACTAGTTGTTGATGATAATTAAATACTAAAATACATACAGAAGATATCATAAAAAACGGTTTTCATCTTTTAACTAACGATTGCTCGCAGATTTTATAGTGTTTCTTTTTAGTTTCAACCAAGATTTGATTTTTCAAGCTCAGTTTTTTAATTCTAAGATTTTTTATTTGATTCCACCTATTAGACTTGTACCTACATTAATAAGCACCTACATAATAAAAATTTACAAACATACTGAGTTGTCAAAAAGGAGTACGTTTTTATCCAAGGTTACATTTTCTCCCTAAAATGAAGTACATTTTATCATTAAAAGAGGCACATTTCATCATTGAAAATAATTATATTTTATCATTAAAAAGGCGTGCATTTTATCATTAAAAAGGAATGTATTTTACCACTAAAAAGGAAATCATTTCATCATCAAAAGGAGTGCATTTTATCATTAAAAAGGAGTGCGTTTTATCACTAAAATGAGTGCATTTTATCATTAAAAAAGGGGTGCATTTTATCACTAAAAAGGAGTACATTTTATCACTAAAAAGGAAAACATTTCATCATCAAAAGGAGTGCATTTTATCATTAAAAAGGAGTGCATTTTATCATTAAAAAAGGGGTTGCATTTTATCACTGAAAAGAATTGCATTTTATCACTTCTACTGTAGAATGTAGATTCACCTAACACTCCTGTAACCCTTGCAGTGACCGCAACTGCCCCGACCAAGCGACCAACCAACAGCAGCAACACCCCCGGCGGAGCGCACCGCACGCAGCACGCCGCCACAGCGCAGTCCGGGCGCAAGTTTGTCAACTTTGGAGTGGGTTTGCAATAGAAGGTGAGAAATTGCCAACTTCAGGCCGTGGAAAGTTTTTGATTGGCGGGCTTGCCGGTAAATGTCAAACAGAACCAAATACTTACCGAGCTACCAAGAATTTAGCGGTAAATGCGAGGTGCTCGAGTTGGCAGTGGGCGAGTTGGCAGTAGACGAGTTGGCAGTGGGCGAGTTGGCAGTAGGCGAGTTGGCAGTAGACGAGTTGGCAGTCGGCGAGTTGGCAGTAGACGAGTTGGCAGTAGACGAGTTGGCAGTAGACGAGTTGGCAGTAGACGAGTTGTCAGTAGACGAGTTGGCAGTGGACGAGTTGGCAGTAGACGAGTTGGCAGTAGACGAGTTGGCAGTCGGCGAGTTGGCAGTCGGCGAGTTGGCAGTAGACGAGTTGGCAGTAGACGAGTTGGCAGTAGACGAGTTGGCAGTAGACGATTTGTCAGTAGACGAGTTGGCAGTGGACGAGTTGGCAGTAGACGAGTTGGCAGTAGACGAGTTGGCAGTAGACGAGTTGGCAGTAGACGAGTTGGCAGTAGACGAGTTGGCAGTAGACGAGTTGGCAGTAGACGAGTTGGCAGTAGACGAGTTGTCAGTAGACGAGTTGGCAGTGGACGAGTTGGCAGTAGACGAGTTGTCAGCAGACGAGTTGGCAGTGGACGAGTTGGCAGTAGACGAGTTGGCAGTAGACGAGTTGGCAGTAGACGAGTTGGCAGTGGACGAGTTGGCAGTAGACGAGTTGGCAGTAGACGAGTTGGCAGTAGACGAGTTGGCAGTAGGCGAGTTGGCAGTAGACGAGTTGTCAGTAGACGAGTTGGCAGTGGACGAGTTGGCAGTGGACGAGTTGGCAGTAGACGAGTTGGCAGTGGACGAGTTGGCAGTAGACGAGTTGGCAGTAGACGAGTTGGCAGTAGACGAGTTGGCAGTAGGCGAGTTGGCAGTAGACGAGTTGTCAGTAGACGAGTTGGCAGTGGACGAGTTGGCAGTAGACGAGTTGGCAGTAGACGAGTTGGCAGTCGGCGAGTTGGCAGTAGACGAGTTGGCAGTAGACGAGTTGGCAGTAGGCGAGTTGGCAGTGGACGAGTTGGCAGTAGACGAGTTGGCAGTAGACGAGTTGGCAGTAGACGAGTTGGCAGTAGACGAGTTGGCAGTGGACGAGTTGGCAGTAGACGAGTTGGCAGTGGACGAGTTGGCAGTAGACGAGTTGGCAGTAGACGAGTTGGCAGTGGACGAGTTGGCAGTAGACGAGTTGGCAGTGGACGAGTTGGCAGTAGACGAGTTGGCAGTAGACGAGTTGGCAGTAGACGAGTTGGCAGTCGGCGAGTTGGCAGTAGACGAGTTGGCAGTAGACGAGTTGGCAGTAGGCGAGTTGGCAGTAGACGAGTTGGCAGTAGACGAGTTGTCAGTAGACGAGTTGGCAGTAGACGAGTTGGCAGTAGACGAGTTGGCAGTAGACGAGTTGTCAGTAGACGAGTTGTCAGTAGACGAGTTGGCAGTAGACGAGTTGGCAGTAGACGAGTTGGCAGTAGACGAGTTGGCAGTAGACGAGTTGTCAGTAGACGAGTTGGCAGTAGACGAGTTGGCAGTAGACGAGTTGGCAGTAGACGAGTTGGCAGTCGGCGAGTTGGCAGTAGACGAGTTGGCAGTAGACGAGTTGGCAGTAGGCGAGTTGGCAGTAGACGAGTTGTCAGTAGACGAGTTGGCAGTGGACGAGTTGGCAGTGGACGAGTTGGCAGTAGACGAGTTGGCAGTAGACGAGTTGGCAGTAGGCGAGTTGGCAGTAGACGAGTTGTCAGTAGACGAGTTGGCAGTGGACGAGTTGGCAGTAGACGAGTTGGCAGTAGACGAGTTGGCAGTAGACGAGTTGGCAGTGGACGAGTTGGCAGTAGACGAGTTGGCAGTAGACGAGTTGGCAGTAGACGAGTTGGCAGTAGACGAGTTGGCAGTAGACGAGTTGGCAGTAGACGAGTTGGCAGTAGGCGAGTTGGCAGTGGGCGAGTTGGCAGTAGACGAGTTGGCAGTAGACGAGTTGGCAGTAGACGAGTTGGCAGTAGACGAGTTGGCAGTAGACGAGTTGGCAGTAGACGAGTTGGCAGTAGACGAGTTGGCAGTAGGCGAGTTGGCAGTGGGCGAGTTGGCAGTAGACGAGTTGGCAGTAGACGAGTTGGCAGTAGACGAGTTGGCAGTAGACGAGTTGGCAGTAGGCGAGTTGGCAGTAGGCGAGTTGGCAGTAGGCGAGTTGGCAGTAGGCGAGTTGGCAGTAGACGAGTTGGCAGTAGACGAGTTGGCAGTAGACGAGTTGGCAGTAGACGAATTGGCAGTAGACGAGTTGGCAGTAGACGAGTTGGCAGTAGACGAGTTGGCAGTGGACGAGTTGGCAGTAGACGAGTTGGCAGTAGACGAGTTGGCAGTAGACGAGTTGGCAGTAGACGAGTTGGCAGTAGGCGAGTTGGCAGTGGGCGAGTTGGCAGTGGGCGAGTTGGCAGTAGGCGAGTTGGCAGTAGGCGAGTTGGCAGTAGGCGAGTTGGCAGTAGACGAGTTGGCAGTAGACGAGTTGGCAGTCGGCGAGTTGGCAGTAGACGAGTTGGCAGTAGACGAGTTGGCAGTAGACGAGTTGGCAGTAGGCGAGTTAGCAGTGGGCGAGTTGGCAGTAGACGAGTTGGCAGTGGGCGAGTTGGCAGTGGACGAGTTGGCAGTAGACGAGTTGGCAGTGGGCGAGTTGGCAGTAGGCGAGTTAGCAGTCGGCGAGTTGGCAGTAGACGAGTTGGCAGTAGACGAGTTGGCAGTAGGCGAGTTAGCAGTGGGCGAGTTGGCAGTAGACGAGTTGGCAGTAGACGAGTTGGCAGTAGACGAGTTGGCAGTAGGCGAGTTGGCAGTAGGCGAGTTGGCAGTCGGCGAGTTGGCAGTAGACGAGTTGGCAGTAGACGAGTTGGCAGTAGGCGAGTTGGCAGTAGGCGAGTTGGCAGTGGGCGAGTTGGCAGTAGACGAGTTGGCAGTGGGCGAGTTGGCAGTGGGCGAGTTGGCAGTGGGAGAGTTGGCAGTGGGCGAGTTGGCAGTGGGCGAGTTGGCAGTGGGCGAGTTGGCAGTGGGCGAGTTGGCAGTAGACGAGTTGGCAGTGGGCGAGTTGGCAGTGGGCGAGTTGGCAGTGGGAGAGTTGGCAGTGGGCGAGTTGGCAGTGGGCGAGTTGGCAGTGGGCGAGTTGACAGTGGGCGAGTTGGCAGTAGACGAGTTGGCAGTAGACGAGTTGGCAGTGGGCGAGTTGGCAGTGGGAGAGTTGGCAGTGGGCGAGTTGGCAGTGGGCGAGTTGACAGTGGGCGAGTTGGCAGTAGACGAGTTGGAAGTGGGCGAGTTGGCAGTAGGCGAGTTGGCAGTGGGCGAGTTGGCAGTGGGCGAGTTGGCAGTAGACGAGTTTGCAGTAGGCGAGTTGGCAGTGGGCGAGTTGGCAGTGGGCGAGTTGGCAGTAGACGAGTTGGCAGTGGGCGAGTTGGCAGTGGGCGAGTTGGCAGTTGGCGAGTTGGCAGTGGGCGAGTTGGCAGTATGCGAGTTGGCAGTGGGCGAGTTGGCAGTGGGCGAGTTGGCAGTTGGCGAGTTGGCAGTGGGCGAGTTGGCAGTTGGCGAGTTGGCAGTGGGCGAGTTGGCAGTGGGCGAGTTGGCAGTATGCGAGTTGGCAGTGGGCGAGTTGGCAGTGGGCGAGTTGGCAGTTGGCGAGTTGGCAGTGGGCGAGTTGGCAGTATGCGAGTTGGCAGTAGACGAGTTGGCAGTGGGCGAGTTGGCAGTGGGCGAGTTGGCAGTTGGCGAGTTGGCAGTGGGCGAGTTGGCAGTGGGAGAGTTGGCAGTAGGCGAGTTGGCAGTAGGCGAGTTGGCAGTGGGCGAGTTGGCAGTGGGCGAGTTGGCAGTTGGCGAGTTGGCAGTGGGCGAGTTGGCAGTGGGAGAGTTGGCAGTTGGCGAGTTGGCAGTAGGCGAGTTGGCAGTAGGCGAGTTGGCAGTGGGCGAGTTGGCAGTGGGCGAGTTGGCAGTTGGTGAGTTGGCAGTGGGCGAGTTGGCAGTTGGCGAGTTGGCAGTGGGCGAGTTGGCAGTAGGCGAGTTGGCAGTGGACGAGTTGGCAGTGGGCGAGTTGGCAGTAGGCGAGTTGGCAGTAGGCGAGTTGGCAGTGGGCGAGTTGGCAGTAGGCGAGTTGGCAGTGGACGAGTTTGCAGTAGGCGAGTTGGCAGTGGGCGAGTTGGCAGTTGGCGAGTTGGCAGTGGGCGAGTTGGCAGTAGGCGAGTTGGCAGTGGGCGAGTTGGCAGTAGACGAGTTGGCAGTGGGCGAGTTGGCAGTGGGAGAGTTGGCAGTATGCGAGTTGGCAGTGGGCGAGTTGGCAGTGGACGATTTGGCAGTGGGCGAGTTGGCAGTGGGAGAGTTGGCAGTAGGCGAGTTGGCAGTGGGCGAGTTGGCAGTGGGAGAGTTGGCAGTGGGCGAGTTGGCAGTGGACGATTTGGCAGTGGGCGAGTTGGCAGTGGGAGAGTTGGCAGTAGGCGAGTTGGCAGTGGGCGAGTTGGCAGTGGACGATTTGGCAGTGGGCGAGTTGGCAGTGGGAGAGTTGGCAGTAGGTGAGTTGGCAGTGGGCGAGTTGGCAGTGGGAGAGTTGGCAGTAGGCGAGTTGGCAGTGGACGATTTGGCAGTGGGCGAGTTGGCAGTGGACGATTTGGCAGTGGGCGAGTTGGCAGTGGGAGAGTTGGCAGTAGGCGAGTTGGCAGTGGGCGAGTTGGCAGTGGACGATTTGGCAGTGGGCGAGTTGGCAGTGGGCGAGTTGGCAGTGGGCGAGTTGGCAGTGGGCGAGTTGGCAGTGGGCGAGTTGGCAGTGGGCGAGTTGGCAGTGGGCGAGTTGGCAGTGGACGATTTGGCAGTGGGCGAGTTGGCAGTGGACGATTTGGCAGTGGGCGAGTTGGCAGTGGGCGAGTTGGCAGTGGGCGAGTTGGCAGTGGGCGAGTTGGCAGTAGGCGAGTTGGCAGTGGGCGAGTTGGCAGTGGACGATTTGGCAGTGGGCGAGTTGGCAGTGGGCGAGTTGGCAGTGGACGATTTGGCAGTGGGCGAGTTGGCAGTGGACGATTTGGCAGTGGACGATTTGGCAGTGGGCGAGTTGGCAGTGGGCGAGTTGGCAGTGGGCGAGTTGGCAGTAGACGAGTTGGCAGTAGACGAGTTGGCAGAAGACGAGTTAGCAGTAGACGAGTTAGCAGTAGACGAGTTAGCAGTAGACGAGTTAGCAGTAGACGAGTTAGCAGTAGACGAGTTGGCAGAAGACGAGTTGGCAGTAGACGAGTTGGCAGAAGACGAGTTGGCAGAAGACGAGTTAGCAGTAGACGAGTTAGCAGTAGACGAGTTAGCAGTAGACGAGTTGGCAGAAGACGAGTTGGCAGTAGACGAGTTGGCAGAAGACGAGTTGGCAGAAGACGAGTTAGCAGTAGACGAGTTAGCAGTAGAAGAGTTAGCAGTAGACGAGTTAGCAGAAGACGAGTTAGCAGTAGATGAGTTGGCAGTAGACGAGTTGGCAGAAGACGAGTTGGCAGAAGACGAGTTGGCAGAAGACGAGTTTGCAGAAGAAGAGTTAGCAGTAGATGAGTTAACAGTAGACGAGTTGGCAGTAGACGAGTTGGCAGAAGACGAGTTAGCAGTAGACGAGTTGGCAGAAGACGAGTTAGCAGTAGACGAGTTGGCAGTAGACGAGTTGGCAGGAGACGAGTTGGCAGAAGACGAGTTGGCAGTAGGCGAGTTGGCAGTAGACGAGTTGGCAGTAGACGAGTTAGCAGTAGACGAGTTAGCAGTAGACGAGTTAGCAGTAGACGAGTTAGCAGTAGACGAGTTAGCAGTAGACGAGTTGGCAGAAGACGAGTTAGCAGTAGACGAGTTGGCAGTAGACGAGTTGGCAGGAGACGAGTTGGCAGAAGACGAGTTGGCAGTAGGCGAGTTGGCATTAGACGAGTTAGCAGTAGACGAGTTAGCAGAAGACGAGTTAGCAGTAGACGAGTTAGCAGTAGACGAGTTAGCAGAAGACGAATTTGGACGTTAGCAGTATACTGTAAATAAACGAGTTAGCACTAGACGGATTAGCACTGCACTCATCAAACTGGTTCGCTGACAATTGCAGTTTATAATCTGCCATGGTGAGCGAACTGCATTGATGAATAAGCTAATTCACGAGTACACTAACTCACGAGTACACTAACTCACGAGTACACTAATTCACGAGTACACTAATTCACGAGTACACTAATTCACAAGTACACTAATTCACGAGTACACTAATTCACGAGTACGTTAATTCACGAGTACATTGATTCACGAGTACACTGATTCACGAGTACGTTAATTCACGAGTACACTGATTCACGAGTACGTTGATTCACGAATACACTGATTCACGGGTACGTTAATTCACGAGTACACTGATTCACGAGAACACTGATTCACGAGTACGTTAATTCACGAGTACACTAATTCACGAGTACGTTAATTCACGAGTACGTTAATTCACGAGTACACTAATTCACGAGTACACTAATTCACAAGTACACTAATTCACGAGTACACTAATTCACGAGTACACTAATTCACGAGTACACTGATTCACGAGTACACTGATTCACGAGTACGTTAATTCACGAGTACACTGATTCACGAGTACGTTGATTCACGAGTACACTGATTCACGAGTACGTTAATTCACGAGTACACTGATTCACGAGTACGTTAATTCACGAATACACTGATTCACGAGTACGTTGATTCACGAGTACACTGATTCACGAGTACGTTAATTCACGAATACACTGATTCACGAATACACTGATTCACTAGTACACTAATTCACGAGTACACTGATTCACGAGTACACTAATTCACGAGAACACTAATTCACGAGTACACTAATTCACGGGTACACTAATTCACGAGTACACTAATTCACGAGTACACTAATTCACGAGTACGCTAATTTATGAGTGCGCTAATTAATCATAAATGCAGTTACTCATGAAAGAAGTTCCCTTCTCTTTGCAGTTTACTCACGCATGTAATTCACTCATCAAAACAGTTCACTCACCAAGACAGCCCATTCAACAAAACAATACATACATCAGGACAGTCGCTTCATTAAAGATAATTTATCCATCCAGACCGAGTGCTAATCAAAACAATCATAGTTTTTATAAAAATATAACTAGAAAACTCTGGTTCCATCTATGTGCAGATCCAAATAAAGCTAGTGCAGCCTAACGATTTTAACGTTCATATAGGAAATGTTCTGATCATATTTTAACGTTTCATTTCGATGTCTGCTTTGAATTACTTCTAAAAATTTTCAACCTTTGATTTCAGACTCCATATTTCAAGCTCTTTTTTTCGATCAGCAATTATATAATTTAAACTTAGATCACGCAATTATACGGCACAAAAATAACCCAAATTTATGAAAGTTTTTTGAAAATATGCTTATTTTCTAGATAAACCTGAGTACTTCATACGCAAGCCACTACTGACTAGAGTTTTATTGTATTGAACTAGTGTACTATTCAACGTAACAAGCAATTTTGCATGTATTATTGAACGTATTATTGAACCAACAGCCGTACAAGTTATGTCGACTTGTTCATTATTTCAGCAAAGCGCTTTTCCTGCAAACCAATTTAGGGCACAAAATTTATTCTCGTTTGCTGAATCTGAACGCCGAGACCAATTTTCAATTCAGTTCAATTTGTGACACTGTAATCCCGGTAGTCCATTATAGCAGCAGCAGACGAGAACAGCTCGAGAGCATCTAAATCAATTAACCATTCTGGGCAAGATATTTCAACAACGACGATGAGTCGTAGAGTGGAAATTAGTGTTAACGAAATCATTTGCATAATTTAAACGCATGTGGACATTGTTGGAGATGAATTAAAGTGTGTATGTGACAGTGGAAAGGTCGGGCGCAATTCTAAAAACAATACTCGGAGACGTCGAGCGCAGAATTTTCAGCTAAATTTCTGCGTTAAAGAACATTTATCTAACGTTTATATTCGGTGATCTCACGTCCTCAACACGGACCTCCAACACGATCAAGTTTGGCGAACTTGAGTTCTGCGAAGTTTGCAATCGTCCCTAGATCTCTGAAAATGTGTTTTTTACGCGACTCCTTTCGAATTATGTCGTTCATTTTTTTCATATTTTATGGAAATGGCGGCGTACAAAACTGCAGCGTCAGCAGCCGCTTGTCCTCTCGCTTATTGGGCGAGTTACAAACTCTCGCCAGCTGTGTGAGACTTGCAGGTGCCGGAGTCCGTCTTGTTGGGTCTTCCTTGCCGGTGATCAAAGGCCTTACTGACATGTTCCGTCAGTATTCCAGTCCCCTGCCACCAGAATAGAGCTGATGACGGGAATAAGCGATGCCCCACAGCTGCGAAAGTAACGTCATTTTTAAATTTGCCATGAAGAGTTCCGTAAATTGAAAATAAGCTTTAATAAAATTTAAAATGTATTGAAAAATCTTTGTAACATCTTGTAGTTATTTTTCAGAAAAACAAGGTTTCGAAAATTGTGGCGATGATTGTGGCACAGGGTTTTGTAGCGAACGCGTTTTAATGGAAGTAGTTGGCCTTGGAATTTTCGTTCAACGTTCACTGTCGCAATTTCAAAGCTTAGAGAGCTTGATTAATATTCCCGTTTGAGAAATGGACCTTGACTAAAATTGAAAATATATAGTAAGCACAGTTAATCCTCTTTGAGAATGCAGTTACGTTCAACGTTTTATGGATTCTGTACATCAAGAATCTCCCATTTTCTATTATCTCCTACATAAAAGAAACGCTCGTGTCAACCCCTCCAGTTTCAATAGTGTTTAATGCAAACACGGTTACATGCATTTATATTCTCCATGCCGTACTAGTGACCTTATTTTACACATAACTCTTTGCCAAGTCTACGGACGGGGGAATGCTGATAGCGAAGAACATTAGCAATTTAAAAAAATTCGAAAATTTTCAAGTGTTTGTATATTTCTATGCTACTTCTCCAAGAGCATGAGTACATAATATATTTTCCTAAATACTGCGAGTTTCATAAAAGTTACTGGGCATTGAAAAAAACTTGTAATTAGTTAAACGAACTGATAATTCGGCTGGTCTAAATTTATTCGTATGGGATATATGTATTATACAATTTTTCGCGTAATAAAAAACCTGCGGTTTTGACGTAATTATGTTCGAAAAAGCTTCCGATATACAGCTATGTAACATCCACTGATAGACAATACTATTCTAATTAGATCTTGATTGCGAACGTATTGATTATGACAAATTTTGGAGGCTATAGAATGTGGAAACATTAATTTATATCTGACTCAAAACTTGTAAACGATTCGGACAGTTAGAGGACGGAAGGTAAGGAATGCCATGAGAAATGACATAACTTTGAAAGAGTGAATGATCTTCGTGACTTCCTCTATGACACATGACGTAATTTTCCTCTAGCCCTATTGGGAATCAAAATTCCACGAATACGAAAAAACACTGGTAAGGTTATCAACATCAATTTAGAAATAGCATATTACTTGGTCCTCATTTTGTACACTTCAACTTCTTTGTAAAAACTTTTCTTTGGTTACCTAGTCTTCAATTTTTGATCAGCTGGAAAGCAGCTAAATCTCTTAAAATAGTTCTTACTAATTAAATTTATGTGATAAAAATTAGCTGCACAAATCATCATTTATCGCTACCATTGAGTGATCTTATAAAATTTGTAATGTCTATCTTTGCATAATAGTATTCATTCTGTTCTTTAACTGCTTCTAAATCCTCGCTCTGTAGTGCAAAATGCATAACACACAAAACCGCATAAGACGAAGATTTTGGTGATCATTACTTCTCTCAGGATGTCTAATTTAAAGGTTCGTCATTAAAAGGAAGAAGAAAAATTTTCCCACCGATAATAACACACAAACATCGGTCGTAATCTTGGGACATTTTGAAAAGCTGGAACTGGTGAAAATATCACCAGTTACAGATTTTTAAATTAACTTTCATGCACATGTCCAAAATTTCATGAATATTTTTCAGCGATGTGGCATATTGAGTACGAGCAATGAATTTAGTGGAAGTATACGTCTTGTGCAAGTAATTAGGTACAGAAAGCTTAGAGAATGAAAATTCGCGATGCGCTCAAATTTACCCTGTACATGCTTATACAAGAACGATGGCACTGCATTGTTTATGCTAATATTAGCCTTATTAATGCCTCCTTTGCCTCTAAAAAATTTCACCGCCCTCAAATTTCCGCTCATAAAACAGTTTTTTTCATTTTAATAGCGTATATGTCACTGTTTCGTTTTAATAATAGTTTTGATTTTCATGTATCATATTTATCTTAATTTTCAAATGACTGGAGTAATGGTAACGCCGGATTTTAATAGCAGTGTAATGTATTAGATGAGTTAGAGGTTAATAAAATCGTGGAATACCCAACCCTTGTCATTCTCTCGTCATTTATTTATTGAAATCGTTTTGTGTGATAATTCCTTAGGTGTTAGGCCTATTGACAACTTTTCATGACAGAGATACTTAAATGTTAGGTGTAAACACCGTAGACTATTGGCAACCTTTCATGGCAGGGGAACTTAAATGTTAGGTGTAAACACCGTAGACTAGTAGTCCATTCAAATATACTGTGAAATATATAATTGAATGGTAATTAAATATTGTGTAAATATCTAAAAAAAAAAAGTGAATTATGATCATCCTTTTGTATCAGAGTAATAAAAAATAACACAAAACTCTGATAATTAGTTTTTCATTTCATATTCACCGGAGTTTTAACGATTAAACAACTCCACCCCTGACCATTTAAAATTTCTCGAGTAACAAAGATTCTATCCGGACTAGGCACTGTGGATTATAGAAATCAATCTGAGTTGAAATTCGACTAATATATCTGTTATAACTAATATACTAATACTAATACCCTAATAATATTCTACTTACACACCCAGTAACACAACAGGTCGCTCCAAGCCACCCAATACACCCAGTGACACAACAGGTTACACCAAGCCACCCAATACACCCAGTGACAAAACAGGTCACACCAAGCCACCCAATACACCCAACAACACAACAGGTCACACCAAACCACCCAATACACCCAGCAACACAACAGGTCACACCAAGCCACCCAATACACCCAGCAACACAACAGGTCACACCAAGCCACCCAATACACCCAGCAACACAACAGGTCACACCAAGCCACCCAATACACCCAGCAGCACAACAGGTCACACCAAGCCACCCAATACACCCAGCCACACAACAGGTCACACCAAGCCACCCAATACACCCAACAACACAACAGGTCACACAAAGCCACCCAATACACCCAGAAACACAACAGGTCACACCAAGCCACCCAATTCACCCAACAACACAACAGGTTACACAAAGCCACCCTATACACCCAGCAACACAACAGGTCACACCAAGCCACCCAATACACCCAACAACACAACAGGTCACACAAAGCCACCCAATTCACCCAGCAACACAACAGGTCACACCAAGCCACCCAATACACCCAACAACACAACAGGTCACACCAAACCACCCAATACACCCAGCAACACAACAGGTCACACCAAGCCACCCAATACACCCAGCAACACAACAGGTCACACCAAGCCACCCAATTCACCCAGCAACACAACAGGTCACACCGAGCCACCCAATACACCCAACAACACAACAGGTCACACCAAGCCACCCAACACACCCAGCAACACAACAGGTCACACAAAGCCACCCAATACACCCAGCAACACAACAGGTCACACCAAGCCACCCAATTCACCCAACAACACAACAGGTTACACAAAGCCACCCTATACACCCAGCAACACAACAGGTCACACCAAGCCACCCAATACACCCAACAACACAACAGGTCACACCAAGCCACCCAATACATCCAGCAACACAACAGGTCACACCAAGCCACCCAATACACCCAGCAACACAACAGGTCACACCAAGCCACCCAATACACCCAGCAACACAACAGGTCACACCAAGCCACCCAATACACCCAACAACACAACAGGTCACACCAAGCCACCCAATACACCCAGCAACACAACAGGTCACACCAAGCCACCCAATACACCCAGCAACACAACAGGTCACACCAAGCCACCCAATACACCCAGCAACACAACAGGTCACACCAAGCCACCCAATACACCCAGCAACACAACAGGTCACACCAAGCCACCCAATACACCCAGCAACACAACAGGTCACACCAAGCCACCAATAAACACTGGAAAATAATAAATAGGTCTGCTTGGTAGTACATGCCACAATACATCGTGTAATGGAACCTATAAGGCACTCTGCTCATCTGCATCAAGACAAAAACAAAACAAAGTTTTCAAATGCCATAAATTAATGGAATCATACGGTGAAAATTTATAATATAAGTGACTTGGATTGAGCAAAATGAACCCACAAAATTTTAGGAGACACTAATTTTAACACTGGTTGAAATTGAATGAATAAAAGTGTTCAACTTCACAAATCTGACGCAAGAGAGTAATGCAGATAGTCTCAACCATCATCATTATTATTTTGAGATTTTTAGCTATGAAAATCATCGCTAGAATGCTGGAAAATTATTGTGATACTGTGCAATACACATTTCAAGCCATGCGCAAGTCTTACCCTAGTTGCGCAAATGCATTAGTCTGGTAAAATATATGTCTGCCTAATTCGTGAAAACACGGAGGTCTCTTCACTAAGTGCAATATGTTTGCCCCCTACACGTAAAATGAGCTCATTTCTTCGGTGGTTCTTTTTTCTTTATTACCAGGAGCAACTATGTTAGCCGGTCAAATGACAATCGCGCTGTAAAATGTTCTTTTCGGATATATATGCTAGTTGACTTTTTAAAGAGAAATGAAGCAAGCCACAGACTTGCATGGTGTATAGCTGCGTACCATAATGCAAACCAAAGAGACGTACGAGTTTCGTACCACACTGCACTACAGTGCAGCACCGCAGTACAGTGCATCACTGCAGCACAGAACAGCACTGTAGTACAGTGCAGCACTGCGGTACAGTGCAGCACTGCGGTACAGTGCAGTACAGTGCAGCACTGCAGTTCGCTGAAATGCCACAGCGTGAGGGGAGAGACAGCCAGCTCACCAGCACGTGTTGTGATTGCGACTCAGCGCTGTAATCCCTCACCATAACAGAGGGAGAACTCCAGTGCAGTGTTTAGGTGCTGAACGTGAACACTGGCTTTGTGTTAGCCTATTAAACACCCTCACTTGTGCAGGTATTTTGCATGATATTATTTGGCTAACCACCGCCTGTGTCGACTAGGGATGTACGATTGAAAGAACGTGCTTTCTCGCGCTCATTTTCAGTGTGAGCTTTCGTCACTGTAAACTTAATGCTCCTGATATGGTGTGCCTCTCACACACTTGTACCATTGCCTGCAGGCTACATATTGCGGTTGAAGCAATTGCAGCTCTAGGTGTGCTCACAAAAATATGCTGTATTACGGCTCGAACTTTTGCACACTGCGTCCCAATCCCCTCAATCCCAATCCCTTCAAGCCCAATCCTCTCAACCCCAATTACTCAAACCCAATCCTCAACCCCCACCCCCTCACCCCCAATCTCTTCAACCCCAATCCCTTCAACCCCAATCCCTTCAACCCCAATCCCTTCAACCCCAATCCCTTCAACCCCAATCCCTTCAACCCCAATCCCTTCAACCCCAATCCCTTCAACCCCAATCCCCTCAACCCCAATTACTTAAACCCAATCCTCAACCCCCAACCCCTCAACCCAAATCCTATCAACCCCAATGCCTTCAACCCCAATCCCATCAACCCCAATTTCCTCAAACCCAACCCCCCAACTCGAACCCCCCAACCCCAACCCAACCCCGATCCCCTCAGCCCCAATTCCCTCGGTACCAGCCCCCCAACCCAACATCCCAAACTTCACCACTTGCCGCACCACCCCTCTCAGCCCGACCGGCCCAACAAGTCACCACCAAATGTGGTGACTGTGAGCGTGCGAGCAGCGCCTCGCCGTCACAATTAATGGCGTGCCCGTCACAAATTATTTCAAAAATACCCTCAATTGTTTTAGAATCATCAGTGAGGGCATAAGCTGCCGCTCTGAGGAAGCATAATTTGTACAGAAATATAGCCATGCGAAAAGCGCAGGTACCTACGAGGTTGCTGAAGCGTGGGGTACCATCGGGAGGAAGCGTCATTGGGGGTAAATAGGGAGAGTGTTAGACGATATTCAAGTTAGAACGCTTATGCTGTGAAAAACCAGGCAATAAGCCTTTTATTTTTCTTATGAAAATATTTTTCGTGAAATCTCAAGTCACCTGATTCAAACGCTTCACTCTCGGAGATGAATACGATACATTTTCCTCCTGACGCTCTGTGTTTGACAGCCGCAAAGTATTTCAGGTATGTAAATCGTATATCTCATCAACTTGAACACGGTAGAAGAAACAAGGTAGGTTCGAGCCAGTCTTTTATTCATGGACGGTATGGTTTAGCTGACGTCACGGTAACGAACCAATAGCAGCGCTCATATTGTATCTGGTAACATTGCTACCCCCAAATCTGGCAGCACTGCTACCCCCAAATCTGGCTCCACTATTGTCCCAACGACACGGCGTTTTGGTGACGTCATAAAATTTGTTTGAAATAAAGCCGTTCTATTGGCTTGCCGAATAAGAGGAGGTGTATTTTCTCCCATAGAAATGACCCTACCTTGTTTCCTCTACCGTAGGTAGCTCCCATATCAATGCAGTTTTCCCATTTAGGTAACGCTTACACTTAGATGCGCTCACTGCTCGGCAAATCCCAGGTATATACAATACTAAGGCAAGTGCTGCCTAGAGGAGTAGTGTGGGTATATGTATAGGTATATGGTAAAGTTATAGGTCTAGGTAAAGGTATACGTATAGGTACAACTATAGACACATGTACATTATACCTGTACTTTGTATTTGGTATAGGGTATAGGCAAGACACACAACTAGTCACCACCTACTCCAGACTCCACCAGCACCCCGATGTCTACACTAAGACCGTTATGACAATACCAGCGTGGTCTGAATAACACGAGCAGCTCGGCGTCTCGGTCGCACCGGCACAAAAAGAAACTCCCCAACGCGCCTGTTGTTCGCGGCGAGATAATCTCAGTCTTGAAAACTGCCGTCGAACTTTTAAGTAATCAAAACGGAGCGTATTGTGAGTGCATTGAAGCTGCAAACATTTACGGCGTGACTCAATTTATGAGCTGCTCAACATGACTTGTGACTGTGTCTATCTCAGCGTAAAGTCTTGCGTTGGGATCGCTTCACTGTGAAGTTGACGAAGATGACAATTGAAGCTGCAGTGCAATTTGAAGACGTACTCTAATGTTCGTTAATTAACGGAACATTTCTCAGCAGTTTTTAGAAGTGTTTAATGATAATTGCTGCGACGTATCAACATGTAATAAGAATTTTTTTTTTGCTAGAAATCAAGTAGAAATTACAGTATTTCTCGTAAAGAAATATTAATAATATCAGAAATAATAATCACCTCAGGCGAAAAAAAGCGTATCGATAACCAACCATCATAGCGTTCAAAAAGTTTAGCCGAATCTCTACTACGGAATTCAAACTGAATTTATACGGGTGTTGACATTGTCTGCATTAACCTGTTTACCAGATACACTGACCGTACTGTTTTATTGCGCGTGCTGCTGAAATTTGCGAAAACACAAGACATTTGAGTAGTAGACATATGAAAACTGCGTGAGCGATTGTCCATTGTTCATACCTAAATTATAATGTTCCAATTGAAATTGGTTTCATTTTATTTCGTGAAAAGTTGATACATGACCGTATCAAATAACAAATGCCGTTAACCATTCACTCAAGTAGCAAATTCTTTTCATTCCAAGCTATTAGTGGGAGACAATAATTTTCCTGCCAAGTAATTCAGTCACCTTTATTCATGGATGAAAAGATCATTCAAATTTTCATGTCATTGTCTCGTGCGTCATTTCATTCATACAAGTCCATCTTTCATTTTGTGCCTGGTTGGCTGTTTCTTGTATCAGAAATCCTTCTTGCTAGCTTTAATCGGCCAGAAATTCCTTACGGAAATTCTTCTCGCTTGCCATATTGGACCAAATATTCCTTTCGCACTTCGTTTTGGAGTAGAAATTCCTTTTGCTCGCCATCTTAGACTAAATATTCCACTCGCTCGCCACCTTGGACCAGAAATTCCTCTCAATCGCCATCTTGAACCAAATAAACTTTTCGCTCGATTTCTTCGACCAGAATTTCTCTCGCTCGCCATCTTGGACCAAATATTCCTTTCGCTCGAAATCTTTCAACAGAAATTTTCTCGCTTGCGATCTTGGACCAGAATTTCTCTCGCTTGCCGTCTTGGACCAGCAATTCCTCTCACTCGCCATCTTGGACCAAATTTTCCTTTCCCCTGCCATCTTGGACAGGAATTCCCCTCACTCGTCATCACTGATACCTCCCTGAAGAAGACCAGCGTGTCCGTCATGTTTGCTCTTTTTCTTGCAAGCAAATGAAGAAGTCCGCCGACGTCCGATATTGCAATGTTTGCCTTCAATCCACCATCCGGCTCTAAGGGATCCTAGAATTGATATAGATATCCTCTCCAGTGAGGGGCGTGTAATTCCAAAAAGTACCGTTGATTTCGTTTCCCTCTGAGAGTAGAATCGTGAGTTCCTTTCGTTTTCGTGGCAGAGAAGAATCAAACTCTTAAGTCGCTTTGGGAAAGTTGAAGAAGTTTTGCGCTTTACAGTATTTTCCAGTGTAACTCCTGAGGTCCCTTTGTGCATTTTCGCTTAATCTTGAAGACTTGTTTAAATCTCAGGTTTTTCAGACAACTTAGGGCGAGATCCAAAAAGCGACAGCAGAACCGAAGACAAACCTAGCACACTTCAAACATGCAATCTTCATATATCTCTCCTGTACTGCAATTCCTTTTTTCAACGATGGAAACAGGACTGAACGGCAAGATCAACTTAATTAGAGTGGTCTTCCGGTAATACTGGAAATTATTTGTCAGGATGTCCTCCAGCTGAAAACGAGCCGAGTGCTGAGAAATCGTCCCAGTATGATTTAGAGCTAACATCTATGGAATTAATTCTGCTGTAGAATTGAAAAGTACGAATTTACTTCATCATCAATACATAAAGCTTTCGAAATTTTGGATCTTTTATAGAGAACTGGAACAGCTGGTCATGGCAGAGTTTAAAGCTCAAATTTATGTACTCGTTAAGAGAAACTTACCTGGTATTTCATATTACGTCCACTTTGGGAAACACGCCATGTTTCAACGCCAAATGGTATGCAGTTTTGCTCACTTCACCTCCTCAGGAGGCATAGGATAGGCAACAGCTTAGATTAGTCAGGCTTGTCTATCCTAAAATATGGGGACTAGAAATCCCAGGGGAGATACTGTTAGGTTACCTCATCTATGATAGACCTTCAGGACTTTTTTTTTAGGCTTCTTGACTTTTTTCAATTTTCATCCCTCCTTCATTATTTTTCCACATTTTGTCTTCCATTAACTACCGGGACTTTACTTAAAAGTTGCAGAAATTATCAGTTCCTCGATTTCAGTTTAAAATTACAGAAATTACAAATTTAGTGGCTTCACTGTAAAATTACATAAATTGTAAATTCCGTATGTGTTCTTTAGAATTACAGCAAGGAAAGATATTGTATTTTACTCATTCATGTCGACTTGAAATCTACAACCTTAATTTACATAAAATGTAATCACAACTCATGCAGACCTACGCCCATGTACGTCGACAGGAACTACTTCATTACTGATAATTCCTGTTAATATTTTTATCCTCACTTAATTTGCACTCATTAGCACTGAATTATGATAATCTGCACTAATTATAAGTGCAATCCTAAGTACAGAGTTAATTGAGATGCTGCCTACGATGCAACTCGGCACAATTCGGTTGGTTGAATTGTGTGTGGGGGGGTTGCGGTAAAGGTGGAGGGAGGTTGCGTTAAATGTTTGCGTTAAAGGTGGAGGGAGGAGGGAGTGGCGGGGGATTGTGGGGGTGAGGAGGGGAACTAACTCTGCCCCCTCTCCCCCTAACAAACTTTGAATCATGTTACCAGCATCGGGACATTCCCTCATGAGCTTAGCACTTTGACCACAACGTGCGCCACCGGTGGACACGGAAAGGATTTTCATAATGCTGCAGACCGACCAGCAGTCACAAACTCTGTTTAATAAATACTTGATAAAAGCTAAGTGAAAGCTCGATCCAGTTAATGTTTGCTATTTTCCAAAATTACTGACTACGATTGACTTTAAATTTGAGTTGAATATTTAATTTCAGTTTGACCAACTGCAGGCCAAGTGTTAAATTCCTTAGTTCCTAGACCGAAACTCAGCTGAGAGGTGAGAGCTGCCACAGCTGAGAGGTGTGAGCTGCCACAACTGAGAGGTGTGGGCTGCCACTGCTGAGAGGTGTGAGCTCCCACAGCTGTGAGATGTGGGCTGCCACTGCTAAGAGGGGTGAGCTGCCACAGCTGTGAGATGTGGGCTGCCACTGCTGAGAGGTGTGAGCTGGAACAGCTGTGTCACGAGAAATCGTCCCTTCACCTCCTTGTTAACAATTCATTAACAAGAAGATCAGGTTCTCGGAATAGAGGAATGGCACACCTCCAGGCTACATACACAACACAAATTAGATGAATTATAATCGGCAATTGCAGTACATATACTAAAAATAAAGGTACTCACCGGGGATCGCTGACTCACTTACAAACGCATTTCCGTGCGCTATTTTCCTCGGTGAGCTGTGATGCTAGTGCTAACGGGGTTTTTAAACACATCAAAATGTTGAGGAATTTCTTATGATGAGACCCTGGTACAAAGCATTAATTGACATCTACTGGAATTGCAAGTAACACATATTGACAAGTATTACCCTGCCTAATTGACCGGTCAATATCTTTAAGTTAATTACACACGGGACATATACAATGAAACAATGCCTAACTGATGGGTTGTCACATTCCAATTGAATTAAGACACATGACAAGATGCAACCTATCTTTTCAATAACGTTTTCCAACAGCACAAAGCACGGTCATCGCTTCCAATCTCATGCGTGTTCTCAGGCACCGCTTCAGTTCCAATTCCCTGAATAATTCATAGTTCAGTACAGTATCATTTGATGATTGCATGACAGCATCTCGTAAATTTTCTTCAAGTTGAAATTTACAGTGAAGAACTGCCAAGAGAGGAGTAACCAGATAGAGACCGCCCTCCTGCAAGGATACAAACATTTAACCCATTACTTCGGTTGCAAAAAATGTGCTCATCTACATTTAGTGTTAACTTTGAATAACAGCACTTTATATCACATATTTTTCGAACAGCATATCTTGCACAATTAGAAACAACTTCTTACCCGCCCCCAAAAGACGTCTACTCAGTACTTCATATACTGCACAGTTTGGTTACGATGTTTTCATTTCAGTAAACGTGGTAAAGGGAACACGTAAAATTTCCCATGAAATTCTGCTCTAAAATTTTTCCACTCTGTTTTTCTAAGGCCTGGTTGTTTCGTATCCTGCTGTGTTTACAATCTGGCCGCTTCGAAAGTCGCTCGTCCCCACCCTCAAGCTTGAGTGCTCTATAAATCTTGTCACCCTTGCGGTCGACTGTTGGGCGCCTATGCCCTCCACAAGGTCTCAGATAATCATAACAAGTTCATGTTTCTCACGTCTCCAACACAGGACAGGCTTACACACAAAATTCCTTCCAAACACAACACCAACACAAACGTAGCACACACTCCAGCACATGTGAAACACGCCACCAGGCACACATGTTACGCGATCAGTCACACATTTTAAGCGACACGCTCGTGCTGTTGGAATACGCAAGTCCTACGATATCCTAAAAATTTGCAAACACAAGAGCACAAATCAGTTATCACAAAGAAGGACACAAATCAGTTAAATTTCCCCAACATTAATGTTTTTCGTTTATCACAAAGAAAGACACAAATCAGTTAAATTTCCCCAACATTAATGTTTTTCGTCACATCCCCGCTCCTTCACATAAAAAAAATTGACCCGGCAATTTTTTTTTTTTTTTTTTTTTTTATTAGCGTTATGCTATTCATTTGAACAATTTGCGCTGAAATATTAGCCAACTTAAGGGACAAATGGTACACATCTACTTAAGCCAATTATGTTCTAAATTAATTCCGCAGAAACATGGTACATTACATTTAACAATCTTATTTATTACAATACAATCAGCCACAGCGTAATATATTGTGTCATCTTCATCTAACCGATGCGTCTGTTTTTCCCGCCGAACTGAAGTGCGTACTAAATACTTGAGTCCTAAATCCTAATAACATTCACAAAATTTAGTGTACACATTTCCTACATTCTCAAATATCCTCAAGTGTCGATGTTTTTGTCTTCCAGATCTCTCTAGCCGTTTGCATCTTCTGTTCTATAATTCCTTGACGCTGCTTTTGACGATTCGCTGTTCACTCCTTGGGTATCGTTGACGGAGTTTGCTGTCCTTCCATTTTTCTCTTCTGGCATTCCAATGCCATCACACACGCGTTGAAGATAGGTACTCATTTTCAGAAGGAAGGATTGTGATCCCAATATCCAGCCTCATATAAAATTTCTATACACCACATTACTTGCACGATTTCATTCGGTAACACGCATCATAATCACGATTCAAGTTACCACTAAATCATGTTAAGTACAATCTTTCACATACATTTTAGGACGTATATTCGAACTCAAATTTTAATCGTCAGACTACTCGTAAATGCCGCTTCGTTGATCAGACGAATTGGCGAATCAGGAACTTATGTTGGTCTGTCGAAGAATACGAGTTGAAGCGTCGATAACTTTTTTTTATTCGATTAAGTCTCCCCTCGCGATGGGGTTCCAATCCCACGAAGTAATGCTGAAGTATTCCGAGGCATAATCCTGCGTAGTGCACACTGGTATCCTGTAGAATCCCCCTCAGTATCCCTTGACGTCACGTGGAATCTGGTAGACACTAGATGATGTTTTTATTTTATTCGAGTGAACACTCTTATTTATGCGAGAATTCCGTGGGTTAATATTCTCTGAAGACCGTCCGCTTCATTCAAAGCCTATCCGCCGAAATCTCTTTTACATTTTCATTTCACGTATAAATAGAGATGCCTCAATGCGGCTTCAATATTCCAAATGATTATTTGCCTAGTAAAAATTCACAGGAATATTGCATGCGAGTTTCAGGAATGCCTTTCCAAGCGTTCATGTCACAATGCAAATTCCAAATAAATCAAATTAAATTCAATACTCAATAATATAAAAGCATTATTATTGGTTCATATGGGTACCCATTTATAAAAGCATTTTTGAACACTATTACATTACGGCGCCCTAGAACATTATCTGCTTTATTTTCGTATTCTCTTCCTTCCTTCCTCATCCTGGTACTGCGGCGTTCTGTGGTGCTTTCCACTTCGAAGTGTCGAGTGCTGCTAATTAGTCGAGAAATTCTTCCTGGCTCGGCCGTTCACTAACGATGTCCTCTTCACAGCCTGACCACGGGCGAGTTAAGCAATCACTGGTGTTCTCCGCATTCTTCTGAACATGGTGCGCAATCTCTGGCTGCAGCTCTACCGCAAGCGGCTCTGAGCTAATTACTTGTGCTCTCCGCACTCTTCAGAACATGGTGCAAAACTTCCAGCCGTCCACACATCTTCTACGTTTCCCAATGCAACGTTAGCGTTTGTTCTACAATTAAATACTTCCAATACAAGTTCGATTAAATCCCCTATGTCGTACAGTTGTTGTCTGTTCGTTGTTCTTGTAAATAATTACTTATATTCCACGTGATTCTTCCTGAATTTGCTGCTTATACGAGACGCATTCGTGTTATGTAGTTGATCTGGCCTGTTTTGTGCTGAAGTACATACTACGCTAATCTACCAAGAAATTAATTCCTTAAGTCTGAAAGAAATGTTCTACACTACAGAGTTAGATGATACTAATTCCTTCCGGAATAACGTGTTTACGATATTCTTTCAGGGCAAGAGAGAGACACAAAGTCAGAAAATTCAACGCTACAGCACGAAATATCCGCAACTTTAACCTGACGCTAAACATATTTTCCCCGATACGAAAATGAACGGTCTAAAGCTATCGATAAAATTAGCAAGCCTGAGATAGCCTCAGCCTAAGCACTTCAGACTAATCTAGTTAATTCACTCGAGTTATTTCGCTTTACGAAATGCTGGCGAGGAAATATATGTGCATACTACAAAGGAAACAAAGTACTCCTCTTGCGAAACACACGAAAATTAACCTAAATGAAACGCTCAATTTCCCTTTAATTAGCAAGAAAGAAAATGAGCACTAAGCATTGGGTAAGATTCGATCACTCTAACAAGGGTCTCGTTATGCACTAGATTTCTTGTGAGCAAAGGAAATTGGAGTGACATAACCTAGAACATCTCCCTACTGCACGAAGCATCTCACTCTTAGTAAGAACACATTTAGATTAAAGCAATACAGCGCAAAAAAAACTCACTCCTACGTAAGAGCTCTGCTAAAATTGAACGCACAAGAACACATTTCACAAAGTTAAGGTGACGCATGATCTCAGTCCACTGCAGCTCGCTTCCAAGTGGCAATTCACCTACACCTTGAACGCAAATTGTAGCTTCGCCGCTCCTTGAACGCAGCTCTCGCGCTTACGTGGTTCTCTGTCCTCAGGTCTTCATCTTCTCTCTCAATAGTTTCATATCCGTTTCCATTCCCTGGTTCAGCTGCGACGTCCGACGTGCCGGGAAAAGCCTCGCCCCGTAGGAAAGCAACTTTCAATCTATCCAGATGAACCCTTTCTTGTCGGTTACTATATAGTGCTTTAATGGTCGCATTTGTGGCATTCCTTTCAAGGACACGATAGGGGCCTAACCAGTCGGTAGGCCACGCGTTTGCAGCTTCGGCCTTTCCTGTCGGATTGTGTAATAAAACAATATCTCCGCTCTCCACCTGGTTGTTTTTCACACCTCTTTCCTTCATTTGCACCGACTTGTCGTGTGAAGCCTTGGACTTGGCCTTCACTACTTTGAACGCATTGTGAAGTCGGGCGCTCACCTCGGCACTGTAATTGTCCCCAAGAGAATAATCCATGCGAGGTTTTTTCAGCCAGTTAACAACAGGAATTTCAGCGTCCCTACCAAAAAATAAATAATACGGTATTTCTTCAATAACACTTTGATAACTTGTGTTCAGTGCCAAGCATGTCCACGGCAAAGCATCATGCCACGATGGTTGATCGCTGGCTGCGAGGTGAGACAGAACCGTTTTGATGTTCTTGTTCTGACGTTCCGTCATTCCGTTTGATTGGGGATGATATGCTGATGTGTTGTAGTATTTTATTTTTAATCTTTCGCACACGTTACGGAACAATGTTGATGTGAACTCTGTACCTCTGTCTGAGACGAGCGTTTTCGCAGGGCCATACGTGGTTACGAATTTAGTTAACGCTCGAGTCACTTCCTCAGTTGTCTTGCTTCTGAGTGGGAAAGCAGCGACATATCTACTGAAGTGATCAACCACGGTTAAGATGTATTTGTGGCCCTCATTCGAGACTGGCATTTCAATCAAATCAACACCTATTCTGTCCAGAGGCTTGTCAATTTCAGGGAATGAACCCATGCTAACACAAATGCGATTGTTGATCTTACGTTTCTGGCACTGCATGCACGAATCGATGTATTTGTTAACGTCGCGAGACATGTTAATCCAGTACCCAAATTCCATGAGCTTTTTCCACGTTTTAGCACGACCTTGGTGTGCAGCGATTGTGCTATCATGCGCTAACGTTATCGCTGCTTCTCTCAGAGCGTCTGGCACAACGATTAAGTGCCTTGTTCTATTAGGCTTTCGTTGTGTCTTTCTGAAATACAATATGCCTCCGTCGGTGAAGATTTCGGGTTTTAGAGCGAGACTTGGAGCGTCCCCTAATTTGTCACCTTCAAGATATCTCAGTACAGGTCCCCAAACAGGATCCTTCAATTGCTCTGCTCTCACGTTTTCTTTCTGCAAACTACTTTCCGCCTCTTGCACGCTGGGAGTTTCATCTAACATCGTCGTGACGAACACTGTTTTAGGTGCTTCGTCGTCTGGATTTTCTTCTTCGTTGTCGTTCGCAATATTTCTCGACAATGCGTCGGGCACCACGTTCTGAGTTCCTGGCCGATAAATCACCTCAAAATCATATTGAGAGAGTGTAAGGGCCCATCTCATAATTCTGTTGTTCTTGGTGTTCTTACCTTTGAACAAATATTTGAGGGCAGTGTGATCTGTGATCACAACAAATTTATTGCCGTACAGATAAGGTGAGAAGTGATTTACAGCGGCAACCACTGCCAACCCTTCACGCTCCGTAATTGAATAACGTTTTTCAGCATCATTGAATCTTTTGCTGAAGTATCCAATCGGTTGTTCCTTACCATTACATTTCTGAGCAAGGACCGCGCCCGCGCCCTCATTCGAGGCATCACAGCTCAAGTAATACGTCTCATTTAGAGAAGGCTTCTTCAGAACTGGAGCTTCTATCATGAGTTGCTTAAGTTTGCAGAAGGCTTGCTCGTGTTCTTCCTCCCACTTGAACCTTGCCCCTTTTTTAGTCAACTCATTAAGGGGTGCAGCTGCTGTGGCAAAGTGCGGAATGAAGCGCCGGTAGAAATTAAGCGCTGCCACGAACGAGCGCACTTTACGTGCGGTAGTCGGCCTAGGGTAACTCTGCATTGCCTCCACGTTTTTTGGGTCTGGAATAAGTCCCTCACGACTGATGTAACATCCTAGGTACTTTACTTGTTTTTGTGCAAATTTGCACTTGTCCAAGCCTATTTTTACTCCGGCACATTGAAATTCGTGCAACACTTCCCTCAAATTTTCTAGGTGCTTCTCAAAAGTCATAGAGCTAACGCACACATCGTCCAAATAAATAGCGGCGAATTTTCCAAGCTGCCTTTTCAGAACATGACAAATTACTCTCTGGTACACTGATGTTGAGCACTTGAGTCCCATAGGCAGCCGAGCGTACTCGAAGTTGCCTTGTCGAGTCTGAAATGCCGTGTACTGCTTACTTTCTTCATCTAGCTCAATTTGATGGAAGGCTGATTTTGCATCGACAATGGAATAGTACTCTTTCCCAGCAACTTCTTCCAGGGTTCCTATGATGTTGGGAATCGGGTAATGTTCGTTCACCACTCGCATGTTCACAGCTCGCAGATCAAGGCAAATTCTGTGGCCTCCTCCAGGTTTCCTTACGAGTACGAGCGGATTTTTCCAAGCACTTGTGCTCTCTTGCACAACTCCACTGTCAATCATCTCCGAGACCTTTTTATCAATAATTTCTTGGCTGGTGTACGGAATACGCCATCCCTTCGTTTGAATTGGCCTGTAATCACTCAGCAAAATTTTGTATTTCACTCCCTTGACGTGGCCAATATCCATCTCGTCTGCACTAATTGTCTTGTGATATTCCTTCAGCAGGTTCCTAACTTGTTCTTGTTTTTCAGCATCCAAGTGACTGAGGTCAAGCTCATTAATTTGCTGAAAGCGCTTCTCTCGGCGGAGATTTTCTGCTTCACTGGTTTCATCTTTATTTTCTTCTGTAGTCGCACTTTCATTCGAGATTTCGTGGCATGTTGCAACTATTGCTCCTTCAGTTAGAGCAATTTCCTCGGCAAAAGGGTTAAGCACAGGCATCAAAACATATCCATTTTGTACCTTTGCAGCGGTGGCTCCGACGTAAGGCGCCCACTTAACTCTAGGCTCTAAAATCACTTCCTTTCCATCAAACTTGATATCTGCTCGGCACTTTACCATGGTTTGTGCGCGAGGCTTCACTGTAATGTCCTCAGCGAGAGTAACCGATGCTTCCTCCCGCGTTACACACAAAATTTTTGGGGAAGTTGGTCCTGGCGCTGAAAACATGTTCACATTATGTGCCAAACAGTGATGCCCTACGTTTTTCGAAGTCTAGCTTGGCATTGACTTTGTTCATTACTTCCACTCCTATTAGCAGGTCTCCTGGGAATGCATTTTCTTTCACAACAAAGCATCTCTGTACAATTTTCTGACCGTTAACTTTGATTGGCACATTAATCTTTCCCAGCACTGGCACGGGTTCCTCTCCAATTGTTTTTAATGCAGTCGATGTTCCTTTCACACTAGCATTTTTGATCCCTGCAACCACACGCTCCTTTACCAAGCATATATTTGCTCCGGTATCAAGGAGTGCGGTGACAGGTGTACCATTCACTTGGAGTATTACGCTGGGATTTATTAATGGAGCTAACGGTCTCCTATCCCGTTTTTTGGCTGTCCTGCAAAATGTTGCACTCTGCAATCAGCTCTTAGGTGCCCAAATCTTCCACAGTTGACGCACGGCGGTGGCACCGCTTTATACTGTGCCAAGTCCATTGCAGGTGCAGGTGTTACTTCCGGTTGCGGCTGTGGTTCTCTTGTGTGGTAAATTTGGTGCTGATTACTCCTAAGTCTGCCTTTTTCGCTCCAGTGGGGTGCTTCATAATTTCCTCTTCGATGATAAGGAGAGTGTCGTATCTGTCTGTTCCTTTCTCTCCAGGGTGGCACTTCATGGCGGTAGCCCCTTGGCCGTGGTGGTGAATGCCGCACCGTGTGGCCGACACGAGCAGTCTCATGCTGTGGCCTCCTCTCGCTTCGCTGTGCTCTCTCTCTCTCCGGTTCCCTCTTCTCTGTCGTTTCCCTAGGTACTGGTACTATCCGTCGATTTTCCACTTCGATTGCCATGTCCCTTAATTCTTGTACTGTCGTAGGTCGCGCATCACTTCGAAAGGGTCTCGTGATGTTCTCCCATAATCCGAGCCACATCAAATCTACAAGGACTCGTTCCGGATTTTCTAGATAATTCTCGTTGTACAGCCTTTCCAGGCGCGTCAGGTATTCTGAAACTCCTTCTCGGCTTGTTTGCTTCTTGGTCACTATTTCAAACAGCGCTTGCGTCGGATGTTCAACTTGATCAGCGTAAGAGCGCAGCCATGTTTCTGCTTCTCGCAGGTTCGTTAGTGTATCAATTATTAGATTGCACTCCTTTGCCTCTTGTTGACCTAGGCATAGGAAGAAGGCTTTCACCTGCTCGCTGTTATTCAGATTGCCCGTCAAAAACTTCAACCTTGCCATATGTTCCCCTACATCGTCGCCCCTCCTGAATTTAGTACCAATGGCCCCCACGCAACTTGTTACCACAGGCATATTAACTACTTCTTCCTCTTCAGGTTGTGGTGGCGCCACTCTTCCGTTCCCCCTTGCGTTGTTCCTTCTCCCCCGTGCAGGCATGGTGGCGATTTTCTCCAATTCACCTTTTCCAAAACTCAAAATTTTGCGATCACTCAAATATTTTTCAAACCTACTCACTGTAAAACCTTTACTGAAACTTTGAAATTAATCGAGTGAACACACTAGAATTTTCTCACTCAAACTTATCACTTTTATAACCACTTTCACTTTCTTGATCTATATGGCCGTGTGCTTGCTGGCTTCTCACACCGGAACACAGAAAATCATCACTACGAGACATGTACCTCTACTGAATTTCTGTACGTTTTGCACATGAAATAACTACGCAAAAAAAAAATACAATGCAACTGTCATACTACACTCACAAAATATTACAAAGCGATCGCGTTGATCTTTGCCAAATTGTGATGTCACGAGAAATCGTCCCTTCACCTCCTTGTTAACAATTCATTAACAAGAAGATCAGGTTCTCGGAATAGAGGAATGGCACACCTCCAGGCTACATACACAACACAAATTAGATGAATTTTAATCGGCAATTGCAGTACATATACTAAAAATAAAGGTACTCACCGGGGATCGCTGACTCACTTACAAACGCATTTCCGTGCGCTATTTTCCTCGGTGAGCTGTGATGCTAGTGCTAACGGGGTTTTTAAACACATCAAAATGTTGAGGAATTTCTTATGATGAGACCCTGGTACAAAGCATTAATTGACATCTACTGGAATTGCAAGTAACACATATTGACAAGTATTACCCTGCCTAATTGACCGGTCAATATCTTTAAGTTAATTACACACGGGACATATACAATGAAACAATGCCTAACTGATGGGTTGTCACATTCCAATTGAATTAAGACACATGACAAGATGCAACCTATCTTTTCAATAACGTTTTCCAACAGCACAAAGCACGGTCATCGCTTCCAATCTCATGCGTGTTCTCAGGCACCGCTTCAGTTCCAATTCCCTGAATAATTCATAGTTCAGTACAGTATCATTTGATGATTGCATGACAGCATCTCGTAAATTTTCTTCAAGTTGAAATTTACAGTGAAGAACTGCCAAGAGAGGAGTAACCAGATAGAGACCGCCCTCCTGCAAGGATCCAAACATTTAACCCATTACTTCGGTTGCAAAAAATGTGCTCATCTACATTTAGTGTTAACTTTGAATAACAGCACTTTATATCACATATTTTTCGAACAGCATATCTTGCACAATTAGAAACAACTTCTTACCCGCCCCCAAAAGACGTCTACTCAGTACTTCATATACTGCACAGTTTGGTTACGATGTTTTCATTTCAGTAAACGTGGTAAAGGGAACACGTAAAATTTCCCATGAAATTCTGCTCTAAAATTTTTCCACTCTGTTTTTCTAAGGCCTGGTTGTTTCGTATCCTGCTGTGTTTACAATCTGGCCGCTTCGAAAGTCGCTCGTCCCCACCCTCAAGCTTGAGTGCTCTATAAATCTTGTCACCCTTGCGGTCGACTGTTGGGCGCCTATGCCCTCCACAAGGTCTCAGATAATCATAACAAGTTCATGTTTCTCACGTCTCCAACACAGGACAGGCTTACACACAAAATTCCTTCCAAACACAACACCAACACAAACGTAGCACACACTCCAGCACATGTGAAACACGCCACCAGGCACACATGTTACGCGATCAGTCACACATTTTAAGCGACACGCTCGTGCTGTTGGAATACGCAAGTCCTACGATATCCTAAAAATTTGCAAACACAAGAGCACAAATCAGTTATCACAAAGAAGGACACAAATCAGTTAAATTTCCCCAACATTAATGTTTTTCGTTTATCACAAAGAAAGACACAAATCAGTTAAATTTCCCCAACATTAATGTTTTTCGTCACAGCTGAGAGGTGTGGGCTGCCACTGCTGAGAGGTGTGGGCGGCCACAGCTGAGAGGTGTGGGCTGCCACAGCGAGAGGTGTGAGCTGCCACAGCTGAGAGGTGTGGGCTGCCACAGCTGAGAGGTGTAGGCTGCCACAGCTGAGAGGTGTGAGCTGCCACAGCTGAGAGGTGTGGGCTGCTACAACTGAGAGATGTGGGCTGCCACAGCTGAAAGGTGTGAGCTGCCACAGCTGAGAGGTGGGGGCTGCCACAGCTGAGAGGTGTGGGCTGCCACAGCTGAGAGGTGTGAGCTGCCACAGCTGAGAGGTGTGGGCTGCCACAGCTGAGAGGTGTGAGCTGCCGCAGCTGAGAGGTGTGGGCTGCAACAGCTGAGAGGTGTGGGCTGCCACAGCTGAGAGGTGTGGGCTGCCACAGCTTAGAGGTGTGGGCTGCCATAGCTGAGAGGTGTGAGCTGCCACAGCTGAGAAGTGTGAGCTGCCACAGCTGAGAGGTGTGAGCTGCCACAGCTGAGAGGTGTGAGCTGCCACAGCTGAGAGGTGTGGGCTGCCACAGCTGAGAGGTGTGGGCTGCCACAGCTGAGAGGTGTGGGCTGCCACAGCTGAGCGGTGTGGGCTGCCACAGCTGAGAGGTGTGGGCTGCCACAGCTGAGAGGTGTGGGCTGCCACAGCTGAGAGGTGTGGGCTGCCACAGCTGAGAGGTGTGGGCTGCCACAGCTGAGAGGTGTGGGCTGCCACAGCTGAGAGGTGTGAGCTGCCACAGCTGAGAGGTGTGGGCTGCCACAGCTGAGAGGTGTGGGCTGCCACAGCTGAGAGGTGTGGGCTGCCACAGCTGAGAGGTGTGGGCTGCCACAGCTGAGAGGTGTGAGCTGCCACAGCTGAGAGGTGTGGGCTGCCACAGCTGAGAGGTGTGGGCTGCCACAGCTGAGAGGTGTGGGCTGCCACAGATGAGAGGTGTGGGCTGCCACAGCTGAGAGGTGTGAGCTGCCACAGCTGAGAGGTGTGGGCTGCCACAGCTGAGAGGTGTGGGCTGCCACAGCTGAGAGGTGTGGGCTGCCACAGCTGAGAGGTGTGGGCTGCCACAGCTGAGAGGTGTGGGCTGCCACAGCTGAGAGGTGTGAGCTGCCACAGCTGAGAGGTGTGGGCTGCCACAGCTGAGAGGTGTGGGCTGCCACAGCTGAGATGTGTGGGCTGCCACAGCTGAGAGGTGTGGGCTGCCACAGCTGAGAGATGTGGGCTGCCACAGCTGAAAGGTGTGAGCTGCCACAGCTGAGAGGTGGGGGCTGCCACAGCTGAGAGGTGTGGGCTGCCACAGCTGAGAGGTGTGAGCTGCCACAGCTGAGAGGTGTGGGCTGCCACAGCTGAGAGGTGTGAGCTGCCGCAGCTGAGAGGTGTGAGCTGCAGCAGCTGAGAGGTGTGGGCTGCCACAGCTGAGAGGTGTGGGCTGCCACAGCTTAGGGGTGTGGGCTGCCATAGCTGAGAGGTGTGAGCTGCCACAGCTGAGAAGTGTGAGCTGCCACAGCTGAGAGGTGTGGGCTGCCACAGCTGAGAGGTGTGGGCTGCCACAGCTGAGAGGTGTGGGCTGCCACAGCTGAGCGGTGTGGGCTGCCACAGCTGAGAGGTGTGGGCTGCCACAGCTGAGAGGTGTGGGCTGCCAGAGCTGAGAGGTGTGGGCTGCCATAGCTGAGAGGTGTGGGCTGCCACAGCTGAGAGGTGTGAGCTGCCACAGCTGAGAGGTGTGGGCTGCCACAGCTGAGAGGTGTGGGCTGCCACAGCTGAGAGGTGTGGGCTGCCACAGCTGAGAGGTGTGGGCTGCCACAGCTGAGAGGTGTGGGCTGCCACAGCTGAGAGGTGTGAGCTGCCACAGCTGAGAGGTGTGGGCTGCCACAGCTGAGAGGTGTGGGCTGCCACAGCTGAGAGGTGTGGGCTGCCACAGCTGAGAGGTGTGGGCTGCCACAGCTGAGAGGTGTGGGCTGCCACAGCTGAGAGGTGTGAGCTGCCACAGCTGAGAGGTGTGGGCTGCCACAGCTGAGAGGTGTGGGCTGCCACAGCTGAGATGTGTGGGCTGCCACAGCTGAGAGGTGTGGGCTGCCACAGCTGAGAGGTGTGGGCTGCCACAGCTGAGAGGTGTGGGCTGCCACAGCTGAGAGGTGTGGGCTGCCACAGCTGAGAGGTGTGGGCTGCCACAGCTTAGAGGTGTTGGCTGCAGCCGGAAAGTCCAGGCGTCACCGCACGAGATTCCCAGCAGCGGTCGCGTCCGTCGCAGAGACTGATACAAATTGCGCTGCAGATCGACAACGAAAGTTAAACTGATTGTGTCGAGCTGAATTGTGTCGAGCTGAATTGTGTCGAGCTGAATTGTGTCGAGTTGAATTGTGTCAAGCTGAATTGTGTCGAGCTGAATTGTGTCGAGCTGAATTTTGTCGAGCTGAATTGTGTCGAGCTGAATTGTGTCGAGCTGAATTGTGTCGAGCTGAATTCTGTCGAGCTGAATTGACTGGGAGGAGCTGAGGTGTGCCACGCTACTGTTATATATCAAATTTCAAATATTTAAATCGCTTCTATAATTTTCACACTTTTTTATTATTTTATAATTATTTTAATTTATATTAATTTTAATTTTTTTTTTTTTTATTAATTTTAAATTCATAATTTGTATACCTTGTTGTATTTGAACTCAATACCTGCTGAGATCAGTGAAAGTAATTCGTACAAAGTATTCAAAAGACATCTTGACAGAATACTAGTCGTGTAAGATCACCATGTCAAATCTTGCCGCCTACATGTTTGGGCCTAATACTGTAATTTGCCATGGGTAACATAACCGATCTTCAGTCTGCTCTTGAATCGTTTTATCGAACATACTGTTAAATATAGCCGATTTGACCTATATTGTATAATACAGCATAAAATATCGAGTTAATTATCTCAATGATCAGTCTAATGCGAAACTAGGTTAAGTGAACTAGGTTAAACACTATTGTACACCTTAGAATAACGTGATGGTAGGATGCCCTAGAAGTCGCTGAACTTGTTCGGGCCCACAGGTAGCTATACTCTAGTTTGACCATTGTACTAGACTTAAGAAACATTCTACCTCTGTATCACCTGTGGTAAATAAATTTTTCGAAAAATTGTTTAAATTTGAATAATTAGTCATTTTTAGTTTAGTCAAACTTTAGTCATTAGTCAAACTTAGTCATTTTTATGGTTTGTGTAATTCTCATAGTATTTGTAGTTCCATAAATATGAAAACTGCTATGCTAGCATCTGTGTAACAGTTTTTTAAGCGTTTAGGCTATTGACTGGAATTGGTTTTTATTTACTTACAATATGAGTATCATCATTTCACAAAAAGTATTTGACACAAAGAACCTATCTTGTGAGATAGTTCTGTTACCACCATCAGCAATCACTGAAAAATATAAGTGTATTTATAGATCCATATTCCAGAACGATGTTAATGTACACATGTACGTGTGCACATGTACGTATGTGTATGCGTACCTAGAAATGCGTACAGGACGTTAAGAAAAGAATGGGAACTGCATCACCCTTAATTTATTTATCTATATTATGTAAAGTTCATCCCTACGACTTATTTTTAGAAGTGACATCGAAGTTCGGTAAGATATTCCATGTTTTTTTCTTTTTCACGCTGTCATTTCTTCACATACTGGGCTAGCTCGACCGTTCCAGTGACAGCACCAATAACTTTATTTTTTAACATATCAGGTAACTAACACGTCAATGAGTTAAGATACCAAGAAGAATAAAATCTGAAAACAACAATTTTATCAAAAATGCTAAGATCTAAATCAGCAAACAAAAAAAAATAGGTGAGCTTTTGTCAGCTCAAAAAAAGCTTTAAAAACATATTAAGAGTATCATGATGCTCAATATTTCTATCATTTAATTGTCCCTTTTTGTAAATTGATAGAAATAAACATGACAATATCTGAATAAACATGGCAATATTTCAACAAAAAAACATCGTGACTGATTCTGCGGGAAACCAATTTTGGCCCACCACACATTTTGGCACCCTGAAACATTCCATCGCATGACCCAAAGAAATTTCGGCCCGACCTTGGCAATTTATAGAAGTTCAATACAGTATTGGTTCGATCTAGGCCTCCAGCAATAGGATTTCTCGGGGCAATTTTGATAGGCCGGTTTCCCATCGAGCTTTAGGCCGTGTTGCAGGCTGAGGTCACCTTCAATGTTATCGCACGAATTTACTTCTGCTCTTATCGAACTTTTTGCCCAGTAAATTTGTCGATGTGGTTTCATGATCAGCTGCGATGGCTTCCGCGCCGCTGCCTGCTGTACGGCGCGCAGCGATGGTCTGCACGGCTGGGAAATGCATCATAGAAGGCGCGAGTTGTTAGCTGCGCGCTTTGAGCCTAGATCTGTTGACTAGGGTGATAGAGGATTGTTGCGTGGTGATTGGGATCAGAATGGTAGCGTGATGATTGATGTGTGGTGATTGGGGATCAAGATGGTAGATGATTGCTGTGAGGTGATTGGGGATCAGAATGGTAGCGTGATGATTGTTGCGTGGTGATTGGGGATCAAGATGGTAGATGATTGTTGTGTGGTGATTGGGGATCAGAATGGTAGCGTGATGGTTGTTGTGTGGTGATTGGAGATCAGGGCAGTAGCGTGATGATTGTAGGGTGATGATTGTAGGAGATCAGCATGGTAGATTGTTAATTGGAGGAGATCAGGAAGATAGCGTGGTGATTGGAGACCAGGATGGTAGATGATTGTAGCGTGATGATTGTAAGAGATCTGGATGGTAGCGTGATAATTGGAGGAGATCAAGATGTCAGCATGATGGTTGTAATAGATCAGGATGGCAGCATGATGATTGTAGGAGATCAGCATGGTAGCGTGCTGATCTCCAAAAAAATCAGCGCACCTTTGTAAAGCCAATTCTCTCAGACACAGCCACTGATATCTCCAGCAGGAAACGTTCTTTCCTCTACACTATCGCCAATTTCACACCAAAAAAAACTTTTTATTTGCGGGCGTTTCTTCGCATTCAGTTTTCTTCCACCACAGAACACGGGCAAAAACGCTTTACAGAGCTTCTCGGGTGCACTGGTGGTTGTAAGTCGCTCTAACGACTGCCGCAACATCTACGATGTGATCATTTCCAGCGAACTCTCCCGCCTACACGCAGCGTTTTGCCAATTGCGGGATACTGGAGCGAAAAACTGGAACGGGATACTGGAGCGGGATAGTGGAGCGGGATAGTGGAGCGGGATAGTGGAGCGGGATAGTGGAGCGGGATAGTGGAGCGGGATAGTGGAGCGGGATACTGGAGCGGGATACTGGGGCGGGATACTGGAGCGGGATACTGGAGTGGGATACTGGAGCGGGATGCTGGAGCGGGATACTGGAGCGAGATACTGGAGCGGGATCGTGAAACCATAACGTTACTCAACTAGATCATGGTTCCCTAATTAGATCGTGATTCCCTAATTAGATCGTGGTTCCCTAATTAGATCATGGTTCCCTAATTAAATCTTGGTCTATTAATTAATTCATAGTTTCTAAAGAAGTACACAGCAAATGGAACTTGTTGATGAGCTCAAGTCTGGAAATGTTCAGAAAACACTAGTTCGCCATAAAAGATGTAGGCCGTAAGAGGCACGTGTGCATGCTTGGCATCTGTTTTTCCCGGATTTCTGATTGCTGTAATCAAATTTTCCAACAATTGTTTTCGACATCATACCCCTCAGGGGGATACAAATATTGTATCTATGGGAATCAGCGCTCCCAGGGGAAACGATGTGAGGGCCCAAGCTGAGAGTTAGGTAGGCCTTCTTTTTGTTGAAATGAAGTGTTTTTGTTATGTTAAGTACCAACTTTTTCGGTTCACTGCTGTCCTGTTTTTTCAGCACCTACTACTGCCTTCTTCAACTTTGATCTTGTTGCATGAACTTCTTTCTCATCTTACTGTTTCTATGCCCTTTCTGCATGGATTCAGCGTTCCCTTAACTCCATACTATGGTGCTGTCTTCCTTCCTCTTTTTGGATCTCATTCGTTGAGGATAGGGAGGCTTAAACTAACAAAATAATCTAATCTAACCTTATCTTTCCGACATAATAACGGTACAGTCATCGGCTCATATTTTTCTGTCGACGTGACTATTTAACATACGTTTTTTCCTGACAAGAATTCCAAAGTTCGAGTCTTTTCAGGAAAATTTGAGCACTCAACATCTTGAAACTTCCGATGGACACTCTAATGCTAAGATCTTACATTTTATTTGAGAAGCTCAACACTTAATATCTACTCGCCGAAAAAATAGCACGTAGCATAGCCAAGTTGACAGAACTTACGCTGCTAGCTGCACCACTTCGACGACGTGAGTTGTTTGATCCGGTCCCTTTATTGTAAACCTTCGGCCTAGCTACGAGCTATCGGTAATGGATGCCAGGCTTTTCCATTAGGGGCCACGGGAAGCATTTCTTCCCTCATGATAGAGTGGAGCAAAATGATGCAGAAGGAATGGACCAAATGACCCGCCGTCCGTTGAGCCACGCTGTCACGCGCCTCAAATGGGCAGGCCGGTTCAGGGGACAGTCGCAAGCAGGTCGCAAAAATGCACACGTCGTGGGTTTTGGGCAGCAAAGTGGGAAGGTAGGTTAAATGAATGATCTACATGTAATTGAGGCGAGTAAGTAGGTATTTTAGGTATAGCTTGCGTAAAAGATCTACAAGTAATTGCGACAAGTGAGCCTGTATTTTAGGTTTTGTGAAAGATCTACAAGTAATTGCGACAAGTGAGTCTGTATTTTAGGTCGCGTGAAAGATCTGCAAGTAATTGGGACAAGTACGTGGGTATTTAAAGTTGAGAAAGTGGGAAGGTAGGCTACCAAAAAGATATACAAGAAATTGTTACCAGTGAGTCAGTATTTTGAGTAGGAAAGTGGGAAAGTAAGTTAAATGAAAGATTTTCATGTACATGAGACAAGTTAGTAGGTATTTTTGGTAGGAAAACGGGAAGGTAAGTTGCAAGAACGTTCTTATGGTAATCAGAGGAATTTTGGAAGACCTTCGTCTACTGTTAGAAGAAGTGGGAGATCTTCTCGTAATTGCTACCAACAAGTAGATATTTTAGGTAAAGAGATAGTGGAAGTGTAGGTTACACGAAACATCTACTGATAGGTGCTACCAGTAAATAAGCATGTTTAAAAAAGAGAGTGAAAGTAATAGGTTACGTTAAAGATATACTGGTGATTTCACCAAGGAGGTAGTACTGATTTGATAAAAAATAATAGTCGTTAGTATTTACGGCCAGATAATGCTATTTACATAGGCTACTAATTATGCTAGTCACATACAAGTTATTACTGTAAAAATAAAATAGCACTCTGCACCCTTGCGGTGAAGGAAAAAATTTGGTATGTCAAAAGCTGTTAATAGCTACATCTCCTGTTTTTTTTATCATTACAATAGAATGAAATTGATTGGAACATGACAGAATGGAATGGAAAAGGATAGAAGAGAATTAAACTGAATGGAATGAAAGTGAGTGGAATAGAATATAATTCAGTTACAAGATCGAATCAAGAAGCTTATGCTCGAATGCTCCACCGTGCCAACAGCCATCAATTACGCAGAGGCACCTAAGAAGATCAGCAACACGCATCAAGCACAAGCACCAGTACATCCCTTCTAACGCAGTGGTTCTTAAGTTATCGTTATCACAACCACCATCATTAAACTGGCACCGGCATCAGATATTTATCGATTTAACGATGAGGAAGGAACTCCCACTCGACAGTGCAGTCCAAAACACATCAGGGAACTAATTTTACGAGAAATTCAATGTATTGAGGCTATTTTTGAAAGAGGACCGTACAGTCCACTTGGGTGTTAAAGGGTTAACCTTTTTACTCCAATGTCCCCCTTAGAATTGTCAGGGAAAATTGTGTGCAGATGGACCGGTAAATAAGAGCTCACAACAAAAAATATCGTAAATAGGTCCTCAAACATATTCAGCAGTGAAAGTTCACTCTTTGTCGAAAACATTACTTGGAAAAATCAGGCTTCACTGCGGAGGCTCGCACCCCTCCATGGGCGCCAAGTTAAGAGCCAGTGTAATCTAACACAATATCTCTAAACGCGGCCGTTACGCAAAGAGTGGTGCCATTATTAGACGGTTTCTTTGTTTTATTCGTAATATTGGAGCCAAGATCCCCTCTTTTTTTCACGCTATACTGACGCTACTATCTCATAAGGTATTACCAAAGAAATCAGAAGAATATCGCATAAAGAAATGGAGTCTCACATGAGGCCTGCTGAATTTCGCGTGTATATTTTCTCTTGAAATCTTCTGGAATTCTGGAAATTCCCGGCAATGGTCAAAATTATTTCTGAACACATTTACTGCCCTAGAAAAATCAGAATTAGACAACAATAGACATTATTGAACGCAATGTTGTCTTTTGGAATCAACCGATAACATTTTTTGTGAGCTGATTCCAGATTCTAACAATTTTAGAAGAAAAAATGTAGGACTGAAGGTGTCTTGCGATTATTCTTAGTAACAGCGGCCTATTATTTCTAGCTCGGACAATATCCTCAATGTCGAAATGCGTTTCTGGTGAGCACTGATAAATCCATTAGAGGGTCAGTACATCATATTGATTAATCTCGAAATTTCTTGGTTTAGGGAAATGAATTTGACCAGTTTAAGACGTAGCTCGTAACTGAGGTTCCGTAGTCCTGGAATTGTTTTCGTTACTCAACGCCTTGACTGTGGCTGGTAAAACTGAATTTTAATATTCAATTTAAACTTGAGGTGAATGACGTTTCTACGAGGTGAAAGAAGGTTTATTAACCTTTTTCCGCAGTAATCTCATTTTTTATTTGTTAGCCCAAAAAAACGTTCGATTTCCTAAAAGTCATTAGCAGTACGCAATGTTGAAAATACCAAACGATGTATCGTATCTTCATTTACTTTTGATTGAGCATTTCTTTAAATTGAGTTAATGACTACTGGTTGGTCAGCAGCATAATGAATACTCCCTTAGTGATCAATGTGGCTCACGTCGCAGTCAAAGAGTTAACGCTAATTTGATCCATTTTGTAGGTGACTTACGAGTATGTGAGGAGATCCGCGCTGCGTTGAATATTCTAGATGTGGTCGGACTAATACTTCATCGAAGAGTAAAATAATTTCCTTTGATCTGAAGCTTCTTACAATGAAACCAAAAATTCATTTCGCATTCCTAACGCTTATAACCACTTGTCATGCATGAGATCTTTGGTGATAGTATTGCTGAGGTCTGTGTAGCAATTTGAGTTTCATTCATGATATGCAGAAAGGGCTGATTATTGCTTCCAATGTGCATAACTGAGCATCTATCGATGTCTAAGCTCGTTTGTCTGGTTTCCGTCATTAAAAGAGACAGTTCAGGTCTGCTTGAATTGTAGTTCTATCTTCCCTAAGAGGATACAATTATTGTATCTGTGCGAATTAGCGCTCCCGAGGGGAAAATGTGAGGTCCTGAGGTGAGAGTTAGGCAGGCCTTCATTATGTTGATATAAATTTTATTTGTTTTGTTAAGGACCATCTTTTTTCGGTTCACTGCTGTCCTGTTTCTCAGCACATCTGACTTTTTTCTTCAACTTTAATCTTGTTTCATAACCTTCCTTCTTAAATTATTGAATCTATGCGCACGGGTTCCTGTGTGGGGAAAACGCCTTGTGCATAGATTCCGCGTTCCCTCAATTCCGTAATAAAGTTGAATTATCTTCCCTCTCTTTGAGCATCTTCATTGTGGTCAGGGAGACTAAATCTTAATTATAATCAAATCGTAGTTCTGTCTCTCTCGGTGAACGGCTCACGTCAAAGCTTCGCATCATCCGCGAATTCGGTAATGGTCTGTTGATTTCGATGGCTAGGTTGTTGCTGCACATTGTGAGAAGTAGCGGGTCTAAAGCCCTTGAGGAATATCTGAAGTAACCAGAGGTCCAGCCCCTGAATCATTAGTTACTTTTTTAGTGTGACCAGTGAGCCTGTTCCACGGTCTTTTATGGCCTTTTCGTATCCATCGAGAGAAGTTCCTCTGAATACCATGGGCTTCTCCATAAGCCATAATCTTTTCCAGAGGAACTTTACCGAAGCCTTCCTTAAAATCAAGGCATACAAAGTCTACCGATTTCGCACAGTCGAGGATTCGTTTAATTTCTCAATGGGAGTGAAGTAGACCTCTCAACAGATGTTCGCTCTGCTTACATCGCAGATTCACCGAAAATTTAAAAGCGAACAATATGCAAATAGCTAATTTTATTAACTTTTTCTTCGTTTTTAAATTTTTATTTAAGTAGATTTGCGAGACATTTGCGTTTTTCCAGAAGCCCGTTCTGAGTGTTTGTAATCAAATTTCGAGATCGTCTGCTATCCGGACTGAGAGCACCCTACCCATCGCTTCACTAACGACTGATACCAGGCTGGTAAGACTTCGTTATTGGGTACCTGTTCGCTATTTTTTGAAATTTGAGTTATATTCGTTAACTTCCAGGTCTGTGGAGTTAGCCCAATGGCGATCAACCGATTGAAGATGTTCTATAGTTAAGAGTTCATTGATGGTTTCAGCTGTTTCTTCAAGTATACGGGGAAATTGGCTATCTGGTCCGTTTGATGTTTAAAGGTTTTGCATTTTGACCTCGGCATGTAAAAATTAAGTTTAATATTCCAATAAAATTTAAAGTCAACTGTAGTAAGCAACGTTGGCAATGTCAACCACTAAGTGGATCGTGTTTTCATTTCGTTTTGCTCAACTATTTTCGAAATTTAGTTAGCAACTACTAGTTGGTCAGCAGCAAAACTGAAAACTCCCTTATAGTGACCAAATATGAGTCACGACGAAGTCAAAGTGTTCAGAGGATAAGCTTATTTTGGATATTTTCTACCAAGATAACGCAGAAAGTTACAAGGAGCTGGGTGTTCAGACCTTAAGATTGGGAAATTTCGGTTCTATGTTCCTCAGAGAACTCTGCGGGAAAACACGTGTTCAAAATCCTGACATTACTCGTATTATTAGTATGGGCTTGACTGAGATATTCGATCAATGGTCCAATGATATCTCATTTCGGTCAGTTGTTCAATGGTATTCTATATCGATCAACGGTGCAATGGTCTCTTATACCGACTAATGATCCAATGGTATCTTGTGTCGATAATATTCCTATGGTATTTTACATTGATCAATGAACCAATGGTATCTTCTGTCGGCCAATGGTCTATTTGTATCTATTTGAATCAATAGTACTACAACCTTTTGCATTCAGGTAGAAAGTTGAAATGTAGACCATGAACGAATGCTCATTCACCACATGAAGCCCATTAACGCACACGCAACAAAACTGCGTTTTTCTAACCCTGGAGCTGTTGAGCAGTGCCTGAGTAAAATTTTTATTCAAAATTAAACTTCACTATGGAGGTCACCAAAGAAGTTAATAAGTGAATATTAGGTTGCCTCGATCTGCGAGCATCAGTTGTAAAACATCTACACACGCTGCTTGAAGCGACGATAAGAAAGCTAGACGCCCTTTACTAACCCACATGTTGAACTATGCAAGCTCAGCAGCATTATGAGCACAATACTCAGAAAGTAAAGCACAGGCACGGAAATCCAAGGGAGCTCCGGAAGCCTTCATTCATAGACGGGCAACTATTCAACGCGTAGAGATGCTTACCACGGTAAGGAAATAAGGTAGGTTCAAACCAGTCTTTTTTTCGTTGACGGTGTGGTTTTGCTGACGTCACGGCAACGAACAAATAGCAGCGCTCATATAGCATCTGGCATCACTGCTACCCCCAAATCTGGCTCCGCTATTGGCCTAACGACATTGCGTTTTGGTGACGTCATAAAGTTTGTGTGAAATAAAGCCATCCTATTGGCTAGCCGAACAAGAGGTGTATTTTTTCCCATAGAAATGACCCTACCTTGTTACCTCTACCGTGATGCTTACTGACAGAGTAATGGTGACAGTACGTTGACTGATATTAACATGGCTTCGGCAAATTATCTCTAGATTATAAAGATGATTTTATGACCTTGCTGCAATCACGCTATTTGTTGATAAAAAAAATCATGTGCCAAACGATATGCGGTTACAGCAATGTAACAAACTTTACATGGCCTGAAAAATATAGAAATAATAACGAAAAGTTCATTCAAAACGGACAATAAACAAACTAGGCAAAGTACAGCAAAATGAAACGTGAAATGGACGAGATTTCTTAACGTTTGGGGTGAGAAAACATACAATGCTGCAGCACATTAGACGTCTCATGAAAAACAAGCCAATATAAAATGACTGCCTCTGCATAATGCTGAGCAGAAGGCCAGAAACTGCAGAGAGGCTATGTCTCTTTAGCAGATGCGCTACATGCGGAGCGGGTAGAGATGGTTCCTACTAATGCTCGCTGTTTATAATAAAATGTTCACTCTTGAACTTTTTTTATGTCCTTCATGATACTTCTATAGTTCACTTGTGAATGCTCGTACTACATTCCTGGTGATCGTGCCTTTTTGTTGAAAAGATAATTAAAATGTAAAAATATCTATTTTTGAAAATATGAAATTCGCAGGAGATGGTCACACATATAATCTAATTTCTTATCTGGAGATAATGACAAATCTCTTCGATGACTTTCATATTACTGCACTGCAATCAGATCTTTTAACTCAATATTTCTAAAACGTTGTCCGACGTGTTTTGTTTCAAGAACAGAAAATTTAGGGGAGCTTTGAGAAGCAATGAAAACTGAAACACAATGTGAGCGAAACCATTACCCAAAGAACAATTCCAGTTCAAAAATACAGTACATTCGATGAGCTGATTGAAAATCCTTGAAGTTTTATGGGTATAAATTCAGTGTTGTTCGGTTTCTATCAATCTTGAACTATTTCTGTTAAAGGTCGATTTCGTCTCTATCGAAGCGACTTTCCGGGCTAACGTCGTTAAAGCCCTGAAGATAAATAAAGGACTCGATCAGCTGACCTCTTGATTCTTTTGTCCGAGGGAGATGGGATCGCCAGGGGATGGGAGCCATCTCTCTCTGGGGCGCTCCGAGGAGATTTCTATTGCAGCGCTTCATGTTCTCTGTGCGCTGTTTGGGTGTGTAGTGCTGCATAGAATATAAGTATCTTGACTCTGAAAGGCTGCAGAGTTCCGAAGAGAGTTCTATTGCAGCGCTTCATGTTCTCTGTATATTGTTCTCTGTATATTGTTTGTGTGTAGTGCTGCATAGAATATAAGTATCTTGACTCTGAAAGGCTGCAGAGTTCCGCGGAGATTTCTATGGCAGTGCTTCATGTTTTCTATGCGTTGTTTGTGTTTAGTGCTTAATAGAATATAAATATCTTGACTCTGAAGGGTTGTGGAGTTCTGAAAACATTTTTATTTCAGCGCTTCATGTTCTCTGTGTGTTGTTTGTAGGTAATGTTCAAGAAAACATCATTACCTTGACTCGGAAATAGCTTCACTTATAAAAGAATTTTAAACTTGATATTTTGTGTGGTTCACGGTCTCTAGGTATCATTTGTGTATAGTACAAAAAAAATATGGTAAATGTTGAGCGTTGAGTGGTCATCGATTTTCGATTTTTCGGTGCTGAAACATAGTTAATTAGACCGAAATAAATAAGTTTTCTCCTATGCACTTTCCGTCGGAAATTAGGGTAAATCTGAAGGAGATGACAGTTATCGATTTTGTAAATTTCGATGCCTTAGCATAGTTAATTAGATCGAAATAAACAAGTTTTCTTCTATGCACTTTCCGTCTCAAATGAGTATTTTATTAGGGTAAATCTGAAGGAGATGACAGTTGTTGATTTTCCACTTTTTGGTGCCTGAACCTAATTTGGTGCCTGAATTATTTGAATCAAAATAAACAAGTTTTCTTCTATTCTTTTTTCGTCTCAAATGAGTATTTTACGATTTATAGCGGTAAGTTTAGTTTCGTCATTGATGACGAATGCGCTTGAATAAACAGCTACTCATCGATTTTCGAATTTTTGTTGCTTGAAACATGGTAATAACATCGAAATAAACAACTTTTATTCCATACACTTTTTTCGTCAAATGAGTATTTAACGAGGTATAGCGTTAGGTTTGGTTTCGTCTTTCAAGACAGAGCGCTGGAAGCGAGACGCCATTGCAGTATTGCCATACAACTCGATCAAAGAATTTCTTTCCGCTTCAAAGACTGGAGTTGCGGTAAGTCATTTACTGCTATAACTAATAACGGGAAATCTGAAGGATATGTCAGTTATCGATTTTGTAAATTTCGATGCCATAGCATAGTTAATTAGATCAAAATAAACAAGTTTTCTTCTATGCACTTTCCGTCTCAAATGAGTATTTTATTAGTTATAGCGGTAAATGACTTACCGCAACTCCAGTGTTTGAAGCGGCAAGTTATTCAAGGAGCACGTCGGACAGCAACACTGCAATGCGCACTCGCTTCCAGCGCGATCGTCATCAAAGACGAAACCAAACCTACCGCTATACCTCGATAAATACTCATTTGTCGAAAAAAGTGTATAGAAGAAAAGTTGTTTATTTCGATGTTATTACCATGATTCAAGCAACAAAAATTCGAAAATCGATGAGTAAGGTTAGCTGTTTATTCGAGCGCATTCGTCATCAAAGACGAAACTAAACTTACCGCTATAAATCGTAAAATACTCATTTGAGACGGAAAGTGCATAGAAGAAAACTTGATTCAATTAATTAGGTTCAGGCATCAAAAAGTGGAAAATCGACAACTGACATATCCTTCAGATTTACCAAATCGATGACCACCCAACGCTCAACATTTGCCAAAAATATAAATATCTTGACTGAAACAGTTCTTCATATCAAAGAATTTTTCTTCACTCTGCTCAACCTCACAGAAGTAAAAATTTTTGCTGCAGTAGTTGAAATTTTTACTGCAGTGCCTCACGTTCTCCGTATATTATTTGTGAGCAGTGCTTGACAGAATACCGGTGTGTTAACTCTAAAATAGTTCTTTTTGCGTAATAATTTACCTTTACTCTGTTTAATTTCACAGCAGTTGAAAGTTCTTCGTGTGATGTGTGTCAAGAGAAGGTTTCTTTAGCCAAAAATTATTTTTTTTCATGCAAATCAACGCATCCGATTAATGGAAACGACAATTTGAATAACGCCGTGTTCAAATTTTTATTTTGTTCGTCGCATTCAAAGCGTTCCCAAATCATGACTCTAATTCACAGGATTAAGTCACACTTTTTCAATAAAAATTAGTGTGAAAAAAATACAAGTAAAACAAAATCCCCTGCGCAGTTCAATTTTGTTACATTTGTTTGCTGTAGTATTTTACTTGTTTTGCAACAACCTTACCTGAATTTTTGCGGCAACCTTACCTGAATTTTTGCGGCAACCTTACCTGAATTTTTGCGGAAACCTTACCTGAATTTTTGCGGCAACCTTACCTGAATTTTTGCGGCAACCTTACCTGAATTTTTGCGGCAACCTTACCTGAATTTTTGCGGCAACCTTACCTGAATTTTTGCGGCAACCTTACCTGAATTTTTGCGGCAACCTTACCTGAATTTTTGCGGCAACCTTACCTGAATTTCTGCGGCAACCTTACCTGAATTTTTGCGGCAACCTTACCTGAATTTTTGCGGCAACCTTACCTGAATTTCTGCGGCAACCTTACCTGAATTTTTGCGGCAACCTTACCTGAATTTTTGCGGCAACCTTACCTGAATTTTTGCGGCAACCTTACCTGAATTTCTGCGGCAACCTTACCTGAATTTTTGCGGCAACCTTACCTGAATTTTTGCGGCAACCTTACCTGAATTTTGCAGCAACCTTACCTGAATTTTTGTGGCAACCTTACCTGAATTTTTGCGGCAGGCAGCCTTACCTGAATTTTTGCGGCAGGCAACCTTACCAAAATTTTTACCACAACCTTACCTGAATTTTTACCACAACCTTACCTGAATTTTTACGACAACCTTACCTGAATTTCTGCGACACCGGCACAGCTTGCTCGACGTTGGTAACGAAGCTTGCTCTCCCCATCCCGAGCACTGTACAACGCCACGAAGTTGAAGCTCCAGGTTTCAGTTCACAGGCAACTCGATTACGCTCCGTCTTGTTTGGGGACACTTCGTTGATCATTGAGGGCTGCGTTCTATGGCGTAGAGGGAACTTCTTATTTTACCTATTCACTGGTTCTGTGGCGTAGTATCTCGTCATGAGGAAACTTCTTTTAATTATGGGTCATCTGGCGCTGATGAAGATATTGAACAGGTGCGGGAGATCTGCTGGAACGCGCTGAATTGTTGGATTGCTGAATTGATGGTTTGTTGGTTTGCTGAGTTGATGGTTTGTTGGATTGCTGAGTTGATGGTTTGTTGGATTGCTGAGTTGATGGGTTGTTGGATTGCTGAGTTGATGTATTGTTGGATTGCTGAGTTGATGTATTGTTGGATTGCTGAGTTGATGGTTTGTTGGATTGCTAAATTGATGGATTGTTGGATTGCAGGTCTGAAAGATTGATGATTTGCTAAATTACTTGGTTGTCAGTCTCATAAATTAGTAGATTGCAGGGCTGTTAGATTGCTTGATTTACAGTCTGATAGATTGCTGGATAGCTCGAGGATAGTTGTTGTGTATAAGGATCTTTACGCTAAAATATTTTAAAAACCAATGATATTTTTTTAACTCGATTGAAAATAACTGTTTTTCTTCTTTGTTTAGTGAGTTAGACCAGAAGTGTTAAGTTCCGAATCAATCATTAGCTGTTACCATCCATGCTCGAGCTTTCGTTCTGGCGACAAGTGTTCCAAAGATGCTTGAGTAGAGGCTGTTAGACAATCCTGATAAGCACAATATTCTGCTTGGAGAGCCGAAACGACTACCATCTTTAAAAAATGATGCAAGGAGTTGAGGGATAGCTGTTGCCTTGTATTTTGTTTTCGCTAACAAGTTTTCAGCTTTTTGTCAAACGAAATAGTATTTCCAAGGGCTATGGAGTCAGATTTTTGGAATCAAATTTTATGGTTTTTATTTTATGATTTATTTTATAATTTAGATGTCCCTAGTTTGCTTTCTGATGACCGATTATGGGCTAATTGAGTGGATATTGTTTGTTTTTTAAGATGGCGAGGACATGCGCTATTTTTCATTCGTGTGAATGGATTTTTTTGTTTAGAAAATTGAGATATGTTTGAATTAGGGTTTCTGGAGGTTTTGAGTGTCTCATGAAGTATAAAATGACTTTAAAAGCCATGACATGTATTGGTTTTTGACGAATCGGAACCAGTTTTGGCAATCCCATTGGACCAGGTTTTTTTTCACTGATGTTATCTTGCTGTTATTTTTGAGCTACAATACCTAGGATTTTTCTAGTGGCCCATACAGCACATCTCTTTTCAATTGTCAAAAATGAGGAGGGAGTAAAGCTTCCATTGCCATAGCTGTGTTAAGTAAATTTTTAAAAATTACTCACACGAGCAAATATTTTCAACTTTCAAGCTATTGCAAAAAAACTTCAAAAAGTTACCAAATGACGCTCGAAGTATTTTTTAGTTCTCTTTACGCAGCAGAGCCAATCCAAATTTTGTGTTTTAACGGGATACGGCGGGAGTAATCCGAGTTTCGCTCTCTCTTCCTGGCTGAATAAAAAATTCGTGTGCTATAAGTGCGCACTGATAATTTTCTGAGATTCAAACACAAAACAAAATTAAATTTCATTTAAAAACAATGAAACTCTCCCTGCATCATGACGGCGACATTTTTCATCGTTTTAAAACCATTCAAAAAACGGTTTGAGTTTTACCAAAAAAAAAACAGTCACTCTTGCTGTTTCAAGACGGGTGATATTTTAGCGAGATCGGCGGCCAGGGGGCGGTCTGAATTTGTAAAGCGTCCGGACGACGCCTCAGGGAATTAAGGCACCGCGGCCGCGTACCTCCACTCCAGTCCCACCCAAAATTCCTACACATTTCTCTTAAAAAGTCAATCCTTAACAAACCTGAGTGAATAAATGAGTCTTGTACGCAGTGGACCACTGCTCTCATTGTCAGTTGAAATTGAAGAATTGCTTTGAGATGTTTCTTTTCAACAATAGTGTATCAGTGATACCAAAACTTAACCTCATTCCAAGAACCAAAAACTTGACATCATTCGAAAAATTTCCAAACTTTTCTTCAATACATTAATATATGGAATTATGGAGGGAATCTTATTTGGTGTTGTTTTTTTACAAGCCATCTTGTAGAATCGATCCTCGAGTTATACGCCATCATCGTACGCAAACTTCAGTTTATATGGGCGAAAATTAGTCCCAGTAATTCAACTATTGTGATATTTGATTCAAGTCATTATATACTGCGACTAATTAGGTTTGCGGATAACTCCAAAAATCGTCCGCGTTTACATCTGGAGTAAGAGAGTAATTTAAAGTTTGGAGACCCCAGAAAAATTTTCGTCAAGACTCATAGTTCAGAAGGTTTTGACAAGCAAACAGGACGCAGCGAGACGAGGTATTTGGTCAAAGCTTCTTTTGTGCCGCGTAAATTCCAATTTCGCCAAGCTTTAGAGGAAATGTACCAGGCGTGATTCGTTGCGTCACATTGGTTCTTCACTACATGTTGAAAAATGTGCTTCGTAAACGAGGTTTGGAAAAGACCCTGGTGACAATACAGTGTGTGGAGTTGTAAACTTCGCGTCGTTATAACGGACAGCAGACTGTAGACGCCGACAACTGACAAGCCACAACATTGACCAGCAAGACTATCAGAATTATGTATTTACGTAAAAGAGACGAAGGGGATTGCTTCATTTTAGGAAGCAATGAAATGCACACCATAATAATTTACTTAATTTATATATATATATATATATATATATATTGTATATATTGTATATACTATTGTACACGTCCGTCTAAAATGACGGGATTCTATAATTTCATTAAAATTTTCTTTCAGATGTCAATGACGAACAAACAAATATATCCATCCTAATAGCACCCACGATGAAAATATTCCTCGTAAACGAAACTGTTAACTATTAGGCATGAGTATGTTCTGAAACAAAACCCTGAAATACAAAAGTTTTTTCTCACAATCATTGGATCAGAAAACTTTTCACATAAGAAACAACAAGAACATAGCTTCTCCATTTAATTCCATAGCAGAACGCCTACTTCTCCGAGACCTTGCTTTCTTCATTTCTTTATTTAATACATTATCTCAGTTGTTTTGAAAACAATACTTATATCATAACTTATGGATAAGTTATATCTCTCTTTCTGAAAACTGCGTTCTCTCTGACTTTTTGAAAACGGTGCATTCTCTAGTGTCTTATGTAACTCTCTACTTTCCATATTTTCAATACAGAGCTTTGAAAATAAATAAATATTTTATACTTTACGACATTCCTGCATTCTCGATTACCTTTCTAGCACCTCTGTTTTTTCAACCAGCTTATACTTTCGATCACTTTTGTATCACATCCTCCTTTTCAACAAGCGTGTTTTTTTCGATCTCCATTTTATAACCTCATTCTTTTCGACAAGCATGCATTTTCGATCACCTTTCTATCACCGTCTTTTCGACAAAGGTATATCTTTGATCCCCTTTTATTCCCTCTTTCTCATCTTTCTATTACCTCCTTTTCAACAAGGATGTATTTCCGATCACCTATCTACCACCTCCTCCTTTCCAAAAAGAGCAGAATCTCGGTCGTCTCACGTTGGACAAACTCGTCCCCCACTCTCCCGCTCGCCGTGTGCCATTCAAAGGACCGACAGGCAGCGTCGTCTCCGAGAACTTTTGAAAAGGGAGTCTTTTGAGACATCTATTCATTGCGTCCAGTAATAGTGTTGCCTTCGTCCTCCAATGGACGCAGGCACGCTGTCCACACGCAAAATGTAACGCATGGAGGCCTGCAACCTGCTCATGTATCCATCCTTTACTGCATCGAGCACCTCTGTCACGAGAAAACGGTCCCGTCTCCTCTTGTTAACATTTCATTAACAAAAATATCAGGTTCTCGGAGTTGAGGGAATGGCAAACCTCCATGACATTACACAATACACAAAAATATGAGGATGTATCAAGAACACAGTCACTAAGAACAAAAAAAAACAATGATTGTATACTAAAATTAGAGCTGTACTCACCGATGGTAGATGACACACTTACGCAGCGCATTTTCTGAGCGCCCTCCGTGGTATTACGATTGATCGCTTCTAATATTGTGGGGCATGATACACAGGATAAACTATGCATAACATTTATAATTTCCAGCTATACGTCATACAAACATTAATGAGCGTACACACAATGAATGGTATTCGAACTGATGCAAATCAAATAATGGAATCCAAAAACAGCATACGCCAAATGACCTCCCTCACATAACTACACTGAATTTTTACGGCTGGCCAGCCTTTTCCCGCATGTTACTTACACTCCCAAACATAACACAAGTAATGCCTACAATGTCTCAGCGCTCCCAGCAGCACGGGATGTGGTCATTACTTCGACCTTCACATTCATGAGCCCATACAGCTTCAGTGCAAATGACTGTCCTATGTACAGTTCAAGAAAGTCTGTTGCCAATCGCTAACTTCGGAGCTCCTGCTTCGGTATCTTCGCACGTTAGTTCCCTCTCCTCCGAGCAGATCAATTCTTCAATTACATGAATCCGTCCCGCCTGTTAAAGACAAAAATTTGACTTGTTACCCTTAATCGCGTCACTAACGTCCCCTTAAATATCTCAATTTTTTACTTCACCGAATGACATTGAAATTCACAATATTTATCTCAAAAACATCTTTTCCAAAGGAAACTATATTTTTCTTACCCTCCCATCTAGTGTGGCATCTCCGTTACATCAAATGATTCATACAATTTGGTCGATTTGGTCATCTCCCCTTCGTGAACGTGGTAAAGGGGACACATAAAATTTCCTCTCTGCAAGTAAAACGAGAAAATGTAAGAATTTCTGGATTACATTACCTCGTAAACTTTAGTATAATTTTTAATATATACACTTTTTTCATTATTTCTTTAAACACGTTTGTTACTGTGAACACACCCGCGTTTTATTTCTTATACTTCGCGCCGCGGCGTCGGTTGTCGAACTGTCTATTGTTCGTCGCATGTCCAGCTCATTTTCTTGAGGGTTGTCCGCTCTCTCCTATTCGACCTATAGGCTTCTTCGGACCTCGACCGCGACCGCCTACCTCTTTTCTAATTGGTAGTTCCGTAGCTCGCTTTTATTTCTTTCTTAGCCTCATTGTTTCTCACGCTCAAGCCCCTTCGAAACCGACCGTTCGTTTGCCACCTCTCTCGGCTTAAGTGTCTCGATTTATGTTTGACCACAAGGCGACTTTTGTTTGAGCATGGGTAGGCATTTTTCCGAACGTCTAAAGTTTCCAAGGGCTCGCCCGAATGAAAAAATTGCTAACACCACAAAATAGACCCCTCCAGAAACAACACACAATGTAAACAGACATCGTTCGAGCCCTTACATCTTATCGCTCCACCTAACATGTGCTGAATCCAAACATACAGGCATAAAATCATACATGTTGAAGTGACCCTCCTGTGCTGCTGGGATTTACTGAGATATTTCTAAGTAAGCACAAAATTTATTACACACAATTAAAATTTTCCCTAAATCCTCATTTTTTAATTCACAAAATTGGTTATTCTTAACAGATTCTCGACAGCACAAAATTTATTACACACAATTAAAATTTTCCCTAAATCCTCATTTTTTAATTCACAAAATTGGTCATTCTTAACAGATTCTCGACACCTCCTACCTTTACTGCATCGAGCACCTCTTACCTTTACTGCATCGAGCACCTCCTACCTTTACTGCATCGAGCACCTACTACCTTTACTGCATCGAGCACCTCCTCCTTTTACTCCATCGAGCACCTCCTCCCTTTACTGCATCGAGCACCTCCTACCTTTACTGCATCGAGCACCTCCTACCTTTACTGCATCGAGCACCTCCTCCCTTTACTGCATCGAGCACCTCCTTCCTTTACTGCATCGAGCACCTCCTACCTTTACTGCATAGGGCCCCTCCATCCTTTACTGCATCCATCCTTACTGCATTGGGAACCTCCATCCTTAACTGCATCCATCCTTACTGCATTGGGCACCTCCTACCTTCAGTGCATCCATCCTTTACTGCATTGAGCACCTCCATCCCTTACTGCATCCTTCCTTTACTGCATTGGGCACCTCCATCCTTTACTGCATCCATCCTTTACTGCATCCATCCTTACTGCATCCCTCCTTACTGCATTGGGCATCTCCATCCTTTACTGCATTCATTTTTAATGCATTCTTTTCGAAAAATATATATTTTACATCTGTTCCATCTGCCTGTCGGTTTCCATCTGTTTAATACACACACACCCGTAGAAGTAAAGGATGGAGATGCTGAATTTAAATTAAATGACAGATGAGCGCGAGTTCTTAGAAAAGTAGTTGGCTACGCTAAGTGCTGTGGACCTAGCACAGCCAGCTTGATTAAGAAGAACCTACAATGTCAAGTGTACCGCTGAATTATTTGAAAATGTATCGCCGCACTTCTTCGTGCCAGGTTATATAGACGATGGACCCGCCACACAGCAGTGTTCAAGTACGCTTGCATCTGTAAGCTTCCACGTAGTCCTTGTTAAAACCGAACCACTCCTTCCACTCCTTCTGAAGGCCGAATCAGGCTAAATATATTTGAACACCTTAAAATAACGTTGATGATAGAATGCCCTAGAAGTAGCTGAGCTTATTCGGGCCCACAAGTAGCTATACTCAAATGCGTACATTGTACTAGGCTTGAGAAATAATTTACTGCTGTATCACTTGCGCTAGATAAATTGTTTAAGCCGTACCCACCTTCCATGAATTCCCTTGAAGGGCTTATTGAACGGACTTTGTCTTGACATTCATACATGTTAAATTTGCACAGGTACACTGATTTCAAAATTAGATAAGCTCTTATTCTGGAGTACATATAGTTGACTTCCTAACTTCAACCAGGATAAATTAACACGTTGTAGGAAGACGAAGGCACGAGCGAGCAAATGCAGGCGCTAAAAACTTAACTGAGTTTTAATGTTTTAGAGAAATATTCATTTAAAAAATTTCGATGTTGAAGAAGGGTGATGAAGAATCATTATTTAGTCCCTGTGAGTACCGTTATAGAAAGAATAAGTTATTAAGTGGAGGGTAGGGGCGAGTTAAGCTCAATAGTTTTTCCAGCATAGCTTGTGGAAATCGTGGAGTGAAAAGAGAATTAGTAAAGTTGACGTTTACATTTATTATGAAAAATTACAAATACTTTAACTCGCTTTCTGCCACATACTTTGAAAAACCTATAGGAAGATAAAAGAAAACAGTATACATTCAGGACACTAGGAAACAAATCGATGAAAATAGTGGAATACGCACACATGGGGCTAACTATCCACATTACTCCTAGGAGTGATTTGTTATATGGAATGGACAAGAGTCCTACGGTCCCGAGAAGTACACAGAAGTTAGAGGGATCTTTTCCCTCCAGATAAGGAACACTGAAAATGCGTCCTGAGGACCAACTTCGAAGAATTGCATAGTGCCAGTCGACATACCAAATAGGTAAGGCCGTTGGCATTAGATCCTTCTGCTGCCCAGGTCACTCCCGCGCCGAAGCTCCACGCTGGCCCATGCATGCTGGTCTAAAGTTTTAGCAGCAACGCATAACGACTATGGTTGCTCGTATCAAATAGTGACACGTCGGTGGATGAGTCATGCCGATAATATATTAGATAATGACGATGATGATGACAAACAATAATAAAGATCCTTGATTGCGTGCGTACCGAATGCACTGCGGTGACGGCAGGATGGACCGAAAACACCTAAGGTAGGTTGCGACACGGCAGGTGTACGAAGAAAAAGAGCTGCCGACTGTTGAGATTTTTCTCTTAGGTCAACTTTGAAGGCGGATTTCACAAATGTTAAAGGGCGAACTATTTCGGGATGGATACACATGATTTTACGAGAGGAAAAAATTGTACAAGTATATTTTTTAGAAAATTGTACACCGTCTGATTCAAACCGAGCTATTCAAAGTATCATTCATCCTGAATTTACGCAACGGTGCCAAAAATATCAAAATAGATTGACCAAAAAAAGAGTCGAACGCATGTTTGCACTCCCAGGTGAATACCAGAAGCACGAACAGATCCAGAGAATGTCTCAAGTGCTTTCCTGTTCGAAGGAAACGCTCCTCGTCCTACTCGAAATTAGTAACGCAGGTGACGAGGAAAGACTCCCGTTCTTTCCCTCTCCAGGGACGGTAGTCGGTGAAATAAAAACTGGAGACCCGCGTCCCGCATGCCGAGCTCAGAGCACACACTCGGAACGCCAATTCATCTGCAGGACAAGTTTTGCGGGCCCATCAGCACCAGGCAGCGAGGGCCCTCCCATTACTGCCCCAGTCTCACGGCAAAAAATTACTGGCCGGGCTTTAGGACGGAAAATTACAGGCCGGTCTTCGGCCAGGAATTGCAAGACGTCGGGCGCTCTGATGACAAGGTCAGAAACCATTTGGCACTCAGACAAGTCGATCGGCAATTCGGGATACTTAGTGTAGGTAGGAAACATTTGATGTTTTACGTCTGGAAATACGGGCTTGTTCTTAGCGTGGCTGGGAAATATTTAGTGTTGAACGTGTGGAAATACATACTTGTTCTTTACATGACTGGAAAATATTTTATGTTGATGGTAGGGAAATACGGACATTTGCTTTAGATGGCTGGAGAAGAATTTATGTCCGCCGTCTGGAAATACAGACTTGTCCTCTAGATTACTACCGAATATTTGATGTTGTAAGTCTGGAAATACGAATTTTTTTCTCCACATAACTCACAAATATTTATGGTTTTCGTCTGGAAATACGGACCTGTTCCTTAACATGACTGCTAAATATTTAATATTTACTGTTAAATATTTAATATTTAACGTTTGGAAATACGGACATTTATTAACACACCTGATGAACGTTTGTTGATGTCCTACGTCTGTAAATACGGACTTGTTCCTAAAATGACCTAGATATATTTAGCAACGTACGTTTGGAAATGTTTAATTGAATGATAGCGCACATAGTTCAGAAATGTTAAAACACTGTAGGGAATTCACGGTAGAATGTGATTATTCACGTCTTAGGATAACCAGAATATTGGAAATGCAGCAAAAGTTAAACGATTAAACACTCGACTTCAATATTTTAGACTTAACGTAGCAAACAAAAAAGTATTTTATGAGCGAAAAAAATATGTCTACATTTAACAACGAAGGGTGTTAAAGTGTCTGTAAATCGTATTTGATAATTTTATTTTCTTTGAATTCGAAACTTATTCGTCGAAACTAATCAGAATATGAGTTTCACAAATGATTGTGAAATAATACCGGCAATTTTTTTCAAGAACACATACTTGTTTTAAGCGCCAACGTTATTTTTCGGTAGTTCAACAGTCTGAGATTTCGTGGTTATTTTTTGAGGACGGACAAGCATTAATGGCGAAGAACGAAGATTTTTTCTTTTTAATATTTCACAAATTTATTGCGTATGGTTCTTAAAGTAAATTTGTGGTCACGTAAATTCATCAAATCATGATACTCATTTGTACAAACTAAAATGAATGAATATTCCAATGAAATAAATAAATCTGTCATTTAGGTTTCTACGTAAAACCTAAGATAAAATCATCTAAATCATTTTACTCTCAGTTTTTTTTATTGTCTTCAGAAGAATAGCGAAAGAAAAAGACAAGCTCAAACAAAAATAACGACGCGCGTAATTTTAAAGATTTGTTATTTTGGCTCAAATTTCTCAAGAGCTGTGCCAGCGGTATCCGGTGTGTGATGGTCCGAGGGGTCGAGAACAGTGTTTAGAGCTTGAAAGTCCTGTGGTGGTACTTGTCTTCAGCATTTGTCATGGAATAATGCAATTCTTCAACTTGGCACCGATGTATTTCGTTGAATATGTCATTTTCAAATAGACAGTATTAACGGGTTGAATATCTTGCGGCGGCACTTGTCATCAGCATATGCAATGAATTGAATAATAGTCCTCCAATTCTTCAACTTGTGGCAGAAGTACTCATATTTCGCTGACTTGTACATTAAATACGGTTTCACGTTTCGGGTGGAGGCAACAGTTGCACGTGATTGGTACAAATCATAACTGATACATCAGATTGAAAATGTTACAATTTTTTAAGTAAAAGAGAAGAAAATGGTAACAAAATTAGTGACTTTACTAAAAGAAATTACTGCTCATATTCCTTTTGTGTGGCTACCTCACTCATGCGTTAAAATTGCGTGGCGTCATTCCAATGGACGCCAAAGCTCACAGAGCACAACTACATCTTTATACAGCAGAAGAGCACATTATCCGGGAATAGAGTCCCTCTGCCGAAAAAAAGCGATTTCTAATTAGCTAACTAGAATGACACGTAAACTTAAATACTCTTGGAAAATATTTGCAGAAGAAAGTCTTCAGTTTATGGACTAGTTTTTTAGACAGAAAACGGAAGGTATAGTAAAGTGCAGTACAGGTAATTGTCACATTTAAATAGAAATGTTGGACTCCTAATATTTTTTTGACAAAAACTTTCTAATTTTCCTGTTTCTTTCATGATGGTTTCAGAGTAATTGGCAGTTTTTCAGTGGATATGACATTAACATTTGAGAATCGTTTCCCGGTTTTACGGCAACACCTATTTTAAATGCTACGCTTAACGTTTAACCCCTTCAGAGAATAAATGCCTGTCTTTGTTTTCTATTTTCCTTTGCTCTTATTTTGATGCGTAGAGAGTCTGAAATTTGTTGTCGCGTGTGATTTCGTTCTTTTGCAGAATTCATCACAATTGCATGCTACAGAATTATTAGAGGAACTGGTCTCTGAAACGATTTTTATTTTCTGTTCAATGGCTAATTTTATAAGCATTTTTTTCGATTTTAGATTTTTAGTGGATCTTCTTCATAAGAAAATACGCCATCGGTTAGCCTCGATAATGTACTATCGGAAATACTGGAAATTAGCCTTGGAGTTCCTCCAGGGTCTGTCCTAAGACCTCTTCTATTTTTAATCTTCATCAACGATGTAGGTAAATCTACTTTATTTTTCAAATTTATAATTTTTAACTGACGATAGCACACTTTACTCATATCTCCTGAATTAAAATCCTATTATAATGGCAAATACAGGGTGTCCGTTAAAAAAATTTTAAATTTACAAACGCTGTGGTTTGTAAAATGTTAGTGGTAGAAGGCTGAAATAGGTTTCATTGAAAAGAGCAATAATTAAAAAAAAATTAAATAATTGTGTTTATTTAGCACAATTTTCAAATAAATGTTACATTCATCGACATAAATTAAATTATATAACAATATTTTACTAGAACGGCTTATATTTTTCATACTCCTGCAAATAAAACCTCCAATATTTGTACTGCTGTGAGATTTCTTGATAACACTGCAATTAATTTTTTTAATAAAGTTCTTTTTCGAGAATACCATGAATAGTAGTTTTCTTTACTTGTGTCTCCCAGCGGACACTTTTCTCACTGATTTTGTTTTATCATCTTTAAGTAAAATTCTTACCGTGTTAATTATTGTTTCTATCTTTCTGGTATGCTAAATGTTCAAAAGTATCGAAATGAAAAAAAAATTGAATCCTACTTTTTGCAATGAAACCTATTCCAGCATGTCAGCACCAATATTTTACAAGCTAAAACTTTTTCAAATCGGCTTCTTTTTCAGCGAATAGATATAATAAACAGCGCACCGCGATATGCTTCAGTGGGGCTCGAAGTTAATAAAATATGCTTCAATATGGATAAATATAAATACTATAGGTTCGCTTTTCAACTACAAATATAAATTACCTTCCAGCATGCGCCGCTCTCTTGTATATGAATTTCGTTGTGCACATTGTGCATCTAGTTATGTAGGCTCGACCTGCAGAACTTTGGGCACCAGAGTAGCGGAGCATGCTGGACGTAGTAGCCGGACAGGAGGTATTCTTGCCCATCCCCCTCACTCCTCGGTGCGCCTCCATAGCAAACAGTGTGGCTCCAGGGTGCAGAGCAGTAATTTTAGCATTTTAGCTTCAGCCAGCCATCAAAGTGATTTAAGAATTTTAGAATCCTTATACATTTTTAAACTTAAGCCGCCTCTTAATGAAACTAATAGTGCCCACCCTTTGTACACAGTTTCCTCTTGATTTTATTAGTAGTATTTCTCTAATTTTGTGTTTATTTCCCGTACATTTATATCTATTCATCTCTGTTTTGTTCATTTCAGACAACTTGTACTGATGATGAGCCTGGTGCTCGAAACGTTTACCTTTTAAAGCAATAAATAATTTTAAAAATGTTGACTCTGAGAGTTTCAACCTTGGTATTTTTATTTACGATTCGTCTGCGTAAGAAAGCAGTTCATGATGTTCTACAATATGGATAAAATATTACGTATTATGCCCTGCTATTACCGGAATGCTTTCCGTCCATGGACTAAAATTTGTGAGAAAACTAACTCCTCAAAGTTCCTAGGCCTTGTGTTAGATAAAAAATCCGGCTCCTAAAGAGTATATTGCGTAAATCAGAACTGACTAATGAAATCTCTAGGAATCGTCAATAGAGTTAAAAATATGTTCCCTGAATAGGCTTTAAAAATACTTCACCGAGCACACATTTTTCCATACTCACAATGTTGAACGGACCCATGGTATTGACGTAAAAAATAAAACCAATGTACACTGCACAATTCAAAAGAGGAGTTTAGAGCGGCAAGAAAACTAGAATACATTGCCCACACAAATGCTTCGCTCTTGAGTTTGAAAATACTTGAGATTTTGGACCACAATATGTTCTCAATTGATAATTTCATGAATAGAACTTTGACTGATGAAAGTGACGTATCTTGAGCAATTACTATCTGCACAAACTGACCAGCATGATAATCTACCTAGAAATGGAAGTAAATTCATATTTCCTTTTTCTTCCAAAACACGATATCTAGTTTCCTTTTCATGAGAACTAACACTCAGTATTCTATTCCTATTGCATCCTGTGGAAAAAAGGCCCCACAAAGATTTCAAAATGATTTTCTATTTTTGTAAAGTATTAATGGCTTTGTGGGAGCCAATGCAATCTTTTCTACTAGATAATACACATTGATAAGGTAATTTACCGTGGAATGAAATTGATCCTTCCTTTTTTAGAATGTACTTTTCTTTTGGGCTCATTTAAAATATCGTTTTAACTTGAGCTGCTAATTTTGCGTGAACCCATAACTGATCAATTGACTTGGTTACGTGTACAAGGTTGAACATAATTGTACTCCCTATAACTGCGTTTTTGTGTTCAGCCCTAAAAGCGGCTAAGCTTCTTTGAACCCACAAGGAACTATTTATATTCAAATGATTCTTATATAACAGACTTGAAAAAAGGTATACTTTTCTTCACAGTAATTCAAATTCTGTTAGGACACTACACTAGTTCTGAACGCCAAGTCGGTAAACGATCATTGGCTGCACACTTAAAATGTCAGGTTCATGTAGATTCAAAGAGTTTTAAACAATCTCTTTGATGCTCCACTTATGCTTAATAAATTGTTAAAATTATTTAAATAGCTCGAACATAATACGGCTTTAGTTTTGTCGACGTTCTAAACTCTATCCTAAACAGTGCCTCACTCCATCCCCTCTTAGAAGCACTTTTCACGGTTAAAGAGGCTCAAACTAACTTCTCTAATCAAATTCCATCGATGCCAGAGCCATTTCACAGCAGCAAAGCTCAACGCGCTCTGCCAAAGCGTACAAACGTCGACTCCAAAAATGTCACAAGTGGCTGCTCAGAAGTAAAAGAGAACCCAATCATCTCGATGCAGGGATGAAACTGAGCGAGCCCACGCAGATGATGCGCCGCGTTGAAAATGTTTACGAAAGTAATGTTCAGGTGATATTGGAGCTCTCGTCTTCTTATTGTGCGCCTCTCGAGAGCGCTGCCGGCCCTCTATTGGAGGCGGCCAAGGGGGAGTGGAGGGATGAAGTGGGGGAGTGGAGGAGTCAAGTGGGGGGAGTGGAGGGGTCAAGTAGAAGAGAGTCAAAATGTCAAGTGGAGGGTAATGAATGGGTAAAGTGAAGGGGAGTGAAGGGGTCAAGAGGAGGAGAGTGGATTGGTCGAGTGAGGGAAGTCAGAACCTCAAGTGAGGGTAATGGGTAAAGTGAAGGATAGTGAAGGGGTCTTGTAAAGGGAAGTGATGACGTCAAATAATGGGAAATGAGAGGGTCACGTAGACGGTAGTGAAAAAGTCAGTTGGAGGTTGGATTTGAGGGTTTGGGTGGAGAGAGGTTAAGGGGTCCATTGTAGATAGGTGATGGGGTTAAGAGGTCTATTGTAGATGAAGAGGTCTATTGGAGATAGATGACAGGGTCAAGAAGAGAGAAATGAAAAAGTCAGGGGGAGGGAGAGAACAGGTGAAGTGGAGCGTAGCTAAGGGGTCAAGTGCAGGGGAGTGAAGGGATTAAGTGAAAGGGTTAAAAGATTGGGAGGACAAAATGATACGCTAAGGGAAAAACAGTGAAGGAAGAAACTGAACAGAAAATGGAAAGAATGAGTTAGAAAAATTAATTGAAGGGCATGAATGGAGCTGATAAATGAAGGAATTAGGTGAAAGAAATAAATGAAAAGAAGTGCACAAACATTATATAGAGTAAGTGAAGAGGAGTACAGGAATTAGTTGCAGTACGAGGAAAAGGAAATGAGACAGGAGTGGGGGATATAATGAACAAAATCTTACTATGAATTAAATGAGAGTGAATGACTCAGTGTAAATCAAGAAAGTTTAATATTCAATTCAAGTTTGGGAAATTAGACGCACACGATTGCGACTATAACTTACTGTTGTTACTTTCTGTTATTTTTGTTAGATGATTGATTTTGCATCTCAATTCTTGGCTGTGTTTGGTTGCATTTTTCCCACTGAGAAATATATATTATGTTTAATAAACAGCGTCCTGGACGAAGGAAGAATTAAGATGAAATTCACTTGGTTTTTGTTTCGGCTGGGTGGATGGTTCGTATTCTATACGTTCTATAATAATTGTTCGTGTAATTATTATTTTTTGTATATACGTATATATACTTATATTTATTATATATATAACTTCCAGTTAGTTTTGTTAAGGAAAATTTGATTGTGTGAATTTTTTTGAAAAGATTAGGAAAAAATTTAATTCTGTATTTTGGAGAATTCGACGCAATTGTTCACTACATGATTTTGATGGTGTACTCATTGGGTTTTGCTTCGTATTTTGTAAAACATTGTTGTTTTGTAAAACATTGTAAGATTCGCGTTCAGCAGTACAAAGATTGGTCGAAAGAATTTTGCGGTAAGGCCATTCTTGAGAGCCATGGGCAATGTTATGGGGCGATGTCAAGCGCATTGCAATTTATGGGAAAACTGGGCAGCGTACTGCCTGGACTACAAAGATCTCTTACATAGGCAGAAAAATCTTTCCACAAAAGTGTTGTAAATAGGGTGCTGTTAAAATAACAAGGAGGAGAAGAGGGCTGAGAAACTTGAGAGGCTTCGGCCGGACGACATAGGGAGAAATTTAATTACAAACCCTTGTGAGCGTTGGTCACAACGGTCGAGGACCGCAGCCACAAGTGTTAGACAGATTTTATGGGCTTCGATGTGTGAGCTTGGGAACCATGAGGACAAGCGGACAACCAATTCTTGGTGCTCGAAGGAGTAGCGACAGGTCTTGAAAGAGGGCGGGGTTATTCAAGCGCACTGCCAGTGGAAGACAAGAAGATCACAGGAGAGAAAGTCGAATGGTAGAACTAACAAATGAACAGCGATCTCAACTAAGAGGGAGGCCTCGAAAGAGCGCTTACGAAATCGCTGAAGATCCCTGATTGGATATGGGTGGAAAAGAAAGGAGGATCGTCTTTAACAAGTACGCAAAGCTAATAAACCGAGGGCAGTCTAACGCGGTATTTCAACGGGCAAAGAAGTACGTGGAACCAATTGTGATACTGAAAATCACTTTCTGAAAAATATAGGAGAAAATATTACATATATTGTGAGTATAGAGGAAGTTGAATAAGTTTTTTTTTTTGAGCCCGTAAATTAGAAAAGAGATTAAAAATGTCACATCTATTTTTCCAGAAATGAAAAATATCGTAACCAAACTGCACAGTAAATGAAGTACTAAGTCTCGACGTCAGTTGGGAGGGTAAAAATTGTTTTTTGGATCATAAGATATGCAGTTTCCTTTTGAAAAAGATGTTTTTTTTTAAATAAATGTCATGGAAGCATAATATCACATTAACGTAAAGATTAAAATATTTTGAGAACAATTTTCGGCAATTAAAAGAAGTAACGAGGTGATAAATTATTTGCAGGCAGGGCGGTCGTCGCAGATGTCTGACGTGAAGGGAAGGTTAAGTGCTAGAAGTCAGAAGGGGAGATTTGGGAGGCGGTCGTCATAACTTTTGAACTGTGAATAGCTCATGAAACTGAACAGAAGCTGGGCTTGTGAGAAGGAGCTTGTGAACGCACGTTATGACCACATCTTGTAATGCTGAACGCCACAATAATTGAGGGGTATTCTGTCATGTTTTATGTGTGGGAAAAGTGAGGGAAAGGGCTGGCCAGTCAGATTTACTGGGATATGAATTATTGTGAAAGTTATTAGGTTAGGGCTTTGAGGCAGGTTGTAAATTGCACTGTTTCCTAATAACATGTTCATTGAGTGTAAGTCTCCGTTCTCGTATTGTATTATCTCTGCCGTAATTATAAATTCATGTTAAATTCATATGGAGTATATAAATACCCGTCAACGCAAAGGCAGCTCACCAATGCAGGTGCGCACAGAAACGCGCTGACGTAAGTCGTGTCTCTACTCATCGGTGAGTACAGCCCTAATTTTAGTATATGTACATGTTATTTGTTTTTCCTCAGTGACTGTGTTCTTTTATATTCCCTTGCATTTCTTGTGTATTATGTCATTTTATGGAGGTATGCCAATCCCTCTATTCCGAGAACCTGATCTTCCTATTAATGTAAATTAATAAGGAGGCGGGACCATTTCTCGTGACAGTTTCAATTACCGAAAAATTTCTGTGTAATGATTCAAATGCAGAAACAAACATTTATAAATATTCAAACATTTGTATAAAATAAGAATACGGGGAGATATTCAGTATTCTGATCCGAATTCAAACGAAATAAGAATACTAAAGGGTGAATAATTCTAACTTGCAGGTGGAGGGTTTTGTGAAGTTTTCCCCATCTAAAACATACAGGAGATATGTAGTAATCCTGGAAAAGTCTTTCCCGGATATTTCACCCCTGGGAAAGTGTGAACGAATTCTGTATTCCGCTTCCAGTGTTTAAATTGAGAACGGATGTCGGAATAAGATATCCCGGAAGGAGGAGCATTTTAAATAAATGCTGTAGAAAACGTGAGCGTTTGTCCGTGTAGTGAATGTAATCATTGTGCGGCGCGTTGTCGGTAGAGTTTAGCGAGCTTTAATGTGGGAGTAATCATTGTGTCCTTCAGATCGACATTTCAAGAACTCATGCTCTTCGATTTTTAAGGGATAGAAATTCAATCTGCAATCTTTTCCAAAACAATTGAGTTCAGTTCAATATTAGGGTTTCGACTGACTGTCATTTACGGATTAACGAAGATCAATTGCAACAGGATGTTGTTGTGGGAACGATTGTGCCTTAGAGTGTAATTTCTGGGCATATTTGGAGATTAATTTTAAGGAGATGCAACGAAGTGATTTTCGAAATTTTGTTACCTGTATCATGGTACTTACATCGAAATAAACAACTTTTCAACAATGCAATTTTTGATTCAAACGAGTATATAACGAGTTATAGCGCTAAATGACTGACCGCAACTCTATAGTGTTTGACGCGGCAAGTAATTCATCGACCGCGTCGGATGGCAACACTATAATGGACTCTCGCTTCGACGTGCTCGTCATCAAACACGAAACTAAACCTACCGTTATACCTCGTTAAATACTCATTTGCCGCAAAAAGTGTTTAGGAGAAAAGTAGTTCATTTCGATGTTATTACCGTGATTCAAGCAACAAAAATTCGAAAATCGATGAATAGCTGTTTATTCGAGCGTATTCGTCATCAAAGACGAAACTACACCTACCGCTATAACTTGTTAAATACTCATTTGCCCAAAAAAATGCATAGAAGAAAGGTTGTTTATTTTGATGTTATTACCATGATACAGGCAACAAAATTTTGAAAACCAATTAGTTGCATCTCCTTAAATTTAATCCATTTGGAAAATCCCAGTGCGTATATTGTACCAAACTTGTATATTATCTAACAAACAGGTCCGGCCTTCGAAGTAGACTCCAGTGAATCCATAAGAAATTACAGTTTTGGCTTGTAAAATATTTAGGGACGAATCTGGGTAAGTACATAAAATAATTTTTCCATTTCAACACGTTCATTGCGTTTCCGCGGTTGCTAACGGGTTAGGTTGATAAGTAGCAGAATTGAGATATCGACTTTACGTTCCGAATGCATTTTTATCCTTCCTAAGGAATATGAAAATGTAATTGCACGATAATTTCCCCTCGTTTGATAATAATTATTTTTCAAAAAAGATTGCGGAACATGAAATGACATCCATTTATACCTATACGTGGTTTAGCGATTTACGGAATGGTAAAAGTATGGCCCAATACGCAAAGAACGTGCTACTTTTACAGCTCATTTTAGTCATTGTGAATATTATTGCTGTAACTTGCATTGCTATACATTATTTCTATTAACATCATTTTATTTACATTTCTATTTACATTATCTATGTTTACATTACTTCTATTACGTGTAAAATTGAACCAATTCTCCGTTTGAGATTGACGAGGCAGCACAAATCTCGTGACAGAATGTCAAAACAATCATGGCCGTCATTGCTAAGGAAGTAACTGCGCTGAAAGCTGGTACAAGGGAGTAGATTCGGTAAATGTGTAGCGATAGTCAGTAATCGATTTTTCACTTTTCGGTGCTCAAACATGGTTAATTAGATCGAAATAAACAAGTTTTCATCCATGCACTTTCCGTCGGAAATGAGTATTCTAAGAGTTATAGCGGTATGTTAATTTTCGTCTTTTATCGCGAATGCGATCGAATAAACAGCTAATAATCGATTTCCGATTTTTTTGCGTTAATCATGGTAATAACATTGAAATAAACTAATTTTAATCTATACACATTTTTCGGCAAATGAGTATTTTACGAGTTAGAGCGGTAGGTTTTATTTTTTGCGCGATTGAGCTATTACAGTACGTTTGAATGCTATGTAATTTATTATTAGCTCGCCCCGCAGAGCCTGCGGAGCCTGAACCCACTTCTAGGATCTTTTAGTTAATAACACAATAAAAACTATCACCCAAAAATAACGAGTTATAGCGGTCAGTTAATTTTTGTCGTAGATTGCGGAAATGCGATCGATCGTTCTAGCGCGTCGGAAGGGAGAGTCTATTGCAGTGTTACCAAACGACGCGCTCGATGAATTTCTTTCCGCTTCAAACACTAAAGTTGCGGTAAGTCATTTACCGCTATAACTCGTAAAATACTCATTTCTGACGGAAAGTGCATAGAAAAAATCTTGTTTATTTCGATCTAATTAACTATGTTTAGGCACCGAAGAGTGGAAAATCGGTTACTGACCATCACTACACATTTACCGTAAATTCAAGGCAGTAAGTCTAGGCAGGCTGTGGTTGGGGCAGGTACTAGCATAGTGCGAAAGCGTAATGGTACCTTGACAGCGGACCAAGTCCTAAATTCACTGGTACGTTTACGGTAGTTCCTGCATTTAGTTGCACAGGGGCAGACACTAGTATGGTACGCAAGAGTAATGGTTCCTCGCTCGACAACGCACCAAGTCCTTAATTTCCTGGTACGTTTTCGATAGTATCTGTATTGAGCTGCATAAGGGCTGGTTCTAGTTTGGTATGCAAACGTAATGGCAAGCGTAACCAAGTCCTAAATTTACTGCTACATTTACGATAGTATCTGAATTTCGTTGCATAGGGGCAGGTACTAGTATGGTTCGCAAGTGTAATTGTACCTCGACAGCGTATCGAGTAAAAAATTTACTGGTACATACGTTAATTTTAATACTGGTACATTTACGTTAATTTTAATACTGGTACATTTACGTTAATTTTAATGCTGGTACATTTACGTTAAACATGTAGTTGCACACTGGTGCACCAGCTCCGTACCATGGGACTAGAGGTATACTGAGAAGAGAAATTCTCCCAGGAATTACTCCCAGTAATTACTCCCAGGAATTACACGCAGGAATTACTCCCAGGAATTACTCCCAGGAATTACTCCCAGGAATTACTCCCAGGAATTACTCCCAGGAATTACTCCCAGGAATTACTCCCAGGAATTACTCCCAGGAATTACTCCCAGGAATTACTCCCAGGAATTACTCCCAGGAATTACTCCCAGGAATTACTCCCAGGAATTACTCCCAGGAATTACTCCCAGGAATTACTCCCAGGAATTACTCCCAGGAATTACTCCCAGGAATTATTCCCAGGAATTATTCCCAGGAATTACTCCCAGGAATTAGTCCCAGGAATTAGTCCCAGGAATTAGTCCCAGGAATTAGTCCCAGGAATTAGTCCCAGGAATTAGTCCCAGGAATTAGTCCCAGGAATTAGTCCCAGGAATTAGTCCCAGGAATTAGTCCCAGGAATTAGTCCCAGGAATTAGTCCCAGGAATTAGTCCCAGGAATTAGTCCCAGGAATTAGTCCCAGGAATTAGTCCCAGGAATTAGTCCCAGGAATTAGTCCCAGGAATTAGTCCCAGGAATTAGTCCCAGGAATTAGTCCCAGGAATTAGTCCCAGGAATTAGTCCCAGGAATTAGTCCCAGGAATTAGTCCCAGGAATTAGTCCCAGGAATTAGTCCCAGGAATTAGTCCCAGGAATTAGTCCCAGGAATTAGTCCCAGGAATTAGTCCCAGGAATTAGTCCCAGGAATTAGTCCCAGGAATTAGTCCCAGGAATTAGTCCCAGGAATTAGTCCCAGGAATTAGTCCCAGGAATTAGTCCCAGGAATTAGTCCCAGGAATTAGTCCCAGGAATTAGTCCCGGGAATTAGTCCCGGGAATTAGTCCCGGGAATTAGTCCCGGGAATTAGTCCCGGGAATTAGTCCCGGGAATTACTCCCGGGAATTACTCCCGGGAATTACTCCCAGGAATTACTCCCAGGAATTACTCCCAGGAATTACTCCCAGGAATTACTCCCAGGAATTACTGCCAGGAATTACTGCCAGGTATTACTCCCAGGTATTACTCCCAGGTATTACTGCCAGGTATTACTGCCAGGTATTACTGCCAGGTATTACTCCCAGGTATTACTGCCAGGTATTACTCCCAGGTATTACTCCCAGGTATTACTCCCAGGTATTACTCCCAGGTATTACTCCCAGGTATTACTCCCAGGTATTACTCCCAGGTATTACTCCCAGGTATTACTCCCAGGTATTACTCCCAGGTATTACTCCCAGGTATTACTCCCAGGTATTACTCCCAGGTATTACTCCCAGGTATTACTCCCAGGTATTACTCCCAGGTATTACTCCCAGGTATTACTCCCAGGTATTACTCCCAGGTATTACTCCCAGGTATTACTCCCAGGTATTACTCCCAGGTATTACTCCCAGGTATTACTCCCAGGTATTACTCCCAGGTATTACTCCCAGGTATTACTCCCAGGTATTACTCCCAGGTATTACTCCTTGAGGTTCCTGAGGTTCCTGAGGATGAGTTCGGGTCGTCCGCCCGGGCCACGCGTTGCCCCGCCCTGGTGCCGCCACGCCTCCTACAGCGCTCGCGCTCTCCGGTCGGCGAGCTGCTGCAAGATGCTGTTGCCAGAGGCGGTCTGGTAGTAATGTGGTAGAGGTGGCTTATCCGGAATCAATCTCAAGAACATGTCCAATTTTTGTTTGAAGCTTTCAGCTGACCCCTCAAACTCACGCAGCTCGGCTGGGAGACAGTTAAAGAGTCGTGGGCCCATCACGGAGAACGACCGTTCATGCCTTGTGCGAATGCTGGCCGCAGCTCTGTTGTTGAACTCCGGCACGACACATTGCCTCCCAAAACGCACGTGCTGTTTGGTTTTCAGCTTCAAACCATCCTCTAAAAAGTTGGGGACCAGCCCTCTCACAATCTTCCAGGTGTAGATAATAGTATATCTCTCTCGCCTTCTCTGGAGGGAGTAAAGGGCAAGATGTTTCAAACGTTGCCAATAGTCCAGGTGCCTTACTTCCGAGATCCTTGCCGTGAAGGATCTCTGGACTCCCTCAAGCTTGACAATGTCAGCCCAGGCTCCCGGATTCCAGAGCTGGCAGCAATACTCTGCCAGGGGAAGGACGAGTGCTTTGTAAAGCGTCAGCATGGGCACGGTCTCTCTTGTGCGGAATACTCTCCACACCCATCCCATCTGCCGCCTGCATCTGCTCACAATCAGGTCAATGTGCTCACGAAAGGCTCCAGTATCCTCAACGATGACGCCCAGGTCTCGAAGAGAGGGCTTTCTTTCTATGTCCAGTCCTCCCTCTGTTACGTAGGAGAAGGCATCATTCGGGTGACTTCCATACCTTATCAGTTCAAATTTAGCTTCGTTGAACTGCATGTTGTTTACCTGAGCCCACCGGTATATCCGCTCCAGGTCACTCTGCATCCCTCTGCAGTCCTCCGTATCAGTTATCTCCACCATCAACCTCGTGTCGTCTGCGAAAGAAGATGCACGGGAACATTGGAGGTTGGCGTCCACGTCCGATATATGGACCAGAAACAGCAGTGGTCCGAGCACCGATCCCTGTGGCACGCCGCTCACTACCAGAGACTCAGACGAGAGGCATCCATCCACAGCTATCCTCTGCCTTCTGTCTGTCAGGAAGTGAGCCAACCACGTCAGCAGCCGGCCTCCTATGTGCTGGCCCTTGAGCTTACCAAGCAGTATGCCGTGGTCCACCTTATCGAAGGCCTTTGCGAAATCGAGATAGACAACGTCCACTGCGCGGCCGTTTCCCAAAGCCTCGGTGATGGTTCTTTGATGCTCCAGCAATTGCGAGAGGCAGGACCTTCCCTTACGGAACCCATGCTGTGATCTATTCAGTCTGCCGGAATCCTCCAGAAACCTCACCATCTTCCTCACGATCACCTTCTCGAATACTTTGATGATGTGGGATGTCAATGTTACCGGTCTGTAGTTTTTTGGTAGGTGCTTTTCGCCACCCTTGAATATGGGTGTGACAATTCCCAACTTCAACTGATCTGGGATATCTCCGGTGTCCATCGAGAGTTTCCACATGATCCATAGGGGTGTCTTAAGTTGGTCCTGACATTTCTTAAGTAGAACAGCCGGTACTTGGTCTGGCCCCGGTGCAGATGTGGGCGACAGCTCGTCCATACATTCAGCCAGTTCCGCCTCAGTGAACGACACACTGCTGAGGTGGTTGTTGTTTTGATACTGAAGGGGCTCTGACAGTAGGTCCTCCAGATTTGTGTAGGTTGGCGCGCTGAACACAGACTCATACTGCTCCCTAAGCACTTCACTTTTTTGGTTGGGATCGCCTATGAGGTTGCCTTCCAAGCGGAACGGTCCTATTTGTGACTTGGTTACAGCTTTAGCCCTTGCAAAGGCGTAGAAGTATTTAGTATTAGTCCTTATCGCATCAACCGCCCTTACTTCCTCAGCTTCGGTCTCGGCGTCGTGAGATCTCATTAGTTGGTTCTCTAAATCCAAAGCTCTTTCCGTAATCTGCTGCCTCGCCGCCGGCCTGGATGCTCCCGTCAGCTGTTGCAGTAGTCGCTTTCGCTTCTTCATCAAGATCCTGCGATCTCTGGGGACAAGTCTCTTCGACCTTATCCTCCTCGCTGGTGTGTGTCTCGTGCAGATATCCGTGATAGTCTTCAACAACACTTCATATATTTCCCGTACGGTCAAACTGAGTGTTAAGAGGGCCCAGTCTACGGCCGCCAGTTCTTCACGTATGCTGTCCCAATCTGTCGCATCGCTCATAAAATTTAGCGATCCCAGTCCAACATTGCTTCCGTTGCCTCGTGGGCAAGAACCATCGCAACCTATATCCGCAGTTATTATCAGCAGCCTATGGTCCGACATGGCAGTGTCCTCCACCCGAATTTCCCTCGCCACTTCGTCATTATTCGTCAGGAAGAGGTCGAGGAGGTTATCTTGCCGAGTCGGGAGCACTACATATTGCTCCAGGGCGAATTTCTCCATAAACTCGGTAAGCTGAGTCGCCTGAGCCCTCAACTCCCGCGAGCCCCTATAGATATGGTTCGTCGACCAGCACATTGAGGGAAAATTGAAATCACCCGCCACTATGATGGTGGGCAATGGTGTTCCCAACTCCTCCAACTTCGTGGAAACATGCCTCATTACCGGTAGGAAATTTTCCAATTCGCAGGCAGGAGGGCGATACACGACCACAAGTGCTAGTCTCACCTGGTCCAGCCACAGAACGAGGTGTTCAACCACACCATCCGAGTCTGCAGACAAGACTACTGTTTGGGGTGCCAAGTCATTTCTAATGTATGCTGCAACACCTCCCTTTTTTCTGCCATGGCGTCTATCCGATCTGTGGAGTGTGTAGCCTTCCATTGCCACTTCCGCGTCAAGCACGTCTTCGTGGAGGTGAGTCTCCACCAGTACAACAAAGAGAGCACCTTCTTCCATGGCTCTTTCCCGCAACATGCCCACTTTGTATTTCTTTTGGGATGTGCTCAGGCCCTCTATGTTGCAGCTTAGTATTGCAGTGTCGGAGCCAGTGCTCCCCACTTTGTTCGACAGGCGCACGCTTGTCCCTTCTGTGGCGTCGGCTTGTCTTCTCTGTCCATCAGGAGTAGTTTCAGGAGACTCTGGACCTGGACCTGGATATTCAGGACCTGGCGGCTCAGCTCTAAAAAAGCAGAGTTCTCTTCGCCCAGGGTTTCTCCACATCCACCCTCGTCATGTGTTGGGGTCCGGTTCGGCTGACGGTTTGGAAAGGAGTCCACTCTCTGCCTATCCACCTTTGCTATACCCGTCACTCGCTGGCTGATCGTAGGTACGTCCCGGCGGACTGGTCCAGTGGTACTCAATCCCGTCTCCTCCTTGGTCACGGTGTCCTCCTTTGGTTTGAGACCTGATATGTGGTGGTATTTGCATTTATTCCGCTCACAGGGCTGCCCTTCCAACGCTTTTCGACACAGCGCTGGGTGATAGAAGTCGCACTGCTTGCCTTTGCTACAGCCGCCCTTTAGTTTTCCACCTAGTTTCAAAAATTTGCGGCATAACCTCGGGTGAGAGAATGGGCATTCCTCGCCCTTGGGTCCATATTTGCATCTTTTTTTAAGATAATAGCTGCATATATTATTGGGTATTACTCCCAGGTATTACTCCCAGGTATTACTCCCAGGTATTACTCCCAGGTATTACTCCCAGGTATTACTCCCAGGTATTACTCCCAGGTATTACTCCCAGGTATTACTCCCAGGTATTACTCCCAGGTATTACTCCCAGGTATTACTCCCAGGTATTACTCCCAGGTATTACTCCCAGGTATTACTCCCAGGTATTACTCCCAGGTATTACTCCCAGGTATTACTCCCAGGTATTACTCCCAGGTATTACTCCCAGGTAGTACTCCCAGGTATTACTCCCAGGTATTACTCCCAGGTATCACTCCCAGGTATTAATCTAGGAATTCTTAGGAATAACTACTACAAGACCATATTAAGCATGACACCAAATGCACCACAGGACCGCCTGTAAAAATATCAGGGCGCAACTTCAGCGAACAAGACGTAGATTAAGGCGCATCTCTGGAGTTCGGGCGGCTTGTGCAGTTACTTAGTAACTAATTTTGGCGTGTGATAGTACGAGGCTCAACGTCAAAGCGCCTGACTAAAATCTAGAGTAAATATTTGCGCTTCTTTCGGTCCGTAACAATGTTTGGCATGCCGTACGGTGCCTCGATATCTCACGTGAAATTCCTGCTCCTCTTTTAGAAGCGAATTTTAAGCACACCAAATTTCAAACGAACATCACTCATAAACTTGTTGCGCCTCATTTTGGTAGATGCGAACTTTAAGCCCAGCGCCAAAGTTCGACTCTCATTAACCTGCCAAATTTAGCTCCTGATAACGCACGGACCTGACACACATTTTGGCAAGCGGGAGCACCGTAACTCATTAGAGAAGTGTTCAGGACTCGAGTTTTGATGACATTTTTTTTGGTTCGCTTTCTTGTTAACTCAGCGCCAAGTGAGCGAGTCGAGTCACGGCGACCTGCCATTCTTGGAATCATTTCCTCGCTCCAACTACAACGGAAGAACAATCAGCGAAGACTCAGAGAAACATGACATTGTATTTCTTAGCGTAACGCGGACTTTATTTTGTTGGGGCAACACAGGTTTTGTTTTGTTGGAACAACACGGACTTTATATTTGTTAGCGCAACGCGGACTTTGTTTTGTTGGGGCAACAGGGACTTTGGTTCCATATCAACACATGTAAGTTCATCTCTCATAATTTCAATCTTCATAATTTCAAAACCCATCAGTTCAACACCCATAAGTGCAATACAAAAAAGTTCAACGACCGTTAGTTCAACTTCCATCCACTCAACTTTCCTAATTTCCCTACATTTCTGTTCATTATCCCTAAGTTCAACATCAATCAGTTAACCACCCGTAAGTTCGACATCAATCAATTCAACACCCTAAAGTTCAACACCCAATCAATTCAACATCCATCAGATCGAACTCTATAACTTCAACTCCTTTCGATTCAGCAGCGGATAATTCATCACCCAAGTGAGATGAGAAGTTGAAGCTACCCTCTTATAACGACGCTCGTCAAGAGAGGCTGCGATTCATACACAGCCCTCGGAGGCAAGGACGGGGAAGCGCAAAGTCCCCTCGAAAGTTCCGTCAATTCCGTCATAGGCGCCTCATTATCATATAAACAGCCTCGTCCCGAGGACGTTCGATCCTGCCATCCATCAGCCCGAGCGTGGCGGACCTACGAACCTGTCATTGATTCTGAAACGAATTTGTCGGCGTGAAAATTAGGCGACGTATACGCTACTTGCTTGACAGGATCTAAGCCTGCGCACCATGTTGGTGGCAAATGCGATATACGATATGGGTCTTAAAGAAATTAAACGTGTATTTTATAGGTGAGAAAATTAGGTGACAAATACGCTACTTGCTTGACAGGATCTAAGCCTGCGCACCATGTTGGGGACAAATACGATATGGGTCTTAAAGAAATTAAACGTGTATTTTATAGGTGAGAAAATTAGGTGACAAATACGCTACTTGCTTGACAGGATCTAAGACTACATGTCATGTCGGTGAAAAGTACAATATGGGGCCTTATGGGATCTAAACTTGCGTTTTATGGGGAGGAAAATTAAATAGGATTCGTGCCTAATAGAATCTAAGCCACCGCATGATAGGGTTGAAAACCGATATTTTGACTCGAAGGTCGAATTGATAGTCGAGAAAGTTATTTTTTCTGTGATCAGTTAATAATTTGATGATCTGCCATACCATGTGTTTCTTGGACTGAAAAGCGAGAAGACTTCCGTTGTGCTGATTAACAGGAATTCTCATCCTCATAAAATTAGAAGCGATCAATGAACAAATTGTGCTGTGCTATACGTCAAAAGCCTGCCAATCTTCAGCTTTAAAAGGAGACAAAATGAAAAATTGCGTTGCGCTTGAAATTGGAAAATTGATTTATGGTATGAGCTTCCGATAGTAAATTCCAAGCTTCCGATAGTAAATTTCAAGCTTCCGATAGTAAATTTCAAGCTTCCGATGGTAAATTTCAAGCTTCCGATAGTAAATTTCAAGCTTCCGATAGTAAATTTCAAGCTTCCGATAGTAAATTTCAAGCTTCCGATAGTAAATTCCAAGCTTCCGATAGTAAATTCCAAGCGTCCGATAGTAAATTTCAAGCTTCCGATAGTAAATTCCAAGCTTCCGATCGTAAATTTTCACGCGCGTATCGTGAATTGAAAAATTATTTTAAAACCTAATTATTTTATCGTCTTAATCGATTGTCCCAGTCTTGAACGAATGAAGTCGGTTTTGCACGTTGACTATGTATTGAGGTCAAATAGGTCTAGATAAATAGGTTGGCCTAGATTATCCCCTCAGGGAGATACAACTATTGTGTCTATGGGAATTAGCGCTCCCAGGGGGACTCTGTAAGGGCCCGAGCTAAAGGTTAGGTAGGCTTTATTTTTGTTGAAATAGAATAGGTTTTTGTTTTGTTACGGAACATCTTTTGTCGGTTCACTGCTGTCCTGTTTTCAGCACCTACTGCTTTCTTCTTCAATTTCGATCTTGTTTCATGAACTTCTTTCTCATCTTACTGTTTCTATGCCCTTTCTGCATAGATTCCACGTTCCCTTAACTCCATACTAAATGGTGCCTCCTTCCATTCTCTCTTTGGATCTCATTTGTTGAGGATAGGGAGGCTTAAACTAACTAATTATAATCTAATCTGGCCTAGATTATGCAAATTTTTATTCATAAATTCCACTTATCCAAAAAGCTCTAAAAGTTAACGATCAGATGTCTGTGATTCACAGCACAATAATAAACAAATACCTGCACAAGTGATACGAACGACAGCAAAGAGACGTCAGTGACGATCGAGCGTTCCGCAATAACTCGATCCAAACACGGTGTTTGCTATGGCCTGTAGAACTAGTCGCTTTCCATCCTACCCTTAATTGCGTCAGAATTGTTAATTTGAACGACATTGTGCGAAGCTTATCGAGTTTCGCTTTTGATTTCGGCGAGTGTGAGACGGCGCTCGGTCGTGCAGCTGCGAGGTAATTTTATTGCAAATTGAAAATACGACTCAATTTTATCAACTCTTTGGTAGCCAGGTATGAAAATCTGTTTTGCGATTCTCTGATCGAAAAATAAATTCTATTATCAGAGATATTTCTCCGCAGCGTGGAACTGAAATACGAAATGCGCAGTTTATTAGAACTGCAATGCGGGGTTTTTCAGAATTGCAATGCGTGGCTTATTAGAACTACAATGCGTGGTTTATTAGAACTGCAATGCGTGGTTTATTAGAATTGCAATGCGTGGTTTATTAGAACTGCAATGCGTGGTTTATTAGAACTGCAATGCGTGGTTTATTAGAATTGCAATGCGTGGTTTATTAGAACTACAATGCGTGGTTTATTAGAACTGCAATGCGGGGTTTTTCAGAATTGCAATGCGTGGCTTATTAGAACTACAATGCGTGGTTTATTAGAACTGCAATGCGTGGTTTATTAGAACTGCAATGCGTGGTTTATTAGAACTGCAATGCGTGGTTTATTAGAATTGCAATGCGTGGCTTATTAGAACTACAATGCGTGGTTTATTAGAACTGCAATGCGTGGTTTATTAGAACTGCAATGCGGGTTTTTTTAGAATTGCAATGCGTGGCTTATTAGAACTACAATGCGTGGTTTATTAGAACTGCAATGCGTGGTTTATTAGAATTGCAATGCGTGGTTTATTAGAACTACAATGCGTGGTTTATTAGAACTGCAATGCGTGGTTTATTAGAATTGCAATGCGTGGCTTATAAAACTACAATGCGTGGTTTATTAGAACTGCAATGCGTGGTTTATTAGAATTGCAATGCGGGGTTTATTAGAACTACAATGCGTGGTTTATTAGAACTGCAATGCGTGGTTTATTAGAATTGCAATGCGTGGCTTATAAAACTACAATGCGTGGTTTATTAGAACTACAATGCGTGGTTTATTAGAACTGCAATGCGGGGTTTTTTAGAATTGCAATGCGTGGCTTATTAGAACTACAATGCGTGGTTTATTAGAACTGCAATGCGTGGTTTATTAGAATTGCAATGCGTGGTTTATTAGAACTGCAATGCGTGGTTTATTAGAATTGCAATGCGGGGTTTATTAGAACTGCAATGCGGGGTTTATTAGAACTGCAATGCGTGGTTTATTAGAACTGCAATGCGTGGTTTATTAGAACTACAATGCGTGGTTTATTAGAACTGCAATGCGTGGTTTATTAGAATTGCAATGCGTGGTTTATTAGAACTGCAATGCGTGGTTTATTAGAATTGCAATGCGTGGTTTATTAGAACTGCAATGCGGGGTTTTTCAGAATTGCAATGCGTGGCTTATTAGAACTACAATGCGTGGTTTATTAGAACTGCAATGCGTGGTTTATTAGAATTGCAATGCGTGGTTTATTAGAACTACAATGCGTGGTTTATTAGAACTGCAATGCGGGGTTTTTTAGAATTGCAATGCGTGGCTTATTAGAACTACAATGCGTGGTTTATTAGAACTGCAATGCGTGGTTTATTAGAATTGCAATGCGTGGTTTATTAGAACTGCAATGCGTGGTTTATTAGAATTGCAATGCGTGGTTTATTAGAACTGCAATGCGTGGTTTATTAGAACTGCAATGCATGGTTTATTAGAACTGCAATGCGTGGTTTATTAGAACTGCAATGCGTGGTTTATTAGAACTGCAATGCGCAGTTTATAAGAACTGCAATGCGCAGTTTATTAGTACTGCAATGCGCAGTTTATAAGAACTGCAATGCGTAGTTTATTAGTACTGCAATGCGCAGTTTATTAGTACTGCAATGCAGGGTTTATTAGTACTGCAATGCGTGGTTTATTAGAACTGCAATGCGCAGTTTATAAGAACTGCAATGCGCAGTTTATTAGTACTGCAATGCGTGGTTTATTAGAACTGCAATGCGCAGTTTATAAGAACTGCAATGCGCAGTTTATTAGTACTGCAATGCGCAGTTTATAAGAACTGCAATGCGTAGTTTATTAGTACTGCAATGCGCAGTTTATTAGTACTGCAATGCGTGGCTTATTAGTACTGCAATGCAGGGTTTATTAGTACTGCAATGCGTGGTTTATTAGAACTGCCATGCAGAGTTTACTGGGTACTCAGATTGGGGTATCAGCGATCGCTTGAAGGAAGAATTGTACGGGAACAAAATATGTTCCCTTAATGATACAACAAAGTAGTAAAAAAATTTTCAAGGATCAGAAATTTATTAGTGAGCGACGGGCTACCTTTCGCTCGAATTAAACATTCATTCCACTTGACATTTGTTCTACAAGATTCTGGATCCCCTGCAGCTGTATTCTTGAACATAGTTGAAGTAACTTGTCTTCCAAAGCACCCAATGTTGAAGGGGTGAGGTGTCACGTGGGTTCCTTTAGGCGCATTTCACACTGAGCTAGCAAAGCAGCTTCTAGCAAGCTCACATGAGCTATCTAGCAGATGGTCTGCGAGACGGGTAGGTAGGAACAACACTGTCACCTCACATGCTGGATGCTGGATAAAACGTGCGAGTTCAGTGTGAAGGCACCGGCTCGAAATAGTGCTATTCCTACCTACCACTCTCGCAGACTACCTGCTAGATAGCTCATGCGAGCTTGTTCGATGCTGCTTTCCTAGCTCAGTGTGAAATGTGCCTTGAACCTCATCCCGTGAAATTGAATTGCGTGCAAATTAGGAGATTGTGATGGCCAGTTAATGTGTTCAAACGTTTCCTCATTCGCAATTAACTAATCTTGAACATCTCTAGACTTGAAGATACGAGCATTGCCGATCAGAAAAATCCAATTGGCATCAAGGATGAACGGCGTCAGAAAGTATGATACTTTGCAAATAGTCATTGGAGTTCATTCTGTTATTGTAAAGAGTGACAAATCTAAACCACCTCAGGAAAATCAGCCCGAAAGCATTTCCCTGCACCCAGAGACCTGATCAAGTGGGACACTGCAAAATGAATCCACAGCTTCATGTGGTTGTCACCATTCCCATACTCGACCATCGTTGTGAGATGGTAAATCTGGATTTATAAGGCCACATTACAGGATTCCAATCCGCAACAGTCGGTGTCCTCCAACAATTAACAAACTTTTTTTCAATTTGCAGCTGACATCTACTAATTTGTGGCAAATTTGTATTTGCCTGAACTCATTTTATTCAATTCTCGACGCATGTGAAATTATTTTCAGACCGCAAAACTCGCTAGGTGTCGTCTGCGTTGATGACCGCCGATGTTTCTCCACGATCTCTTTAGAGAGTGTCTGTGTTTGTCATCGAGAATCTCGGGTCTTCCTCAATTTCCAAGCGATGAAACGGGCTCGCCATTTTGTTTCCAGCGTTCTATTATTCTCTACATCGTTTTGACATTTATACTGTTTATTTACTGAACAGATGCCCTGAGCTGATGGTCAACTTTGATGAAATCCATCGATGCAGCCTTCATCAGATGGCAGCAAAGGACCCGTATCCGTGCTTTAATGTTGATCGTATCAACACCTCTCGTTATTATTATTCATCAGATGCTGATGAGTCCTTTCCACAAGACTCTATTTCTTAGATGAATATCAAAATTCAAAATACACTCAAAACAGGTCTGTGATACTTATTCAGAACTTCTGTAATGTTTCTTTATGCAGCATCACTGAAACAACTTCATTTGGAAACTAAATAATGTAACGTAAATAGAGTAGGTAAAATGCAGCGCGCGACTATTTTTGCCAATTAGTGTATGTAGCCAAATGAAATGGAAGAACATCAACTTTTAGTGGAAAAATACTATGAACATATTTACGCTTGCTTCTTGTGCAGAGGTGCTGAGAAATTTTTAGTGGTAATAATTTAGTATTATAAAAACAAGGGTCGTTCCACCTGTAACGTGTTGTAATAATTGGATACTGAATAAATTTCCTCCGAACCAATTTCCAATTTATTAATTAATTCAATTGATCAATTGAATCATCAATTTCCAATTGATTATTTAATTCAATTGATAAATTGAATCATCAATTTCCAATTGATTATTTAATTCAATTGATCAATTGAATCATCAATTTCCAATTGATTATTTAATTCAATTGATAAATTGAATCATCAATTTCCAATTGATTATTTAATTCAATTGATCAATTGAATCATCTATTTCTCCCATTAATTAATTCAATTGATAAATTGAATCAATTTTCGATTGAATCATCAATTTTCAATTAATGTGATACGTATAAGACGAAAATGTTCTGCTGCTTCAGAGCATATTGATTAGCAAAATGGATGTAGAATCTAGCACATTTGAGCGCAAGATGAATTCTAAACAATATTGTTTACGAGTCACTGAATTCTGTCACTCGCAATTGCTGTGACTACTACAAATAAAAATGCATGAAACACATATACGGACAAATCAACTGAAGCACTAGGCAATGAAACTGAGTAAAAAAATTCAAATAAGATGCGTAGCATAGCTACCATACCCTGAGGGGGATACAACTGTTGTGTCTATGGGAATTAGCGCTCCCAGGGGGACTATGTGAGGGCCCGAGCTAAAGGTTAGGAAGGCTTTCTTTTTGTTGAAATAGAATAGGTTTTTTTTTGTAACGGACGATCTTTTTTCGGTTCACTGTTGTCCTGTTTTTCAGCACCAACTACTTTCTTCTTCAACTTTGTCTTGTTTCATGAACTTCTTTCTTATCTTCCTGTTTCTATGTACCTTGTGCATAGATTCCGCGTTCCCTCAACTCCACACTAAATGGTGCCTTCATCCTTCCTCTCCTGGAACATCTTTGTCGTGGTAGAGGGGGGCTAAAACTAACTCTCTTATATAATAATAAAAATAATAATAATAATAAGCATAGTTACTACGTATTCTGAAACACTGGATAACATAACATTTTCCCATATTTAGGCTATATTATAATTATTTTTGACAAACAGCCAATGATCTACGAAATCATGATGAAACACGCCCGCTATTTTGATATTCATTCTTCACTCAAACATAGATTACACAGTTCTCTCGGTCCTGGGATATTAATTTTATCCCACGATGCTGCACTATAACCCCGGTATTTGTAAATACACTTTAAATGAGCCAAGCTGTGAGAAGTTATAGTGAGTCAACTCAGTCTGCCATGAAGATCAATATTTTGATAGAAAATCCTTCGAAATAGAGAAAAAGTTAGCTAATTACTTTATTTTCAATCAGTTAGGTCGGTTATTTTCGGCGTGTCAAGTTTCTTGCACTCTATTTTGAGCTAGACTCCAGCGAAACTGAGAAGAAACGGAAGATGCGAGCCGGTGGAACACCGCACAACTACGGGCGCATGACAGGCACTCGTAACTGTGGCTTTTAATTTGTTGGACTTCGTTATGGACTGTATGGTGACGGCGCTGATTGGTCTGTGGGTGTCGTGTGGTGACTGGTTCTGTCTGTGTGGGGACTGGCTCGGTCTGTGTGGTTACTGTGTGGGGACTGGTTCTGTCTGTGTGGGGACTGGCTCTGTCTGTATGGTTACTGAGTGGGGACTGGATCTGTCTGTGTGGGGACTGGCTCTGTCTGTATGGTTACTATGTGGGGACAGGCTCTGTCTGTATGGTTACTGTATGGGGACTGGATCTGTCTGTATGGTTACTGAGTGGGGACAGGCTCTGTCTGTATGGTTACTGTATGGGGACAGGCTCTGTCTGTATGGTTACTATGTGGGGACTGGCTCTGTCTGTATGGTTACTGAGTGGGGACTGGATCTGTCTGTGTGGGGACTGGCTCTGTCTGTATGGTTACTATGTGGGGACAGGCTCTGTCTGTATGGTTACTGTATGGGGACTGGATCTGTCTGTGTGGGGACTGGTTCTGTCTGTGTGGGGACTGGTTCTGTCTGTGTGGGGACTGTCTATTTCTGTGTGGGGACTGGCTATGTCTGTGTGTGGACTGGCTCTGTCTGTGTGGGGACTGGCTCTGTCTGTATGGTTACTGAGTGGGGACTGGATCTGTCTGTATGGTTACTGAGTGGGGACTGGATCTGTCTGTGTGGGGACTGGCTCTGTCTGTATGGTTACTGAGTGGGGACTGGATCTGTCTGTGTGGGGACTGGCTCTGTCTGAATGGTCACTGTGTGGGGACTGGTTCTGTCTGTGTGGGGACTGGCTCTGTCTGTATGGTTACTGTGTGGGGACTGGCTCTGTCTGTGTGGTGTCTGTGTGGGGACTGGCTCTGTCTGTGTGGTTACTGTGTGGGGACTGGTTCTGTCTGTGTGGGGACTGGCTCTGTCTGTATGGTTACTGAGTAGGGACTGGATCTGTCTGTGTGGGGACTGGCTCTGTCTGAATGGTTACTGTGTGGGGACTGGCTCTGTCTGAATGGTTACTGTGTGGGGACTGGTTCTGCCTGTGTGGGGACTGGCTCTGTCTGTATGGTTACTGTGTGGGGACTGGCTCTGTCTGCGTGGTGTCTGTGTGGGGACTGGCTCTGTCTGTGTGGTTACTGTGTGGGGACTGGTTCTGTCTGTGTGGGGACTGGCCCTGTCTGTATGGTCACTGTGTGGGGGCTGGATCTGTATGTATGATGACTATCATGAGTTGATAACGACTAGCACTGTATGTGTGACTAGTTTGCACGAGACTGATATAATTTGCGACTAGTATAGCACGCACGGGGCCTCATAATAAGCACAATAAGCCGCTCATTCCGGCGAAATAATTGCCGGTTTGCATAACTAATTGTAGCTGACTCTGATGCAGAGGAGCCGCAGCGCTCCAGCTGCTCGCGTCTGGTGACGGCTGCCGGGAGTCGCGTTATATGTGTATTATTTATTTGTGGCTCTCATTTGGTCTTATTTGGGAGCCTGTTCATTTATTTGTCCTTTTATTTGATCTTTTTGTTAATGGGTTTATTTATTCATTTCTGTAATTTGATACTATATGGGAGTTTTTTTGTTCTTTATTTCTGTTATTTGGTCTTATTTGGAAGTCGATTCATTTCTTTGTGTTTTTGTTTGATATTTTTCGGAGTCGGTTTATTTGTATGTATCTTTTAATTTATCTTATTTGGGAGTTAGTTTATTTATTTATTTGTTTGTGGTATTTTTTTGGATTCTGTTTATTTATTTATTCATTTATTTTTGTTAGTTGAACTTTTTGGGAGTCGGCTTATTTATTTATTTCTCTTATTTGGTCTTATTTGGGGGTCGCTTCATTTCTGTGTTTTTGATTGGTCTTATTTATGAGTAGGTTCATTTGTTTGTGTCTGTTATTTCATCTTATTTAGGAGTCAGTTTATGCATTATTCATTTGTTTCCATCATTTGATTTCGTTTGGGAGTTAGTTTATTTATTATTCCCTTATATCTTTTATTTTATTTTATTTATGCGTTGATTTACTTATTTAGTAATATATGTATTGGTTTATATCTGTTATTTGAATTTATTTGGCAGTCAGCTAATTTATTTTAATTATTTATTCGTTTTCATTATATGATTTTATTTAGGAATCGGTGTATTTCTTTGTTGTTTTTTTATTTCTGTTCATTGATCTTATTTGAGAGTGTATGACGATTTATTTATTTACTTAATCTTATTTCATTTGCCTGTTTCTTTGCCAGTTCTTTAGTTCTCAGCTTTGTGCGTCATTTACTTTTATTGTGAAGTCATTCATGCGTACGTTTATTTATATTATTTATTCGTATATTTATTTGAAGTAATTTTGCAAGTGGTGCTCTTTATTTACTTTTCTTTCAATATAACTTTTATTAATCGTTCTCTATCCGTTTATTGTATTTATTAAATTTGTTCTGTCGTTTTAATAACTGAATGCGTGTAATGCACGTCACAATTTTTTTAATTCAATGTTTTGCCGTTTGCAAAGTCTAACTACAAATAAAATAGCAAGGATAGTCACTTCTAAAATAGACATTATTTCTTAGAGAGTTTAATAGGTCAGCACTAAAAACATAAATGAGAAAATGAACGTTTCGACCACAAGGGTCATCTTCAGCATCTGGGAAAATACAAGAGATTTTTTACAGACAAAAAAAAAAAAAAAAAAAAAAAAATATACACACACATATGAATAACATTTGTAATTGCTAACAGGAAATTTGCAAGGGGAAGGAAGTTTGGGCATCATTTAAAACCGGTTTGTCTTTCATGATAAAAAGAGACTCTAAAATTCGAAGATCTGTTTGACTAGAAGATGTTGCAATTATCTGGAAATCATCTAAGCGAACAGGCAAGTCGCACTTTTCTGCATGTGCACGCACAGAGGATTGAGAGGGAGAAGCAAGAGGCCTATTTGTTCGAAAGCTTCGTCCAGCATGCTCTGCTACACGAGCACGCAAGGCCCTTTTTGTGGACCCCACGTACTCAGACGCACACAGTGCGCAACGATACTTGTAGACGACTGAAGAGAGCAAAGCCTTCGGAAGCTTATCTTTGTAATTGAAAAAAGAATTGATTTTGTATGCGTTCACTAAAATTATCCGAAAATTAATATGCATTAAATGTTTTGATAAAAGCGTCAGCAAATCTTTTTTCAATTTTTCAGATTGGTAGCCAAAATATGGAATAACAAAATAAAAATCTTTTTTCCGTACGGTTGTCATAGGTGGGCGGTCACAAAATTTTGAATTTAAAAACTTTTTGATTGAGGAATGTATCAGCCAAGCGGGGAAACCATTATTACGGAAAAAGTTATTCAAAAATTCAACTTCACCATGAAACGACTGAAAACTTGAACATACATTATACGCTCTAAATAACAGAGTTCTGATACTATTTAATTTGAAACGAAAATTACAAAAACTATAGAAACTCAAACCCAACCCAGTAAATGTTTGCTTGCGATAGACGGAACTGTGAAATTTGTTATTTCGACGAGTAATCATAGAATCCAGAAACGCGAGACAGTTTTCTTTTTCAAGTTCCATGGTGAACTTAATATTCGGATGCTGGGAATTCAAGTACGACAAAAATAGGTTACAATGAGAACTATCTTTAAATAAAAGGAATGTATCATCAATGTAACGTTTATAGAATACAGGCTTATATTCAACCGGACACATTTCCAACCACCTTTTTTCGTGAAAAGCCATGAACATATTAGCAAATGTAGGTCCTAACGGGAGCCCCATTCCTAGCCCGTCTAATTGCTGATAAAAGATATTGTCAAAAATAAAAAATGAATTTAGAACAGAGAGTTGCAACAAAGTTTTGAACAAAGATTTGGTTAAGCCAATAACAGAGTCTGAGAAAATAAGTAATCTAAACAAATCTCTATGGTCTCGTGTAGCGGAATATTAGTGAATAAATTCTCGACATCAAAAGAAGCCATAAAAAGGTTATCTGCGTTATCAATAGAAACCACATCGCTTACAAAAGCTTTTGAATTTTCCACTGTATAATCATTAGAAGTAAAGGGAGTCAAAATAGGTACCAAAAATTTGGCCAGATTGAAGCTAGGAGTACGGTAGGCTGCAAAAATAGGTCTGAACTGTAAATTCACATCGAAATTGCGTTTGTGGATTTTAGGTAAGCCATATAAAACACCAGGAGCGCTTCCGGAAACAAATAAGGTTTTGTAGACATCATCGGAAATTGAACCTTTTTATGGCTTCTTTTGATGTCGAGAATTTATTCACTAATATTCCGCTACACGAGACCATAGAGATTTGTTTAGATTACTTATTTTCTCAGACTGATTCTGTTATTGGCTTAACCAAATCTTTGTTCAAAACTTTGTTGCAACTCTCTGTTCTAAATTCATTTCTTATTTTTGACAACATCTTTTATCAGCAATTAGACGGGCTAGGAATGGGGCTCCCGTTAGGACCTACATTTGCTAATATGTTCATGGCTTTTCACGAAAAAAGGTGGTTGGAAATGTGTCCGGTTGAATATAAGCCTGTATTCTATAAACGTTACATTGATGATACATTCCTTTTATTTAAGGATAGTTCTCATTGTAACCTATTTTTGTCGTACTTGAATTCCCAGCATCCGAATATTAAGTTCACCATGGAACTTGAAAAAGAAAACTGTCTCGCGTTTCTGGATTCTATGATTACTCGTCGAAATAACAAATTTCACAGTTCCGTCTATCGCAAGCAAACATTTACTGGGTTGGGTTTGAGTTTCTATAGTTTTTGTAATTTTCGTTTCAAATTAAATAGTATCAGAACTCTGTTATTTAGAGCGTATAATGTATGTTCAAGTTTTCAGTCGTTTCATGGTGAAGTTGAATTTTTGAATAACTTTTTCCGTAATAATGGTTTCCCCGCTTGGCTGATACATTCCTCAATCAAAAAGTTTTTAAATTCAAAATTTTGTGACCGCCCACCTATGACAACCGTACGGAAAAAAGATTTTTATTTTGTTATTCCATATTTTGGCTATCAATCTGAAAAATTGAAAAAAGATTTGCTGACGCTTTTATCAAAACATTTAATGCATATTAATTTTCGGATAATTTTAGTGAACGCATACAAAATCAATTCTTTTTTCAATTACAAAGATAAGCTTCCGAAGGCTTTGCTCTCTTCAGTCGTCTACAAGTATCGTTGCGCACTGTGTGCGTCTGAGTACGTGGGGTCCACAAAAAGGGCCTTGCGTGCTCGTGTAGCAGAGCATGCTGGACGAAGCTTTCGAACAAATAGGCCTCTTGCTTCTCCCTCTCAATCCTCTGTGCGTGCACATGCAGAAAAGTGCGACTTGCCTGTTCGCTTAGATGATTTCCAGATAATTGCAACATCTTCTAGTCAAACAGATCTTCGAATTTTAGAGTCTCTTTTTATCATGAAAGACAAACCGGTTTTAAATGATGCCCAAACTTCCTTCCCCTTGCAAATTTCCTGTTAGCAATTACAAATGTTATTCATATGTGTGTGTATATTTTTTTTTTTTTTTTTTTTTTTTTTTGTCTGTAAAAAATCTCTTGTATTTTCCCAGATGCTGAAGATGACCCTTGTGGTCGAAACGTTCATTTTCTCATTTATGTTTTTAGTGCTGACCTATTAAACTCTCTAAGAAATAATGTCTATTTTAAAAGTGACTATCCTTGCTATTTTATTTGTAGTTAGTACGTCACAATTTGTTTTATATCTGAGAATTGGTGTTCAATTGTTCATTCAATTTATTCGTGAAGTTAGTTCGCCGAGTGTGCGTTGCCCTTGTAATAATTTTGTTGAGTAATTTCTACCTATAACTCAGGCAGCGTACGTCACACGCGCACCCATTTTCAGTCATTTAGTTAATCGATTTATTTTGCGCGTGGACCTTTTACATTTTTTCTAATGTTGAGAGTGGAGAAATAATATCTCATTCCGCGGACTAATAGGTTTGAAGTGCTCATTTTACGCGCACAAGTTACACATTTATACTGCATGCATACGTGAACATATTGAGCGAAGCATACAGGTGTTCAATCTTTGAATTATTTTCCCGATAATTGAAGGCGAGTTCAGATTAAGAGTTAAAAAATGATTCCACAGAGCGTAACACGCAATTCGAATGGCAAATTATCATAAAAGGCCAAGGATTTTCAGTTCTCTCGCTTCTAGGGTTGGCTATAACAACCTAAGAAAGGGCTCCATATTTATTATTCACTCTACAGCAGCAGGAGTAAACCACCGCTCTTCCAGCCGAATGAAGCGTCAGGTCTTACACATAACGAGCCTGGTCTTATATTGCTAAATACTCGGATATGAACGCAAGTAATTTTGATTTTTGCAAATCAATCTGCTTGTCATGTTGATTTTTAAATCAATTTCATATGGTCATGGAACAACAGTTCATGGTTACTCATGCAACAGTATAAGAACACCTATGCGGAGATACAAAAATCTTATCTAGCTAATTGCTAAATTTACCTCGAAAAACATCGTTTGATTGGCCAGGGCAATAATAAGAGCACGAGTCTGGTCTTGATCTAACATACCCCAACTGGAAAATTTGTAGAACTTACTCTTCTTTCCTGTGTTGCGCAACTAGCCAACTATTCGTAAGTTCATCCAGTTTGATGGCTCTAGCTACGCACCACTAAAATAACAGGTTACCTAAACCCTGATTTTATGGACGGTACTGATTCGGAGACACAGATTTTGAAACAGATTTTGGAAGCACAGAGTTTTGCTGCAAATGTGGTGGCATCACAGTTTCAGGTGGCAAAGTCGCAAGTAAAACAGGATCAAGCAGTACAGTTTTAGGCAAAAAATGATACTTTCAGGCGACTAAGTTTCAAGTGACACAGTTTAGGCACCCTTATTCCAGGCCACACAATTTTACGTGCCACAGTTTCAACCAACAAACCAACACAGTTTTAGACCTTGCAGGCTTCGGGGTCAAGTTTCAGGTGCAACAGTTTCAAGCAACACTGTTTCAGGCTCAACAGTTCTTGGCTTGACAGTTTCAGCTGCCACAGTTTCGAGCGACACAATCTCAGGTGGAACAGTTTTGGGCGGTACGCAACTTTTGGCACAACAGCGGCCCCGATTATTTTCAGTCTTCCGAAGTCGGAGATAAGAAGCTGATGAACGTCTCTAGTTCCTAAAAGGAGCACTAATCAGTACTGGTTTCAACGGAAAAGAATCATTTGAAGTACCCAGAAATAAACATCGGCTTGTTAGTCTGAAAGAAACTAAGTTTAAGCATCGAAAGCAGACTCTGTGTCCCTTTGTATTAAAAGTACGCATTTCATGGGATGAGTGAATCTCAAATCTCACAGAAAATAATATTTGTGTCGTTACTAAATTTTTCATGAAATTTGTCATATGTCATCAAATTTGTCAAACGTCGTCATCAAATTAAATGTTATCAAATATCAAATGACACAGACGCAGCACAATGTGCTCAGCGACTTTAGCGCACTCTTAACACTAATCACAGCTTACAACTCCACTGGAAAATAACTTGGGTAAACACATATCGCAATTTTTTGTCAAAATTCAAGCTTAGAGCCTTACAGTAAGAACAAAGTCGTTGGACAAGAAAATATAAAATTTAATTTTTATTTCTGTAGGAATGATAAGAACTTAATTATAATGTTTAATTAGGAGTGAATGTTTACCAGTACATGGCCAGTCGACACTATAAGCCACTGCCTTAGGTAGAATAGCCATACATAATATTGGGTTGGTCAAAAAGTTCGTTGTTTTAATATCATCTTTTCGACCTTCTAAAGATCGTTTTATGTTCTTATTCTCTAAATCCTGTATTCGGTGCCGCGATCATGTTTACGTCAGCGTGCAATAAGCCTCCAAGTAGAGATGGTCTGACAGTTTTGCTTGCATTCGAGCCCTTGAAATGGTGGACCAAGTAGAGCACTACCGATGTCTAATGCTTTTTACTTCAGAAAGGAAAGAAAGCAACAGTTACTTACACAAATGTGTGTAATTTTTATGAGTCGTTTCTGTTACTTGCATTCCTTTATTATGTCAATAGTGTTCAGCTTGGTCCTCCATTTCTAGGGCTCGAATGCAAGCAAAACTGTCGGACCATCTCTACTTGGAGGCATGTTGCACACTGACGTAAACATGATCGCGGTACCGATGCAGGATTTAGAGAATGAAAATTTGAAAATAATCTTTGAAAGGTCGAAAGATGACACTCAAAAACAAACGAACTTTTTGGCTAACCCAGTACAAGTATGGTATCCGACTAACACAAAAAAATGAAGGTGCTCTTCATGCTGCAAAAGTGAGCCAATAAAAGAATAAGAAACTTGGGGCACTATCGATTCGTTCAAAGACTTTTTAAAATATGCTCAAATTATCCGATCACCGTCGATTTTTCCGTAGCAGTATCATGTTTGAAGCTTCATATGATTATGGTGATAGAAATCTTCAGCAGACTGGTGAACGCGACGTTTTTAACCGTAAACCTGAAGTAAATTCATATTCTCTTACTATGCCAAAACCTGATCTGAATACAGTTTCTACTTGATTGTTTACAGTTTATTACTGCTTACAGTTTAAATTACAGTTTTTACTTAATTAAACTGAACACTTGTATCTCGATGCTTATAATATCACAAAAACTTGCAAAATTTGTTTTATGGAATCATATTGATTTTCACAGCGAGAAATAAGACTGAACTCGACACCTACGTAATAGTCGACAATTTCGAATCGAGGCAACCTATTTGTAGTCGAAAGAATTCTGCAGTAACATGCAGTACTTGTATTCTTGAATCTAACTTCTAATTAGTTAAGTATAAAAGAGTACGTTAATATAAGACTGAGAATTTTCATTGTTTTTCAATAGAAGTAATTGTGATGTTCATAAAAACATTTATAGGAACCCACACATACATATGGAAATGAACTCATGTTGAGAAATCTACAATTAGAATTTCTTCCTGCACATCATTCATAATGAAAAATACATATCGATATTTTGTTCGTTTTTTTTAATTTATTTTGCGCTTTTTCAAAATGTGATATACGTTTAACTGGTAATTTGAATTAAAATTAACGCTTTTTATGAATGTTAAATGGGTAGGAGGTCGATAACATCGCTTGGGATGGATGTTCACAATGTGGTGCCAGCAAAAGAAAGCTGATTTGAGACACTGCATTATAACTTGATGCTATTTCTCACCCAATAGACATCGCAGTAAGTTTGTTCATAAAACTTCTGAGAAAAAATCGGTTGCAGTTGTACAGTTTCAGAATTTTTAGCTTTTTAAAGGAATCGTTAGTGTGGGCGTTGTATTTTGAATTGGAGGTAGTTCAAACAACCGATTTTTTCAAGTGAATACTTAAGTTTTACTTTGTATCATGCTGGGCTTCAATAAAATTTTGAATGCACTCTTGAATCAATGTCAGTTCTGTTGGGGTCTTTTTTCTATGTCCGTTTGCATCCTATTTTATTACGTCGAGTTCATTTTTATCAACGGAAAACCAAGTAATAAATCATTTTCAAAGTTTTATTAATAAAAAACTAGAGCTAACTCCAACAACTCCACGGGGCATAACAGAACTGGAACTTTTCCTATTTTTGAGGAGCGATACGACATTTAAAACGTCGAACTGAGTTCTGCGTGATGATAACTCCCATTAAAACGCTTTAAAGCTTTAATTTACATCACATCTTGCTGCCTTATATCACATCATCTAAATAGCGCAGCAGGCGGCACGGTATTCAGTATCCATAACTGAGCCCGGCACCGCGATATCTATCATTAAAACGCTTTATCTACAGGATATAAGGCTACGATATTTCACATTACCGGCACTGCATGGTATTATTTTGCTTAAAACAGCGATATTTCAATAGGAGTCCTGGCATATTATCCGTGGCAAAGTTCACATTATGTTGCTGAATTTTTTATGTACTCTAGTGCGCTGAGCTGCTCTGCGGGATCCCGATACAAATGTTTTGTTTAAACAAGGCATAAAAACATTTCCAGTTCAGAGTCCTAGGGCTCGCGCTTCTTTTTACCGACAAAAACAACAGTGCTCGCGACTGGAAAAATTATCCCCGCACTCATCATAAAAATCGTCGCCGTCGATGCGTTTCTGAGAATTTTTCTAGTATTTTATTTGCATGGAAATTCATAAAGTTCTGGCATCATCCTACTTTTCTTGTCTCAGAATGGTGGAATAAATTTATTCTTGATCCCCGTAGTAATTCCCGGTATGCACAATTTATTCATGAAACAGTGGAAAAGCAATTTGTAAAGTGATTAAAAGAACCGTAGAATACGCTACATGTACGGCAATTGAGTGGAACAGTGAAAAAACTACGTATATGGCAATTGTCAGTGAAAAAGCCACACGTGAGGCAATTTAGTGTCAGTGAAAAAGCCACACGTGAGGCAATTTAGTGTCAGTGCAATAACCACACGTGAGGCAACTAAATGTCCGTGAAATAACCACACGTGAGGCAATTTAGTGTCAAATACGTGTACACGAAATACGCCAAATACGCCACACACGCCAAATACGCCACACACGCCAAATACGCCAAATACGCCAAATACGCCAAATACGCCACGCACGCCAAATACGCAAAATACGCCTTTGATGATTCGAGAGTAAGAATAGGAGTAAAGAATTGAGTAGGAGATAACACAGATGAAATGGAAATTTAGAGAAGAAGAAGAGGTGTACGAGAAAAAGAAGTTTAGAACCGGCTCTACCGGCAAGAATGGGCATTGTTCTGAGCGAGTGGTCTGTTTATGCTATTAGAGGATAGTCAATTAGCTGCCAAGCCTTTATTATTTGCAGTTGAAAAATTTGTGAGGTCCAGAAACACTGTTGTTGTTACGGAGGTTGAATTTATACATGTTTTGTTCCATGTCCCTCACGCCTTCCACCGCACCCCCCACGACAAGGGCGCGTTGCGGTCAGCGTCAGGGCGAGTATCCGGTGTTCTGAGTTGTCGTTTCCCTAAAGATCCCCCTGTTCGCCGTGATCATACGATCCGTCGCGACCAGGGAGATAATGTGTAATTGGTCCAAGTTCAGTAGATAGGTTGAGGTTCTGGGCCTCTAGCTCTATTTCTACTGGGTGGAAGAAATTTATTTGATTTGTTTACAATTGCGAGTTTACCTTTTGTTGCTTCATCGTTTATGAGAACCAGATTTCTCCATACTCTTTTGGCAAGTTTGTGAAGGTGTAAGTTTAATGGGTCTATTTTGGCCAGATCGTGAGCTGTGTGGGTATAAACCTGATCAAAAAGGGTGATTCCTAGAATAAAACGCACTGCTCTGTTTTGGATAGTTTGTAATGTCTTTATACTTGATTTAGTTAACGTATGTAATGGAACTGGAGGATAAGTAATGATGGACCGGACGTATGCTAAGTACAGTTTCCTTTTGTTTTTGAGGCTTAAATTTTGGAATCTGTAAAGAGTAGAAAGAGTGCCTTTTGCTTTGGATGCTCTGTCCCGGACATGACTGCTGTAACCAGTCTTCGAGAAGCTAAGCCCCAACACTTTACCGGAGGAGTCGTAGTTGTAGTCTTTGTCTCCTATAGTAATTGTTTCGTTTTTTGTCTTTAAAACAGGAATGATTTGAAATTTGTCTGAATTTGTTTTTATTCTCCATTTGTGCTCATAGTCGTTTATTTGTTTTATTTCTTGAGCTGTTTTCCTTGCAAGATACTTTTCTGATCCATTTTTAGAGATTATCTGGGTTATATCGTCTGCATATAGTAGGTTGAAATTGAAATAGCCAATTGGTTGCGGAATATCGTGTGTATAAAAGGTGAACAGTGAGGGGGACAAAGCTCCACCCTGCGGAACACCGCTGTCGACTGAGAATACTGGACCGAGGTAATCGTTAATCCTAATTTGTGTTGTCCTTCCTGTTAGGTAGCTGTTAAGTTTTCTGGTTAGGAAATCTGGAAGCTGACAGCTGAGCAGTTTGTCACGCAGTCCGTCGTGCCAAACCCGATCGAATGCCCTACTAATATCCCTGAGTACTACGTTTGTTCTGAATTTATTTGAGGCGTTGGCAGCAAGTATCTCACAGAAAAGTCCGAGTGCAGTGTTTGTCCCTCTACCCCTCCTAAAACCAAACTGAAATGGATGGTGAAGCTTATGTTGTGTAAGGAATTGTGTAAATCTGGTATTAATTATCTTTTCAAAAAGCTTCCCTGGAACGCTTAAGAGTGAGATCGGTCTGTAATTCAGATGTGACATCGGAGATTTGTTTGCTTTTGGTATGAATATCATTATGGAGTGTTTCCATTGGCGCGGAAAGAATCCCAGTGAAAGTGCTGAGTTCATTAAGGCGGCAAGGTTCTGTAGCATGTTGTCTGGTAAATTCTGGAGGTGATATTTTGTTATACCATCTAGCCCGGGAGTTTTTTGCTTTGTTGACTTGATGTAATGTTGTAAAATGTTTGTGGTTACTAATGATGTCTGGCAGGCAAGTCGTTTCAGATCGCAGTGTTCGTAGTGAATCAGCTTCTTTTGGGTATCTTTGATGTGACGGGAGACTTTCCGGAAGTGGGCTTTATCAAATTCGTCATCCTCTTCATGGTGTCTACTGAAGATTTTCTCCCAGTACCTTCTGAAAAGAATTTCTTTTCCTCCATCATCGTAGACTTCTTCGCCCCTTTCGTTCTTCAAATATCTCTGTTCTTTCTTCGACTGCACGCCCCTCAATCTCTTCACCGTGCTCCAAAAGTCGCCATCATTCCTTTCCGTGTCGAGTTTCTCAACCAGCGAATTCCAGGCCTCAGCTCTCTGGGACATATATTCCTCGGAGATGAAAAATCTTAGGTGAGAGATGGCGTGCATTCTGTCTGGCGTGGGACCGAAGCGAAGGATTTCTTTATACATTTCGTCATGTATTATATTAGCCCTCTTTATGTTTTCTGTTGTTTTGCCTGTAATCAGTGTCCGGTGGCGCGTCGTTGGGACATAGCGTGAACTTGCTTCTTGAATTTGATTAGTCCAGTTATTTAGTTTTTCTTCCAGTTGCCGCGTAGTGATATTTTCTGTGTTGACAAGAGGATGCTGTAGAAGATCTTCCTTGTATCCGTTCCAGTTTGCCTTGCGGTAGGTCAGACGAGGCTTAGTTTGAATCTGAATTGGATGGGTAGTTATTGTATATAAAATAGGGTAATGGTCACTAGGGGTATTTGGGCCTACTTCTGCATGTGTGTTATGGTAAGCGTAGCGGTTCGTGAGAATCATATCTGGTGAAGTTTTTGATCTGTGAGTGATGAAGGTTGGAAAATGCGGACCCTCCCATGTGGCATGCTTCCTGTCTATCAACATGGTGACTTGTTCTCCTGTTGTGTTGTTGTTGCCAGATCCAAATCTGACATGTCGAGCGTTGATGTCCCCAAGGAAATAAACCGGAGTCTTCTTATTGAATAGTTTGAAATAGTCAGGATAATGCAAATAGCCGATTCTTGGTGGTATGTAGGCCGTCGCTACCGTTACTTCCCCGAGCCTCGTTTGGACATGTATGCTGAGAAGGTCGCTGAGATAGTCTTCACATATTCTGTAGATTAGGTCCCGTTTTATAGCGATTGCTGCACCGGAATGTCCTTCGTTTGCCTTATTAGTTTTGTAAACATTGTAGTTGTAGATCTTTATATCTTCTCCTGACTTCACTCCATGGCTGTTGAGCAATATTATGTCTGGATCTTCTTTGAGGTATATATTCATAAGTGACGTTTTGTTTGCTTTCCAGCTTCGGACGTTATGTTGAAGAATCTTGAGACTGTTGTTGTTCATTCTCCCTCCGTGCGGACTTTTTTAGGATCTACTCTTTCTGGCGTTTTCTGGTATCCTGTTCGTATTTTCCGGAATTCTTGTTCCCCGACCCAAAAAATCCTTGTTTTCTTCTCCATTAATTTGCAGTTGTCGATTAGCAGCTCGATAATTTCCAGAGGTTGAGTACATTCATCTTTAAGTTTGTATTTCAGTTTACCTTCGCCAACCAATTTCTTAAATTCTCCAGCTTCTACATCTCTTCGACAACCATCAAGCATGAAGACATCAACACCGTACCGGGATGCTGGTCTAATTGGGACGTGATCCACTGAAGATCTTTGTGGCGCCGGTTCCGAGTATGATCTTGCTGAGGCTTGTTGCTGGTGAAGTTGCTGTTGTTGCTTGGCAATTTGGGCATGTGGTTGTAACTGCTGAATCCGCTCAGTTGAAATTTTTGGTACTGCTCCCTGTTTCTGTGGCTGTTCCGTATCCATCTCTTCTCCCTCCTCCGCCTCCGTAGAACTGGCTTCCGAGTCCGAATGAGTCTGAAGTTTTTTCATAACCTTCACCACTCTCGTCAGCAGGTCTCCTTCAAACAACTGGCTCGACTTGGGGTTATCGTCAAACTGAAGTGTTCTGAAATTGTTCCTTTTGAGAGTCCGGTTCAGATGATCGTTGTAGGTTCCTGGAGTTATTATATTTGCCATATGGGCATCCAAAATCATCACCAGTGCAGTCATTCCGCTGTCCGCCATAAGTTCTGTTGTGAGCCTGGTCCTGTGTTCCTGTCTTTCTTCTTGTTGAATGGTTTTCTGAATTACTTTAGCATATGTTTCTTGCTGTTTTTCTTTTTCCTTCTCTTCAATTTGCTTCATTTTTTCGTTCATTGCACTTTTTCTAATAGGGCAACTCATTGCCATGGTCCTGTGAGATCCGCCGCAATTGAGACATTTTTTGTTTTCCGATGTGCACTCTCGGTAGTCATGGTCTCCTGAGCACTCCGAACACACCACGGTGTTTGGTGTGGGGCAATCTTTCGTCGCATGTTTTTCGATTTGATAGCACTTGAAGCACATCAGTAGATCGATGAATTTTTCCTTTTGAATTTGAGATGATGATATTTTTACGTTGTAGCAGAGAAATCCGTTCTGAAGCGCGTGATTAGCCATGGTGATGGTGCTGAATTCAATTTTAAATACATGGGTTAGGTTCCGGAATTTAATGACTTCTTTCACTGTTAGTTGGGCATTCTTCCTGTTGATTTCCTCTTTGATTTCATCAGCCGTGTGTCCACCGACCCAGTTATCGATTTGGCGACAAATGACCGAGCGTTGGGCTCTAATCTTCAGTGGAATCTTCGCTTCCAGTCCAATGTCCCTCAGGGTTGCGGTTGCTCGGTCGTCCAGCAGCTTCTCCACATCTGCTTCGAATTCCGTGAAGGCATTGAATCCGTTGCCGACCTCCCTTAGGCCAGTCAGAGGAAGTTTCAGAGTCTTCTGAATAGTTTGGAAAACTTTGGCTTTGTCTGGAGGTTCCCTTGGGTTCACAAAGCGAAGCATCAGTTTACCAAATTGAGGCATCCTGCTGAACAAAGTTGTCTGTATGTGTAGACAAGAGTCGTGGTTTAGTCTGTATTTCAATCTGAAACGCCTATCTGGTGGTGGCTTGCTTATGAAAGAGTGACTAACTGAAAATTGTAATGAAGTGGTCGTCTGAAACAGAGTAAGCGTCAGAACTAGTGTACGAGGTCCCGTGCCCCCACTCTCCCCCCCACCAGACTCGGTTACCCTAGTCGGCTAGAGGGATCGCCGGATCACGGGATTCCCACCCACTCAGAAAAAACACCCAATCCTGCAAGGAGACCGATTAGTAAAGAGAATCAGAGAAACAGGAGAAAAGTATCGCGCTCACAAGTTAAAGAGCTCGCCAAGATGAATACTCACTAAGAGAGTCGTAACCCAGACAGTAATTATCCATCGCCAGATACGCCAAATACGCCAAATACGCCAAATACGCCAAATACGCCATATACGCCAAATACGCCAAATACGCCAAATACGCCAAATACGCCAAATACGCCAAATACGCCAAATACGCCAAATACGCCAAATACGCCATGTACGCCATGTACGCCATGTACGCCATGTACGCCATGTACGCCATGTACGCCATGTACGCCATGTACGCCATGTACGCCATGTACGCCATGTACGCCATGTACGCCATGTACGCCATGTACGCCATGTACGCCATGTACGCCATGTACGCCATGTACGCCATGTACGCCATGTACGCCATGTACGCCATGTACGCCATGTACGCCATGTACGCCATGTACGCCATGTACGCCATGTACGCCATGTACGCCATGTACGCCATGTACGCCATGTACGCCATGTACGCCATGTACGCCATGTACGCCATGTACGCCATGTACGCCATGTACGCCATGTACGCCATGTACGCCGTGTACGCCGTGTACGCCGTGTACGCCGTGTACGCCGTGTACGCCGTGTACGCCGTGTACGCCGTGTACGCCGTGTACGCCGTGTACGCCGTGTACGCCGTGTACGCCGTGTACGCCGTGTACGCCGTGTACGCCGTGTACGCCGTGTACGCCGTGTACGCCGTGTACGCCGTGTACGCCGTGTACGCCGTGTACGCCGTGTACGCCGTGTACGCCGTGTACGCCGTGTACGCCGTGTACGCCGTGTACGCCGTGTACGCCGTGTACGCCGTGTACGCCGTGTACGCCGTGTACGCCGTGTACGCCGTGTACGCCGTGTACGCCGTGTACGCCGTGTACGCCGTGTACGCCGTGTACGCCGTGTACGCCGTGTACGCCGTGTACGCCGTGTACGCCGTGTACGCCGTGTACGCCGTGTACGCCGTGTACGCCGTGTACGCCGTGTACGCCGTGTACGCCGTGTACGCCGTGTACGCCGTGTACGCCGTGTACGCCGTGTACGCCGTGTACGCCGTGTACGCCGTGTACGCCGTGTACGCCGTGTACGCCGTGTACGCCGTGTACGCCGTGTACGCCGTGTACGCCGTGTACGCCGTGTACGCCGTGTACGCCGTGTACGCCGTGTACGCCGTGTACGCCGTGTACGCCGTGTACGCCGTGTACGCCGTGTACGCCGTGTACGCCATGTACGCCATGTACGCCATGTACGCCATGTACGCCATGTACGCCATGTACGCCATGTACGCCCTGTACGCCCTGTACGCCCTGTACGCCCTGTACGCCCTGTACGCCCTGTACGCCCTGTACGCCATGTACGCCATGTACGCCATGTACGCCATGTACGCCATGTACGCCATGTACGCCATGTACGCCATGTACGCCATGTACGCCATGTACGCCATGTACGCCATGTACGCCATGTACGCCATGTACGCCATGTACGCCATGTACGCCATGTACGCCATGTACGCCATGTACGCCATGTACGCCATGTACGCCATGTACGCCATGTACGCCATGTACGCCATGTACGCCATGTACGCCATGTACGCCATGTACGCCATGTACGCCATGTACGCCATGTACGCCATGTACGCCATGTACGCCATGTACGCCATGTACGCCATGTACGCCATGTACGCCATGTACGCCATGTACGCCATGTACGCCATGTACGCCATGTACGCCATGTACGCCATGTACGCCATGTACGCCATGTACGCCATGTACGCCATGTACGCCATGTACGCCATGTACGCCATGTACGCCATGTACGCCATGTACGCCATGTACGCCATGTACGCCATGTACGCCATGTACGCCATGTACGCCATGTACGCCATGTACGCCATGTACGCCATGTACGCCATGTACGCCATGTACGCCATGTACGCCATGTACGCCATGTACGCCATGTACGCCATGTACGCCATGTACGCCATGTACGCCATGTACGCCATGTACGCCATGTACGCCATGTACGCCATGTACGCCATGTACGCCATGTACGCCATGTACGCCATGTACGCCATGTACGCCATGTACGCCATGTACGCCATGTACGCCATGTACGCCATGTACGCCATGTACGCCATGTACGCCATGTACGCCATGTACGCCATGTACGCCATGTACGCCATGTACGCCATGTACGCCATGTACGCCATGTACGCCATGTACGCCATGTACGCCATGTACGCCATGTACGCCATGTACGCCATGTACGCCATGTACGCCATGTACGCCATGTACGCCATGTACGCCATGTACGCCATGTACGCCATGTACGCCATGTACGCCATGTACGCCATGTACGCCATGTACGCCATGTACGCCATGTACGCCATGTACGCCATGTACGCCATGTACGCCATGTACGCCATGTACGCCATGTACGCCATGTACGCCATGTACGCCATGTACGCCATGTACGCCATGTACGCCATGTACGCCATGTACGCCATGTACGCCATGTACGCCATGTACGCCATGTACGCCATGTACGCCATGTACGCCATGTACGCCATGTACGCCATGTACGCCATGTACGCCATGTACGCCATGTACGCCATGTACGCCATGTACGCCATGTACGCCATGTACGCCATGTACGCCATGTACGCCATGTACGCCATGTACGCCATGTACGCCATGTACGCCATGTACGCCATGTACGCCATGTACGCCATGTACGCCATGTACGCCATGTACGCCATGTACGCCATGTACGCCATGTACGCCATGTACGCCATGTACGCCATGTACGCCATGTACGCCATGTACGCCATGTACGCCATGTACGCCATGTACGCCATGTACGCCATGTACGCCATGTACGCCATGTACGCCATGTACGCCATGTACGCCATGTACGCCATGTACGCCATGTACGCCATGTACGCCATGTACGCCATGTACGCCATGTACGCCATATGCGCCATATACACCAGCACACCATATACGCCAAATTATGCACCAAAAACGCCAAATATTCAATCAAAACTTGGTTGAACGGGTGTTGGAGCGTTTTTCGTAGACTTGAGTGAAATGGACGAAACTATATTTTGTGCATCAGTAGATACATCTCAATTATGTGCTGTAACAAACCGGTGAGGGTGGCGTCTCCATTCATCTTGAGTCATTTCAAATTTCAGAGAATTGCTTCAGAGAATTGCAGTGCGGTTTCTATTTCTTCATTTATTTGTATTATTGTGGGAATGAATCCTTCATCTTCAGTAGTGATTTAGTTTATTTTCTACGAAGTTAGCAGGGATTGAAAGAAATAGAATATGATATCAATTAGTTTGGAATCTCCGTTTCAATATGAATAGGTATTTCAGTTAAAAAAACAAATATTCTATCCTTCTTCGACGCTGCTAAATTATTATCAAGTCGTTGAATACAGGGAAGTAAAATATACATGAATATGTTGTAACAATAAAATGCTCGCAAGAAGGGGTAGGCGTTGCGAAAAAAAAGGAAATTAGGAAAATTAAAACCTACTCGGTAAAAATTAAAAGCTACACGATAAAATTTAGAAGCTTCTCGGTAAAAATTAAAAGCTACTCATTAAAAGCTACTCGATAAAATTTAGAAGCTTCTCGGTAAAAAATAGAAGCTTCTCGGTAAAAATTAAAAGCTACTCATTAAAAGCTACTCGATAAAATTTAGAAGCTACTCGGTAAAACTTAGAAGCTTTTCGGTAAAAATTAGAAGCTACTCGATTGAAATTAAAAGCTACTCGGTAAAATTTAGAAGCTACTCGGTAAAAATTAGAAGCTACTCGATTGAAATTAAAAGCTACTCGGTAAAATTTAGAAGCTTCTCGGTAAAAATTAGAAGCTTGTTGGTAAAAATTAGAAGCTACTCGGTAAAAATTAGAAAAGGACATTCAACTTGGCAATTTCTCGCAATAGTTTAGAATAGAGTGTTTATTGCCCTTCCTGCATCGATGCGAAAGGTCGAATTTGCCGTCACATTACCTAACTCACTTCTGCAATGAGATTTTAGCTTTAAAAATGAGTTGTGAATAATATTGTTAAGCGCCCTGATTTTTTAAATTAGATTGCAGAGGACAAAATCGATCCGCTCGAGGTTTTGCACGTACTCCAAAACGCTACTCTATCCTATCCTCAACTTCTCCAGTAACGTAACATTCACTCAACAGTGGAAACATTTTCAGGGAATTCTTGACATTGATATTTGAGAAAAATAGTTAACGTAAATTGACAAAATTACATGTAGATCCTACCAAGTAATGGAACAAAATAGCTAACTGAGGATATAAGTTATTCAATAGCGACGTAAAGACGAACTGTTGGTGCGAATCAAAAGTTGCACTACATTTCACAGAGCACTTACGTTAGCATTTGTGAAACAACGTTTCACAATACAAAACAATACATGCAGACGCACTACAGAAATTGTTATTTGTTTGAACTACAGTGTGCAAAGGACGGTCTGAAGCATTTCTTCAGATTTTTGAAGAAAAAATTCTACAGAAAAAAAAATCAGAAAAACTTCGAGCTAAAGCTCGAAAAAACATCAAAGGAAATCCCGAAATGAAACTTCCACGAACGCAATGAGGAACCTTTGAAAAAATCTTGTAAAAAAAACTTCCAAGGACGACGAAACCAATTCAAAATTAAAGCTCTCAGGGGAGAAATATTTTCAGAGTGAAGCAACGCTTCCGGCGACGATCTTTTCTTGGCCTAAAAGTGTTGCAAGAAGTCGAGATGTGTTCGAAAACAGATTCTATCGCTGTTGTTGTTCCCGTCTTCCAGGAACTTCAAATAAGCATGTAATTTCACAAAGCGTTTTCATGTTTTTTCCGCTTTCCCAGATATACATTTTCGTTCAACATTTATTAAAAAGCACCACTTGAGTGGAAACATGGACCAACAAGGGAAAGAAACGTTTTGATCAGCAACGGAGGTCATCTTTAGGTCTCTAAAATGCTTTCGTTGTTTCTGTTCCAATATGTAGAAAGAAATGACACTTGTCTCGCATACGTCGACGAATGTTTAATTAATTCGTTTTCTGCGTACTGGGCAATATGTGTACCACCCAGTAAGTTGTTCATTCACGCAAGGCTATAAATGAATGACTTTTCGTCTTTTTCGCAATCTTTTCGAAAAATAAATGTCATACGAGGAGTAATGTTATCGTGCAATAGCATTTTTTTATTCCTTAGGGAGAATCAAAAATGTTTGCCAGTAGTAAGTCTATTTCCAGTTCCGCTACTTGCAGCCTCGGAATACTTTCAATTTTAATACTTGCAGCCTCGGAATACTTTCAATTCTGCTACCTGCAACCTCGGAATACTTTCAATTTTGATACTTGCAGCCTCGGAATACTTTCAATTCTGCTACTTGCAACCTCGGAATACTTTCAATTTTGATACTTGCAACCTCGGAATACTTTCAATTCTGCTATTGCAACCTCGGAATACTTTCAATTTTGATACTTGCAACCTCGGAATACTTTCAATTCTGCTATTGCAACCTCGGAATACTTTCAATTTTGATACTTGCAACCTCGGAATACTTTCAGTTTTGATACTTGCAACCTCGGAATACTTTCAATTTTGATACCTGCAACTTCGGAATACTTTCAATTCTGCTACTTGCAACCTTGGAATACTTTCAATTCTGCTACTCGCAACCTCGGAATACTTTCAATTCTGCTACTTGCAACCTCGGAGTACTTTCAATTCTGCTACTTGCAACCTCGGAATACTTTCAATTCTGATACTTGCAACCTCGGAATACTTTCAATTCCGCTACTTGCAACCTCGGATTACTTTCAATTCTGATACTTGCAACCTCGGAATACTTTCAATTCCGCTACTTGCAACCTCGGAATACTTTCAATTCTGCTACTTGCAACCTCGGAATACTTTCAATTCTGCTACTTGCAACCTCAGAATACTTCCAATTCTGCTACTTGCAGCCTCGGAATACTTTCAATTCTGCTACTTGCAGCCTCGGAATACTTTCAATTCTGCTACTTGCAACCTCGGAATACTTTCAATTTTGATACCTGCAACTTCGGAATACTTTCAATTCTGCTACTTGCAACCTCGGAATACTTTCAATTCCGCTACTTGCAACCTCGGAGTACTTTCAATTCTGCTACTTGCAACCTCGGAATACTTTCAATTTTGATACTTGCAACCTCGGAATACTTTCAATTCTGCTATTGCAACCTCGGAATACTTTCAATTTTGATACTTGCAACCTCGGAATACTTTCAATTTTGATACTTGCAACCTCGGAATACTTTCAATTTTGATACTTGCAACCTCGGAATACTTTCAATTCTGCTACTTGCAACCTCGGAATACTTTCAATTCTGCTACTTGCAACCTCAGAATACTTCCAATTCTGCTACTTGCAACCTCGGAATACTTTCAATTTTGATACCTGCAAGCTCGGATTATTTTTAATTCTGATACTTGCAACCTCGGAATACTTTCAATTCTGCTACTTGCAACCTCGGAATACTTTCAATTCTGCTACTTGCAACCTCGGAATACTTTCAATTCTGCTACTTGCAACCTCAGAATACTTCCAATTCTGCTACTTGCAGCCTCGGAATACTTTCAATTCTGCTACTTGCAACCTCAGAATACTTCCAATTCTGCTACTTGCAACCTCGGAATACTTTCAATTTTGATACCTGCAAGCTCGGATTATTTTTAATTCTGATACTTGCAACCTCGGAATACTTTCAATTCTGCTACTTGCAACCTCGGAATACTTTCAATTCTGCTACTTGCAACCTCGGAATACTTTCAATTCTGCTACTTGCAACCTCGGAATACTTTCAATTCTGCTACTTGCAACCTCAGAATACTTCCAATTCTGCTACTTGCAGCCTCGGAATACTTTCAATTCTGCTACTTGAAACCTCGGAATACTTTCAATTCTGCTACTTGCAGCCTCGGAATACTTTCAATTCTGCTACTTGCAACCTCGGAATACTTTCAATTCCGCTACTTGCAACCTCGGAGTACTTTCAATTCTGCTACTTGCAACCTCGGAATACTTTCAATTCTGATACTTGCAACCTCGGAATACTTTCAATTCTGCTACTTGCAACCTCAGAATACTTCCAATTCTGCTACTTGCAGCCTCGGAATACTTTCAATTCTGCTACTTGCAGCCTCGGAATACTTTCAATTCTGCTACTTGCAACCTCGGAATACTTCCAATTCTGCTGCTCGCAACCTCGGAATACTTCCAACTCTGCTACTTGCAGCCTTGGATTACTTTCAATTCTGCTACTTACAACCTCGGAATACTTTCAATTCTGCTACTTGCAAGGACATGTTAACATGGGTCGGCGGCTCCCCTATACGGTGTTCTCCATAAAATCGCCTCCGTTGTATACCTCTTTTGAAACTTTGGTTTCCATGTTCGTTACTCCTGTGTTAATTGTTACTTGTTCTATGTAGAAACGAGTTCTTTTCACTGTATGATTTCCCTGTTGATTTTTAGTCATGTTTCCAGTACATTTTGCATATTTCCAGTGTATTGCAGTTTATGAATAACTCTATTATTGGAAGTAAGTAGTACTAAGTAGTAGTTGATAATTGCGTAGTGCTGGCAAATCCAGGTCAAATGAGCAGTTTATTTACTCGACCATGTATTTTGCGATTAAAATTTTCTTTTAAAAACATTGAAATAGCCAAAATATAATCACCAATCTCGTTTTGAATTTTGAAGTGGAGAACAGTTCCTTCCAAGCATATATACCTGCAAGAAGATCATTAAAAATGACAACGGATAACATTATAAGGCTATTTCCACATTTATTAAACACCTACTTATCAGTTTACTGCACGATGAGTTCATTTACATTGAATACGCACACATGTACACATGTTAATAATTCAATTCAAAATAGGCAATAAGTAATTAAAAAGCATTCTTGCGTTGCATATCTTGAAAATTTTAACATTAATTACTGTGAGGCGCAGGTATCAAGTTGCCGTATGTTGTCTCACGTTCGGCTTTCATATACCTCACCATAAATTCCATGCAGCAATTGCAGTCACTTCGGTTAAACCAGCACTCATATCCTACACATGGGTCGAATGAGAACTCGGGATTAATTTTTCCTTCTTCCCAATGGGAAGAAACACCGAAATTTCTCTGCGAGGCCTAAAACCCCGCGGCCATTTTACATGACCACGTTCAGCCACTTGGCCACTGCGACCACATAACCTAAGCCTCCTGCGCAAACGCCTCGTAGGTTGAAGCTAGAGACGTTCACTGCGTTTCCGCGGTTGTAAACGGTTGGTTTGGTTAGGTTGTACATAGCAACACAGGGAATAAGAAAATCGACTTTAATGCTCGAATACATTCCTATCATTCCTAAGAAATATGGAAAATACAATTGCATGAAACATTTCACGTAGAATGATAACAGTTATTTCTTAACAGTTATTCTCAAGTCGCAAAGCAGATTAAATCTTATTCATTTCTACGGGTACGTGAAAAAATAGCAATTTACCGACTGGTACACATTTGGCTCCATACGCTGGGACGGTGCTAATCCATCTCGGTGAGGTAGGGGGGCAGATGCACGAGGTGCTTCAATAAAATAAGCACATAAGGAGGACGGCTTTTCATTTGCAGAGAATGCAGCGCGCTGCGCCGGCGAGAAGACGCCTTATTTGATTTAGCGCCGCATATGCCTCGCCCAAATCGCGGATGTCATGCAAATGTGCCGCCCAAAACTCGTAGGCTTACTCGGTTATTCTTTCATCACGTAGGCCTATTTGGCTTTTCTTTCGTCAGGTTGGCCTACTCGCTTTTCCCTCACGTAGGCCTATTCTACTGTTCCTCCTCAGTGAAGCCTTGGCTAGGCTCTGACACACGACGTGCGACAGCGATGCGTTATAGTTAGCAGGAGTGGAATTTTGAATTGGGTTGCGTCTGGCTGCGAGAGAGGGATTGACAAATGTGATAAAAATCAGGATAACTTTGCAAGTTAAATGTATTTCTCAGCGAAGTTAAAGTACAGCATGGAATAATGAACGAACAGCTTGGAATAATGAACGAACAGCTTGGCAAAATGAACGAACAGCTTGGCAAAATAAAGGTATTACTTTTCAAAATAAGGGTACAACTTGCCAAAGTAAAAGCCAACTTGGGAAAATAAAGGTGTTATTTTTCAAAATAAGGGTACAGCTTGGCACAGTAAAGGCACAGCTTGGCAAAGTAATGGCACGACTTGGAAAAATAAAGATTTCAGTTTTCAAAGAACGGCTACAGCTTGGCAAAATTCGAGTATAGATCAGTTTAATTCCTGTAGAGCTTGACAATATACAAGTAGAGCTTAGCAAAATACTGGCACTGCATAGTAAAATGCCTCCGTAGCTTAGCAAAATATAGGTATAGCTTAGCAAATTACTGAAAAAGATTAACCAAATTTGAGTAAAGATTAGAAATGCAGGTCTTTGTTAGAAAAATACAAATGTAGCTCAGCTTAGTAAAATGTCAATTTTGCTCAACAAAATGATGGTATAACATAGTAAAATATATATGTAAATGCGCATGCTACAGACATTGTTTAGCGAAATACACGCACTGCGTTGCATGACACATGGATTACTTAGCAGCATACAAATATAACTTAGCAAAATGCGAGAATAACTATCAAAATATAAGCCTTACTTACCCGAACGTCGTGTACCAAAAGGTGCAGAAGGAAAAGTAGCAAAAGACGAGTATAACTCGGGATAAAAAGTGAACCTTACTTAATGTTTCAGAGTTAAGATACTGAATGAGAGTATATGAGTGATAGAGCCGTTTTGGCGCCAGAAATTAAATTACGAAATAAAATTCAACTCGGCGAGCGTCACGTTATGCGTGTCGCTCATCCAGATGTTATTTTTATAATTTCTCGTTCCCTTTTTCATTCGACTTGTTAGTGCGCTACTAAAAGAATTCAATCGAAAAGCACATTTTTTGAGGTCGCTTTTCTCGAGAAATATTGACTACGATGTGCAAACGACATACGAAGAGCATTTAAATTTATTGAATTGAAACAATTAATTACAGCTCCTTGAAGAATATGTACCGGATGTCATCAATGCAATGTAGTGGCTTGGATTTTAATAAGAGAGAAATAGTTGCACCAGATAAGAAATTAATTTCATTGGGAGAAAAAAATACGGTGTTGGGGCCTTCAAAATATTCCCGATTAGTGCAAACGGATCGCAATGACTCAAGATCCCAGTCCAACTTTTCTGCCGAGGCATGCATGTTTTTCGCCGCCTAAGCGATTTAATTACTTGGGCGGCGAAAAACATGCATGCAGGCCGCGAAAAAGTTAGACAGGGATATTACCCAAGAAAGTCCTGAGCTCCTTTGAAATCCTGTGACCTATCTGTTGTTGCTAAAAAATTGCTTCCAATAAAGATGCTACGAGAACCATCGTTGGATTTTAAAATGTTTTAACTTTGAAGTTCTTAGTTGGTTGAAATGAAAAGCACTTCTTTAACTTCCTAATTAATCAGTGGTAAAATTTCCTGGTTTTGTTACGTCTCAGAGTGACAAGAAGGCACGTAATTCTATTAATTGGATGAAAGAGAGCTTTGTGGTTCGTTTCATACAATCAACGCTGTCCAAGTACGAGATTGTAAACAATTTTAAAAAATTTATTTACTACAGGTGATACAGAGGTAGAATATTTCTTAAGTCTAGTACAATGGTCAAATTTGAGTATGGCTACCTGTTGGCTCGAACAAGTTCAACGACTTCTGGGGCATCCTACCATCACATTCTAAGGTGTATAATAATGTTTATCCTAATTCACTTAACTTAGTTTCGCATTTGACTGATCAATGAGATAATTAACTCTATATCAGATGCTTCCTTTTACAATGAAGGCCATATGGACTATATTTAACAGTATATTTGATAACCGATTTAATAGCAGACTGATGGTTGGCGGTATTACCCGTGGCAAATTACATTATTAGGACCAGTCATGTAGGAGACAAGATTTGTCTTGGTGATCTTACACGACTAGTATTCTGATAAGAAGTGAGACTCAAGATTTCTTTGCATACCTTGTAAGAATTAATTTCACGGATCTCCGCTGGTATTGAGTTCGAAGTTTTAGTTCTAAAGAAGAGGATAATGTGTTGTGACCGTGACTTTGAATAATAAGGAAGCATGAATTTACTTCTATTTCGGGTTAAATGGTCGTGTTGACGAGTTTGCGCAGTTAGTAATTGTTTTAGGCTATTGTCGCCATCATTTGTTGATGTTTTGCAAATGAAATTACAAATGGAGATTTTCTAGAGATCCGAAAGTTTAAGTATTTGTAAATTTTTGGATGAATCATTTGTGTGAGCATAATATTCTAGATTCTTTACCGCTCTTAAGGCTTTTTTTTTGCAGAGTAAAAATTATATTGGTTTTATTTTTATCAGTTCCGTGCCATGCTTCTATTCCGTATTGCAAGTATGGTGAAATTAGCGTCCGGTAGAGCATTTGTAAACTGTTTCAGGCAGGTAATTTTTAACTTTATTTAGAATTCCGATGGATTTTGATAATTTAGAACTAATATGAGCGATGGGCTTTTTGAAGGTCAGATGTTTATTTATTTATGATGTCCAGAAACTTCCATGAGTTGGTTGCTTCGATTTCACCTTCGCCAATTTTTCTGCGTGGGAGATATATATTTTTTCTTGTATGAGAATGTAAGATATTTCTTTTTATCAATATTAAGGCTTATTTTAATAACTTTTGCCGAAATGAAACCTTATGGAGTTCATTATTTGAACTATCCGCAATCATAGCGAGATTTTGGTTCGGAAGGACCGCAGAAAGCGTGCTGTCATCGGCAAAAAGTATGAATTAGAAAAATGATGTAGATTCGAAAACATTGATAAAAATCAGAAATAGTAGAGGCCCAAGGACAGATCCTTGTGGAACTCCATGGATAATTGTCTGTGGGTCTGATTTTGCGTCGTCAATGACAACGTATTGCATCCGATTTGTTAGGTATGATCTGAACCAATCATGGGCAACCCCTTGAATGCCATAACAGTGTAGTTTCGAGAGTAATATGTTATGGTCCACACCATCGAATGCTTTTCGAAAGTCAAGAAATACGGAGAAAACGAGCTTTCCTTCATCTATATTAGAATAAAGGTATTGTAAATGATTTAATACAGATTGTGTCGTCGATTTTTTATAACGAAAACCATATTGTTTGTCGCAGAGAAAAGATTTTTGTTCAAAATAAGAATACACTTTTTTATACACATGTTTTCAAATATTTTGCTAATAATTAGTGGTACAGAAATAGGTCTGTAATTATTAATGCAATTTTTATCACCCTTTTCAAAAATAGGGGTCACTCTCGCTATTTGAAGAGAGTTAGGGAAGATACCTTGAGAAAGGGATTGGTTGATAATGTTAGATATGCACGGTGCTATTATATCAGCTATAGCCTTAAGAACTTTAGCCGATAATTTTTTCAGTCCATTTGATTTATTTTTCAAGTTGTTTATGCACGTAATTACATCGGAGGGATTAGTTGGTGCGAAGAAAGAGTTGTGTTCACGGACATGGTCCAAGTATTGCAAGTGGTCTGTAGGTTCACTAAAGACACTATCGGCTATATTTTCCCTATGTTCACAAAAAATTTGTTAAACACTGTTGCAATATCTTTTTCCTCATGATATTTTACATTGTCGTGAACGATGGACTCAATTGTTTTTGTAGCATTATTATTCGGTTTATAGCATGAATTAAGCAGGCGCCAAGGTTTTTTAATATTAGTTTTGTACTCAGTAAATTTGCGCGTATAGTAGTTTTGTTTCGATGTTTGTATTTGATTTGTCACATGATTTCTGAATCTGTTATACGTTACTTTAGATATTCGCCCTTCGTATAGTAAGGCTAGGTACGCTTGACGTTTCTTTATATTGATCACGATATCTTCAGTAATCCAAGGCTTTTGTCTATTTTTCGGCGTTATTGTGCGGGTGATTATTGGACAACACTGGTTGTATGCAGTCGTTATAATTTCAGTGAAATTTAGCATTGCTTCATCAATGTTGGTCGCATTATTGTCCAGTTCATATATGTCAAATGATGGCATTAATTCTTCTGGAACAGTTCGCATTGTTCCCAAGTTATACTCGTTTACACAATGATATAAAAAAGTCTCAGCCTGTGGGCTGGTACAAGGACTATAGACATTGTTCTTGATGAGAAACACCATGAAATGGTCAGATAAGTCAGAAATTATTATTCCTGTAAGAAAATCAGTTGGATCTAACATCAAAATATTATCGAGCAGCGTAGCAGATTCTGATGTAACGCGTTTAGGTTTCCTGATGATTGGAAGGATGGAGTTAGACTGAAAAACATTTATGAAGTTTGAGGTTTGCTCACAGCTTTCATATTGTAGAAGATTGTAGTTGTAATCCCCGCAGATCATTATGTCATTGTATAGAGATTTGTTAAGCTGAGATATTATGCTTTGAAGCTCGTTCAGGAAAGAGACGTTACAAGCTGTTGGGGGCCTATATACAGTTCCAAGTATAATACGTTTACCATTTTTCTTTATTTCTATAAATATCTCAATATGTTCACAATTCATAGTTACACTTATAATGGTTTTCGAAAATATGTGTTTAGATATGTACGTACTGATGCCACCCCCACGTGTGTTATTACGGAGTGACTGATGGCTATTATAGTTTTGAATGTGAATCAGGTCTTTAGTTGAGGCATCTAGCAAACTTTCGGTGAAACTGAGAACATCAAAATTGTTGTTCAGCTCAGTGATAGTACAAGATATTTCATCTATTTTCGGTTAAATGGACCTGCAGTTCCAACATAATATGGAAAAATTGTTTCACGTTTTTCTCATCGATTCATTGAGCTTTTTAGTATTTAGGTATTTACAATTCCCAGTTTCATTTAGGTTTGGATGCAGTCTATTCAATTGATTGAGATCTGGATCAATATTATCGAATACATCAACATTGTCAGTCATTAAAATTAAGAAACAGTAACATGTGACGTAAAAAATAAAAAGATGATACAGACTACAAGGTCAAGATACAAATAAAGACCTTCCTACTTATAATAAAAATTAAAAAGTAAATAAAAACTAAAACACACAGATTATTAGTCTAAATTGTCTAAAATCTAATATGATTTCATAAGGAGAGCGCAAACTCAGTCCATGAGTGGGAGCATTAGGAATCATAAACTGCGAATAATGTAGTTACAAGGCTGTCATACCAGTGGTATCCGCATATAACACATAAGATGTAGCAAAAGACGAAATGCATTTGAATCGAAGTGACAGCAAAGTTATTTAATGAATATAAAGATCTTGAGTATCTCAGTTATTTTCAGACTTAGAAACATATGTGGTAACATAATTTAAATCTGAGCAGCAAAATCGGTATGAGCATTCGAAAAAATGAGGTAAAGAAAGAAATTAAAATCAATTTAGTAAGCAGCAAAACAAAGCTGCAAGTTCGGCGTGGGTGCCTTGAAGAGGCAAAGGCGATTCTATCAGAAAACAAGAAGAAATCATGTGGACAGAGATCAAAAGGATATTAAATCCAGTACGTGGGTCCCGAAAAGTACTAATTACGGATAATTTCTTCTGACGACTTGCCGACATGTTGCAACAAGTACTTGTCTAGTGTGAGGATTTCCCTCACAAACCTCTCCAGGGTAGCCTGAGAGGCGCTTCAAGTTTAGCACCTTTGGAGTTACAGCGACGCAGCCCGGCAGTAAGGTCGGAGGCAGCAGGGCGGAGACAGGCAGATACTTTGATACTTTTAAACTTGATACATATCGAACCTGGGTACTTTTGAATTTGATACTTCTGAATTTCACTGTTCGCTTTACCACGTTTTACTGCCGTAATTTGTATTAGTCGCACTCCTCAACCCACACGAGTGTGTAATGTCCTTGGTGCCTTTTAACGTTCCGTTACAAGCCTTTTACGTACTTTCTAAATCGTGAATCGATTTTACCGGCTTGTGCCCTCACGTGTGCATTCATCGGCCCACGTCACCAGCTTCAACGTTCTTGGGACACACGTTTGCACGTCGCCGCCGTCTCGTCTGATTAGTAGGCTTCTACCCTTCATTCTCATTATTATTGTGTGCCTGTGTGTGCGATTGAATCTTTCCTATTGCCCGCTTTCGCTTAATTATCTTATTTAAAATTGCTTGAGGGTTGCCTCGATGACCACTTTAACTTCTCACTTAAACTAATTAACTTTCGTTTGAGAGCTCAAGCTAATATAGGGGTGTCTGTAACTCCTCTAAATTTGAGCTCCTTCCTTGCCTCTGACTATCTTCTTGATTGAAAGTCCGGTAATATACCTTAAACTTAACCTTTACCTTAACCTTATGTACTCGTTCGCCTCAAAGTCTCAACACTGGACGAACCATAAAGTTCAGGTGTGCTCATTCTTTCGTTTAAAACCAAGTGTGTATATTATGTGAAATTTTCATTGTTATATTCGTAATTATGTGACAAACGCTACTAAATAATCATCTTACAACGATTTGTTTTACCAGAACCCTTGTCTTCACGCAGTATACTGACATTCTGCGTGACGCGCGGGCCTGTGCTGCATTCTCCGGTGTCTATGTATTCCTCGCAGCTGCGCTTGCTTAGGTAAATAGGAATATGTGAACTTATCTCGCAAACCGTTGCAATTTGTCTTGTTGAATTTGAGAGGTTAGTGGGTTGATAAATTTGTCTTGTATTCATTTAAGGTTTTTTATCAGATGAGTCGATGCCCCTGCGGTGTTTGCGGTGTTGTCGTGGCCCTTGAACTTTTCCGCCGTCAGCACGTGCTTGTCTTCGGCCCTAGGGGAACCGCCGTCTCGACTGCAGCTATGACGTATTGCGCCGTGTGGCACAGGCGTTATCCTGCGGAGACGTACGATACGACGACGTGCAGGCAGTCCAAGTGCGTATGTCCTGCGTGTCTGCGTCCTTCCGCCTGCTTGGTGGCCCAAGATTGGTGATCGCCTGCGAGTCAAGATTGTAAGCTTCAATGTGTCAACTGCCCAGCATAAGCTGCTTTTGGAGCCCTATCGCATTTGGGTGACGACGTGCGTCTCGGAGGAGTTTGCCCAAATGAAAAGGGAATTTACGCACAAGGACAACTTAAAACCTTTTAAAATGAATAAATTAAACTCCTATCGAGATCGTTCAAACCTGTAACAATTGGACGCCCGTTCAATAGTTTTTAGTTTCTAAAATTTGTTGCCAGCTTCTAATTAGAGCTGGCTGTTAAACTGTTAACTTTTCCCCCAGCTGTTGCTGCATGGGATTCTCGAATAATGAACTAAGTTTCCTTGTTCCTTCTTTCATTTAGTTTTCGTTAGATTGTGTGGACGGAAATACCCCACACTAGTTCTTCAAGTGTATTGATGGTCAAAGGTCTCGTAGTTGCTTGTCCAGGCATCTTCGGAGAATAGACATTTATATTGCCATCCTTGCGCGTTCTATTTGTTCCGAAAATTTTCGTTTGGCCGATCTTAGAGTGAATATTATATTTGCTCGCGAAGTTATGAGATATTCATCGACGTAGAATTTCGGTAGTCACACGGCAGGCTATCTAAACTTCATGTTTCTTTTCTTGTTGTCGTAGCTCAAAAGTAATGTTTCTTCTATCGACGTTTCCAGGTGCAGGTTTTTTCCCCAAACTATTCCCTGTAGTGATGTCAGAGTTAAGTGAGTGCAGTGAGGCAGTGAGGACGTCTGTGTCTTTGCTCCGAAACAAAGTGCCCAACTGGTTAATGATCATGCATTTCTAACCAAAAAGAGTGCCCACTCAGACCATGAGAATCCAAGAATAAATTTTATCTAACCATATTAAAAAAATCGAACAAAAAGTGTGATATTCCATCAGAACAAGCACTCAACCCTTGCTTCTTTTTGAGAGTGTCTCCCTTCTCACAAGATGGCGACAAGCCCAACCAAGGACAACAACAGCGAGGGTATGCTGGAGCTTGACTATCCAGACGTACAAGGCCTGCCAAAACAGACTAAGCAAGTAGTTTCCATCCTAATTGATCTCTTCAAATCAGTAATGAAGAAATTTCAAAGCGAAATTAGTGACTTGAAAACGATGATTGAAACACTAACGAAGAAAGAATCAAATCAAAATGCAAGGATTGAAGAACAAGATAAGAAGTTAAATACCATAGTCTCTCGTCTAGAGCGACTCGAACGGAAAGAAGAACGTGAAGAATTGGAGAACAAAAAACGCACTTTGGTTATATCAGGGGAACTGCCGCAATCACGTCCTGAAGAAAATTGCATAGAAACTGTGTGCCAGATCCTGAAGGACCAACTCAAAATCAACCTGAGTAACTCTGACATCACCACAGCGAGTAGATTGGGAAAAAAACTCCACCCGGAAACGTCGATAAAAGAAACATTTCTTTTGAGCTACGAAAATACGAAAAGAAGCAAGAAGTTCTGACAGCCTGCCGTGTTACAAAACCGGAACAACTCTACGTGAATGAATACTTAGTACCTTCGCGAGCAAGTATAATGTACACTCTGAGATTGGCCAAACGAAAATTTCCGGAACAAATAGGACCCGCAAGAAGTTTGGATGGCAATGTCAACGTCTTCTCTCCAAAGATAGATGGCCAAGTAACTCAGAGACCTCTAACCATCAATACACCTGAAGAACTAGACAAGTACTTGCTGCAACATGTCGGCAAGTCCTCAGAGGAAATTATTCGTGATTAGTATTTTTTTTAGACTGACGTATTGAGTTTAATATTATTTTGATATCTGTCCACATGTTTTCTTCTTGATTTTTGATTGAATTACCTTTGCCTCTTCAAGGCATCCACGTCGACCTTACAGCCTTGTTTTGCTGCTTACTAAATTGTTTTTCAATTTCTTTCTTTCTCCTTTTTATCGAATGCTCACACCGGACTTGCTGCTCAGACTTAACTCGTGTATGTGTTTCTGAATCTGGAAACAATTTAGATAGTCAAGATTTTTTAAATTCCATAAATAACTTCACTGTCACTTCGTTTTTAAATCCATTTCGTCCTTGCTACATCTTATAAGTGTTATATGCGGAAACCACTGGTACGACAGCCTTGTAACTACATTATTTACCATTTATGATCCCTAATGTTCCTGCTCATGGACTGAATTTGCGCTCTCCTTATGAAATCATACTAGGTTTTAAACAATTTAGACTGATAATTAATCTGGGTGTTTTTAGTTTCTCTTTTTTTTTAATTTAATTCTAAGTAGGAATGTCCTTATTTTTACCTTGATCCTGTAGTTTTATCATTTATATTTTTACGTTGCATTTTACTTCTGTCTCTTAATGCTAATGACTGACCATGTTGACATATTCGACAATATTGATCCAGATCTCAATCATTTGAATAGACTGCACCCAAACCTAAATGAAACTGAAAACTGTAAATACCTAAATATTAAAAAATTCAATGAATCGATGAGGAAGACCTGTAACGATTTTTCTCTATTATATTGGAACTGTAGATCCATTTATCCGAAAATAGATGTAATATCTTGTACTATCTCTGAGCTGAACAGCAATTTTGATGTTCTCAGTTTCACCGAAAGTTGGCTAGACGACTCATCTAAAGACCTGATTCAAATTCAAAACTATTATAGCCATCATTCACTCCGTAGTAACAAACGTGGTGGTGGCATCAGTACGTACATATCTAAACATATATCTTCGAAAGTCATTTTAAGTGCAACTATGAACCGTGAACATATTGAGACCTTGTTTATAGAACTAACGAAAAATGATAAACGGATTGTGCTTGGGACAGTATATAGGCCCCCAACAGCTTGTAACGTCTCTTTCCTGAACGAGCTTCAAAGCATTATATCTCAGTTCAACAAGTCTCTATATAATGACATAATAATCTGCGGGGATTTCAACTACGATCTTCTACAATATGATAGCTGTGAGCAAATCTCAAACTTCATAAATGTTTTTCAGTCTAGCTCCTTCCTTCCAATCATCACGAAACCTACACGTGTTGCTTCTGAATCGGCTACGTTACTCGATAATATTTTTATGTTAGATCCGACTGATTTTCTTACCGGAATAATAATTTCTGACTTATCTGACCATTTCCCGGTGTTTCTCATCAAGAAAAATGTCTATAATCCTTGTACCAGCCCACAGGCTGATACTTATTCATTTCGTTGTGTAAACGCATACGACTTGGGAACAATGCGAACTGTTCTAAAAGAATTAATGCCATCATTAGACGTCTACGAACGGGACAATAATGCGATTAACATTGATGAAGCAATACTAAATTTAACTGAAATTATAACGACCGCATATAACCAGTGTTGTCCAATAATCACCGGCACAATTACGTCGAAAAATAGACAAAAGCCCTGGATTACTGAAGATATCGTGATCAATATAAAGAAACGTCAAGCGTACCTAGCCTCACTATACGAAGGGCGAATATCTAAAGTAACGTACAACAGATTCAGGAATCATGTGACAAATCAAATACGAACCTCAAAACGAGACTACTTCACGCGCAAATTTACTGAATACAAAACTGATATTAAAAAAACTTGGCGCCTGCTTAATTCATGCTATAAACCGAATAAAAATACTACGAAAACAATTGAGTCCGTCGTTCACGAAAATGTAAAATACCACGAGAAAAAAGATATTGCAACTGTGTTTAACAACTTTTTTGTAAACATAGGAAAAAAAAAGCCGATAGTGTCTTCAGTGAACCCAGAGACCACTTGCAATACATGGACCATGTCCGTGAAAATAACTCTTTCTTTTTCACGCCAACTAATCCCTCCGATGTAATTACGTGCATAAACAACTTGAAAAATAAATCAAGTGGATTGAAAAATTTTTCGGCTAAAGTTCTTAAGGCTATAGCTGATATAATAGCACCGTGCATATCTTATATTGTCAACCAATCCCTTTCTCAAGGTATCTTCCCCAACTCTTTCAAAATTGCGAGAGTCACCCCTATTTTTAAAAATGGTGATAAAAACTGCATTAACAATTATAGACCTATCTCTGTACTACCAATTATTAGCAAAATATTCGAGAAAATTGTGTTTAAAAAAGTGTATTCGTATTTTGAACAAAAATCTTTCCTCTACGACAAACAATACGGTTTTCGTTCTAAGAAATCTACGACACAAGCTGTATTAAATCATTTGCAATACCTTTATTCTAATATAGACGAAGGAAAGCTTGTTTTCTCCGTATTTCTTGACTTTCGAAAAGCATTCGATTGTGTGGACCATAACGTTATACTCTCGAAACTACATTGTTATGGCATTCGAGGGGCTGCCCATGATTTTTTTTAGATCATACTTAGCAAATCGGAAACAATACATTGTCATTGACGACGCAAAATCAGACCCACAGACAATTAGCCATGGGGTTCCCCAAGGATCTGTCCTTGGGCCTTTCCTATTTCTAATTTTTATCAATGATATCATTAAATCTACATCATTCTTCAAATTCATACTTTTTGCCGATGACAGTACCCTTTCTGCGGTCCTTCCAGACCAAAATCCCGCTAGGATGGCGGAGCGTATAAATAATGAACTTCATAAGGTTTCATTGTGGCTTAAAGCTAATAAAATAAGCCTTAATATCGATAAAACAAAATATATTACATTCTCATACAAGAAAAATATATCTCTCCCACGCATTCAAATTGGCGAAGGTGAAATCAAAGAGACCAACTCAAGTAAATTCCTCGGCATCATAATAGACAAACATCTAACCTTTAAAGAGCACATCGCTCATATTAGTTCTAAATTATCAAAATCTATCGGAATCCTAAATAAAGTTAAGAATTTCCTGCCTGAAACAGCCTTACAAATGCTCTACCGAACGCTCATTTCACCATACTTGCAATACGGAATAGAAGCATGGCACGGAACTGATAAAAATAAAACCAACAAAATTTTTACCCTGCAAAAAAGAGCTATAAGAGCGGTAAATAATCTAGAATATAATGCTCACACAAATGACTCATTCAAAAATTTACGAATACTTAAGCTCTCGGATCTCTACAAAATCTCCATTTGCAATTTCATTTACAAAACATTAACAAATGATGGCGACAATAGCCTAAAACAACTATTAACTACGCAAACTGGTCATCACGACCATTTAACACGAAATAGAAGTAAATTCATGCTTCCTTATTACTCAAAGGCTAGGTCATAACACAGTATCCTCTTCGTTGGAACTAAAACTTGGAACTCAATACCTGCGGAGATCCGTGAAAGTAATTCTTATAAGGTATTCAAAAAAGTCTTGAGTCTCACTTCCCACCAGATTACTAGTCGTGTAAGATCACAGAGTCAAACCTTGTCCCCTACATAACTGGTCCTAATAATGTAATTTGCCTTGATTAATTTCGCCGATATTCAGTCTGTTCTTGAATCGTTTGTCGAATATACTGTTAAATCTAGGCCATATGAACTATATTGTGAAATGAAGTAACTAATTTCGAGTTACTTATCTCATTGATCAGTCTAATGCGTCTCTAGTTTAAGTGAATTAGGTTAAACATTATTGTACTCCTAATAAGACTAACCTTGATGGTAGGATGCCCTAGAAGTCACTGAACTTATTCGGGCCCACAGGTAGCTATACTCGAATTTGACCATTGTACTAGACTTAAGAAACATTTTATCTCTGCATCACCTGTGGTAAATAAATTGTTTAAATTGTTTAAATTGTTTAAATTGTTTAAATTGTTTAAAGTTGATGTTGATTTGGTCCTTCAGGAGCTCACACACAGTCTCTCTACAATCTTTGCCAAAACGTGATTGCGGAAGTTCTGCTGAGATAAACAGAGTGCATTTTTTGTTTTCCACCTCTTCACGTTCTTCTTTCCTTTCGAATCGATCTAGACGAGAGACTGTGCTATCTATTTTCTTATTTTGCTCTTCTATCATTGCCTTTTGATTTGATTTTTTCTTCGTTAGTGTTTCAATCATCGTTTTCAAGTCACTAATTTCGCTTTAAAATTTCATCATTACTCAGTTGAAGTGATCAATTATGATGGAGACCACTTGCTTGCTCTGTTTTGACAGTTTTTGTACGTCTGGATCAAGCTCCAGCGTGCCCTCACTGTTGTTCTTGCTTGGGCTTCTTCCCGCCATTTTGTGAGAAGGGAGACACTCGCAAAAAAAGAAGCAAGGGTTGAGTGCTTTTTTGATGGAATATCACGATGTCACGAGAAATGGTCCCGCCTCCTTACTAATTTACATTAGTAAGAAGATCAGGCTCTCGGAATTGAGGGATTGGCTCACCTCCATGGGATACATAGACAACACAAAAAAACTCATGGACAATAATAAACATTACAGTACATGTACTAAAAACAAAACGGTACTCACCGATGACAGATGACCCCACTTACTTAGCGCATTTTCTGAGCGCCTTCGTGATGTTACGAGCTGTTGCTTCTGATATTGGGGCATGATACACAGGTAAAATTCGCTTAACATTTATGATTTCCAGCTATACGTCATACAAACATCAATGAGCGTACGCACAATGCATGGTATTAGGAATGATGCAAACTAGATGATGGAATTTAAAAAAAAACTGCATACGCTAAATGACTTACATCACATAATTATACTGAATGATTCGGCTGGCCTATGTTGCTTACACACAGACATAACACAAATAAGGTCTACAATATCTTAGCGCTCCCAGCAGCACAGGATGTGGTCATTGCTTCTACCCACACATTCAGGAGCCAGTACAGCTTCAGTTCAAATCACTGTCTTATGCACAGTTCTAAGAATGTCTGTTGCTAATTGCTAATTTCGTAGCTCCCGAGCATTTTCCTTTCCTTGTGAACTTCTATCTACAGGCCTCCCACCTGCAAGATCAATTTATAACTCGTTACTCATGATTGCGCCAATTATGTTCCCTCAGAAATATCTCAATTTTTACATCACTGAATGACAATAAATTTCAACAATATTTATTTCAAAGAAAAATATCTTTTTTTCAAGAAACTGCATCTCTCACCCTCCCAGAGACGTTGCATCTAAATGTTCCATTAAATGATTCCTACGATTTGGTTGGGTTTGGTGATATCCCCTCTGCACAAAAAAAGGAGAATCTTTACTCTATTGAAAATAAAAGAATTTTTTTTTTTTTGATAAGTTCAACTATCTTTATTTTGAATACACTGTCACATTATTTCAGATTGGTATTTTTCTTTTAGATTGACTTTATCTCCACCACCTCCTATTTATAGCACGTACTTTCTCCGACGAGGCTCGGCGCTAGACAGAAATTATTTCATCAGCTTCTATCAAAATGTCTGGCGAGAGCGATTTTCTACTTTTTGTACCGCCAATCAACAGTTTCTAAGTCAACACGTAATGCTCGAAGCTCCGCCTGTGCGTTGCTTTTGATATATTATTCGTGGCTTCAGTCCCTCTAAATTTCCTTTCCTGGTATACTTGTTTCTTATTGGCCTAAGCTCTTTTTTTGCCGAGAACGCATGAAGTCCCGCCCCATCTAATTTCCAAACATGCGAAACCGTTGCTACGTTCACCCTCGCAGCTCAAGTGTCGCGCCATATGTCTATGTCAAATCCTGCGGCGAGTTGTTTCCCACGGCATCGGCCCTTTTGGAACGTCTCAAGTGGAGGGAGTGATTAAATTTCTAGGCCCAAGGGTTCGCCCGAGACCTCTCGAAGATTGCCTACACCACAAAACTTCTCGCAAACTCAATGTGAACAGACCTCGCAAGAAACAACACCGCTCATCGCTACCCATAACATTTGATCGGTACACATAACATTTCTTGAGCCCAAAAAATACAGGCACGTAACATACTTGTTGAAGCGACCCATCTGTACTGCTGGAATTTACTAAGATATTTCAACAAACAAATTTTTAAGTAAGCACAAAATTTGTTACACACAATTAAAAGATTTATTACACATAATTGAAATTTTTCCTAAATTTTCAGTTTTAATTTGCAAAATTAATCATTCTTAACACTTTTTGTTCGATTTTTTGAATTTTGGTTAATTTAAATTTACTCTTGGATCCTCATGGCTTGAGTGGGCACTCTTTTTGGTTTGAAATCCATGATCATTTAGTATATGGGTGTGTACTGGCATATGGGTGAGTACTAGCATGCGGGTGAGTACTGGCATATGGGTGAGTACTGGCATATGGGTGAGTACTGGCATATGGGTGAGTACTGGTATATGGGTGAGTACTGGCATATGGGTGAGTACTGGCATATGGGTGAGTACTGGCATATGGGTAAGTACTAGCATGTGGGTGAGTACTGGTATATGGGTGAGTACTGGCATATGGGTGTGTACTGGCATATGGGTGTGTACTGGCATGCGGGTGTGTACTGGCATATGGGTGTGTACTGGCATATGGGTGTGTACTGGCATATGGGTGTGTACTGGCATATGGGTGAGTACTGGCATATGGGTGTGTACTGGCATATGGGTGAGTACTGGCATATGGGTGTGTACTGGCATATGGGTGAGTACTGGCATGCGGGTGTGTACTGGCATATGGGTGTGTACTGGCATGCGGGTGTGTACTGGCATATGGGTGTGTACTGGCATATGGGTGTGTACTGGCATATGGGTGTGTACTGGCATATGGGTGTGTACTGGCATATGGGTGAGTACTGGCATATGGGTGTGTACTGGCATATGGGTGTGTACTGGCATATGGGTGAGTACTGGCATATGGGTGAGTACTGGCATATGGGTGAGTACTGGCATATGGGTGAGTACTAGCATGTGGGTGAGTACTGGCATGCGGGTGTGTACTGGCATGCGGGTGTGTACTGGCATGCGGATGCGTACTAGCATGTGGGTGAGTACTAGCATATGGGTGAGTACTAGCATGTGGGTGTGTACTGACAAATGGGTGTGCACTGGCATATGGGTGCGCACTAGCATATGGGTGAGTACTATCACGTAGGTGAGTACCATCACGTAGGTGAGTATTATCACGTAGGTGAGTACTATCACGTAGGTGAGTACCATCACGTAGGTGAGTACCATCACGTAGGTGAGTACCATCACGTAGGTGAGTACCATCACGTAGGTGAGTACCATCACGTAGGTGAGTACCATCACGTAGGTGAGTACCATCACGTAGGTGAGTACCATCACGTAGGTGAGTACTATCACGTGGGTGAGTACTATCACGTGGGTGAGTACTTTCACGTGGGTGAGTAATATCACGTAGGTGAGTACTAGCAGATAGGCTTAATGCTTTTTTATGTTCAGAACCATATTTTTTCGGTTCACTGCTGTGCTGTTTTTTCAGCACCTACCACTTTCTTCTTTAACTTTGATCTTGTTTCCTGAACTTCTTCCTCATCTTACTGTTTCTGTGCCTTTTTTGCTCAGATTTCGCGTTCCCATAGCTCCATACTAAATGATACCTTCTTCCTTCCTCTCCCCTCAGGGGGATACAACTATTGTATCTATGGGAATTAGCGCTCCCAGGGTAACCATGTGAGGGCCCGAGCTAAAGGTTAGGTAGGCTTCCTTTTTGTTGTAATAAAATAGGTTTTTGTTTTGTTACGGACCATCTTTTTCGGTTCACTGCTATCCTGTTTTTCAGCACCTACTACTTTCTTCAACTTTTTTCTTGTTTCATGAACTTCTTTCCTAGCTTACTGTTTCTGTGCACTTTGTGCATAGATTCCGCGTTCCCTCAACTCCATACTAAATGGTGCCTTCCTCTTTCCTCTCTTGGAACATCTTTGTCGTGGTTAAGGGAGGCTAAAACTTACATATATAATAATAATCTTCCTTCCCCTTTGGATCGCCTTTGTTGCGGATAGGGAGGCTCAAACTAACTAAATCTAATCTTCCCTGCCACGTCAATGTTGCACCAAAAAATGAGGGAAAAACTATATTTCAAAAACGTGTTGCATCACTGATCAATGTAAACATCGTGAGGGATAGAAGAAGAAGCCAGAAAACTTCCTCTTTGAAATAGAGCAGTTTTCCCAGCGCTTCTGTGAGCCCAGTTCCTGCAGAGAAAAATACGCCGGTGTCCGCCGTGGCCATGTGAAGGTGGCCACCGTCCTCCACATGCGTTGAGGGCTGGGCGTGTTATGCAGGTATGTGTTGGTGTGTTATGTGGGTATGTGTTAAGGGGAGGTCACTAATTGATGTTCGAATTTTTGTTGCTTGTACCATGGTAATTAGATCGAAATAAACAACTTTTATTCCACACACTTCCCGGGGGAAATGAGTATTTAACGAGTTATAGCGGCACAGTAACAAAACTAAACTGATCTAACCAAACGATCATTGGAGCGCGTCGGAACAGATTCTATCCGAGTCTCCCCCCTCAAAACGATTTTACCCGCCTGAAAGACTAGAATTGCGGGAAGTAACTTACCGCTACAACTCGTTAAATACTCATTTCCCCCGGAAAGTGCATAGAAGAAAAGTTGTTCATTTTGATCTAATTACCATGATTCAAGCATCAAATATCAATTAGTCACATCTCCTTGAGAAATACCGGTATGTGATGTGTAGGTGTGGAATGCGCGAGTAGATGTTACATTCCAGTACAGGTGTGTGTGGAGGGTGTCCTAGGATAAGGACGCCTAAGTTTAACCAGAAAATAGAAAGACTCATTTTCTCACAAATCATTGGCCACACCTGTACTTCTTTTGTGAAGAATTTCCGTAAATGTAATCAAGTTGTGCTTCATCTACGAGACCGTGAAGCAAATCTACCTATGAATGTTGATGTAAGCGCAATCAACTGTGTAGGTATTTGTCTTTGCCTAGATCCATATTGTGGTTGTGAGCGCGCGCGTGTGGGAACAGAGCACACTTGGAGTACTGGTCCGCGATTCTTTGGAAGGGAATAATTCTACTTTGGGAGAAAGAGGAGGAACAAATGCTGGTCGATCATCTCCCTTACCTTTGCAGTGTTGGGCTCCTCGTCAATAAACAACTGCCACTCTGAGGTGATGCAGAACGGAAGGCATTATTGAGGCGTAGCTGACAGAGTACGCGTCAGGTTCAAATCGTCAATAGTCTGCTGGAGCCAAATCTTATATTTGTGTTGGGGCTTATAGTCGAGTATGGAAAGCGGATTTCCCTTGATGAGGCGGTGTCTTGCTGCCATGCCACTTGCAGCGATTGCTGACCGGTAAATTTAGGGGGAACCAAGCACCAGCTCACCAAATTGTCGCACAAATGAGGCTTGCGGTGACTAGCTCCTGCCTTTCAGGGACGCGGAGCGCGAGATGACCACCAGCCAGGCGGTCACCACCCAACCAAAGAAGACCACCACCAGCCAAGCGATCACCACCCAACCGAAGAAGACCACCACCAGCCAGGTGTTCACCACCCAACGAAAGAAGACCACCACCAGCCAGGCGTTCACCACCCAACGAAAGAAGACCACCACCAGCCAGGCGGTCACCACCCAACCAAAGAAGACCACCACCAGCCAGGCGGTCACCACCCAACCAAAGAAGACCACCACCAGCCAGGCGGTCACCACCCAACCAAAGAAGACCACCACCAGCCAGACGGTCACCACACAACCAAAGAAGACCACCACCAGCCAGGCGGTCACCACCCAACCAAAGAAGACCACCACCAGCCAGGCGGTCACCACCCAACCAAAGAAGACTACCACAAGCCAGACGGTCAACGCACAACCAGAGAAGACCACCAGCCAGGCGGTCACCACCCAACCATAGAAGACCACCACCAGCCAGACGGTCACCACACAACCAAAGAAGACCACCACCAGCCAGGCAGTCACCACTCAACCAAAGAAGACCACCACCAGACAAGCGATCACCACCCAACCGAAGAAGACCACCACCAGCCAGGCGGTCACCACCCAACGAAAGAAGACCACCACCAGCCAGGCGGTCACCACCCAACCAAAGAAGACCACCACCAGCCAGGCGGTCACCACCCAACCAAAGAAGACCACCACCAGCCAGGTGGTCACCACCCAACCAAAGAAGACCACCACCAGCCAGGCGGTCACCACCCAACCGAAGAAGACCACCACCAGCCAGACGGTCACCACACAACCAAAGAAGACCACCACCAGCCAGGCGGTCACCACCCAACCAAAGAAGACCACCACCAGCCAGGCGGTCACCACCCAACCAAAGAAGACTACCACAAGCCAGACTGTCAACACACAACCAGAGAAGACCACCAGCCAGGCGGTCACCACCCAACCATAGAAGACCACCACCAGCCAGACGGTCACCACACAACCAAAGAAGACCACCACCAGCCAGGCAGTCACCACTCAACCAAAGAAGACCACCACCAGCCAGGCGATCACCACACAACCGAAAAAGACCACCACTAGCCAGGCGGTCACCACACTACCGAAGAAGACCACCACCAGCCAGGCGGTCACCACACAACCGAAAAAAAACACCACCAGCCAGGCGGTCACCACACAACCGAAGAAGACCACCACCAGCCAGGCGGTCACCGCCCAACTAAAGAAGACCACCACCAGCCAGGCGGTCACCGCCCAACCAATGAAGACCACCACCAGCCAAGCGGTCACCGCCCAACCAAAGAAGACCACCACCAGCCAGGCGGTCACCGCCCAACCAAAGAAGACCACCACCAGCCAGGCAGTCACCGCCCAACCAAAGAAGACCACCACCAGCTAGGCGGTCACCACCCAACCAAAGAAGATGTCGTGACCCTCTTTATTTTATCTCGCTGAGGTCACGGTCTTCATTTTTCTCTGCCGTCATTCTTTGTTGCGATGCATGATATTTTTCCATGTTATATTATTAGTCGTGACATCAAGATTATTCGTCACAATTCATATATTTTCTGCTTGGTAATATCAAGGTAGCTGCCACCAATACAGGGTTTGTCTGTATTAATATTTAATTCAATCTTCGGTAAGCGTTACGAGTGGCTTTAGGCCATAAATTAATCGTGCATTTTAGCCGTGTTTCCTGGCTTCAAACATCATTACTTTCCTTCTGAATCATCATGTCCTCTCCTCCTATTTATCTGAAGGTTATTAAAGACACAGGAACATCAAAGAAATTCGCTATTGAACAAAGAAAATTATCAAGACATTAATCATCGAAAGTACGCAAGCTAATTGAACGCACGCGATCTGCGCATTCACATCCTAATATACTTAGAAGCGTGAGAGGGAACTGGGATTTGACATGAAATCAGAGGGAAACTTATCTTGAGATTTGGAGATCGGTCTCGCAGTCTGAATGTCGCCTGGCTGGCGCGCTGGAGCAAGGTCGCCATGTTTGGTTGAGGGCAGAGAGACCAGGTTGAGGGCTGGGGCTATGCCGACCGTTAGCAGTCTACGTTGACAATCTCTAATTTACGTTATTGGCACTGCAGTTGAGTATTCTTGAAGTTAATCACTTTCGAGCGAATGAGGGCAAAGATATTCTAGGATGGCTTTGAGTAGTGAATTTAAGAGGCAAGCCTCGGCCCAACTGGACCAAGGTAGAGGAACAAACTCGTATGCGGCTGCTTGTGATCGTGTTCTCGCCTCAACTGCCGCTCTCCCTCAGGCAACCGCGTCTGGCGTCCCCTTGAGGTGCCAAGTTTGAATAACGACCTAACAAGGTTACCAATAAGAACGTGATATATCCCTACTATCAAATAGAAAACATACATCATTAACCTTACCCTCATTACTATATAAAAATCCCCACAAAACAATGTTAAACATATGAATTAAAGCAAATGAAGACACCCGTTGAGGTTCTTGGCATCTTCGGCTGGCGTGTTCGTTCGCTACGTGTATCAGCGTCGTCCGATCGTTCCTGAAGAGTCGATTGTTCTAGGACGTAACGTTGCAATGTTTTCTCGCAGAAATCAGGCTTAATATTTGGTCTTCTGAATCATTTATGAATAAGTCGTTGGCCGGACGATTATTCAGATCCTTAGCGATATTCCTTACACAGTTATGCGGAGAAGCATGACATCCCCCGTGGCCGAACAAATTACAAGCTCCTGCTTGTGCTCGAAAGGCTTATCTTCGACGTTGCTCATCACGTGCAGCCGACGCCTTAATGCGTGGATCATGGGAAGAGTCAAGATGCTTACAACTGGAGTTTGCTCTTCTGGCGAGCGCTGATTCAGAGTCGTCAAATAAATGAGTCATTATAGTTGTCCTATGGGCAGAACCGTGTCCTATAGATGACACCGATTTCTCCCTCCGTTGCGTGGATCACTGCAGTAATCCTTGAGAGTGAAAACCCTCGGAAGTGTAGCGAACACTTCCAAATACACCCAAGTCGTATAATCGTGGGCTGCATAACTTGCTCCACCACTTTGCAGAAGTCTTATAGAGATCTCCGAAATATATTCCGTGTGTCGTCGGTCGAAGTGGACTACTATCTCGTGGAGTTCATCATCTTTTTTGGGGTTGCGTAGGACTCGCTGCCTTTATGCTGAGATCTTTGAGTTGATACGTTGATTTTCATCCGGGCCTCCGTATTATTTTCATCGTCGTTGATTACATCTGAAGCCGTCGTCGCCAAATCCATCCGAAGTCCGAAGTCGTGATTGAAATCCCTATGTTGAGCTGTCCTTTAAATTTTAAATGCCCGTCGTTTTCTATTCACCGTGCCTCAGTAGAAAATTAGCCGCGGTCGTCGACCCAGTCCGCTGATAAGAAATTTTCTTCGCGTACTCGTTTTCTACGAGTCGGTGCGCGAGCTCAGATCTGCCGCTGCGTGTCGTGTTTCGAGCGTCGAGGTAGATGGTGGAGTAGGGAGCAGTGGTGCAGCGTGCGTTCGTGTGTGCGCGGCCAACCCGTAGTAGTGATGCCGTCCGAGCAGGGCGACTGTGATGCGTCTGTGGTGGAGTCGCTCACCACTCTTGATGACTGGCGAGTGATGGTGCGCCGGCGCAAGCGTTCAGCCGCGCTCAGCTGATGTCATCCACCATTCCTGAAAGGTCAATCCCATTAAGTGTTTGTTCTGATGTCCTTCTTTAATTTTTCCCAAGTCTCCCTCTACATCACATCAACCAAGCCTTCCCTCTCAAACTCCCAAGTATTTACAAAAAAAACTTAAGCATCCTACGTTTGAATTTTATGTTACTATAAGCAAATTACGAATAGAACATAAGGTTCAAAAAATTATTTAAGTATAGATCGCAAAGTTTAAAATTAATTACATCCTACGAGTACACACACATTTACGGAATTATCGAAATACATGAAAGTGAAACAAATTGAACTATTTTCCCCACACAGAAATATTAATTACAAAAATTATACATAGTATTTAAATTTGACCAACTCGACGCAATGAAATTCATAGTTATGTTCAGGACCAGTAGAACGTTTGAGCAAACATATTAATATGAGATCGTCGTGATCGAATAAACCCGTTTGAAACAAATCATCACCCTTATGAAGTTTTAGATTTCTGAATTACCAATTCACTGTATTATTCAGATGGATTATGGATTATCGTGACTTCACAGCTGTTTCCATGTTATTAATCCATATCGCTCATAGCTAGAATCATTATGTGACGTACCTCGCAGGTAACTAATTATTTTAAGAGTAATAGTAAATCTAATTCTTTAGATTATTCGCCAAAATGAAATTGTTCCGAAGAATCGTGATTAAATTTTGAAACCTTAACTAACTAGTAACTCTAATAGCAGACAAACGCCTCTGGTTTACATTCATTCTAGTTGAAACTGTGCCATTTGGTATTTAAATTGAATCTATTGTATTTAAATATCAAATTTAAAATTGGTAAAGAATGCTATCTCCGGAAATTGGAATAAAATTATCTATAAGTTGGTTTTGATCATTAGTATTTAAATTTTGAATAAAAATTCACATGATATTGACATAATAATGCCGTGGTATCCGCATGAATTTGTTTGATGAACGTCGAATAAGAAATTTTACACGCAGTAATGATGAAATAATTAAATTTTTACGTTCTCACATGTAATTAAATTTATTTTTCATTAGAAAAACGTAAATATTACATGCCTAAACTAAGAAAATCATGATTCACAACATTTATCGTTCGCGTTATTGAAGTTTAGAACCATGGAAAGCTCTAGCGTGTGGCATTTGTGGCAGTTCTTACGCGGGTACGTGGGCTTTGTTTATGTATCACATGCCATTGGCGTGGGGGAGCGAGCGGCTGCTGCGGTAAGCCAGCCCTACCCAAGGACTTAGGAATGTTCGATCTTAACATTCGTCTCCAACGTAGCATGTTTATTTCATTTTGTGTTAGTTATAATGTTCTCTAAAGGATTTCTTTGAGCTTATTGCGCATTAGATTACTTTGATATAGTTGTCTACTGTTGAAGGATGATACACCGGGCTGTAAATGACAAAGGGTAAGATGGGATGAGTAGATGGACACAATTGATTACGATAAGTCAAAGAAATCCGAGAGAAAAAATTTTGTCAAAGCCTGAGATTAACGTGGAACGATTGATTGCAGCGAGGCTGTGCCGACTGGGGCCTGAGCAGCGGCAGCACACACCCTCCTCTCTCCACCGCAGCTGCGCCGCGGCTAGGAAGCCGTGTACAGGCGCACAGCACTCACGCACCGCTCGCCAGCGCAGCAGTGCAGCGACCCAGGGGCAGTGTGCAGGCGCACAGTACACCACCAACGTTATGGCAACACCGCTGTCTGGCCGGCCGTCACAACATACTTCAGCTACGCGCGGTCTACAACGGCCTTGCGATTAAAGAGCCCGCTACAGCTGTCCTGGCACACCTCGACCACAGCTGGACGTGGCGCAATAGGCGGACCCAGCTTCCCATCTGCAGCAACAGTACACTCACTCGTACAAAGGACCGGACTTTCCCCTGAACATCTATATTTTCGCCAGACACGGATTCAACAACGGCGAAGAAAAATAAAGAAGATACCGTTGGACAGCAATATGTCCGTAGTAACTACACGCAGGAGGTTGAATATGATCTGATCGAATGAATGTTCGATATTTTATTAGGATGGTTTTTACCCCGTTGAACGTCTTCAGAAGGCCTCTGATAGAACGTCATTAGCCAAGAGAGAAGGTCTTCGATAGTGAACTGGAACAGGACGTCCCGACGACTACAGTAAGCTATCACTTGTTCAGGATCTTCGATTCAGAAGTGCGTCAGAAGCACAAATCTCAAGGCTTGTCTAATTTCGCCCCTGCAATGAAGTACGAATCTCAGATGCGTGACTTCAGTAGACGGAAACTTCCATTTTACATCCAGGAGGATGCTGATTAATATAGGTTGGGGGGATTCTGTTGTGTCCCGAGTACGAACCGTTAAGTTTTCACCACAAAAAAAGAGTAAAAGGCGGTCGGACGTGAGAGCTTACACCGGACTCTGCTATCAGGAGATCTCAAAGCTCAGCATTATACAATGCGCCAGATGTCGATGCTTACACAGCAGCGGCTCGACAGTTACAAAAAAGAGGCCACACCTACGCTCCCAGCGGCAGCGTGGCAACGACGTGGCACCAGCGTGGCACCAGCGTGGCAGTGTGGCAACGCAGATGGCAATGGCAGCGCGGTTTCAGCAAGCTAGCGGCAGGGACCAGCTTATACAGCGCGAGCAGCAGGGCCTAAGCGACGACAACGGCGTTCAGCTGCGGCACTTGCTGCACGCCCCAGAAGTAACGGTCACAGCACGAGGGTACTTAAGGGTACGACGAGGGCTAGGGCATCATCATTAGAGAGCGAAACTCCGTCACTAGAAGGTCTCTTCGTGCCACTTCACTTATTTTGTTTGCATACGGCGGGCACTCCGTATTAAATCCCAATATTGTGTTAACCTTAACGTAAAAGGACTTTAACGTACAATTCGAGACCTTGTTATCGACTCCGACATCGCTGCGTACCCAAAAGATGCGTAAGACTTTTGTAGCAATTGTTCCTAAATTTGCTAGTCTCATCTACCCCATTGTCATATTTTGTGTACATCTTTCATTATAACAAGTAAAACGATGTGGCCAAGTTGAAAGAATCGTGTTTTCTTTCGGAAAATAACTCCTTTGATTTGAAGATTAGACTTGAAAAGAAAGAAAATTTGAAAAATCATAAACTCGGATTCTAAAGAAAAGAAAGTATAACATAATCATCGAAAGTACGCAAGCTAATTAAACGCACGCGATCTGCGCATTCACATCCTAATATACTTAGAAGCGTGAGAGGGAACTGAGATTTGACATGAAATCAGAGGGAAACTTATCTTGAGATTTGGAGATCGGTCTCGCAGTCTGAATGTCGCCTGGCTGGCGCGCTGGAGCAAGGTCGCCATGTTTGGTTGAGGGTAGAGAGACCAGGTTGATGGCTGGGGCTATGCCGACCGTTAGCAGTCTAGGTTGACAATTTCTAATTTACGTTATTGGCACTGCAGTTGAGTATTCTTGAAGTTAATCACTTTCGAGCGAATGAGGGCACAGATATTCTAGGATGGCTTTGAGTAGTGAATTTAAGAGGCAAGCCTCGGCCCAACTGGACCAAGGTAGAGGAACAAACTCGTATGCGGCTGCTTGTGATCGTGTTCTCGCCTCAACTGCCGCTCTCCCTCAGGCAACCGCGTCTGGCGTCCCCTTGAGGTGCCAAGTTTGAATAACGACCTAACAAGGTTACCAATAAGAACGTGATATATCCCTACTATCAAATAGAAAACATACATCATTAACCTTACCCTCATTACTATATAAAAATCCCCACAAAACAATGTTAAACATATGAATTAAAGCAAATGAAGACACCCGTTGAGGTTCTTGGCATCTTCGGCTGGCGTGTTCGTTCGCTACGTGTATCAGCGTCGTCCGATCGTTCCTGAAGAGTCGATTGTTCTAGGACGTAACGTTGCAATGTTTTCTCGCAGAAATCAGGCTTAATATTTGGTCTTTTGAATCATTTATGAATAAGTCGTTGGCCGGACGATTATTCAGATCCTTAGCGATATTCCTTACACAGTTATGCGGAGAAGCATGACAAAGACCACCACCAGCCAGGCGGTCACCGCCCAACCAAAGAAGACCACCACCAGCCAGGCGGTCACCGCCCAACCAAAGAAAACCACCACCAGCCAGGCGGTCACCACGCAACCAAAGAAAACAACCACCACCAGCCAGGCGGTCACCACCCAACAAAAGAAGACCACCACCAGCCAGGCGGTCACCACCCAACCAAAGAAAACCACCACCAGCCAGGCGGTCACCACGCAACCAAAGAAAACCACCACCAGCCAGGCGGTCACCACCCAACCAAAGAAGACCACCACAAGCCAGACGGTCACCACACAACCAGAGAAGACCACCAGCCAGGCGGTCACCACCCAACCATAGAAGACCACCACCAGCCAGACGGTCACCACACAACCAAAGAAGACCACCACCAGCCAGGCAGTCACCACTCAACCAAAGAAGACCACCACCAGCCAGTCGGTCACCACACAACCGAAAAAGACCACCACTAGCCAGGCGGTCACCACACTACCGAAGAAGACCACCACCAGCCAGGCGGTCACCACACAACCGGAAAAAAAACACCACCAGCCAGGCGGTCACCACACAACCGAAGAAGACCACCACCAGCCAGGCGGTCACCGCCCAACTAAAGAAGACCACCACCAGCTAGGCGGTCACCGCCCAACCAAAGAAGACCACCACCAGCCAGGCGGTCACCGCCCAACCAAAGAAGACCACCACCAGCCAGGCGGTCACCGCCCAACCAAAGAAGACCACCACCAGCTAGGCGGTCACCACCCAACCAAAGAAGACCACCACCAGCCAGGCGGTCACCGCCCAACCAAAGAAGACCACCACCAGCCAGGCGGTCACCGCCCAACCAAAGAAAACCACCACCAGCCAGGCGGTCACCACGCAACCAAAGAAAACCACCACCAGCCAGGCGGTCACCACCCAACAAAAGAAGACCACCACCAGCCAGGCGGTCACCGCCCAACCAAAGAAGACCACCACCAGCCAGGCGGTCACCGCCCAACCAAAGAAGACCACCACCAGCTAGGCGGTCACCGCCCAACCAAAGAAGACCACCACCAGCCAGGCAGTCACCGCCCAACCAAAGAAGACCACCACCAGCCAGGCGGTCACCACCCAACCAAAGAAAACCACCACCAGCCAGGCGGTCTCCACCCAACCAAAGAAGACCACCACCAGCCAGGTGGTCACCACCCAGCCAAAGAAGACAGGCGGTCACCACCACGCCATGTGTGGGAGAAGGAAGGAAACTGGCATAAACATCACGCTGTGTGGCTGGCTGAAGTAGAGCTCTAGTAAATGTAACTCAGGAGCAAGAAAGCAACGTTTTATTCATCTCCTAGTAAATTTGTAGTTTTATAGCACTAAACAACAAGTTCTTGGGGATCGTTTGTATACGGGTGCTGTCGATCCTAATGCTTATATATATTTTTCCTCATTTTCTTTGTGCACATCAAGTTAATTCTGTTTTCTGCTCCGACCACGTACTGATCTCGGGAACAAAAATGCAGGGTAAGGAGGATTTTCCATACTGGAGGGATTTATTCTACATTATCGATTTTGCAATCTAGTTTTCTATATGGTCGGTTTCTATATAGTCGTTTTCTATATCATTGTGACTTTCTAAATAGTCGGTTTCTATATCATTTTGATTTTCTATATTGTCGTTTTCTAAATCATTTTGATTTCCCCTCAGGGAGATACAACTATTGTATCTATGGAAATTAGCGCTCCCAGGGGAAAATGTGAGGGCCCGAGCTGAGAGTTAGGTAGGCCTCCTTTTTGCTGAAATAAAATGTTTTTTGTTATGTTAAGGACCACCTTTATTCGGTTCACTACTGTCCTGTTTTTCAGCACCTCTGACTTTCTTCTTCAACTTTTATCTTATTTCATGAACTTCTTTCCCATCTTACTGTCTCTATGCCCTTTCTGCATAGATTCCTCATTTTCTTATCTCCATACTAAATGGTGCCTTCCTCCTTCCTCTCTTCGATACGCTCTATTTTTGCAGCGGTTAGGGAGAATTAAACTAACTTATAATCTAATCTAATCATTTTGATTTTCTATATTGTCGTTTTCTATATCGTCGTTTTCTATATCGTCGTTTTCTATATCGTCGTTTTCTATATCGTCGTTTTCTACATCACTTTGATTTTCTATATCGTCGTTTTCTATATCATTTTGATTTTCTATATCGTCGTTTTCTACATCATTTTGATTTTCTATTTCGTCGTTTTCTATATTTTTATTTTCTATACCGTCGTTTTCTAATCAATTTGATTATCTATATCGTCGTTTCCTAATCATTTTGATTATCTATATCGTCGTTTTCTAATCATTTTGATTATCTATATCGTCGTTCTCTAATCATTTTGATTATCCATATCGTCGTTTTCTATATTTTGATTTTCTATATCGTCGTTTTCTATCTTTTGATTTTCTATATCGAAATTTTCTATATTGTCGTTGTCTATATCATTTTGACTTTCTATATTGTCGTTGTCTATATCATTTTGATAATTATCTATATCGTCGTTTTCTATATCATTTTGATTATCTATATCGTCGTTGTCTATATCATTTTGACTTTCTATATTGTCGTTGTCTATCATTTTGACTTTCTATATTGTCGTTGTCTATATCATTTTGATTATCTATATCGTCGTTTTCTATATCATCTTGATTTTCAATATCGTCGTTTTCTATATCATCTTGATTTTCTGTATCGTCGTTTCCTACATCATTTTGATTTTCTGTATCGTCGTTTTCTACATCATTTTGATTTTCTGTATCGTCGTTTTCTACATCATTTTGATTTTCTGTATCGTCGTTTTCTACATCATTTTGATTTTCTGTATCGTCGTTTTCTACATCATTTTGATTTTCTGTATCGTCGTTTTCTACATCATTTTGATTTTCTGTATCGTCGTTTTCTACATCATTTTGATTTTCTGTATCGTCGTTTTCTACATCATTTTGATTTTCTGTATCGTCGTTTTCTACATCATTTTGATTTTCTGAATCGTCGTTTTCTACATCATTTTGATTTTCTGAATCGTCGTTTTCTACATCATTTTGATTTTCTGAATCGTCGTTTTCTACATCATTTTGATTTTCTGTATCGTCGTTTTCTACATCATTTTGATTTTCTGTATCGTCGTTTTCTACATCATTTTGATTTTCTGTATCGTCGTTTTCTACATCATTTTGATTTTCTGTCTCGTCGTTTTCTACATCATTTTGATTTTCTGTATCGTCGTTTTCTACATCATTTTGATTTTCTGTATCGTCGTTTTCTACATCATTTTGATTTTCTGTATCGTCGTTTTCTACATCATTTTGATTTTCTGTATCGTCGTTTTCTACATCATTTTGATTTTCTGTATCGTCGTTTTCTACATCATTTTGATTTTCTGTATCGTCGTTTTCTACATCATTTTGATTTTCTGTATCGTCGTTTTCTACATCATTCTGATTTTCTGTATTGTCGTTTTCTACATCATTTTGATTTTCTGTATCGTCGTTTTCTACATCATTTTGATTTTCTGTATCGTCGTTTTCTACATCATTTTGATTTTCTGTATCGTCGTTTTCTACATCATTTTGATTTTCTGTATCGTCGTTTTCTACATCATTTTGATTTTCTGTATCGTCGTTTTCTACATCATTTTGATTTTCTGTATCGTCGTTTTCTACATCATTTTGATTTTCTGTATCGTCGTTTTCTACATCATTTTGATTTTGTGTAACGATATATTCAACAAAAGTTATCTATATACGTAGAGAGGATAAGCGCGACAACCGGCAGGTCGACGCTAGGCTGCCCGAGAGGTATAGGGGGTACAGGAGCAGGGAGAAGTAGGTAAAGGGGGGTAGAAGCTATTTCGAGAGCTAGTCCAAAATACATCACATATACGGGAGTTGTTGTAAATAAACAACATAGCACAGAAAACAGTGGGTTAAAAATTGAATTTCATATGAGTAAGAAATCAGGGGTTTCTGGGTTTATTTTAGAGATATATGCGTAGCAATATTGTGAGGTAAGGGACACGTCAGTATAGGGAGGTGACGCTTGAGGGTTAGCCAATCGCGAAACGCTACGTCACTTTCAGTTTTCGCGGGTGTAGCAAAGCCCAAGGAGCGCATTCTTTGTTCGAGGGAAGGCATATATAAAGGAAGGAGTAGGGTAACCGAGGTTTTTTTTGCTGTGGCCTGGTGCGAGACAAGATGTAGGGATACGAGTTCTTCGAGGGGGAGGAGGGGTCGGGTGTTTGAGTGTGGAGCGGCTTGGAGTTTCCAACGATGTGGGCTAGGCGACTCCGGGTTGCAGAGCAACCTGACCATATGGCGCTCACCAAGCTGAAGTGCCAGGGCCTACTGCCTACCAGTCACACTGAGAGGGAAGTCATACAAGCAATAGAGCTTAGAAAATGTTCAGGCTCTCTGAAATTCAAGAGGAGCTCGGGGTTATGCCTTTGAAACGCTTCGTTCGGAACGATCAAGAGAAATCATGGATAATAGGCCATAGGTGACTGTGCTTTTCTTCCGCGCGCGCTGCGATTGCCCAGGATTGTGTAGGATATAGTTCTTGGTGTTGTGTTGGCATTACACGGTGCGCGCGCCAGTAACTTTCGCTAATATTGTGTGTCGCAAATTTCTCATGCCAATCACGTGTTCATTAACTAACTCGAAATAAAGTAATCAATAATGTACCATTAACTGAGTGTTTCATTTCCCATGTTGAACTGAGGTATTGGTGTGGATGAGCAGATCAGTAGTTACTTTCTCTATTTTTCCCAACTGTTCTACCATTTCCTCTTTCTGTGTTTTCCGCTCTGTGTTTTCATTTTTCCCCTCTTACTAAGGAGGTTTCGAGTCCTCCATTCAAACTAACACAGTGGAGGCGCCTGATCAGCGCCACGTACGCAACACTGTGCAAAGTTTCGTGACACCCCAAACTGAATTTAATTATATACTGTTCTGCTTACCACCCGGTACTTCGGTTTACATGGGAAATTTTTTTTGTTGTGTCGTAATTCTTTCTGTTTGATAAAAATTTAATAATAATTCAAAGTGATTCCTTAAAGCCAGTCGAGCACTCTAAAACTGTAGTGGATACTGAGACTGGAGTGCAGTAAAGCAGCGGCTCAAGCTTGCGGTTTCTGGCTTCCTGTTCGAATGAGCTGTACGGTCTGTAAGCGCATTCCATAGCTGGCTCCATAAAATTCGAGTTTGAAGTGTAGAGGCATCAGCAGCGCGCATATAAGTTAGGTTTGAGTGGCATAAGTATGCAATGACTCAGTGAATAATGCTAAGTGAGAGCATGTGTAAAGTAGCGTGTTTCAGTGTGACCAGTATTTTCAAGCAGTGATTTTTTTTATCTTCTCTAAATGTTGAAAAACAGAAATTGAATTTGCTCTCTCTAAATGTTGAAAAACAGAAATTGAATTTGCTCTCTCTAAATGTTGAAAAACAGAAATTGAATTTTGCTCGAATGATATCATGAGTCTGGCGGGTGGTAGATAATATATGCACGTCATGCAATTTTTCTGTGAAAATGATGCAGTATTTTGAGCAGTTAATACCGAGTCTCAGTCAATGCATTGCAAAGTGTAATTCTTGTTTATGTGCATTCTAAACTGTGTTTTTTTTGTGAACTCTCATGCCGGTGAAGTCAATCATTTCTCTCTCTTGTATTGTCAACTTCTTGTTGCAAGCTCCCAAGCCAGGAGCGGTAATTACATTCATCCACCTAGCACAAATCATGTTGATTAAAAGAAAACTAATTAACGTACAGTGAACATGATTTTAGAAATATTTTCAGTGTAATGCATTTGCAAATGTGTGTTAACGTAACCTTTCTGAAGTGCGCAAGAATCTGTTTCAAATACCTTCCGTTGTGTTCCATTGTGAGATGACTGTCCGAGCATGAGAGTCAAAGAAATTCCTGAGCAATAAAACAAACCGCAGAAGACGGGTCTCAGAGATCAGGAGCGTGGGTCAAGCAGACATAGCCTGTGGAAGCCTTGCACAAGTAGAGAAGTTATGTTGAACATTTTAATAGCTGCTAAAATCGTATTGTACATCATGTCTAACTCAAACTATTTTTCTCTACTGTGTTCAGTACCGCTTGCCAAATTTTTTTTATGTGAGTAATGCAATGGGTCTTCTCAGACTAGATGATGATATTACGTAGCACGTGGGCATTGAAATAGAAAGAAATTATCTACAGACCTTACTTAATAGTGAGCTGCGTGCACAATTTCAAAATATTTTGGATAATCACATATGTCAATCTTAAAGTAGTATTAGGCATCTTAAAGTAGTATTAGGCGGCATTTGGCTGCCGAAGTATTAAAATAGACACGGAAAATAGACCTAAGTAGGAGCGCGCGAATCAGTGACATGGGAGTGTAAATTTTCACAAGTCATGAGATAGCATTTCAGAATGATGCTTGTGCTGCTCAAAGCTTAATTTTAGTGCCTTATTGTAGGTTAACGTCCATTGCACGGTGGACAACTTGTGAAATTGTCATTTAGATACATGAAACATACAAAATTTTCTTCAAAGCTTAATAATTCCAAAGCATTGGTATAGAAAACGAGATGCTAATTATTCATCTGGCAAAGTCAACAGAATTTCTCAAGAAATTAAAAGTCATCAAATATTTTGTTGCGGAACTTGATTGATAAACTAATTTTATTTTGTTGAGATTGAAATTAAATCATTAAAAATTTAAAAACGAAGAATACAGCACGGATAGGAATCATTTTTAATAGAATTTAGCGAAACTAAATTATAAAAATCTTTAATTAGTCAATTTTAAACGTTTCGGAGACCAGCTCCATCTTCAGTAAGTCTGAAAACATAAAAAAACCAAATTGGTTACTTCATGACAACAGTAAGAAAAAGTGACAAAGTGATCAGTACGAGAAAAAAAAAAACAATTATACAAAAATTTCTAAAGGATATGAACTATTGGCATTATTCAAAGGTGGCTTCTCTTTTGCAATGTGAAGGGATTCTAAAATGCGCAAATCTAACTCGTTAGGAGCAGAACATAAAATAGAAAAATTGTCCTCGGAAATACGGCTGCTACACTGTTCGGTATGAAGGCGGATTGATGAATGAGGAGGTTGAGCTAAAGGTCTCCCGGTACGAAAGCTAACTCCGCGGTGCTGGGCAATCCTAACGTAAAAAGGCAGCGTCGTCATGCCGACGTAGCCAGACGTACACTGTACGCAACTAAATTTATATACCAGGGATGCCCGCATCCGCTTAGGAATCCTATCTTTGTACCGAAAGAAAGAACCAACTCGCAGCAGATTCACAGTAATTACATTTAATTTTACCGCAGGAAAGTGGTGTTTAAAAAGGTTTTCAATATCCCGGGACATCTTGCTCGTAAAATCGCCAAAATATGGAAATACACAGTAGAGCTGTTGCACCGAATCGGCGACATCATTAATACCGGAATATTTCTTTGCTAAAAATTTTTTAATATGCGCATGAACAATAGAGGAAGGGAATCCGTTTTTACAAAAAAAATGAGACTAAAAAATTAAATTCAGCATGAAGATCCACAAAACTAGAACAAATGTTATAAGCACGATTTAACAATGTTTTAACGGCATTAATTTTAAATCTATAGTTACAGTTGCTGTAGAAACTTATGCCCAATCCAGTAAAAGTAGCTTTACGAAAAACTGAAGTAGTGAAAGCTGTACCTGCTCGAGTAATTTTTGAGTCCAAAAAAGATAACGAGCCACCATTTTCAATTTCGATTGTAAATTTTATTGACGAGTGTTTCTCATTTAAATAGTCCCTGAACATTTGAGCATGACTTGGATCACGAAACAACAAAAACGTGTCATCAATGTAACGGCGATAAAATTCTGGTTTAAATTCTACAGGACAATCGGCCAGCCATTTTTGTTCCCAGTGACACATGAAAATATTTGCAAATGTGGGTCCTAACGGAAGACCCATGCCCAGGCCTTCGATTTGCTTATACATATTACCAGCAAACACAAATATAGAGTTCATAACAGACAGTTCGAGAAGCGTCTTAAAATAAGATTTGCCTAGGCCTAAAACTGTATCAGTAGGCAGAGCAAACAAGGAATTTATAATTATTTCGATAGTTTCTGCAAGTGGAATATTTGTGAATAAGCTTTCAATATCAAATGAAGCCATAGTCACTTTATCAGCATTTCGACACGATGTGATCTGTTTAACAAATTGAGTTGAGTTATCAAAGGTATATTCATTTACAGTCAAAGGGTTTAACACAGGTACTAGAAATCGTGCTAAGTTAAAACTAGGCGTATTCATTGCAGCAAAAATAGGACGAAATTGAAATTTAGATGGAAAGTCTAATTTATGGATTTTTGGCAAACCATACAGGACTCCCGGACGTGAACCTGACACATACAACTTCGAGTACAGTTCAGCAGACAAAACCTTCAGATTTTTAAGCTTGCGTAAAAAATTATTAATTTTATCCTCAATTTGAAGAATGGTTTTTTCCCATGGCTCAGTAATAAGTTTAAACTTCGATGGATCAGAAATTAGGGATTGAACTTTATCAGTGTATACACATTTGTCAAGAATAACTATTCCCCTTCCTTTATCGGGCCTACACACAACCACCCTCTCGTTGCTTCCTAATTCCTTCAAAGCAGCAATATCATGTTTCTGAAACACAGCCGAGAAAATTTTGTGGGGTTTGAAACTATAGAAATACCGATAGGCAATGGACCTTAAATCTTGTAAAAATCTTGTGCGGTCGGTACATGGCAGTTTTTTACTAGAATGGGCAAGCTTCTCGTATGATAAAAAATATTTGAAGAAGTCTAATTTAAAAATCGGTAAGCAGAAGTCCAGGCCAAACGCAAGTAGAAATTTTGTTCGTTCAGATAAAGTTATTGCACTAAAGTTGAAAATCACAGAGTTAGGATCACAGGGGTTGACATCATATTGCACACCTAAATTTTCCATCTTCTCGTGAGTCCTGAGTGTAGCCGCCTTGAACTTGTCATCTTCTGACTGCCGGAAACTACGAACACAAAAGGCGTCGAAGTGAGAAAAGAAAGCGCAAACTTCAGCTTCCGCAGTGGCCACTTTCTCAGTCAACCCACGTAACATGGATTTCTTATGATTAAGCTCATTGACCAGCAGCTTGTTTTGCCATGACTTGTAAAAATGAGAGGATTGAAGAGATCTTTTGAACAGTTTGAAACGAAGAAACTTCGGGATCACACCAAACACTTTGCACTTTGTTAGGAATTCTATATCCAGAGAGGTCTTCACTGACTTCCGGGATAAGTCACAGTATTTCCGTAGGAACCTCAAACCATCTTCGCCATATTTGTTTTTTATGAATTCCGTAAAATTAACACTCCTTAGTCGGACTATCATTAAAAATTTAAAAACGAAGAATACAGCACGGATAGGAATCATTTTTAATAGAATTTAGCGAAACTAAATTATAAAAATCTTTAATTAGTCAATTTTAAACGTTTCGGAGACCAGCTCCATCTTCAGTAAGTCTGAAAACATAAAAAAACCAAATTGGTTACTTCATGACAACAGTAAGAAAAAGTGACAAAGTGATCAGTACGAGAAAAAAAAAAACAATTATACAAAAATTTCTAAAGGATATGAACTATTGGCATTATTCAAAGATGGCTTCTCTTTTGCAATGTGAAGGGATTCTAAAATGCGCAAATCTAACTCGTTAGGAGCAGAACATAAAATAGAAAAATTGTCCTCGGAAATACGGCTGCTACACTGTTCGGTATGAAGGCGGATTGATGAATGAGGAGGTTGAGCTAAAGGTCTCCCGGTACGAAAGCTAACTCCGCGGTGCTGGGCAATCCTAACGTAAAAAGGCAGCGTCGTCATGCCGACGTAGCCAGACGTACACTGTACGCAACTAAATTTATATACCAGGGATGCCCGCATCCGCTTAGGAATCCTATCTTTGTACCGAAAGAAAGAACCAACTCGCAGCAGATTCACAGTAATTACATTTAATTTTACCGCAGGAAAGTGGTGTTTAAAAAGGTTTTCAATATCCCGGGACATCTTGCTCGTAAAATCGCCAAAATATGGAAATACACAGTAGAGCTGTTGCACCGAATCGGCGACATCATTAATACCGGAATATTTCTTTGCTAAAAATTTTTTAATATGCGCATGAACAATAGAGGAAGGGAATCCGTTTTTACAAAAAAATGAGACTAAAAAATTAAATTCAGCATGAAGATCCACAAAACTAGAACAAATGTTATAAGCACGATTTAACAATGTTTTAACGGCATTAATTTTAAATCTATAGTTACAGTTGCTGTAGAAACTTATGCCCAATCCAGTAAAAGTAGCTTTACGAAAAACTGAAGTAGTGAAAGCTGTACCTGCTCGAGTAATTTTTGAGTCCAAAAAAGATAACGAGCCACCATTTTCAATTTCGATTGTAAATTTTATTGACGAGTGTTTCTCATTTAAATAGTCCCTGAACATTTGAGCATGACTTGGATCACGAAACAACAAAAACGTGTCATCAATGTAACGGCGATAAAATTCTGGTTTAAATTCTACAGGACAATCGGCCAGCCATTTTTGTTCCCAGTGACACATGAAAATATTTGCAAATGTGGGTCCTAACGGAAGACCCATGCCCAGGCCTTCGATTTGCTTATACATATTACCAGCAAACACGAATATAGAGTTCATAACAGACAGTTCGAGAAGCGTCTTAAAATAAGATTTGCCTAGGCCTAAAACTGTATCAGTAGGCAGAGCAAACAAGGAATTTATAATTATTTCGATAGTTTCTGCAAGTGGAATATTTGTGAATAAGCTTTCAATATCAAATGAAGCCATAGTCACTTTATCAGCATTTCGACACGATGTGATCTGTTTAACAAATTGAGTTGAGTTATCAAGGGTATATTCATTTACAGTCAAAGGGTTTAACACAGGTACTAGAAATCGTGCTAAGTTAAAACTAGGCGTATTCATTGCAGCAAAAATAGGACGAAATTGAAATTTAGATGGAAAGTCTAATTTATGGATTTTTGGCAAACCATACAGGACTCCCGGACGTGAACCTGACACATACAACTTCGAGTACAGTTCAGCAGACAAAACCTTCAGATTTTTAAGCTTGCGTAAAAAATTATTAATTTTATCCTCAATTTGAAGAATGGTTTTTTCCCATGGCTCAGTAATAAGTTTAAACTTCGATGGATCAGAAATTAGGGATTGAACTTTATCAGTGTATACACATTTGTCAAGAATAACTATTCCCCTTCCTTTATCGGGCCTACACACAACCACCCTCTCGTTGCTTCCTAATTCCTTCAAAGCAGCAATATCATGTTTCTGAAACACAGCCGAGAAAATTTTGTGGGGTTTGAAACTATAGAAATACCGATAGGCAATGGACCTTAAATCTTGTAAAAATCTTGTGCGGTCGGTACATGGCAGTTTTTTACTAGAATGGGCAAGCTTCTCGTATGATAAAAAATATTTGAAGAAGTCTAATTTAAAAATCGGTAAGCAGAAGTCCAGGCCAAACGCAAGTAGAAATTTTGTTCGTTCAGATAAAGTTATTGCACTAAAGTTGAAAATCACAGAGTTAGGATCACAGGGGTTGACATCATATTGCACACCTAAATTTTCCATCTTCTTCTCGTGAGTCCTGAGTGTAGCCGCCTTGAACTTGTCATCTTCTGACTGCCGGAAACTACGAACACAAAAGGCGTCGAAGTGAGAAAAGAAAGCGCAAACTTCAGCTTCCGCAGTGGCCACTTTCTCAGTCAACCCACGTAACATGGATTTCTTACAATCGAAATTGAAAATGGTGGCTCGTTATCTTTTTTGGACTCAAAAATTACTCGAGCAGGTACAGCTTTCACTACTTCAGTTTTTCGTAAAGCTACTTTTACTGGATTGGGCATAAGTTTCTACAGCAACTGTAACTATAGATTTAAAATTAATGCCGTTAAAACATTGTTAAATCGTGCTTATAACATTTGTTCTAGTTTTGTGGATCTTCATGCTGAATTTAATTTTTTAGTCTCATTTTTTTGTAAAAACGGATTCCCTTCCTCTATTGTTCATGCGCATATTAAAAAATTTTTAGCAAAGAAATATTCCGGTATTAATGATGTCGCCGATTCGGTGCAACAGCTCTACTGTGTATTTCCATATTTTGGCGATTTTACGAGCAAGATGTCCCGGGATATTGAAAACCTTTTTAAACACCACTTTCCTGCGGTAAAATTAAATGTAATTACTGTGAATCTGCTGCGAGTTGGTTCTTTCTTTCGGTACAAAGATAGGATTCCTAAGCGGATGCGGGCATCCCTGGTATATAAATTTAGTTGCGTACAGTGTACGTCTGGCTACGTCGGCATGACGACGCTGCCTTTTTACGTTAGGATTGCCCAGCACCGCGGAGTTAGCTTTCGTACCGGGAGACCTTTAGCTCAACCTCCTCATTCATCAATCCGCCTTCATACCGAACAGTGTAGCAGCCGTATTTCCGAGGACAATTTTTCTATTTTATGTTCTGCTCCTAACGAGTTAGATTTGCGCATTTTAGAATCCCTTCACATTGCAAAAGAGAAGCCACCTTTGAATAATGCCAATAGTTCATATCCTTTAGAAATTTTTGTATAATTGTTTTTTTTTTCTCGTACTGATCACTTTGTCACTTTTTCTTACTGTTGTCATGAAGTAACCAATTTGGTTTTTTTATGTTTTCAGACTTACTGAAGATGGAGCTGGTCTCCGAAACGTTTAAAATTGACTAATTAAAGATTTTTATAATTTAGTTTCGCTAAATTCTATTAAAAATGATTCCTATCCGTGCTGTATTCTTCGTTTTTAAATTTTTAATGATAGTCCGACTAAGGAGTGTTAATTTTACGGAATTCATAAAAAACAAATATGGCGAAGATGGTTTGAGGTTCCTACGGAAATACTGTGACTTATCCCGGAAGTCAGTGAAGACCTCTCTGGATATAGAATTCCTAACAAAGTGCAAAGTGTTTGGTGTGATCCCGAAGTTTCTTCGTTTCAAACTGTTCAAAAGATCTCTTCAATCCTCTCATTTTTACAAGTCATGGCAAAACAAGCTGCTGGTCAATGAGCTTAATCATAAGAAATCCATGTTACGTGGGTTGACTGAGAAAGTGGCCACTGCGGAAGCTGAAGTTTGCGCTTTCTTTTCTCACTTCGACGCCTTTTGTGTTCGTAGTTTCCGGCAGTCAGAAGATGACAAGTTCAAGGCGGCTACACTCAGGACTCACGAGAAGAAGATGGAAAATTTAGGTGTGCAATATGATGTCAACCCCTGTGATCCTAACTCTGTGATTTTCAACTTTAGTGCAATAACTTTATCTGAACGAACAAAATTTCTACTTGCGTTTGGCCTGGACTTCTGCTTACCGATTTTTAAATTAGACTTCTTCAAATATTTTTTATCATACGAGAAGCTTGCCCATTCTAGTAAAAAACTGCCATGTACCGACCGCACAAGATTTTTACAAGATTTAAGGTCCATTGCCTATCGGTATTTCTATAGTTTCAAACCCCACAAAATTTTCTCGGCTGTGTTTCAGAAACATGATATTGCTGCTTTGAAGGAATTAGGAAGCAACGAGAGGGTGGTTGTGTGTAGGCCCGATAAAGGAAGGGGAATAGTTATTCTTGACAAATGTGTATACACTGATAAAGTTCAATCCCTAATTTCTGATCCATCGAAGTTTAAACTTATTACTGAGCCATGGGAAAAAACCCTTCTTCAAATTGAGGATAAAATTAATAATTTTTTACGCAAGCTTAAAAATCTGAAGGTTTTGTCTGCTGAACTGTACTCGAAGTTGTATGTGTCAGGTTCACGTCCGGGAGTCCTGTATGGTTTGCCAAAAATCCATAAATTAGACTTTCCATCTAAATTTCAATTTCGTCCTATTTTTGCTGCAATGAATACGCCTAGTTTTAACTTAGCACGATTTCTAGTACCTGTGTTAAACCCTTTGACTGTAAATGAATATACCCTTGATAACTCAACTCAATTTGTTAAACAGATCACATCGTGTCGAAATGCTGATAAAGTGACTATGGCTTCATTTGATATTGAAAGCTTATTCACAAATATTCCACTTGCAGAAACTATCGAAATAATTATAAATTCCTTGTTTGCTCTGCCTACTGATACAGTTTTAGGCCTAGGCAAATCTTATTTTAAGACGCTTCTCGAACTGTCTGTTATGAACTCTATATTTGTGTTTGCTGGTAATATGTATAAGCAAATCGAAGGCCTGGGCATGGGTCTTCCGTTAGGACCCACATTTGCAAATATTTTCATGTGTCACTGGGAACAAAAATGGCTGGCCGATTGTCCTGTAGAATTTAAACCAGAATTTTATCGCCGTTACATTGATGACACGTTTTTGTTGTTTCGTGATCCAAGTCATGCTCAAATGTTCAGGGACTATTTAAATGAGAAACACTCGTCAATAAAATTTACAATCGAAATTGAAAATGGTGGCTCGTTATCTTTTTTGGACTCAAAAATTACTCGAGCAGGTACAGCTTTCACTACTTCAGTTTTTCGTAAAGCTACTTTTACTGGATTGGGCATAAGTTTCTACAGCAACTGTAACTATAGATTTAAAATTAATGCCGTTAAAACATTGTTAAATCGTGCTTATAACATTTGTTCTAGTTTTGTGGATCTTCATGCTGAATTTAATTTTTTAGTCTCATTTTTTTGTAAAAACGGATTCCCTTCCTCTATTGTTCATGCGCATATTAAAAAATTTTTAGCAAAGAAATATTCCGGTATTAATGATGTCGCCGATTCGGTGCAACAGCTCTACTGTGTATTTCCATATTTTGGCGATTTTACGAGCAAGATGTCCCGGGATATTGAAAACCTTTTTAAACACCACTTTCCTGCGGTAAAATTAAATGTAATTACTGTGAATCTGCTGCGAGTTGGTTCTTTCTTTCGGTACAAAGATAGGATTCCTAAGCGGATGCGGGCATCCCTGGTATATAAATTTAGTTGCGTACAGTGTACGTCTGGCTACGTCGGCATGACGACGCTGCCTTTTTACGTTAGGATTGCCCAGCACCGCGGAGTTAGCTTTCGTACCGGGAGACCTTTAGCTCAACCTCCTCATTCATCAATCCGCCTTCATACCGAACAGTGTAGCAGCCGTATTTCCGAGGACAATTTTTCTATTTTATGTTCTGCTCCTAACGAGTTAGATTTGCGCATTTTAGAATCCCTTCACATTGCAAAAGAGAAGCCATCTTTGAATAATGCCAATAGTTCATATCCTTTAGAAATTTTTGTATAATTGTTTTTTTTTTCTCGTACTGATCACTTTGTCACTTTTTCTTACTGTTGTCATGAAGTAACCAATTTGGTTTTTTTATGTTTTCAGACTTACTGAAGATGGAGCTGGTCTCCGAAACGTTTAAAATTGACTAATTAAAGATTTTTATAATTTAGTTTCGCTAAATTCTATTAAAAATGATTCCTATCCGTGCTGTATTCTTCGTTTTTAAATTTTTAATGATAGTCCGACTAAGGAGTGTTAATTTTATGAAATTAAATCTATCTGGAAGGTGGATGGAGAAACTACGCACTTCTTGCTAATGTTAAATTACCAAAGTGAATTGCAGTAGAAGTAATGCTCCTTCACAGAATATTATAAATAAAAATTTACGTTAAAAATAGAACTGTCAATAGAATGTCTACCGTGCATTGGCGAGTAAATGTAGGATTTTCTTATCTCATTGATCTACCTCGAAATGAGGAAGGAGTCTTAATTAAATTTAGTGATTATTTTAATGAACACGTGAGAGGTATGTTGCAATTTTTTTTATCTACGTTGAAAAATTTAGAGGAATCTAAAATTGACAGGAATGCTATTGGGAAGATGAATTCATGCCTTGTATTTGTGTTATACTGTTCAAGTGACCATTCCTATACATGTAGTGTAATGTGTCCATGGAGTGTTTCATATCAGCTTGGGCAGGCAAAAATATTCTCCAGCGATATATTTGTCTCTGTGAGGCTGATAGTAGGATGTAACTGAGTGTGTATAACCGCGAGTGAAGCTGAGGGTGTGTTCGAATTTTACAACTTGTTCTACGCAAGGATCATAAAAGTGCGCTCGGGCACTAGGGCACTCGTTGTCTGTGTCAGTAGGTCAAGAGTGAGGCCCGTACGAGCCGAATGAATGTGATAGCGCAATAGGTTAAAATAAAAGTAACACTGATGATGAGTAAAATTTAAAAATATGTATGTAAATTTAAATGGCCGGGATTTCACTTGAAATAATTGTGAATAGTTTTTTTTGCTTTGCCCTTTACGAGTTATTAAATTTGAAAAGTGTTCTGCGTGCCATACCCTGTGTGTCAGTTTTTGAAAGGAGCAGAGCAAATAATAAAATTGTGTTGCTAGGATTGTGTTGGTCGATAGATCAGACGTCGAGTGGTACAACTAGGCAGCATATAGAAAATATAAATTCTCGGGTCAACGCATGAATATTTGTAAATAATTCAAAAACATATTGAGTAGTTATTTAAGTTGCAAATGAAAATTGTTTCCTGGTCGCTGAAATTCAGGAGGGTTCGCTCGGTGTCTTTTGCCTCGTGTTCTGGCTGAGCTGATCTCGTGATTTGACTGTGCTAGGATGTTTTCATTTATTCTAAGTATCATATTTATAGTGTAAGAATGGTTCCTGATTCCCTAACCTATCATGTGTGTCATCAGGAATTTTCTTGCTTTTCGCCTGGTGAGCATTGACTGTGGGGTTAACATAGGAACTGTGATTTAATTACCGAATGTGACTTTTGTTTTTGCCTACTCGTAACTAACATACTTGTGCATATCCAAGCAAGTGGTTGTGGGTGGTTAACTAATCGATTGCGTCTTCATGGATTGTCTACTGGCAAAGGGAACGTGTATTATAATGTCTGTGTTTCTGCAAGTGCATCACAACTTCCATCTTTTAAAGGAAACAATAGGCAGTTGATACTATACCCGGGTTTCATAATTGGAGTTTTGACTTTAGTACTTAATACGATCTGGTGTGAACTTAAAATTCGCTGACTCTCCGCACCGGTCGTGATTGAGGATACTGAATGTTTATATACTCCGAACTGAAGGATATGCAAATCACACGTAGCTTTTAAGACGCAAACATTGCCGTTAAATTAACGGATTCCATATAATTCTGCTGACCCGAACGTTGTATATACAGAAAATTTGTTAGGGGAATACGGAGTACCTCTCATCTAGAGAGATGAATGAAGACGAAGAGTACAGTCTCGGGGCTGGGATCAGGTTGATGTTTACAATGCATATTCTTGCACTTCATAATTTTTTTTGTGTGTTGGTCGGATTGTCGGAAATGATGTGTACAGCGGAGTATGACGCACGTCTAATCAACGTCAAAGTCTGAAAGGCTGTATGCAGCAGAGTATGATACACGTCTGACCAACGTCATAATATTACATGTATTTGTGTACTTGTTCTCAGGTACAAGATTTCGGCCCAGTGGGTAGATCTCTTGGCAATCTGCAAGTCATTATGTATGTGAAATTAAATGTGTGTTTTTTATTTATTTTAGTAGCCCTGTGATCGAAAGGCATCGAAAAAAAAATCGGGGCCCATTCGCAATGTCACTGGAATGCTAGCATGTGTTTTTACTTGTATTACGAAATATATATTTGTGTGCAGTAATGAACAGTCAGGCGACACTATTGAAAATTATTTTTTTTTAAACTTGTCGCTGATTGATACCAAGTTATTGCTACACGCAGGAAATCTCATGGGTAACTTCTGCTCCAATAGAGTAGACTTGTACCGTCAATAGAGATGTCATATATGCAAACCTCAGGGGTTTAAACTGCACTTCCAGCCGGCGGGAAATGAGTTGTCCTAACCTGATGGCTTTGTAGATAACTATAAATGATCAACTTTCATCGAGGAGACAGGCTGACGAGCCCACCTTAAGGAACTATAAGCGTATTAACGCGAGTCGCCGATAATACCACAGGAGTGATGGACTACACGCAGGATGAGGAATTTTGGAGCATGGCTATATTTTGATCACCTGAGACCCAGGGGTACCCCCCGAAAGACTTGTACAGAAATAACAAGATGGAAATTATCAATCGAGATTCATCGAGAATAAAATGTTTCAAGAGTAAACTTTATTTAACTTTGAGATCTTTCTACGTGAATGCCAAGTGAAGGAATGATTTACCATGTCTATGTCCTTGTGCAAAGTTCGCTGTATTAATTGATCGCATTGTGTTTTCTTTTCTCTGCTTATGTTACTGAATTTTATGAAGAGAAATCAAGCGGATAATGTTCGATTTTTTTTTAATCGATGTCGTTGTGCGTCTATTATTTGTAACAGATGAGAGTCTCCTTCGTTTTGCAAATGGAAGATTATACACAGCGGATGCGAGTTTTCTTCGTTTTTGAGTATGTAAGAATATATGAAACAGATGCGGTTCTCAAGAGCATTGTGTTCTTTATTAGGGTGCCTTAATAATATGATATTGTGTGCGTTTTCATTCCTTTTGTGTATCCATGTATGTTTTCAATGTACGAATGATATTTTACGGCTTGTGTGATACACGGTGTCAAGGCTAGCGTTCCACTGAATTAATTGAAAACTTTGCAGCTGCAGCTGATAAAAATTTAATATTTTCATAGGAAAATTTGAACCAACTGCATTGGCTCAAATTTTTACGAAGGGCGCGGGGATGTAACTATATATTCAACAAAAGTTATCTATGTATATACGTAGAGAGGATAAGCGCGACAACCGGCAGGTCGACGCTAGGCTGCCCGAGAGGCATAGGGGGTACAGGAGCAGGGAGAAGTAGGTAAAGGGGGGTAGAAGCTATTTCGAGAGCTAGTCCAAAATACATCACATATACGGGAGTTGTTGTAAATAAACAACATAGCACAGAAAACAGTGGGTTAAAAATTGAATTTCATATGAGTAAGAAATCAGGGGTTTCTGGGTTTATTTTAGAGATATATGCGTAGCAATATTGTGAGGTAAGGGACACGTCAGTATAGGGAGGTGACGCTTGAGGGTTAGCCAATCGCGAAACGCTACGTCACGTTCAGTTTTCGCGGGTGTAGCAAAGCCCAAGGAGCGCATTCTTTGTTCGAGGGAAGGCATATATAAAGGAAGGAGTAGGGTAACCGAGCTTTTTTTTTGCTGTGGCCTGGTGCGAGACAAGATGTAGGGATACGAGTTCTTCGAGGGGGAGGAGGGGTCGGGTGTTTGAGTGTGGAGCGGCTTGGAGTTTCCAACGATGTGGGCTAGGCGACTCCGGGTTGCAGAGCAACCTGACCATATGGCGCTCACCAAGCTGAAGTGCCAGGGCCTACTGCCTACCAGTCACACTGAGAGGGAAGTCATACAAGCAATAGAGCTTAGAAAATGTTCAGGCTCTCTGAAATTCAAGGGGAGCTCGGGGTTATGCCTTTGAAACGCTTCGTTCGGAACGATCAAGAGAAATCATGGATAATAGGCCATAGGTGACTGTGCTTTTCTTCTGCGCGCGCTGCGATTGCCCAGGATTGTGTAGGATATAGTTCTTGATGTTGTGTTGGCATTACACGGTGCGCGCGCCAGTAACTTTCGCTAATATTGTGTGTCGCAAATTTCTCATGCCAATCACGTGTTCATTAACTAACTCGAAATAAAGTAATCAATAATGTACCATTAACTGAGTGTTTCATTTCCCATGTTGAACTGAGGTATTGGTGTGGGTGAGCAGATCAGTAGTTACTTTCTCTATTTTTCCCAACTGTTCTACCATTTCCTCTTTCTGTGTTTTCCGCTCTGTGTTTTCATTTTTCCCCTCTTACTAAGGAGGTTTCGAGTCCTCCATTCGAACTAACACAGTGGAGGCGCCTGATCAGCGCCACGTACGCAACACTGTGCAAAGTTTCGTGACATTCTGTATCGTCGTTTTCTACATCATTTTGATTTTCTGTATCGTCGTTTTCTACATCATTTTGATTTTCTGTGTCGTCGTTTTCTACATCATTTTGATTTTCTGTATCGTCGTTTTCTACATCATTTTGATTTTCTGTATCTTCGTTTTCCACATCATTTTGATTTTCTGTATCGTCGTTTTCTACATCATTTTGATTTTCTGTATCGTCGTTTTCTACACCATTTTGATTTTCTGTATCGTCGTTTTCTACACCATTTTGATTTTCTGTATCGTCGTTTGCTATATGGACAATTTTTATCGGTTTGCTATATAAATTTTTTTGGTATCTATTTATCGTTTAACTTAACGTGTTTTTCTCCGTTTCGTCGTTTTCTATATCTTTGTATTCTGTATTTTTGTTTCATATTCAATGTCATTTTCTATATCATCTAGGTTAGTATATGTGTTTGTATATCATCTCGAATACCAAAATTTTTCTGTATGTCGATTTCTATCTATTGTACATACATATATATTTAGTTTTTCTAGTCAAGTTTTATATATATGTAATTATTTTTATATATAAACATATATTTAGATTGATGCCCATTTGTTGTTTTCAAAATTTTAACATTCAAAATTTTCATCATATATAAATTACCTACATATATGATTTCATTTTTGTCTCTGATTTATCTCCGATTTTTCCACGTCTGCAATACGTAGGAAATGTGAAAACCCATCGTGATGGTTATTGTAGAGAAGCAAACGTTGATATAAAAAAATAAAACCAAATTCAATGTATACATGTGTAGCCTGTTGGCCGCCGACGTGTGCAAAAACAAGCTTACGCCGGACAAATCGATGGCCTCCCTATTCTCTGTTCCCTCCAACCCACCCGGCACATTGTGGGCCACTGGGATCCAACAGTGTGCCAAATAACCTATTATATTTATTTCACATATATGCTATTGATAACTTTGCCGTTACCTGGTTGTACCAATAAACAAAGATTTACATATGGTAATAACCTGGTAACAACAAAGTTAACATACATAGATAGATTTATAAATGGTAGTAACCTGGTAAAAACAGAGGTAACAGGTAACCCACCGACAGGAATAAAAGAATTGTGTTGATTTATGCGTATTATGGACTTAATGTCCAGTTTTCCCAAAATATTGGGCACCCGCATTCGTTCCGAGAGGTTATTGAATTGCATGACCCATTCGCAGGTAGGATACGATCGACCTATAACCATGGAATTGGCCATACAATAGAAGTGGCCTACACAAAACAAATCGGTGCGCAATATTGGAGAGAAACTGTACTACAGGTACAAAGTACGTATGGCTGAGCCAAAATGTATTCCGGCCACAACATCGAAAATTTTAAGTTCCAATAAACGGCGGCTTAAGGCCAATGAACTTATAAATTGTAGTTCGTAGGCCTCCCCATGAACGGGCCTTAGCTAAGTCGCAACAACTGCAAAACTTGAAGCTGCGCACAACTCAGCGGCCCCTTCATGCAGGACTTGCCCACCTACACAATTCTGAGCACACACACCACAGGCACCAATGCCTATTACAAACCTGCATTTCACGATTGCTTTCAATGCTGCCCTTGCAACCGCGGCCCCTACACATCAATAAATATAAACACACAGGGATATTTATTAATTTTTAGTAGGTTCCCCCCGGCCGCCAACCATTTATTTCTTCCTCCCTCCAACGCTGGTTTCTCCACAAGTCTTCACCACCTGCGACAAAAACAAGCCTTCATTGATAAGCCTATCCTAGAGAGACTCGAGATATGACCCTAAATGAAAATACCTCGCTCTTTCCTTTGCATATAAAATAAGAAGGATCATCGAGAAATATAAGTTCTCCTACTTAACAACGCACGGTTCCTTGCTTTGTGTCTGTCGCTATGGCCGCCCTGTAGACTGGATACCTTAGTTTACCATCGTGAATGCAAGCATCGTCTTTCATAAATTTTCATTTACAGTGCACACAGCCCATAAAAAATGACGGGGATTGAATATTTTCCTCGAGTAAATCTTCCAGATGATGAAAAACAAATATATCCAATAAAATAGTATCCGCGATAAAGATATTCGTGTACATGTGCACTGATGGAAGTCGCATCGCAAAAACGGTCATTAAGCATCCTTAAGAACGAGTGCACACGGCCCGTCAAAAATGCATAATAATGTTCACCAATTTTCATGACACGCGCTCCTATTTGCTAACAATACACGTAATATTCATTCCGACTGCGAATCTGATAGAATAATGCACCGAATATTGTGGAGTTGAGGAAGCTTGTATCACAGATACGCTCATCACACACAGCAGTCTGATGGGTGACAGACAGACGCGGGCTCTTATTATAGTATAAATTTGCACTGATGTGAGACTCATTCGAAAGTTATTCCAAGGTTAAATAGTGGATTCGAAGAGAAGAAAGTATGCAATTTCAACTAACAAATATTTCTACGCAGTAATTCAACCAACTTAGGAACAAAGCAGTCATTTCTTAGTCGTGTGATGGTTTCGGCATCTATCCTGATGTGAGAGATAAATATAGGCAATATTGTAGTGAAGCTTGTATCACAGATACGCTCAGCACACACGTTCTGTAATTCAAGTAATCAGAAAATAATTAATCCTGTTCTACAGGGCGTTTCACAAAATAAGAACTATCTTATTGTAATAACTAGGACTCGGATTTCTAGTCTTAAAAAAAGTGATCCAAATAGAGCAAAAAATGTAGTCATAATAGCACTAAAAAATTTGGTATTGCAGGTATTATAGCAATATTGTTTTTGATTTCTAGAAAAATGGTTATTTGTAGCAAAATATCAAGTAAAACTGTGCAAGTCTTAGCTATTATTAATTAGTTTTTTTTAACGCGCAACTACAAAAAACGAATATTTTTCACAGAATAACTGAAGAGGAATCGCTCCGGAGATAAATTGCAAAGGATCGACGTGAGTTCAGGGCATTTTTAACGCCTCGAAAAATTTCCATTGTTATAAATTATCCTCTGCATCGTCGACTACTTCTTTGTGTAGGTTATTTAGTCATTTATTACATAATGACTACTTTTTGCTATCGAGCCTCGTCAAAAAAGCGTTCGTAGTAAACAAGCATTTTTACGATATATGCAATTCTTTATTTGCCCTTATAGTCATTATAGCACTTCTACATAGAATAAATGCTGGAAACCCGGGCTCTAGTAATAACTTGCCAATCATGGTAGTTAAATGTAAATTTTCCGTCAGATACAGGACATTGTCCTCTGGTACTCGTATAATAACAATTGATTTATTACCTCTGGTTACAGCTACTGAATACGTGCGAGAGAATCCAAAATATTTCTATTTCGTCGCAACCGACCAGTCAGCTTCCGATAAATGGAGAAATCAACAAACAAAATTATAAGGAACAACCCACACAGGTACGGTACACACGAACTTACCTTCCAACGTGGTCCAGAACGGGCAGGACTGTTGCAAAAGACGGCCACATCTCGTAAGCGAGTCTCTCGACGGTGCGCGGCGCCTCCAGTTCATCCCACGCCTGCAAGAGGCCACGCCAATACTTTGAATGGGTGCGGTGCCTCTTGTCCGACACATGTTATTGATCTGTTCTCAGTTGTGGTAGTCCTGAGTCATGATTTCCCTCGTGTATTAATGGCGACAGATAAATAATTGTTAAATTTTCAATTAGTTTGAGCCTCCCTATCCGCACCAAAGGCGATCCAAAGAGAGGAAAGAAGAAGGCACCATTTAGAATCGAGTTATGGGAACGCGGAATCTATGCAGAAAGGGCATAGAAACAGTAAGCTAAGAAATAAGTTCATGAAGCAAAACAAAAGCTGAAGAAGAAAGTGCTGAAAAACAGGACAGCAGAACCGAAAAAGAGGTTCTTAACATTATTAAAATCATTTAATTACAACAAAAAGAAGGCCTACCTAACTCTCAGCTCGGGCCCTCACACATTCCCTCTGGGAGCGCTAATTCCCATAGACACAACAGTTGCACCCGCCTGAGGGGACGCAAAATAATAACGATGATGCTGCATATAAAACCTGATGCTTCAACTCAAGTGAGAGGTGTTACTCCTGCTCAACGGCGTTACAAAGAGAGGAAGGCCCCACTTAGTTTGGCACAAGATCCCTTGTGCACACAAACAGCAAGTTAGGAAGCAAGTTATCGAAACAAGACATGAGTGGAAGAAGAAAGTAACAAGTGCTGAAAACAGGACAACAGTCTACCGAAAAAAAGATGGTCCGTAACATAACAAAAATTAATCAGAAGACCTTATAAATTCAACGGAAGGTAGACCTACCTAAATTTCAGCTCGGACCACACATCTTCCCCCTGTTAGCTCCAATTCCCATATGTACAATAATCGCATCCCCCCTCTGTGATAAAAGCTCGCGAAGAAAATAGCGAGTGCTGATAAAGAGGCAGTAGTCGAATGATAGAAAGCTGGTCCGTCATAAACCAAAAAATATGTTCGCCGTCAACACGACCATCGGCTCGGGACCTTACATCTTCCCCTGTGATTGTCAATTCTGATGCAAAAAATACGTTCGCCGTCAACACGACCATCGGCTCGGGACCTTACATCTTCCCCTGTGATTGTCAATTCTGATGCGAAAAATATGTTCGCCGTCAACACGACCATCGGGTCGGGACCTTGCATCTTCCCCAGTGATTGTCAATTCTGATGCAAACAGTACTAGTAGCATCCCCCTAGACTAGAGAGTCACTATTAGATTAGATTAGTCGTTAGTTTTAGCCTCCCTATCCAGCAACAAATGCGATCCAAGGAGAGGAAGGAGGAAGGCACCATTTAGTACGGAGTTAAGGGAACGCGGAATCTACGCAGATTCCGTTAAGGCATAGAAACAGTAAGTTATGAAAGAAGATCATGAAATAAGACCAAAGTTGAAGAGGATAGTAGTAGGTGATGAAGAACAGGATAGCAGTGAACCGAAAAAAGATGGTCCTTAACATAAAAAAAATATTTTATTTCAACAAAAAAAGGCCTACCTAATTCTCAGCTCGGGCCCTCACATAGTTCCACTGGGAGCGCTAGTTCCCATAGATACAATAATTGTATCCCCCTGAGGGCAGAGAATCACCATTAAACGGTCAAAGTGGCCCATCGCTATGAAGCATCTTATCAATCAATAAAAACTAAACCTGGTGTTTCCCCTTAGGGAAAAGGGAGAACTCAGCCACAATTCCCCTGAGTGTTTGTTTTGTGCGTTCTCCCTTCTTTGTAACCGAGTGTTTGTTTTGAATCCAGCTGCTCTGAGTCATCAGCTAATTAGCCGTTGTGTAAACATATAATCGTCTCCCGCAGTTTTGAAGGTACAAGAACGGCAAATATATCATTCGAAAGGGCTCAAAAAGAGCTACCAATTGAGAGAATTGAAAAAGAAAAATTTGTTTGAAATTAAGAAAAATAACTTTTTTACAGAAAGACTGGTGTTCTGCAATTTGTATTCATTGTTTTTTTATATGGATCCTTTCCCACAGTTTTGAAGGGACAGGAATGGATAATATACCAATCGATAGAGCTTGGAAAGATCTACATTAGCTGTAAAATTTATTGTAAAAAATGCCTAGTTCAGAAATAATACGAAGAAAATAAGAAAAATTTTAGAAAAATAGCTCTCCTGAAAACTTTTTGATCTTTGAAGAGGCCCTTCCCTCACATTTATAGAGGTACAGGAATGAAAAGTATATTTAAACAATTTAAACAATTTAAACAATTTATTTACCACAGGAGATACAGAGGTAGAATGTTTCTTAAGTCTAGTACAATGGACAAGTTTGAATATAGCTACCTGTGGGCCCGAATAAGTTCAGCGACTTCTGGGGCATCCTACCATCAACATTATTCTAAGGTGTACATTAATGTTTAACCTAAATCACTTAACCTAGTTTCACATTAGACTGATCAGTGAGATAATTCAATCGATATCAGATATTTCATTTTACAATATAGGTTATGTGGACTATATTTAACAGTACATTCGATAAAAGATTTAACAGCAGACTGAAGGCGAATTACATATTACCCATGGCAAATTTCATTATTGGAAACAGTCATGTTGGAGACAAGATTTGACTTGGTGATCTTACATGACTAATATTCCGATAGGAAGTGAGTCTCGAGATTTCTTTTGAATAACTTGTAAGAATTACTATCACGGATCTCCGCAGGTATTGAGTTTCAAGTTTTAGTTCCAACGAAGAGGATACTGTGTTGCGACCGGGCCTTTGAATAATAAGGAAGCATGAATTTACTTCTATTTCGGGTTAAATGGTCGTGATGACCAGTTTGCGCACTTAATAATAGTTTCAGGCTATTGTCGCCATCATTTCTTAATGTTTTGTAAATGAAATTACAAATGGAGATTTTATAGAGATCTGGAAGTTTAAGTATTTGTAAATTTTTGAATGAATCATTTGTGTGAGCATTATATTCTAGATTCTTTACCGCTCTGATTGCTCTTTTTTGCAGAGTAAAAATTATATTGGTTTTATTTTTATCAGTTCCGTGCCATGCTTCTATTCCGTACTGCATGTATGGTGAAATGAGCGTTCGGTAGAGCATTCGTAAAGCTGTTTCAGGCAGGTAATTTTCAACTTTATTCAGGATTCCGAGAGATATGCTTTTCTTGTATGAGAATGTAATATACTTTGTTTTTTCGATGTTGAGGCTTATTTTATTAGCTTTAAGCCATAATGAAACCTTATGGAGTTCATTATTTATGCTCTCCGCAATCATAGCGGGATTTTGGCTCGGAAGGACCGTAGAAAGGGTGCTGTCATCGGCAAAAAGTATGAATTTGAAAAATGTTGTTGATTTGATATCATTTATAAATATCAGAAATAGGAGAGGCCCTAGGACAGACCCTTGTGGAACTCCATGGCTAATTGTCTGTGGGTCCGATTTTGCGTCGTCAACGACAACGTATTGCTTCCGATTTGTTAGGTATGATTTGAACCAATCATGGGCAATTCCTCGAATGCCATAACAGTGTAGTTTCGAGAGTAATATCTTATGGTCCACACAGTCGAATGCTTTTCGAAAGTCAAGAAAAACGGAGAAAACAAGCTTTCTTTCATCTATATTAGAGTAAAGGTTCTGTAAATGATTTAATACAGCTTGTGTCGTTGATTTCTTAGAACGAAAACCGAATTGTCCGTCATAGAGAAAAGATTTTTGTTCAAAATACGAATACACTTTTTTATACACAATTTTTTCAAATATTTTGCTCATAATTGGTAAAACAGAGATAGGTCTATAATTATTAACGCAGTTTTTATCACCATTTTCAAAAATAGGGGTGACTCTGGCAGTTTTGAGAGAGTTGGGGAAGATACCTTGAGAAAGCGAATGGTTGATAATATCAGATATGCACGGTGCTATTATATCAGCAATAGCCTTAAGAACTTTAGCTGAAAATGTATTTAATCCATTTGATTTATTTTTCAAGTTGTTTATGCATGTAATTACATCGGAGGGGTTAGTTGGCGGGAAAAAGAAAGAGTTGTGTTCACGGACATGGTCCATGTATTGCAAGTGGTCTGTAGGTTCACTAACGACACTATCGGCTATATTTTTTCCTATATTTATAAAAAAGTTGTTGAACACTGTTGCAATATCTTGTTTATCATGATATTTTACATTTTCGTGAACGATGGATTCAATCGTTTTTTTAGCGTTATTATTCGGTCTATAGCATGAATTAAGCAGGCGCCAAGTTTTTTTAATATCAGTTTTGTAGTCAGTGAATTTGCGCGTAAAGTAGTTTTGTTTCGATGTTCGTATTTGATTTGTCACAAGATTCCTGAATCTGTTATACGTTAATCTAGAGATTCGTCCTTCGTATAGTAAGGCTAAGTATGCTTGACGTTTCTTTATATTGATCACGATATCTTCAGTAATCCAAGGTTTTTGTCTATTTTTCGGCGTAATTGTGCGGGTGATTATTGGACAACATTGGTTATATGCGGTCGTTATAGTTTCAGTTAGTTTTAGTATTGCTGGGTCAATGTTAATCGCATTATTGTCTAGTTCATAGATGTCCAATGATGGCATTAATTCTTCTAGAACAGTTCGCATTGTCCCCAAGTTATATTCGTTTATACAACGATATGAAAAAGTCTCAGCATGTGGGCTGTTGCAGGGACTATAGACATTCTTCTTGATGAGAAACACCGGAAAATGGTCAGATAAGTCAGAAATTATTATTCCTGAAAGAAAATCAGTCGGATCTAACATAAAAATATTATCGAGCAACGTGGCAGATTCGGATGTAATACGCGTAGGTTTCGTGATGATTGGAAGGAAGGAGTTAGACTGAAAAACATTTATGAAGTTTGAGATTTGTTCACAGCTTTCATATTGAAGAAGATCGTAGTTGAAATCCCCGCAAATTATTATGTCATTGTATAGAGATTTGTTAAACTGAGATATTATGCTTTGAAGCTCGTTCAGGAAAGAAATGTTGCAAGCTGTTGGGGGCCTATATACAGTCCCAAGTACAATCCGTTTACCATTTTTCGTTAGTTCTATAAATAGAGTCTCAATATGTTCACGATTCATAGTCGCACTTATAATGTTTTTCGATGATATGTGTTTAGATATGTACGTACTGATGCCACCACCACGTTTGTTGCTACGGAGTGAATGATGGCTATTATAGTTCTGAATTTGAATTAGGTCTTTAGTTGAGTCATCTAGCCAACTTTCGGTGAAACTGAGAACATCAAAATTGCTGTTTAGCTCAGTGATAGTACAAGATATTTCATCTATTTTCGGATAAATGGATCTACAGTTCCAACATAATACTGAGAGATCGTTACAGGTTTTTCTCATCGATTCATTGAACTCTTTAATATTTAGGTATTTACAATTCCCAGTTTCATTTAGGTTTGGATGCAGTCTATTCAAATGATTGAGATCTGGATCAATATCATCGAAAATATCAACATGGTCAGTCATAAAGATTAAGAAACAGCAAGTAAAATGTGACGTAAAAAATAAAGAAGATGATACAGACTACAAGGTCAAGTTAAAAGTAAAGACATTCCTACTTATCGTAAAATTTAAGAAATAGAGAGAAACTAAAACACACAGAGATTATTAGTCTAAAATTATTTAAAATCTAGAATGATTTCATAAGGAGATGGCTAACTCAGTCCATGAGTGGGAGCATTAGAGATCATAAATTGCGAATAGTGTAGTTACAAGGCTGTCATACCAGTGGTATCTGCATATAACACATACGATATAGCAAAGAACGAAGTGGATTAGAATCGAAGTGACAGCGAAGTTATTTAATTAATATAAAGATCTTGAGTATCTAGATTATTTTCAGATTTTTAGACAGGTGGTAACATAATATTTAAATCAGAGTAGAAAATCCGGCATGAGCCTTCTATGAATAATGAGAAAAAGTAGATAAAAAACAATTTAGTGAGCAGTAAAACAAAGTTGCAAATTCTGCGTGGTTGCTTTGAAGAGCCAAAGGCGATTCTATCAGAAAACAAAAGAAATCATGTGGACAGAGATCAAAATGCTATTAAATTCAGTACATAAGTCTCTAATTACGAATAATTTCTTCTGAGGACTTGCCGACACGTTGTAGTAAGTACTGGTCAAGTGATTCAGGTGTGTTGATGGTGTGTGGTCTAGGAGTTTCTTGTCCAGGTATCCGAGGAGAGTAGACGTTGATATTACCATCCGGAGTTCTTGCGAGACCTATTTTGTCGGGAAATTTTCGTTTGGCCAATCTCAGAGTGTACATAATATTAGCTCGCGAAGGGATGAGGTATTCGTTTACGTAGAATTTCGGCTTGGTCACTCGGCAGGCTGACAAAACTTCTTGTTTCTTTTCGTATTGTCGTAGCTCAAAGGTAATGTTTCTCCTATCGACGTTTCCAGGGCAGGTTTTTTACCCAGTCTAGTCGCTGTAGTGATGTCAGAGTTACTAAGGTTGACGTTGATTTGGTCCTTCAGGAGCTCCCGCACAGTCTGTCTACAGTCTTCATCAGAATGTGATTGCGGTAGTTCCCCTGTGATAACCAGAGTGCATTTTCTGTTTTCCAACTCTTCCCGTTCTTCTTTCCTTTCGAATTGCTCTAGACGGGAGACTAGCCTGTCTATCTTTTTATTTTGCTCTTCAATCACTGCCTTTTGATTTGATTCTTTTTTCGTTAGTGTTTTAATCATCGTTTTCAAGTCACTAATTTCACTTTGAAATTTCTCCATTACTGAGTTAAAGTGATCAATTATGATGGAGGCCATTTGCTTATTTGGTTTTGACAGGTTTTGTATGTCTGGACAGTCAAGCTCCAGCGTACCCTCATTGTTCTTCTTGTTTGCCTTTCTGTCCGCCATCTTGTGAGAAAGGAGACACTTGCGAAAAAGAAGCAAGGGTTGAGTGCTATTTTGAGGGAATATATATCAATCGATAGCGGTTAAAATATTCTTGAGAGGCGGTGGTACAGTTTTTTGAATTTCAAATCATGTTGAAAATTATAAGCAAAATAATTCGAAAAAACGGAAAAAATTGTCGGTTTTGAGGAAAAAACTCATAACTCGGAAAATCAGATTATCGAAAAACGTTCCCACCGGATTTCAAGACAAGACAATTAGCTGCCTAGAAAACATTTTCCAGTTTTGTAACTTTAACTTTGTAGGCGATGGACACTTTTCCGCAACACCTATTTTTCAGGTTTTTTACATAAATAATATTTTTGCAAATTTACGAAAAATAACATGAAATTAAAAAAAAATTCCGCATCATTTGACACATTGTGAAAATCAAAATCCGTCGAGAACCGACGGACTTTTGGTTTCCCCCAGACGTGTCCTTAAGGGAATGCGGAATCTATGCAGAAAAAGCGTAGAAACAGTTGAGAAAGTAGTTTATGAAACAAGATAGAAATTGAAGAAGTAGTAGGTGCTGAAAAACAGGGCACCAGTGACTCGAAAAAAAGAAAGTTCTTAATACAACAAAAACATTTTATTACAACAAAAAGAAGGCCTACCTAAATCTTAGCCCAGGCCCTCACATTTTTTCCCTGGGAGCGCAATTCCCATAGATACAATAATTGCATCACCCTGAGGGAGAAAAATTGTTGCAAATAAATTTACTCAAACACAAGATCAAATATCGCCACTCAGGCCATTTCGATGACCATAACTACACTGCCAAACGTCAGGTGTAGATGACCGGCAGCAGCGGCTCCCACCATGACCACAATTACGACAACAATCTAATCAAATTTATCACCACAAAAAGCTTATAATTTATCGATTAGATTATTAGTTAGTTTAAGCCTCCCTATCCTCAAATGAGATCCAAAGAGAGGAAGGAAGAAGGCACAATTTAGTATTGAGTTAAAGGAACGCGAAATCTATGCAGAAAGGGCATAGAAACAGTAAGATGAGAAAGAAGTTCATGAAACAAGATCAGAGTTGAAGAAGAAAGTAGTATGTGTTGAAAAATCAGGACAGCAATGAACTGGAAAAAGATGGTCCGTAACAAAACAAAGATAAGATTAGTTGTTAGTTTTAGCTTCCCTACCCGGCAACAAATGCGATCCAAAGAGAGGGAGGAGGGCACCATTTAGTATGGAGTTAAGGAAACGCGGAATCTACGCAGAAAGGCATAGAAACAGTAAGTTGTGAAAGAAGATCATGAAACAAGACCAAAGTTGAAAATGAAAGTAGTAGGTGCTGAAGAACAGGACAGCAGTGAACCGAAAAACGGTGGTCCCTAACAAAAAAAATTTCATTTCAATAGAAGGAAGGCCTACCTAACTCTTAGCTCGGGCCCTCACCTTGCCCCCTGGGAGCGCTAGTTCCCATAGATACAATACTTGTATCCCCCTGAGGGGAGCTTATAATTTATAACAAAAAATTTATCCCGTCATAAAACTCAAAATCTCTCCTGCCAAAAACGAACGACCTGTCCCTTCAATGACTAAAAATATTTCGAACAATCATGAGCCTACCCTTCTGAAACGATGAACACCTACTCATTTAAAAAATTGAACTCCTATCTATATATAATAACAATAAACTCATGTTCGCAGAACTTACAAAACTTGTACGTCTAAAACCTACAAGCCCTATCTTTTTAGGACCTAAAAATCTTGTAAACCTAAAAATCTGTTCTGATGGGACTTGAAAACCTATCTGTATAAAACCTAAAAATCTGAATTGAAAAAAATTGTATTGTCATAAATCCAAAAGCTATATTCATATATATTCATAAACCCAAAAATCTACATTCATAAAATCCAAAAATTTGCTCCCATAAAACCCACATATAAGGATCAATCTTTTTACAACCTAAAAATCAATCCCTTGAAACCTAAAAACCAATATGAATAAAGAATTAAGAACATATTTCATGAAGTCTAATACCTATATATTTATAGCCTATACAACTTATCTTTATGCGAGTCTGTGCAGTGTTGGGGTGGGGCTCAACACCCTGATACTAAAAATTTAACCTTTTGAAACTTATAAACCTATTCTTTAAAATAACAAAACACCAATACTTTTAAAAATCTAACATCCTACATTTTTCACTAAAAATCTATAACCCTACATTTTTCACTGAAATCTAAAACACTACACTTTTCACTGAAATCTAGAACACTACACTTTTCACTAAAAATCTAAAACACTACACTTTTCACTAAAAATCTAAAACACTACACTTCTCACTAAAAATCCAAAACACTACACTTTTCACTAAAAATCTAAAACACTACACTTTTCACTAAAAATCTAAAACACTACACTTTTCACTAAAAATCTAAAACACTACACTTTTCACTAAAAATCTAAAACACTACACTTTTCACTAAAAATCTAAAACACTACACTTTTCACAAAAAATCTAAAACACTACACTTTTCACTAAAAATCTAAATCACTACACTTTTCACTAAAAATCTAAAACCCTACACTTTTCACTAAAAATCTAAAACCCTACACTTTTCACTAAAAATCTAAAACCCTACACTTTTCACTAAAAATCTAAAACCCTACACTTTTCACTAAACATCTAAAACCCTACACTTTTCACTAAACATCTAAAACCCTACACTTTTCACTAAACATCTAAAACCCTACACTTTTCACTAAAAATCTAAATCACTACACTTTTCACTAAAAATCTAAATCACTACACTTTTCACTAAACATCTAAAACCCTACACTTTTCACTAAACATCTAAAACCCTACACTTTTCACTAAACATCTAAAACCCTACACTTTTCACTAAACATCTAAAACCCTACACTTTTCATTAAACATCTAAAACCCTACACTTTTCACTAAACATCTAAAACCCTACACTTTTCACTAAACATCTAAAACCCTACCCTTTTCACTAAACATCTAAAACCCTACACTTTTCACTAAACATCTAAAACCCTACACTTTTCACTAAACATCTAAAACCCTACAACTTTCACTAAACATCTAAAACCCTACACTTTTCACTAAACATCTAAAACCCTACACTCGCAATTAAACATCTAAAACCCTAAACTCGCAATTAAACATCTAAAACCCTGCACTCGCAATTAAACATCTAAAACCCTGCACTCGCAATTAAACATCTAAAACCCTACACTCGCAATTAAACATCTAAAACCCTACACTCGCAATTAAACATCTAAAACCCTGCACTCGCAATTAAACATCTAAAACCCTGCACTCGCAATTAAACATCTAAAACCCTACACTCGCAATTAAACATCTAAAACCCTACACTCGCAATTAAACATCTAAAACCCTACACTCGCAATTAAACATCTAAAACCCTACACTCGCAATTAAACATCTAAAACCCTACACTCGCAATTAAACATCTAAAACCCTGCACTCGCAATTAAACATCTAAAACCCTACACTCGCAATTAAACATCTAAAACCCTACACTCGCAATTAAACATCTAAAACCCTACACTCGCAATTAAACATCTAAAACCCTACACTCGCAATTAAACATCTAAAACCCTACACTCGCAATTAAACATCTAAAACCCTACACTCGCAATTAAACATCTAAAACCCTACACTCGCAATTAAACATCTAAAACCCTACACTCGCAATTAAACATCTAAAACCCTACACTCGCAATTAAACATCTAAAACCCTACACTCGCAATTAAACATCTAAAACCCTACACTCGCAATTAAACATCTAAAACCCAACACTCGCAATTAAACATCTAAAACCCAACACTCGCAATTAAACATCTAAAACCCCACACTCGCAATCAAACATCTAAAACCCCACACTCGCAATCAAACATCTAAAACCCCACACTCGCAATCAAACATCTAAAACCCCACACTCGCAATCAAACATCTAAAACCCCACACTCGCAATCAAACATCTAAAACCCCACACTCGCAATCAAACATCTAAAACCCCACACTCGCAATCAAACATCTAAAACCCCACACTCGCAATCAAACATCTAAAACCCCACACTCGCAATCAAACATCTAAAACCCCACACTCGCAATCAAACATCTAAAACCCCACACTCGCAATCAAACATCTAAAACCCCACACTCGCAATCAAACATCTAAAACCCCACACTCGCAATCAAACATCTAAAACCCTACACTCGCAAAAAAACATCTAAAACCCTACACTCGCAATTAAACATCTAAAACCCTACACTCGCAATTAAACATCTAAAACCCTACACTCGCAATTAAACATCTAAAACCCTACACTCGCAATTAAACATCTAAAACCCTACACTCGCAATTAAACATCTAAAACCCTACACTCGCAATTAAACATCTAAAACCCTACACTCGCAATTAAACATCTAAAACCCTACACTCGCAATTAAACATCTAAAACCCTACACTCGCAATTAAACATCTAAAACCCTACATTCGCAATCAAACATCTAAAACCCCACACTCGCAATCAAACATCTAAAACCCCACACTCGCAATCAAACATCTAAAACCCCACACTCGCAATCAAACATCTAAAACCCCACACTCGCAATCAAACATCTAAAACCCAACACTCGCAATCAAACATCTGAAACCCCACACTCGCAATCGAACATCTAAAACCCCACACTCGCAATCAAACATCTAAAACCCCACACTCGCAATCAAACATCTAAAACCCCACACTCGCAATCAAACATCTAAAACCCCACACTCGCAATCAAACATCTAAAACCCCACACTCGCAATTGAACATCTAAAACCCCACACTCGCAATTGAACATCTAAAACCCCACACTCGCAATTGAACATCTAAAACCCTACACTCGCAATTAAACATCTAAAACCCTACACTCGCAATTAAACATCTAAAACCCTACACTCGCAATTAAACATCTAAAACCCTACACTCGCAATTAAACATCTAAAACCCTACACTCGCAATTAAACATCTAAAACCCTACACTCGCAATTAAACATCTAAAACCCTACACTCGCAATTAAACATCTAAAACCCTACACTCGCAATTAAACATCTAAAACCCTACACTCGCAATTAAACATCTAAAACCCTTCACTCGCAATTAAACATCTAAAACCCTACACTCGCAATTAAACATCTAAAACCCTACACTCGCAATTAAACATCTAAAACCCTACACTCGCAATTAAACATCTAAAACCCTACACTCGCAATTAAACATCTAAAACCCTACACTCGCAATTAAACATCTAAAACCCTACACTCGCAATTAAACATCTAAAACCCTACACTCGCAAATAAACATCTAAAACCCTACACTCGCAATTAAACATCTAAAACCCTACACTCGCAATTAAACATCTAAAACCCTACACTCGCAATTAAACATCTAAAACCCTACACTCGCAATTAAACATCTAAAACCCTACACTCGCAATTAAACATCTAAAACCCTACACTCGCAATTAAACATCTAAAACCCTACACTCGCAATTAAACATCTAAAACCCAACACTCATAATTAAACATCTAAAACCTTACACTTTCCATTAAAACCTACACTTTTAAAAATTCAAAAAACCTACGCTTTTAAAAATTCAAAAAACCTACACTTTTAAAAATTCAAAAAACCTACACTTTTAAAAATTCAAAAAACCTACACCTTTAAAAATTCAAAAAACCTACACTTTTAAAAATTCAAAAAACCTACACTTTTAAAAATTCAAAAAACCTACACTTTTAAAAATTCAAAAAACCTACACTTTTAAAAATTCAAAAAACCTACACTTTTAAAAATTCAAAAAACCTACACTTTTAAAAATCTTAAAACCTACACTTTTAAAAATCTTAAAACCTACACTTTTAAAAATCTTAAAACGTACACTTTTAAAAATCTTAAAACCTACACTTTTGAAAATCTTGAAACCTACACTTTTGAAAATCTTAAAACCTACACTTTTGAAAATCTTAAAACCTACACTTTTGAAAATCTTAAAACCTACACTTTTGAAAATCTTAAAACCTACACTTTTGAAAATCTTAAAACCTACACTTTTGAAAATCTTAAAACCTACACTTTTGAAAATCTTAAAACCTACACTTTTGAAAATCTTAAAACCTACACTTTTGAAAATCTTAAAACCTACACTTTTGAAAATCTTAAAACCTAGACTTTTGAAAATCTTAAAACCTAGACTTTTGAAAATCTTAAAACCTAGACTTTTGAAAATCTTAAAACCTAGACTTTTGAAAATCTAAAAACCTAGACTTTTGAAAATCTAAAAACCTACGCTTTTGAAAATCTAAAAACTTACACTTTTGAAAATCTAAAAACCTACACTTTTGAAAATCTAAAAACCTACACTTTTGAAAATCTAAAGACCTACACTTTTGAAAATCTAAAAACCTACACTTTTGAAAATCTAAAAACCTACACTTTTGAAAATCTAAAAACCTACACTTATGAAAATCTAAAAACCTACACTTTTTGAAAATCTAAAAACCTACACTTTTGAAAATCTAAAAACCTACACTTTTGAAAATCTAAAAACCTACACTTTTGAAAATCTAAAAACCTACACTTTTGAAAATCTAGAAACCTACACTTTTGAAAATCTAAAAACCTACACTTTTGAAAATCTAAAAACCTACACTTTTGAAAATCTAAAAACCTACACTTTTGAAAATCTAAAAACCTACACTTTTGAAAATCTAAAAACCTACACTTTTGAAAATCTAAAAACCTACACTTTTGAAAATCTAAAAACCTACACTTTTGAAAATCTAAAAACCTACACTTTTGAAAATCTAAAAACCCACACTTTTGAAAATCTAAAAACCCACACTTTTGAAAATCTAAAAACCTACACTTTTGAAAATCTAAAAACCTACACTTTTGAAAATCTAAAAACCTACACTTTTGAAACTCTAAAAACCTACACTTTTGAAAATCTAAAAACCTACACTTTTGAAAATCTAAAAACCTACACTTCTAAAAATTTAAAAATATTAGATATCAGCTGAAATACGTCATTCATATAATGATAGCTGAGGTTAGGTTAGGTAAGGTTAGAATAGTTGAATGAACTAACCTAGGTAAACATAAAATAGCTTAACTCAGCCATACCGATACCGATGGTTACCGTCAAAAATGACTGTGCACGTTCCGTATTCGTCATACACCGGAAAAGCCATATCACTTTCTTCATTTCAATGAATAACAAAACGCGAAATAAACACTTTTATACCAGCACTTTCTTCATTATTAACTATTTACACCAACTCACCCACACACCGTTTAATGCACTTAAATAAGGTCGCAAGACACCCTTTGCATGCACCTTCCATCGCAAAAGCCATATCGATACAGCCGGCCATGGAGCTAGGCAGCCGGCAATGCTATTCTAACCTTCACCTTATTTATGCTTTATCTCGAAAACTAAGGATTTGTGAGCAAAATGTCATTCAATTAAAACGTCTTGAAATGTCTCCAATTACCTAAATTTCATGATGAAATTATAAAAGTCGTTGATAACATTAAATTCAATATTGACCCTTGCGGTCCACACTAACAAAAACGCAATAAGGCGGGTTGTACTCACAGTGTGGAGGTGGTGCTGGGTCGGGCATGTCCTGCACACCCAATCGTGTGATGTAATTCACACACCTGCAATACATGCCTACACACCTACACCCCCACACACCTGCACACCCCCAACACACCTGCAATACACACCCCCGGACCTGCAATGCATACCTGGACACCCCACACACCTACAAACCACAGCTACACATCATATACCTACATAACACACCACCAAATACCAGTTCTCAACATACGTGGAGGACGGCGGACACCAAAATGGCGGAGACTCGCTCGGCGGACACCGGCGTCTTTTTCTCTACAGGAACTAGGCTCAAAGAAGCGCTGGGAAAAATTACTTTATTTTAAGGATAAAGTTTTCTAGTTTTCCTTCTAACCTTCAGGATGTTTAGATTTATTCAAGAGTTTTTTAAATATCGTATTTTCTTTCAACCATTTATTGGTGCAACATCGACGTAGCAGGGAATGTATTCATGGAGGGACATTGTCTACTGTCTGAGAGGGTATTGAAAATTGCCCCAATTCGGATCATTTTATGCTACCAGAAATGCTTGCTTAGTAAGAAGTAAGAACTCCGCAACTACCATTAGTAACTGCCACTGGTGACTGCCACTGGTGACTGCCACTGGTGACTGCCACTGGTGACTGCCACTGGTGACTGCCACTGGTGACTGCCACTGGTGACTGCCACTGGTGACTGCCACTGGTGACTGCCACTGGTGACTGCCACTGGTGACTGCCACTGGTGACTGCCACTGGTGACTGCCGCTGGTGACTGCCGCTGGTGACTGCCGCTGGTGACTGCCACTGGTGACTGCCACTGGTGACTGCCTCTGGTGACTGCCACTGGTGACTGCCACTGGTGACTGCCACTGGTGACTGCCACTGGTGACTGCCACTGGTGACTGCCACTGGTGACTGCCCCTGGTGACTGCCCCTGGTGACTGCCCCTGGTGACTGCCACTGGTGACTGCCACTGGTGACTGCCACTGGTGACTGCCACTGGTGACTGCCACTGGTGACTGCCACTGGTGACTGCCACTGGTGACTGCCACTGGTGACTGCCACTGGTGACTGCCACTGATGACTGCCACTGGTGACTGCCACTGGTGACTGCCACTGGTGACTGCCACTGGTGACTGCCACTGGTGACTGCCACTGGTGACTGCCACTGGTGACTGCCACTGGTGACTGCCACTGGTGACTGCCACTAGTGACTGTCACTGGTGACTGCCACTGGTGACTGCCCCTGGTGACTGCTCCTGGTGACTGCCACTGGTGACTGCCACTGGTGACTGCCACTGGTGACTGCCACTGGTGACTGCCACTGGTGACTGCCACTGGTGACTGCCACTGGTGACTGCCACTGGTGACTGCCACTGGTGACTGCCACTGGTGACTGCCACTGGTGACTGCCACTGGTGACTGCCACTGGTGACTGCCACTGGTGACTGCCACTGGTGACTGCCACTGGTGACTGCCACTGGTGACTGCCACTGGTGACTGCCACTGGTGACTGCCACTGGTGACTGCCACTGGTGACTGCCACTGGTGACTGCCACTGGTGACTGCCACTGGTGACTGCCACTGGTGACTGCCACTGGTGACTACTACTGGAGACTACCACTGTCACTCGGAACTTCTTGGCTTCAGCATCAGTCAGTCAACTGATGCCACTGTTGACTGATGCCAGTTGACTGTTCCTCAGGATCAGTTTTGGGACATCTCCTGGTATTGATATTTACCAACGATATTGCTGAACGTACTTCGTTCTTCCGATTCATGCTCGCTGCTGACGTTTTCTGCCACCATTCCTGATGAAGCCTTTGATACAATAACAAAATACATGAACCTGAGAATGGGATCGCCAAAGGATGCGATAGGAGTTACTGAACTTAGTCAGACCCACATGCAGTTATATCTCAACCTGTCCTTCGTGATGTGTAGTTCCGAGTAGCGCCTCTACTCTTGTGTTGCTCGTGGAAATAATGTAAATTGTTTATTGTGTTTCAATTGTAGAATTTAGTCAAGAAATTCAGGTCTTTTTAAATAATTTGTCTGGGTAAAAAATAACCTTTTGAATGTTAGGAAGAACTGATCTCTAATAATAATGAATGACTTAAGTTTTTTAATGAACGAATTTTATTTGAGGAAGATCAATAAAAATTATGAAAATTTTAGAAAGCCGATTCAGAAAATATGAGACACAAACTATTGTAAATGACTGCTGTATTAGAGTTAAATGGTTATTGTAGAGTTAATTATGACTACATGATTAATGATCATCACAGATTAATGACCATTGTACAGTTAAATCTGGTCTAGGGAATGTTAGGGAATACCGGGAACTTTTTTTGCCCAACATCTTACCCTAGCGGTGAACTTGCTTGGAATCAATAATGTAGTGAAATAGAATAAATAAGGCATATATATTTGGCAAAATCATATCACATTTTATTTTTGGGCTAAATTCCGTGAAGCTATAACATTTTAAAAGAAGGGTAAACATTCTGCGGGGCTACAAACATTGTAATGTGTTGTGTGTCGTGTCGGCGAGGGTCGGTTCTTTGTGCAGCGCTCTCAAGTGCTTGAAACAGGATGTCATATATCAAGGTGTCACAAGGCGGTTGGCGCTTCGTCCAAACTTCTACGGTCCAGGCGTCCATACAACACAAACACACATCGAAGCACACATACACAGGCACAACACAAGCCGAGGCTTTGGAGAGCAAGGAGGCGGGCGTGACGTAGTAACAGAGGCCCGCACGACCTGAGCCAATCACCGCTTGCCAAAGGAATGACGCAAGAAGGTGTGTCTGAGCCCACACCAATGGGAGTCCCAAACGTCAGAACAAACAAGAATGCCGCCAATCAGGATACAGATGATGCCTCTGTAGAATAGAAGCTTCGAGACTGATCTCGAAACAAGGAAGCGAAACGTATATAAGGAGGGTAGATGAAGCCTAGGGGGTTTTTTTCTTGAGTTATACAAGAAAGAGGCAAGTGATTTGCAACATCTGAGGGCACACCCAACGAAGCATTTCGGCTGCTGCCGGAATGCACCCAACGTGAGCGGCAAAATTTTAAATGTTTGAGCAAAGTGAGCATCGAGGCTTCAAGAAAATAATCATCAACACCTGCAACCGTCAAAATAATGATGTGTAAGAGCGATCTGCTTGAAGCATATCAATGGAGCGGCAAAGTGCGCCAAGAACAGCCCAGTAACCACACCTCTGGAAGCAGTCCAAATGTTTGAACTTCAACACCAAGCTCGCAAGTGATTCTACAAGCAAATAATAACTGCACCGCCTTCAGAGTCTGCAATAATGCCGCCACTATGAGTCCTGCAATGTCAGGCAGACTCATAATTCAGAGCCTGAAATGGAGACCGAGCACAGCGCTTCCGCACTACGGTCGAGCAGCGAGCAAGAAGCAACTTCGGGACCGAGGAGCGGGAACGACTTCGAGACCGTGGGACGGTCTGCTGTGCACTACGTGAATTCTCAAGCAGCATCGGGAGTTCGTTAATTCATCGGCTAATCTGCACTATGTAAATTCTTCAAGCAGCATTGGAAGCGTATTAAATCATCGCGAACTACAATTGCAAGAAAGTGTTAATATCAAGTTAATGTTTGAAAGCTCAGGAAGGTGATTTTTAGGTGTGAGAGTTCTAGCACAGCCAGCACCTGTAATAGTGCGCTCCGAGCGGAGAGTAATCCAATGTGATTTGTGTCATGCGGAAAATTGGCTCATGTTCGAGTTCTGTGTTGTGCAAGATGCGAGGTATATTGTATTTGAACACCTTGTGGTAAGCAAAGCTCTTTGATTTTTATATTGCATTATTTCCAAATGTTCGTGTTCATGCTAGCCCATTCATCGACTATGTTCCTGATTTTTGCACAGTGCGGAAAGTATCTTTGTCGTAACCCTGAAATTGTTGTGATAGCGTTCATTGTAACAAGGAGAGTAGATTTCTCGTTCTTTGTGTGGCTCATTACGTTGCTCATGTTAACGCGTTCATCTTGTGCTCATGTTGGCCCAGTCATGCCGCCACGGAGCGTGCGCAAAGCACGATTTATGGCAGTCATCGGCCTAGACAGCCAAGGTGTGGTTTTCTCATTGTGTCGTGTGGGATTGCCATGTCGTTAAATCCATGCGCATGTTGCTATAACATTTCCCTGAGCTTAATCATTGCATTGAAATGCTATGTGTGTCATATTCAAATCCACGTGTTTCCAAATAAATTCATGTAAATCTTCAATCCTTTTATTCTCCATGTCTGGTATGCAGGTGTACGCAAGCATGAAGGACAATATTATAAAATGTGTACGGGGGTTGGAATTCCCTCAGCGTATGGAAAGGGGGTCCTAAACCCGCCCCATTCTCTGAATCGCGACAATAATTTTTCCTTGGAAAAATGCGTTGAAACATTTTTTTGCTCTTTTCCTTTAAAACCAAGAAGCCCATGTGTTTAAAACCGAAAAACCTATTCTTTTACAGCCTTTTAGAACCTAAACTCTTTTGAAACCTAAACCCATATTCATCTAAAAACCTTAAAACCTAAGGGAAATAAACATTTATCAACATAAGGCTTAACAAACTATGTTTTTAAATCTCTTAAAAATTTAAAAAAATAAATTCGTCGTGTGATCATCCATTTATACTGCAGTAATATACTTATTCGGCTTATAGTTATATGCTTATAATAATGTGATACCTATGTTTGTTTATCAATTGACGACAATTTACGCCATATTTCAAAGATAATGTGATTTTTTTTTCTAATATGAAACCTTTATAGAACATTAATGTTTTCTTTCTTATTCACGTCCCACAATCGTTTTCATGTTTCTGACTTAAGTAGAATGTTTTGTGCCACTATTTTTAGTACGAAATTTTTTAAAATTCATGCTATAATAAAAGATATTTTCTCCGTTTCCCTCGATTGGAATTCTGGTTTATACTGACTAGTTTACGCTGATATTTGCGCACATGCTTACTAGTGTAAATGTGTACGTGTCCACGCTATGCGTATGACGCTCTGTAGAATGCGTATGTATTGCCTCGATGCACAAAAATGCATTTGTGTATGCTTACGGGTTAGGTGTAAATATGTGCGTGGGTATATGTGTGCATGTGTATATGTAAATATTTGGTCAATGTGAAGTTTAATGCAATCACGGAAATTGATAATTATATTCCAAATAATCACTAAAGGAACCCATTTAAGAACGTTTTTCATGAACGACATTCTGCTCGCTGATGCGTTATTTTCGAATTATTGAACTTTGAAGTTGGCCGTCGCGCGCCCAAGGAAGCGAGCGTAATTTAATTAAAAACGGAAGCTAACCCCCTATTACAAACGTAAAGAGGTTGGGTCGTGAGGGGTAGCCACAGTTCTTTTAGTGAAAAGTATAAATAAAGCTTCTAAACCACCCATTAGGGTGACGACCGCAATCTTGTTTACATCGGGTCTAACATGGCGACCACCATGGGCGCCGCCATCTTGGACCCGATGTCAACAAGATTGCGGTCGTCACCCTAATGGGTGGGTTACAAGCTTTATTTATAATTTTCACTAGAAGAACTGTGCCTCCCCCTCACGGCCCAACCTCTTTACGTTTGTAATAGCTTCCGGTATTAATTAAATTCCGTTTCACGCGCTCGCTTCCTTTGGCGCCAAGGCCAACTTCAAAGTTCAATTATTCGAAAATAACGCATCAGCGAGCAGAATGTCATTCGTGTAAAACGTTCTTAAATGGGTTCCTATAGTGATTCCTAAGATCGGAATTCTTATTTTCCGTGATTGCATTAAACTTCACATTGACCAAATATTTACATGTATACGTGCACATATGTGTGTACTAGACTGACAACTAGCATTTTACTAGAGATAATGGTCTCTTTTCTGTACACTCTCAACTTTTAACATTACCTAACTCGTCATATCTTCAGTATTGTAAAGCATTCATGTAAAAACTATACATTTGTTGTGCGATCATCCATTTATATTTGAATAAAATGCTTGTTAACTAATGACCGTTATGTTAAAATTGTTGAATCAGAAATACAAAACCTATAATCTTCTTGGTCCTCATGCTTATGTGTACACATATGTATATATATGTGCGTGTGTGTGCATGTGTGTGTGTGTGTGAGTGTGTGTATGGATATATACACACATGCATACGTACATGTACATATGTGTGTATATGGATATATATTTATATATATATATTTTTCTTTTTTTCATGCTTCCTTAAAATGACACTTGTGAACGTTGACCGAAACAAGCGATTTCATATATTATTTCCTGGCGTCAAGAATTGCGAAGTTTTATGTCATGTACATGTAAGCTGTCAAAAGTGTTTTCACCCCACAATGAAAATGCATCATCCATGAAATTGTGTTATCTCTTACAATTATCATTACATGTATTATCAAATGTAGGTTAAGCTAGATTAGGAGTTCATTGCCCTCAATCATTTCTTTTCGACTAGTGACACGAGTTTTTCAATACTCGTGTGTGTGTATCATCTAAGTGTATTAATTTTAAGATATTTTAAAAACCAATAATGGTACTTTTGTACCATCTCTATTGGAAATAAACCGTTTTTCTTTTTTTTTCTTCCTTTCTTTCATGGGAGACGTCCTTAAGGTCTGTTTACACAATCATCGAGTGTGCGCGAAAATTACAAGTTTTGTATTTCTAATTAAAAATTTTTGACATAACGGTCATTAGTTGATGATCATTTTATTTAAGTATGAATGGATGATCACACAACCAATTTATAGTTTTTATGTGAATGCTTTACAATAATGAGGTGACGAGTTAGGTTATGTTACAAGTTGTGAGTGAACAGAAAGAAAAGACCGGTATCTCTAGTTAAAATGCTAGTTGTTAGTTTAGTACACACATATGTGCATATGCACATGTAAATATATACACATATACATGAACATACACACCTACGCACATACATACATCTAACCTAACTAGCACACATATACACCTAACCTAACTCGCAACGAGAAACCCTGTAGAATCCAGACTGTTCATGTAGCTAAGGCACGATTTTATTTCAACATATATTTTATTCGCTAATGGAAATTCTAGAACTCTTATTCATTTCAAATTTCAAGATATACGCTTAATTGATCTAACTTTACCATCTGTTGAGTTTCAGCATAGAGATCCGCGGTATGGGATATCTCGTACGCTATTCTTCAGCACCAAGGTTAATTACTTTTCACTAACTTTCTTGGAGTTTCGACTTCTGTTTTTTTTCGCCTTAGTTCGACTTGTGGTGATTAGAATGCATTTTACTGAAGTTTTCTGAAAGATGCAGAGATATTCCAGACTCTTGTTTAATATGAACAGTGCGTGTCAGGGCACGTGTAATCAAGTACCTGTAGGGTAATTCATCAAATATCGAACAGAAACCACGTGTGTCTAGAAACAACCTTCATAAATCGGTAACTTTTGCTCTGAATAACTGTTGCGGGCCTCATGATTATTCTTGAACAGTTGCTTTCTTGTTCTGTGATGTCGCTTTAAAGACAACGTAGATTGTTGGAATTTATTTATTGTTCTAAAAATCGAATTCTTTAATAACATAATTTCATCAATATCGAACATGAATCGAACAAGAATTTTGATTCGAACAGGATGGTTTGTCAATTAGTTCTCCTCGTATGGAACATTTGTTAGACTATTAGCACGCCACGTATGGTTTTTCTATTAGTACGCCTCGTATATTTTGTCCATTAATATGCCTCGTATGGTCTATCTATTTGTACACCTCTGATAGTTTGTCTATAAGTACACCTCGTATAGTTTGTCAATTATTATGCCTCATATGGCTTTTCTATTTGTACACCTCTGATGGTTTGTCAATTAGTACTCCTCGTATGGAACTTTTGTTTTAGGACGTCCTATATTAAGAAACTTTTTAAAACCCAATATGTTGACATGTATCTCATGTGGCCACTTGGAAAATAAACGTTTTTCTTTCATTCTTTTTTTTCTTTGGTGCACTGGATTTTCTTGGAAATGCTCGCGGTGGCACAGCAGTTAAGGGATCGGACTTGTATGTTGGAGTCGCCGGTTCGTATCCCGGCGCTGGCGCTGCGATTTGCCCCGTTGGGTATAAGGGAAAGCTCAAGCACAATACCCCACTCGACCCAGGTGTCGGAAATGGGTACCGGCTTTACGGGGGAACCGTCATGGTGTCCTATATATAGTGTTAGTTATAAGACATTTGAAAAACCAATGCTTAAGATCATTTGTATCGGGCTTGATTGGAAATAAAGCATCCCAAAGATGCCGATGTTTGTTTTGTTTGTTTGTTTGTTTGTTTGAAATAACTGTCTCATTACTTATTTTCAAGATGCATTTGAACGGAGAGTTATCAAAATTTGAATATGATGTCGATGTTTCATTTGCAGTGTTTGTTGAACCATCATTGTGATCATCAACCTGTGTGACCTTTTTTGGAGTAGAGTGTAAAGCACTCGTCAATGAATTATTATTGATGCTTGCATCAATTTTCTTGGCAAGGGATTGATCATCAGTAAATGTAGCCAGACGAATCATTGATGATCTTGAGGGCCTTGGAACACCAGCAGCTGATTGGTAGCCCCTCACCCGAATTCCCATCTTCAACTATTCAATGTCATTATCAAACGTTAATACAATATTTTAATGAAATAAAACAGGCGTTCAATAGATCGATTCAGTTATTTGAAAGAATTAAGAATCGAAAAGCCTTGTTCGAGGCATAAATTCATGATTTTTAAGGAATTTTGATTCGAACACCTTTGTTCAGTATTTAATACTGACATGAAAAAGGAACTGAATGTCGAACATGGAATAATTATCAAGTTTTTGGCGGAAAAGAAAAAAATACAGCAACAGAACATCATATGACAACACTACTCTCTAGTTATGACGGGAGGTTGACGGTGACCCAACAACAATTAAACCGTCGCAATTTTCCCGAGGTGCGTAAGATTTTTCGAGTGAAAAAATTCGACCAATTTGTAAGGGTCGTACAGAAAATGCGTTCGCAACCGCTGGTAGCAGTTTGCAGCTCACAGAAATGAGTTTTTATCACTAAAATAGGAGTTTTAGATGCAAGATCACTGGCACTGAGCAAGTTTGGATGCTTACTAAATTTATTACGCGCATATTTCCAAAGTTGTTCGATAATCAGTTCAGTTCGATATTTGATGAATTACCCTAGATCGGATGGCCTTTTACGACCTGAAAAATATAGCTCCTTTTCTCACTCCTGTATCATTCCCCTACGAAAACCAATAAGAAAGTGACCAACAGTCTAAGCGGTATGATCGAAATTAATTACAGATTTCAGACGTTCTCAAGCGGTTCTGGAAGAACTTTCAAGCTTTCGACTTCAAATGATATTTAAAGAAAGCATTTAGTTTTGGAATTTGAAAATACTTCATCGAGAAAAACCGTGTAAATTAAAGCTCAGCATTTCTGTTCTTCACTCTTTCTGACAAACTGCTCGGATATTCGTGTATCCACCATTGATGATGGGGTGAAAGAAATTGTAAAAAAAACATATCGTCTTATTGGCAAGGTAAATTTTATTTCAATAAATTTTCCTCCTCCCCAAACACAAGGAAAGCTTGGACTTTGATCGGTACTGACACTACGGGGAAAATGAATTTGTAAGAAGTGGGTAAAGTCATTTTTGTACATAACACCGGGAGAACCGTACATCAGTCATAACGTTCGACTTTTATTCGAAACTGCTGTGGTGATCCCAGCGGCAAACCGCGGACCTCCACAAGACCTGAGAAAAGCTGCCTCCAGACTACAACCGCATCCGTTCCAGAGAACCTCCGGACCCGAAGCGCCTAGTCAACCAAACACGGGACCTGAGAGAAGCCGCCTCGCGACTATGAGAAAAGGTGCCCGTAAGCTACAACGGCTTCCTGTCTCCAGCACCACAGGCCCACAAACTCGCGACCAATCAGGACTCACGCCCGGACTCAAGGCTTGCACTCGAGGCCTACATAAGGCGACCCCAACAAGGCTCGCACTCACTCAAGCCCTCGTCCTCGTTCAAGTCACATCTCCAGCACCAGCCTCGTGTTCCTGCATCTAGCTTCCGAGATCGACTTTGTCTCTCGCGTACCTGCACCAAGCTCCGGAGACCGGCCCTGCCTATCGACGCCCCAAGGTGTTGCAAGGTCTTAAACCTAGTAGCGTCTTGACGCTTCAAGGTGTTTCAAAGCCTTAAAAAAGTCACGTTGCAACGCCCCGCACCGGCGTCGTCGGCCAAGCCGCTCTACGACATCTCTCGCCCGCTCCGGCCGGCTAGCCTCGCCGCAGCTACTTACCAGCTACCACGGTGAACCGCGTGGCGGTTGGGCCCGACCCAGCTGACTAGCCTCGTCTCGGCGCCCCGCTAGCACCGGCTGACCTGTTCGTAACAGTCGCACGACGTAGCACCGATCATCACGTCTCGCCGCTGCGTTCGTAAGTAGCGTCCTCGCGGACGTTACCCGCTATTGGTGCTTGTTTCATTCATTACGTAATTCTCGAATAGGATTGTATTTCAATCATCACGTATTAGTACTATTCTCGCATAGGATTGTGTTTCAATCATTACGTCATTCCCGAATAGGATTGTGCTCCAATCATCACGTATTTGTGCTATTCTCGCATAGGATTGTGTTTCAATCATTACGTCATTCCCGAATAGGATTGTGCTTCAATCATCACGTATTTGTGTTATTCTCGAATAGGATTGTATTTCAATCATCACGTATTAGTACTATTCTCGCATAGGATTGTGTTTCGATCATTACGTCATTCCCGAATAGGATTGTGCTTCAATCATCACGTATTTGTGTTATTCTCGAATAGGATTGTATTTCAATCATCACGTATTAGTGCTATTCTCGCATAGGATTGTGTTTCAATCATTACGTCATTCCCGAATAGGATTGTGCTTCAATCATCACGTATTTGTGTTATTCTCGCATAGGATTGTGTTCAATCATTACGTCATTCCCGAATAGGATTGTGCTTCAATCATCACGCATTTGTGCTATTCTCGCATAGGATTGTGTTTCAGTTTATGTCATTCCCGAATAGGATTGTACTTCAATCACCACATATTTGTACTATTCTCACATAGGATTGTGTTTCAATCATTACGTACTTCTCGAATAGTATTGTATTTCAACCATCAAGTATTAGTGCGGTGTTCCAATCATTACGTAATTTACGAGTAACGAACAGTGCTCATAGTAGTCACCGAGGGCCCTGTGTAATGGTCCGTGTTCCGTGTACCTAACAGTCACCAATATAATTACCGTGTTACCCCCGTGTTGTCCATATCCTGCCGAATACGGTTGTACCTCAGGCACTCGCTTCGTGCTATCCTATCACGAAAAAGATAGCTCAAAGTCTGCCAGAAGCGTGTTGCAGCCTGGAGGAGAACACCACACTGGTTGACCCCAGAGGTATTCGGCAGGCAATAGGAGGCATGGCTGGGAAAGATATCCGGTTGCCCGCATTCAGCGGAGATGTGAAAGGATGGTTACTGCATTGCGACGTGTTCCTCGCACAAGTACCAAACCTGGACGACGGCGCAAAGTTCGGAGCGTTACTAGGAGGACTCCCAACACACATCGTATCCGAGATCCAAGAAATACTCCTGAACCCACCGGCAAACGACAAATACGACGCATTAAAAGCCGCATTAACGCACCGTTTCGTGCGACACGACGAGGAAGCAAACTACGACACCATCGTCAAAACTACCATGGGAGACAATACGCCATCAGAATTGCTCCTCGAAATGAAACGACTGAACAGCTGCAGGCAAGCACCCCTACCACCGTCCGTCATCCGTTCCATGCACCTCGCAAAGCTACCAATCACAGCACAACCGCTGATCGAGGCACTAGGCAGGGGAAAAACGGACGAAGAATACAGAGTAATCGCAGATCAGATCATAGCAAGGCAAACCGCTTGCCAAACTGCCATGAGTGAACCCATCGCCGTAACTGCCATCAAACAACCACCATCTCTTACCGTCTCAAGAGCGGAATTTGACAAAGCCCTACAGGAAATAGCAGAACTCAAGAAAATGCTGGCAAACGCTTTACGCCCACAGGAAAACAAGAAGCAAGCAGAAGATTGGCGAAACCAAACCCCAGGACCTAGGTACGGAAACAGAAGCAATACAAGAATCAAGCAGGACCAAGCAATCTGCTATTACCACCAAACTTTCGGTAACCGAGCAAGAAACTGTACCCAACCTTGCAGTTTCGCACAGACAAAAAAAAGGCGAGCTAATGTACGTCACAGACACCGGCAACGTACGATACCTCATCGACACCGGTTCAGCCGTCAGCCTAGTACCAGCTAAAAAGAAACACACGCTCAAACCCCCGTCCTACGACTTACTCGCCGCCAACAACACCCCCATAGCTTCTTACGGGACGACTGAGCGCATCATCCTGCTCAACCCCATATGGCCCGTAAGTTGGAACTTCATAGAAGCGGACGTGGGACAACCGATCATTGGCATGGATTTCCTCGCCGCACACCAGCTAAGCGTCGACACCGCAAACGCAAGCCTATACGCCCAAACTTCCGGAACCAAAGTACCCTGCAAACGTGTCGTTTCAAGAAGCCAACGAGTGCACAGGATCGAACACCAAACCGCCCCGGAATTCAACACATTGTACGAGGAATACCCCGGAATACTACCGACCTCCCAACACATCCGGCACACACAAAAGAAAATCGACGTAGAACACCACATCGAAACAACCGGACCCCCAGTATATGCACGACCAAGGAGACTGTCTCCGGAAAAATTGGAAGCGGCGCGACAAGAATTCAAGGAAATGCTGGAACATGGCATCATCAGGCCGTCGAAGAGCGCCTGGGCATAACCCATGCACATGGTACCAAAGGCAGCCGAACCCGGGGCATGGAGAATCTGCGGAGACTACAGACGACTGAACGCAAGCACCAAACCTGACCGTTACCCAATACCACACTGTCAAGACTTCCATTACAAACTGCATAACAAAACAATCTTCTTCAAAATCGACCTCGTCAAAGCCTATCACCAAATACCCGTCAAAAACGAGGACATCCAGAAAACGGCCATCACCACACCATTTGGGCTGTACGAATACACCGTGATGTCATTCGGGCTGCGGAACGCAGCCCAAACGTTCCAACGATACATCGACGCGGTAACAAGAGACATGGACTTCGTAACGGCATACATCGACGACATACTGATAGCGTCCGCAAACGCAGAGGAGCACCAAAAACACCTCCGACAACTCTTCCAACGGCTACAAGGAGAAGGACTGCGCGTGCACCCCGCCAAGTGCATTTTCGGAGTGCCCGAGCTAGACTTTCTCGGACACAGAGTGTCAGCCGGCGGAATCTCACCACTCCCTCAGAAAATAGAGGAAATATGCAGTTTTCCCCAACCAGCAACAGTAAAAAAGCTACGACAATTCCTAGGAATAGTCAACTATTACCACCGATTCCTCCCAGCCGCAGCAGAAAAGATGCAAGCTCTGACCGGATTGACAAAAGGATACTCCAAAAACTCAAAGAAAATTATCAACTGGACAACAGAACTAGACGCAGCGTTCACTAGCCTAAAACGCGAGATCTCGCAACTCACCTTGCTAGCGCACCCCGCTCCAGAAGGCAAAAGCACCTTAATCACAGACGCATCAGGAACCGCAGTCGGCGCCGTACTACAACAAAAAGTCGGGCAAGAACAGCGCCCCGTAGCATTTTTCTCCAAAAAACTAGACGACACCCAACGTAAATACAGCACCTACGACCGCGAACTAATGGCGATATTCCTCGCAGTGAAACACTTCGAGCATTTTTTGGAAGGCCGAAGCTTCGAAATCATGACAGACCATAAACCGCTCTGTTTTGCCCTGCAAAAAGCCACGGAAGGCAACAGCCCCCGGGTAGCAAGACAGCTCTCCTACCTCTCACAGTTCGACTGCGAAATCAAGCACATCAGCGGCGACAACAACACGGTCGCAGACGCGCTATCACGTCTGGTGTCAACAATAATACCTAAAGGACCCGCGATCAACTACGACAAAATAATGACCGAACAAAACAGAGACGCAGAATTAGAAGAACTGCTGCACCCAGCATCAAAGAACGCGCTCAAACTACGCCCCATAATCAGACAGACCGGTAAACCACCCCTCTGGTGCGACGTGTCAACAGGCCTACGGAGGCCACACATCCCGGAATGCTGCAGAAAGAACGTATTTCAGCATTTCCACGGGGCGAGTCATCCCGGCATACAAGCAACAAGGGACCTCTTGAGGCAGCGAGTAATCTGGCCCGGACTCAACAAAGACGTCGGCAAGTGGACACGCGAGTGCATTCCATGCCAGACAAGCAAAATAATAAGGCACACCAAATGCCCGCCCGGGAAGATGCCGGTACCCAAGGAACGGTTCCAGACGATACACATCGATATCGTCGGACCACTACCCGTGTCACAAAACAAACGGTACCTGCTGACGTGCATTGACCGCTTCACCAGATGGTGCACCGCTACCCCAATGGCCGATTGTACGGCAGAAACAACAGCACGGGCATTCCTAAAAGACTGGGTAGCATCATTCGGCGCTCCAACAACAATCATCACGGACCAAGGCGTCCAGTTCGAGTCTAACTTATGGAAAAACTTGCTGACGGCGCTGGGCGCTGAGAGACAGCGAACGACAGCGTACCACCCGCAGAGCAACGGACTGGTGGAGAGGATGCACAGAAGATTGAAGGAGGCGTTAAAAGCTACAGTCACTGACGCAGACTGGGCAGACGCACTACCCCTCATACTGCTTAACATCCGAGCCACGCCTCACACGGACGCAAACATCTCCCCCGCCGAAATGGTATACGGACAAACATTGCGCCTCGCAGGAGAGCTACCCCAGAAAGAAAAAGGAGACCGGCCCGCCAGAGAATTTCTACAATGCCTAAAAAAACGAGTGACAAACCTGCAGCCAATACTGCCACGACAACAGGGACCCCAAAAAGCCAATGTTCCGAGCGCTCTATACAAGGCGACCAACGTCTTCGTGAAACACGGGGGGCACAGAAGACCCTTACAGAAACCCTACGCAGGTCCCTTTCCCGTGCTCCAAAGGACACCAAACTACATCACCGTAGATGTACAAGGAAGAAAAACTAACATCGCGACGGAAAGGGTCAAAGCAGCGTACCTACCCACCATCGAGGATAAACCTCAACAACAGGCTAAGGCACCGAGAGCAACAAACTACGAAGTATACGAGGGAGTTCCGTTCCCTGGAACAGGCACAGCAATCCCTGAAACAGCAAAACAGGCAGTATTCACTAAATACGGCAGAGAAAGCAGACCACCAGTGAGGTACTAAGTGTTAAAAAAAAAAAAAAAAAAAACAGGAGGGGGACACCTGTGGTGATCCCAGCGGCAAGCCGCGGACCTCCACGACCTGAGAAAAGCTGCCTCCAGACTACAACCGCATCCGTTCCAGAGCACCTCCGGACCCGAAGCGCCTAGTCAACCAAACACGGGACCCGAGAGAAGCTGCCTCGCGACTATGAGAAAAGGTGCCCGTAAGCTACAACGGCTTCCTGTCTCCAGCACCACAGGCCCACAAACTCGCGACCAATCAGGACTCACGCCCGGACTCAAGGCTTGCACTCGAGGCCTACATAAGGCGACCCCAACAAGGCTCGCACTCACTCAAGCCCTCGTCCTCGTTCAAGTCACATCTCCAGCACCAGCCTCGTGTTCCTGCATCTAGCTTCCGAGATCGACTTTGTCTCTCGCGTACCTGCACCAAGCTCCGGAGACCGGCCCTGCCTATCGACGCCCCAAGGTGTTGCAAGGTCTTAAACCTAGTAGCGTCTTGACGCTTCAAGGTGTTTCAAAGCCTTAAAAAAGTCACGTTGCAACGCCCCGCACCGGCGTCGTCGGCCAAGCCGCTCTACGACATCTCTCGCCCGCTCCGGCCGGCTAGCCTCGCCGCAGCTACTTACCAGCTACCACGGTGAACCGCGTGGCGGTTGGGCCCGACCCAGCTGACTAGCCTCGTCTCGGCGCCCCGCTAGCACCGGCTGACCTGTTCGTAACAGTCGCACGACGTAGCACCGATCATCACGTCTCGCCGCTGCGTTCGTAAGTAGCGTCCTCGCGGACGTTACCCGCTATTGGTGCTTGTTTCATTCATTACGTAATTCTCGAATAGGATTGTATTTCAATCATCACGTATTAGTACTATTCTCGCATAGGATTGTGTTCCAATCATTACGTCATTCCCGAATAGGATTGTGCTCCAATCATCACGTATTTGTGCTATTCTCGCATAGGATTGTGTTTCAATCATTACGTCATTCCCGAATAGGATTGTGCTTCAATCATCACGTATTTGTGTTATTCTCGAATAGGATTGTATTTCAATCATCACGTATTAGTACTATTCTCTCATAGAATTGTGTTTCAATCATTACGTCATTCCCGAATAGGATTGTGCTTCAATCATCACGTATTTGTGTTATTCTCGAATAGTATTGTATTTCAATCATCACGTATTAGTGCTATTCTCGCATAGGATTGTGTTTCAATCATTACGTCATTCCCGAATAGGATTGTGCTTCAATCATCACGTATTTGTGTTATTCTCGCATAGGATTGTGTTCAATCATTACGTCATTCCCGAATAGGATTGTACTTCAATCATCACGCATTTGTGCTATTCTCGCATAGGATTGTGTTTCAGTTTATGTCATTCCCGAATAGGATTGTACTTCAATCACCACATATTTGTACTATTCTCACATAGGATTGTGTTTCAATCATTACGTACTTCTCGAATAGTATTGTATTTCAACCATCAAGTATTAGTGCGGTGTTCCAATCATTACGTAATTTACGAGTAACGAACAGTGCTCATAGTAGTCACCGAGGGCCCTGTGTAATGGTCCGTGTTCCGTGTACCTAACAGTCACCAATATAATTACCGTGTTACCCCCGTGTTGTCCATATCCTGCCGAATACGGTTGTACCTCAGGCACTCGCTTCGGGCTATCCTATCACGAAAAAGATAGCTCAAAGTCTGCCCGAAGCGCGTTGCAGCCTGGGGGAGAACACCACACTGCCGTCCACTCCTCTGAAATTTCAAATTAGAGCAACGTTACAACGTACACAGGTCTCTAATTTTATTTAGAAGAATCCCAAACTTGATGAATGTGTTTCAAAAAATAGAACGTCTCATAGTCTAGTCAACAGAAAGATTTCGCAGCTGGTTGTGCCGCTACGATTATGCAAATTTTAAGAATTCCGTCTCTGTAATGCAATGAACGACCGCATCGCCTCACTCAGATGGAGACTCGCACACAGACCACCACGTTCATGCGACGTGTCTTCTAGGCTTCTCACTCGGGAAGTTTGGAAACTTCTGATCAAATTAAAGCTATCGGCCTTTGATCACATAATAGCCCTAACTTCCAATTCAAGCTGGATACGTTTGATTACTTTGAAGCTCGGAATTTTTATTAAGATTTTAGGTCTCAACTTATAATCAAGTCTTAACTCATCAACTTAAGAAATAATTTCAAGTTCAGAAGGCCCTTCATCGAGAATATTTCTTATAGTTGCTCATTAAGCTCATTGACAAACTTAGAGCTTTCTCGCAAAATTTCAGCTTTTCCATTACTTTCTGATTAATCATTTTATTCAGTAGATGCCCAAATTTCACGCCTTTTCTTTGGAAACTTGCGCAAATTCTAACCAAAACTGGATGCTCGACTCGAGTGGTGCTCAAATATAAATATATTTCTTAAATTCAATGTATTCGAATTGTGTATCCTAGACTTGATTGGTTACTGGTACCCTCGAGGTTTCGCACTAACCGTCAATGTGCAAAAGTTTGGTCCTTGTAATCTCGATCTCTCTGTGGGGCTGCTTTGTTTTGCCTGCGTGTTTTTACCCTCGCTTTCAAAGGATGGCAATCTCACACTTCCACGGAAATCAAATTCACGCGATCCATGTATTGGGACGTAGTCTGACCAGTTTTATCTCATAAACACATACACAGAAGCGTCATGTGATACCGTGCCTGATAATTTGGGGATCACACTCCTTAGGATCTGTGTAATGAACATACAGACTTATTGTCTCTTTGGCCTTTTTGCTAGTTTTCCTCTCTCGGTAAAAGAATCTAGTCTTAAGCGAGGCTCCAACTAGTAAAAAAAAATAAAAAAAATGCTAAATATGTATTATGAAAACACTACCGGAGGTTTTGCAAGATGTCGGTTGCTTCAGAAATTTGAAACCGGAGAGACGGTAAACTATATAGGGGTAGTAGAAAGATTTATTTACGATAGTGCAACTACTGTGTGAATTGAATTTTAGTCTTCTTGATTACCCGTTTTTGGGGGTATGGCTGACTTTTCTCTATTTGATGCCATTGTCATTGATATTCTACCAACTAAGGGTTTTTCCTCTCCTTTGATTACGAAAGAGAAAAGTGAAAGTTGAAATTTTTGCATGTAAACGAGTAAAATATATGAAATAAATGAAATGAATTATTGCGTTGAGCCGTTTTTTCGAAATGTCGACATATTTTAAACGAAATGAAAAACCTCTCGTACTATAAGGGCGTAACTACCATTAACTTAACCCTAGCAAATTACAAAAAGAAATCCTTTACTATCTGTAACATCGCTCTATCCTTTAAAATTAGTCCACGTGAAAAAAAAACAAGGGAGTATGGTTAGAAAGTCTGGCAGGTCGTCACTAATTCTGACCCACTAGGGTCTCTGTGATGGTTCAGGGGATAAACCGCAGAATACTTAAGTCTGGTGAAAAATAAAATATAAACTGTAAAATACTTATTCATGGAAAATAAAGGATATATTGTAAAATGCTTAACCAATGGAAAAGGAAACATAAGCCGCAGAGTGCTTAGTCAAATGGAAAATAAAACAATGGAAAGTTTTTATGTTGATTATTTGGCTGTTCCAGAATGAAAGGACTTGGACGTTGTATTTTCTAAAAAAATAGCGTGATTTATTGCTGCAAAATCTGCTCGAACATTGCCTACCTTAAACTTTCCTGGCGGGTCGAATTGTCTTCCTAGGTAATACAATGGTACTTTAAAATAACGTAGCCTAGATTTATGCGTCAAATTTTGAATCAATTTGAAAATTAAGTAAAGACGAAAAATGTGAACTCGGGTATGGACTCCTACCATCTTTTGAACTTAACATTATGATGCTCATTATATCAGCAGGAAAAAAAAAAGTTTTCCTACCTCATCGGCATTCGTATTATCGAAGGAAGCATCATTCAAGCATTGGATCGAAAATTTCCTATTACAGTTTAGATCTAGTTACGTGTATTCGTGAACACAAAAACCCGTTACCTGAAGAAAAAATACCGGACTTGCGAAAATCGACAAGTTAATTCCAATTTTCCACCAACCCTCATAGGGTTCTGATCCCGTGAAAAAATTCTGAACACTTTGACTGCGACTACTTGATATTAAGTTCAATACCAAACTCAAATTTAAAGTCAATTGTAGTAAACTGTTTTGAAAATACCAAACATGAACTAGATCGTGCCTTCATTTAGCTTCGATTAAGTATTTATGAAAATTGAGTTTGCGACTACTGGTTGGTCAGCATTATGAAAATTACCTCCCGTGTACCACCGGTGGCGCACGTCGCAGTCAAAGTGTTGAGTTGGGAGACCACCGAAAATATTTTATCAGCGTCGAGACAGCGGAAAAAAACAAAAACTTCCACAAAGGAGCACGCTACTCGTTTGATTTTCAGTCCGGACCACACATGCGAAGAGGTTTGGTTCCTTAACATATATGCAAAGAGGTGATTATGCCGACATGTTTGCAGGTGTCACAAGCAAGGAAGGCGAGATGAGCGGCTTCCTTTGTGCATCTTAATTTAATGAAGTACAGCGATTTTAGTTGCTTGAATAAAATCGGGTGAGCTGTCCCACAATAGTCAGACGAGTCTCTCAAGTACAATTTTTGTAAATTTGGAAATGCAGAAACTAGTTCGTCTATAAGTAGCCTGTGGCCGGACTCGTACACGCGCCCTGAGAAGTTGATGTTGAGGATAGAGACGTTAGGGAACTTAACTCTGTGGAACATACTGGGGATGGAGGTGAACACTGTATGCGAGGAAGACTTGAGAGACAGCACCTCCAGATGAGTTTGGTGCTCACACAAATGGTCCATGCTCATGTCGACGATGGAACGAAGAGTCTTAATTTCGAGAAACTTTAATTTAAGGCAAGAATGCAAAGCGTTTTTGAGATCAGGCGTTAAATAATCGCAAGTGAGCCTCACTACTTCAAGACTGCTTTGCAATTTGAGGATCACGCAACTTCCCGCTTCGTTGAAGGAACCGATATCCACCGCCAACTTTCGAAAGCGGTTCGAGCTGTTTGCGAGAGCTATCAAGTTTGGAAGAGACAACCTATGAAGAATAGTTAGCTCCGTCAAGTTCTTGTTCAAATAAATTTCGTTAAGCACTAGCCCGTTGAGGTCGAAGTCGTTATCCGGGAAGGATATGACTACAATGCTCTTCAAGATTGGACACGACACGCTGAGCATCTCCAAGGTACCGGGTGGGGCCTCTTTAAAATTGTCGATTATAATTTCTCTAAGCTTTGGGCATTTCGTCACGACCTTTTCCATAAAATTGTACGTTAGGTCATTACACCAAATTTGTTTAACGCGGTTGGAGCGCCTATGATGATCTAGTAAATTCTTTCCTTCGAAGTTTCTTTCGTTCGATTTTCTGATTTTCGTAAAGTCAACCGAGCTCCATCTATTGGAATAGTTCACCACCTCATTCCACCTTCTGCACACAGGCATAACGCTATCGCAGAGCTCTCTCAACGTTAGGAACGAGAATATTTTGTGTAAAATTTCGTTCGGCATGCGACTAATTGGGGAGTCTACGAATGGAGTTACATCGATCACCTTTTTGTTTTGAAGTTTTGTTACTTTTTTTGCTACTGATGAACGAATGGATTTTCCTGAGGCAGTTTTTCTACGTTTCACCGGTACAGAAACGCCGGTTTTCGATGGAGGGACAGCGAAGTTTTCACTTTTTTGTACCGACGCAGGATGCGAAGACGCTTCTGAATTCACGGAGGTTGCACTCGTTTCACTGACCACCGATGCACACCTTTGAATTTTTTCTTGCGCCGGCCTGAATAGGCCATCAGCTCTGGTTAGCATGAGGTAACCAAACTCAATAGATCTTTCCGCGTCAGAACCAGGATGAAAGAAATCCTGGTAAACTCGGCATTCCGCGGAGTTTTGTTCCTTCTCAGCGATGCGGCTTGCGTTCGACACGATGCCATTTGGGGGGCCAAGACGTCGTCCAATCCCCCGTCTTCCAGTGGGGTCCACGGCCCAGAAGCCCTTGTCCCAGTTGCGATAGAGGAACATCGGCGCTGGAGTTGGGCGCGATTTTCATGAACCTGAAAGAGAAAAATTGAATCTGTCATTTTGAAACTTATACAACTTGGGATATTATCCCTAAAAAAAAGTGACGGAACGACTCTTCTCGAACCTGAAAGAAAAATGGTCAATATGCAGTTTAGGAGATCCACGGAAATGAAGAATTCTATTCCAAAGAATCAGTAAAGGAACCCATTTAAAAAAGTTTTACAGGAATGACATTCTGCTCGCTGATGCGTTGTTTTAGAGTTATTTAACTTTGAAATTTTCGTCTTCCATAGCAGTTGCGTTGCGCGCTTGAGCCATTAGAGTATTCTTGGGTACTTTGTAATGTATTATTTGCTAACCCTGCGGAGCCTGAACCCACTTCTAGGAAGTTTTAATCAAAAACACAATAAATTTGAACGAGATTTATATTATGGAATCACCAATTATTCACCATGGTAATGATTTACGGGTTCTCTTCAATATTATCGCATGCCATCATTCATAATGCACTAGAACACTAACATTCATTGATATTATTGATGTTGCGACGATTAGTTAATATTATTAACTTGTTGATAACTTGAAAGCTATACTGAAACTGGTTGCATTAACCGATAAACGTATAAATTCTAATACTCGGCATAATTCTAGTTAATTTCAAAAGATTCTGATAAATGAAATGATATTTATTAGGCGTCGATTTTGAGTATGCTTTAATCAGCTAAAGGGCCTCGGGATCAGGTTTTTCATTGCATCAATGCCGATCGATATCTTACACACCAAACGAGAAGGAATTTTCCAGGTTGTTGGATTATCAAGGTTGTAAACAGCTGTGTGACTGTCAGCCGTCAAAACAGTCCACTTATCGTCTGAATTGTAGATTGAAATGCGAGATTTCGTACAGCCTATACGTATGTTGTTTAATCTCCAAGTGTTTGCCGGTTTCTCTGTTATCACTAAAGTGGAGCGAAGCCGTGAATAAACAAAAGTTTTTCATTCTAAGAAATGTAAATTGTTTGACCTTTGAAATCTATGTTACGCTGTACAACTCGTGAAGCGTAGGACCAGCTTTCCATAATATTTTTTTTGTGAAATACGCTTGAGATCGCGTCCACGATACAGCGTTTCAAAACTTGTAAACTTTCCCTGTGCTTTTACGGAGACATGTTGAGTTTTGCCTTGTGTTGTTAACGGGTGCGGAGCTTTATAGGTGAGGTGCAGAAAAGCCACTAAAATGTCAAATTTCCTAAAAACAATGATTAGTAACGCGCACTTTATGAAGTACCCAACCATTCTGTACAGAGTTAAAGCGTTCAACTAGAATGACTTTTGCTATATCTTATTTACGGTCTTCATTTTACCCAGCAATTGTCTTATTTACAGCCTACATTTTCCCAAGCAATTGCCTTATGATTTTTTTTGTGTGGCTGAAACTATGTAGAATGAGCAATGTCTCAGTATGGATCAGGCGGTCAGTATTTCATCTTTGGGGTATCACGAATGAAAAATAAATTCGAATGGGCGAGAATTTTTAAACAACGCTTGCAGAGAGAGAATTGTCAAAAATATTATCTCGATAAACACATACCTCGTTTACACTCCAAAAAAGATAAAACTTATCAAAGATGCATAAATGTTACCTAATTAGTTATTTAAAATGTTAAGTAGAAACTCTTTTACTCTATTCCTGCATATATTAGGAAAACGGTTAAATATATCCTACTGAAGTTTCTTAAATCCCTCATGGCACTGTATTTAGCAAGCATATTTTGGTCATTTATAACTCGTCACACCATAAAAACTTCATATGATTAATGAATAGTTTTACCGATGAAAAAGAAAACTTATTTTTCCCTTCAAATGCCTAATTTAAACGGTAGTTGAAATTCAACATTATTCAAATTCCCCTCACTATCATTATATTCGTGACTGTAATGTTCTCTTTGCTAATTCTATAAACCGGAGACCTAAAAATCAGAAAAAATAATAAAAATAATAATGCCACAATTGACAACATATACTACTTAGGAATTCGTCCGGTCTTAGTCCGTCGGATGAAGCTCAAAATGTCATGTAAAATGAGAAAAAGAGCAATAATGTCACAACAATATTATTAGTCAAAACATGCACTGCATAGGAATTCGTCCGATTTTCGTCCGTTTGGACGAAACTCAAAAAGTCATGTAAAATCAGAAAAATAATAATAATGCCACAGTAATATTATTATTCATAACATGCACTGCATAGGAATTAGTTCCGTCTTGTACAATAAACACGCATCTTTTCAAGGTAGTCACGTCCACCATCGCTGGGTCCGAGTTAAAGCGGCCCATAGACGATCAATTTTATTCTCAATATAATTGACAATAATGGATATTGACAATTTAATTGATCGTTTGTGGGCTTGATTGACGACCGTCAATTAATTGACTTAGTGAGCAAAAAAAATTTCATCAATATATTGAGTCAATGATTTTGAAAATTAAATAGATCGTCTATGGGCCGCTTAACACTCTGCCGGCCGGTCCAGTGACCCAGTGGTCAGACAACTCCCGTCACCTCACCGGTACTTGATTACCGTCACAAAACTACTTATTTAAACAACAGCGGTTTCATTTTTGAAGCGAATGTTGTACAACTGGCTACGTGAGTTTTTTGAAAGTGTGGCATAGCTAAGTTGACTCGAAAGAATTCATATACCACCATTTACACGATTACGTAAATTGTCTTAAAATATGGCCCCAATGGCCCACTCTGCCTACCAAGGCCTAGCCAAATGCACCCGAAGGTCTGCAGTCGATACATCATCGTAAGAGAGCCTCAACTTCTACGGTTTAAAACTCTTCCGATATTTTCTGCTTATGGGATACTAGATTCAAGTTGTGACTGGCTGTATCCAGAATTACGGCACTGAGATGATAGTTTATTCTAATGGGACGTGAGTGAGACAATCGCAATCGCACTTGATTGATTTCAACTAACATCGTATTTATTCAAAGTTCTTAATTTATAGTATTACCAAAAGTTATGATTATTGTATTCTAATTTTTACCACTGCAGCCAAAATGGAGGCGATTACAGCTGTCATTTGACAGAGGTGAAAAATGTTCAATTTTTTCACGAAATTGTTCTCCAGTATGTACGTATGTACTGTAAAAAAGAATTAATTTATTTGGCATGTAGAGGAAAGTTATAAATTCAACAAACCCATGAAAAAAGTTGGGACTAATCCGTTAGCATTGAAGTGAATCGTTTCATATAACAGAAGAAGCAACAGTAATGTACCACCTCACACGGAAAAGAACGCAGAAATCATTTCACACAGCAGAAGAAGCAACAGTAATGTACCACCTCACACGGAAAAGAAGGCAGAAATCATTTCACACAACAGAAGAAGCAACAGTAATGTACCACCTCACACGGAAAAGAAGGCAGAAATCATTTCACACAAAAGAAGAAGCAACAGTAATGTACCACCTCCCGCGGAAAAGAAGGCAGAAATCATTTCACACAACAGAAGAAGCAACAGTAATGTACCACCTCACACGGAAAAGAAGGCAGAAATCATTTCACACAACAGAAGAAGCAACAGTAATGTACCACCTCACACGGAAAAGAAGGCAGAAATCATTTCACACAGCAGAAGAAGCAACAGTACAGTAATGTACCACCTCACACGGAAAAGAAGGCAGAAATCATTTCACACAGCAGAAGAAGCAACAGTAATGTACCACCTCACACGGAAAAGAACGCAGAAATCATTTCACACAGCAGAAGAAGCAACAGTAATGTACCACCTCACACGGAAAAGAACGCAGAAATCATTTCACACAACAGAAGAAGCAACAGTAATGTACCACCTCACACGGAAAAGAAGGCAGAAATCATTTCACACAACAGAAGAAGCAACAGTAATGTACCACCTCCCGCGGAAAAGAAGGCAGAAATCATTTCACACAACAGAAGAAGCAACAGTAATGTACCACCTCCCGCGGAAAAGAAGGCAGAAATCATTTCACACAACAGAAGAAGCAACAGTAATGTACCACCTCCCGCGGAAAAGAAGGCAGAAATCATTTCACACAACAGAAGAAGCAACAGTAATGTACCACCTCACACGGAAAAGAAGGCAGAAATCATTTCACACAACAGAAGAAGCAACAGTAATGTACCACCTCACACGGAAAAGAAGGCAGAAATCATTTCACACAACAGAAGAAGCAACAGTAATGTACCACCTCCCGCGGAAAAGAAGGCAGAAATCATTTCACACAACAGAAGAAGCAACAGTAATGTACCACCTCACACGGAAAAGAAGGCAGAAATCATTTCACACAACAGAAGAAGCAACAGTAATGTACCACCTCACGCGGAAAAGAAGGCAGAAATCATTTCACACAACAGAAGAAGCAACAGTAATGTACCACCTCACGCGGAAAAGAAGGCAGAAATCATTTCACACAACAGAAGAAGCAACAGTAATGTACCACCTCCCGCGGAAAAGAAGGCAGAAATCATTTCACACAACAGAAGAAGCAACAGTAATGTACCACCTCACGCGGAAAAGAAGGCAGAAATCATTTCACACAACAGAAGAAGCAACAGTAATGTACCACCTCACACGGAAAAGAAGGCAGAAATCATTTCACACAACAGAAGAAGCAACAGTAATGTACCACCTCCCGCGGAAAAGAAGGCAGAAATCATTTCACACAACAGAAGAAGCAACAGTAATGTACCACCTCACGCGGAAAAGAAGGCAGAAATCATTTCACACAACAGAAGAAGCAACAGTAATGTACCACCTCCCGCGGAAAAGAAGGCAGAACGGCTGTGCCTGCTTCTTCTGAGATCATTGGTCACGCATGCCGGGCAGAGCTATTATTTACTTCAGTCCAACGGCTCGAGACAAAGGAGATTTTTCATCAAGGAATATGATGGAACAATAGTGATAACTGTAAATTTCATTTTAAAATCTATCTTCTGTTTGAAAAACAGTTTGTTTTCTTCTCAAGTTAACGTCAAAGTATGGCTGGATCTATGCATATTATTGATTCAGTAAAACATTTCAAAGTTGGTTTTTCTAATGTACTTGAACAAGACACAGCTGGTTAACCCCTACTTTTTACAAAGTGAAATGAACATTTAAATGAAGCGCAAAATTTACTTCTTACCTTTTTCAAAGGTTAGAATTCACTGTGGATTATAGCAAGTCACGACGCGTTGTGCTCTTAACTAAACTGTCAAAAAAAATACAGAGATGATGATGACTGACATCACCTCCCACCACCACAGCTCGAAGAGCACTAAGGAGCCTAGGAGGTATAGGACTATAGGCCGTGCGGTAAGCCTACTGTCGAGTGTCGACTGGTACCGATATGTACTACTGACCAGCCTTTCGATCTCGCCTTTATACGCGTAGTCAAACGTACGGCGCGCTCGTCTAAATCAGCTTGACGAGGATAGTGATATGGCCGAGATAAACATCCGTATGAACTTTCATGTTTGGTCACAAGTGGAAGCGATAATCTCGAAAAGATTTCACTTTAAAGATTATTCAAGGCTTATTTAAATTGAGCGAGACTTATTTGTACATTTGAGACAAGACTTAAGGATTGTTTCGAAAAATTGTTATTGATTCATTTCTCGTTGGGTACACTCGTGCATGATTTTTTTTTTGGGGGGGGGGGGGGGGGTTTGTACCTGCATTATTAGTCATAATTAAAATTCTGTTATTTGCTCTTTTAAATATTTATTTTTCGTTTTCTTGTATATAACGTTCCTTGTATTCACTTGCAGCAATTTCTATTCTCTAAAAAAAGAAAATATTTCAGTATTTTTCTATGACTCTATTTTGAATCTCTTATCATCGGAAATGTCAAAGATAAAAGTAATTTATTGCCCCTAAATTGGTTTCATTATTAATGTTCATTTGCCTGTTACCTTGACAGTGTTAATTAAACGGGGAGCATTTCCTGTTTACCTTCATTTATGTTTCAAAACTGCAGAAAAACCCTGCTCGAAGTACTATACTACTGAAAAAAGAACTTCATTATTTACACGAGTTTGGCGATTTTAGCGTGGTACTTCACATTTTTAGTACCTGTGTAGAGTTCATGTGTAATATAGTTTCAATGTACTATTTATGTGCAATGTAGCACCAATTTATTACCAAAATTTATTTAGTATCAATTTACTGCCAACGTGCAATATATGTGCAATATCAATATATCAATGTTCAATTCATGTGCAATTCAGTACCAATTTGTTACCAAAGTCCAATTTAGTACCAATGTTCAATTCATGTGCAATTTAGGTCCAATTTATTACCGAAGTGCAATTTAGTACCAAATTCTAAAACCTTGCCCTCTCGTGTCAGTGTTCGTGGCGGACAATGTGAGAATGCGAGTTTTGACGCACTTCAAGAAATTTTAAAAATATATTTTTCATTCAATTATTTGTGTCCTCACGACGCTAGGCTACCTGAAATCTAATTATTTAAACCGTATTTCCGATGTTAAGGGACGGATTATCAAGCAAGGTATGTAATACTTGTACGACAACGTCAACCGCTTAAAAATATTGCATTTTCTAGTAATAGAAAGCCAAGAAAGATACTGGAATGAGGCAATTTTCGGAATAGAGCTATTTTTAACTTTCATACGATTATTAAACATCGTACAAGATAAATATTCCCGACATTTACGTTTTCGTTACGGTAGAGCCGGCGGCAAAAGTTCACCTGTAGACTTGGTTACTCTACGCGCAATTTTGTCAGCCAATGCGTGGTGTTTTCATCAGCTACTGATAAAAATACAGCGTTAGACCATCTATTTAGTTGCCCCACGCTTTGCGCGTAATCCAATTGGGAAAAAGTTAAAACTGGGGCATTTAACGCCTTGGTTGCAACGTCACCCGCCGGGGGAAATATAAATTATTGGAAATATATAAACTTGTCTCTAAAAATAATCAGCGGAAGTATTTATGTTATCAGGAACAATTTAGGCAGCTAGAAGAACTAGTTTTGTTATCAATAATTCAAATTTGAGTCTCTAGTATTGATGGTGAGTAGTGATAGTGAATGCCCCGGAAGACTTGAGTTACTTTATGAAAATCTGTAAATATTGAAATGAAATACTTTGAACCACTCATCTAGAAAGATATGGCAGATAAATCTAACCATAATCTGGCTTTCGAACGGTTTTCAACAAGATGCACCGACAATAACTTCATGCATCGTGAACAACTGCACATTTGATCATTTCATGTTAAATAATTTAAAGTTGTATTTAAATTATAGTGAACCGTGTTACTATGTGTCCATTTTATAGATATAATGCATACCTCAAGTTCTAAACTTTTGTTCGACACACTAAACTGGACGTCGAACAAAATTATCTCATTTTAATTATGTTAAAAATACCTTGCCTGGAGTTAAAAAAAATGCAAGTTTGAACTAAAGTTGACCAGGCAAAGTCTACACTACTTAGCGTATGACAACTGCTACCTAAGCAGCAAAACAGCCTGGTAAATTAAACTTCTCTCGTTATTATTCTTATTATTATTATATAAGAAAGTTTTAGCCTCCCTTAACCACGACAAAGATGTTCCAAGAGAGGAAAGAGGAAGGCACCATTTAGTATGGAGTTGAGGGAACGCGGAATCTATGCATAAGGTGCACAGAAACAGTAAGCTAGGAAAGAAGTTCATGAAACAAGAAAAAAGTTGAAGAAGAAAGTAGTAGGTGCTGAAAAACAGGACAGCAGTGAACCGAAAAAAAGATGGTCCGTAACAAAACAAAAACCTATTTTATTACAACAAAAAGGAAGCCTACCTAACCTTTAGCTCGGGCCCTCACATAGTCCCCCTGGGAGCGCTAATTCCCATAGATACAATAGTTGTATCCCCCTGAGGGGAACTTCTCTCGTTCATTCTGGATTGTGTTTCTGATAAATTCACCGATTTTTCCACACTGCTTCAAACAGATAACGAATCTCGCGATGGCCGGAGAATTTCTCAGGCTTACCGTCGAGTTCTTCTGTGTTGTTGGCTGCTACCAAGGAGGTTTAATGGAATATCCAACTTCCTTGGCTGCTACAGCGCTTCTTGCTGGGACACTTGAGTGCCTGGGACACTATCGTGCCTGGGACACTGGCGTGCCTGGGACACTGGCGTGCCTGGGACACTGCTAGTTGGGACAACATTTTGAGACACCACTTTTTGCAGACACCTCATATAGTGGTGACTATTATTATTATTATTATTATTATGTATTATGATTTAACTAAAAACATTATATTATGATGCAGTCAATTATTTTGACACTCGTGTAGACAACGCATTTTCCATTTTGACAAGCTTTATTCTTTTAAAACATTCATCTTTTGATGATATATGTGTACAGCAACGTGCATCAGTGCAGTGTACAGTGCATCAGTGCAGTGTACAGTGCATCAGTGCAGTGTACAGTGCATCAGTGCAGTGTACAGTGCATCAGTGCAGTGTACAGTGCATCAGTGCAGTGTACAGTGCATCAGTGCAGTGTACAGTGCATCAGTGCAGTGTACAGTGCATCAGTGCAGTGTACAGTGCATCAGTGCAGTGTACAGTGCATCAGTGCAGTGTACAGTGCATCAGTGCAGTGTACAGTGCATCAGTGCAGTGTACAGTGCATCAGTGCAGTGTACAGTGCATCAGTGCAGTGTACAGTGCATCAGTGCAGTGTACAGTGCATCAGTGCAGTGTACAGTGCATCAGTGTAGTGTACAGTGCATCAGTGCAGTGTACAGTGCATCAGTGCAGTGTACAGTGCATCAGTGCAGTGTACAGTGCATCAGTGCAGTGTACAGTGCATCAGTGCAGTGTACAGTGCATCAGTGCAGTGAACAGTGCATCAGTGCAGTGTACAGTGCATCAGTGCAGTGTACAGTGCATCAGTGCAGTGTACAGTGCATCAGTGCAGTGTACAGTGCATCAGTGCAGTGTACAGTGCATCAGTGCAGTGTACAGTGCATCAGTGCAGTGTACAGTGCATCAGTGCAGTGTACAGTGCATCAGTGCAGTGTACAGTGCATCAGTGCAGTGTACAGTGCATCAGTGCAGTGTACAGTGCATCAGTGCAGTGAACAGTGCATCAGTGCAGTGTACAGTGCATCAGTGCAGTGTACAGTGCATCAGTGCAGTGTACAGTGCATCAGTGCAGTGTCTCTTCAACTTTCAAGCATCTTGAAAATGAATTCAATTCCGTCAATTCAGTCACTTATTTACAAAATATCAATTGACTCTTGATCTACACATGTACTTTATGGGACCAAAGGAATGGGTTAATAATTTCCGCATAAATCCTCAATTAGCGTTTCTATACTGGAACGAAATTGGACAATTAAGACTACTTAGCATCTGGAAACCACCTGAGGTTGCCGATGCCAAGTGCTCTTTCTCAGCAAACTTTGGCCTAATCAAAACAAAAAAAAATCTAGACACCATGGCAGTGGCAGGTACATAAAGGGACGCAAAAAAAACAAAGTCCTGCCGCTTCCACTCACCTGTTCCTCCCTCCTCTACCCCCGCCTTTAAAATGATGGTCTACTTCATTTAATTAAAACTTCATAAGATCAAATGTTTGTCAAATGAGATCTTAACACGTTCCATGTGTGTACCCGACGGTAAATTACTCATTCATGTATCTTTATGAATGAATAAAATATCACCTGTTTCGCGACCTCTTTAACGCTTTCCCCGCGTATTGGGCCATATGTGTACCAATAGGTATATTGCGCATTTACGTACCGGTATAAATGAATGACATTTCTTCTGTTTCGCGATCCTTTTAACAAATAAATTTCATCACACAAGGTGAAATATATCGTGCAATTGTACTTGTCATGTTTCTTAAGAAGGATAAAAATGTATCCGAGCAGTAAAGTTAATTTCCCCATTCTGCAACTTACAACGAACCAAACCAACCGTTTACAAAAGCGAAAACGCGGTGAGCGCGTTAAGTAACCCTCACACCCTGGTCTTGAAAATAAATAACTCAAAATCAGGTATGACTATCCCACGGCAAAGAAAACACTCTAAGTCAAGATAATGTCAAGTTAAGCAACGAGAATACGAAAGACCACTCGAAAATAATATACACTTTTTGTACACATTTTTTTCAATTATTTTGCTAATAATAGATAGTACACAGATAGGTCCATAAAGATTAATGCAATTTGTTTAAATTGTTAAAGCTCCTTACGTTTAAATCTCTAACACTCGACGCCTACTTGATCCATGAACTTCCCTTTTGCCTAAATGTGATCCATTTCAATTCATTCCCAAGGCGCCGCACTCCTATCCAAGAATGAGCAAAGCAAGTCATCAAGCGTCGGCAAAATTGTCAAACCTGACCGGGGCAGGAGAAGCAATCCAGCACGGCTGAAGCAGCAACAGCTCCCCGATGTCCAGTGAGAGATAATGATCAGTGGCCGCGTCTGCGCAGCGTCCCGCCGCATCTCTGCGGTAACGTCAAGAGATGTTCACGTTTGTGTGGGATTTGCTGAAACGAACTAAAGGAAACTACATAAAATGTGATAGGCTGTGTGCTGGGCTGTGTGTGTGTGTGCTGGGCTGTGTGTGTGTGTGCTGAGCTCTGTGTCTGGATGATGGGCTGTGTGCGCGCTGGGCTCTGTGTGTGTGTGTGTGTGTGTGTGTGTGTGTGTGTGTGTGTGTGCTGGGTTGAGTACGTGTGTGCTGGGCTGTGTGGGTGCTGAGCTGTGTGGGTGCTGAGCTGTGTGGGTGCGGAGCTGTGTGGGTGCTGAGCTGTGTGGGTGCTGAGCTGTGTGGGTGCTGAGCTGTGTGGGTGCTGGGCTGTGTGTGTGTGTGGGTGCTGTGCTGTGTGTGTGTGTGTGTGCGCGCGCGCGGAGCTGTGTATGTGTGTGTGTGCTCGGGTGTTGGTGTGTGCTGGGCTGTGTGTTGCTCTTTTTTAAGTGAACGTTTCATTTCGAAAGAAATCGCTTTCATGTTTTCAATTGAAATTTTCATCAGGCTGAAATACAAATTATTTTCATTCTACCAAACTATTCTTAACATCTTTAGAAGTAATTTTGAAAATTTATCAAAATTTGAAAAAGAAAAATTCGAAGATAATGATCCGAAACAAGAAATTGGATTAAGCAGTGAAATTGTTAATTCTTTCTTTATATATTTGTAGTTTTCAGCGTAACTTTGCATTTACTTCGTATTAGATTGAGAAGATATTTTTCGTATTACTCAACTAAGTCCGTAAAACATAATCTTAGTTTTATCGAAATACTCGAATTTTTCATTGAACATGAGAAACTTAGTCCGTCCTATTCTACAGAGACTGATGCCCCTTGAGCAGAAAACAGAACTGGAGTGAACCGAAAGAAGTGGTCAGTAATAAAATAATCCTGCTCTATTTCAACACAATTATGGCCAACCTATCCTATAACTCGGACCTCACCTACTCCCCTTTGGAACGCTAATTCCCATGCATTCAACAGTTACAGCCTTCTGATGGGTGGCTGTAAACATCACTAAAATTACTTGATAGCATAAAAAAATCAGTTACATCAAGGTAACCTAGGGTCGGCACCAACAATCTGACGTCGGCAAAAGTTAATGGTCGGCAATATTGTCTAAGTCAGGAGAAAAGGGAAAAAATGGCTTGGAGTCAGGAGGAACCTGACTAGGAGTCAGGAGGAACCTGACTAGGAGTCAGGAGGAACCTGACTAGGAGTCAGGAGGAACCTGACTAGGAGTCAGGAGGAACCTGACTAGGAGTCAGGAGGAACCTGACTAGGAGTCAGGAGGAACCTGACTAGGAGTCAGGAGGAACCTGACTAGGAGTCAGGAGGAACCTGACTAGGAGTCAGGAGGAACCTGACTAGGAGTCAGGAGGAACCTGACTAGGAGTCAGGAGGAACCTGACTAGGAGTCAGGAGGAACCTGACTAGGAGTCAGGAGGAACCTGACTAGGAGTCAGGAGGAACCTGACTAGGAGTCAGGAGGAACCTGACTAGGAATCAGGAGGAACCTGACTAGGAATCAGGAGGAACCTGACTAGGAATCAGGAGGAACCTGACTAGGAGTCAGGAGGAACCTGACTAGGAGTCAGGAGGAACCTGACTAGGAGTCAGGAGGAACCTGACTAGGAGTCAGGAGGAACCTGACTAGGAGTCAGGAGGAACCTGACTAGGAGTCAGGAGGAACCTGACTAGGAGTCAGGAGGAACCTGACTAGGAGTCAGGAGGAACCTGACTAGGAGTCAGGAGGAACCTGACTAGGAGTCAGGAGGAAATGTAAAGGCCTCAAAAATATCCATCATCATTTCAGATAAAGGTAATGGGAAAATCACGAGGTTGGCTCGTAAACACGAAGGTCTAAGACCAGTTAACAAGGATTTTAATGGTTTTACTCACCTAGAAACAGTCTGGGCTTTAACCGTATCTCACCCGTTTGTGTGTTTTCTCAACTACACGTCCGATAGTTTTCAGCAACTGTGACTTTACACATTTTTTATCGTCATAAAAAATTTTCAAATTAGACTTCCCCGTTTTCGGCTAACGAAATTTTCATTGATAAATTTGAAAAGATACGATGACAATGAAACTTTCCAATGACAATGAATTTGAAACTTCATTGTGCCATAGTTGCTGTTAATGCCTTTATAGGTCCTGAAAGAGCCTGGTTTTAGTGCCAGAAATACCTAATTATGAAGCCATTAACTATCTGTTGTTGTTTATCTTCAACACGTTAACTGCGATGGGTTAAACTGAAGTCCAACATTCAATTCAGATTTAAAGTCAATTGTGGTAATCAACTTTGAAAATAGCAAACATTAACTGGATCGGGCGCTTATTTAACTTTCATAAAGTATTAATTAAAAATGAGTTAGTGACTGCAGGTTGGTCAGCAGCACGATGAAAATCATGTAAGTGACCACCGGTGTGTCACTTCGCTGGAAATGTGTCAACACGTTGGTCGCGATGTGAGCCGCCAGTGGTCACAAAGGGAATTGTAAGGACCGACTGGTAGTCACAAATTCGGTTTTCATAAATACTTTATCAAAGCCAAATAAGGGCCCGATACCGTTAATGTTTGCTTTTTCAAATTTTCCTACCACCATCAAGTTAAAATTCAAGTTGAATGTTGATCTTCAGTTTAACCCCTCTCGGTCAACTGTCACGTGGCTGTATGTCCGGGCTCTAGTAATGAGTTATATCTCCATATGGGTATGCTCACGGTACCATCTCGGGAAGACGTAGGTAAGCTGGAATACTCACCAAGTGCAAGTAATCGTGATCACATTCTTGTCTACTAACTGTTCCCATTACGATACACAAATAAAAACTCGTTCGGCACCAGCAAACGTGATAAATGGAACACGTTAAATTTCTCCGATTTTCAATATTTACGAAGGGAAAGAAGCAAAACCATGAAAGAAAGATCGGTAAGTTTATTTCAAAATGAAAATACAAGTAACTTAAGCATTTCAGTTTTCCAGGTTATTGTTAATGACGACAATTTCCTCAAACACACCACATATACCGGCAAAACCTTGAAGAGCTTTATTAAGTCTTCAACGATATGCAAGAAATGAGATTAATGCACAAAATAAAAGCCGTAAAACAGACACCCATTCTGTAGGAAGTCAAATTTAAAACCAAGTCCCACAAAGTTACAAAATTGAAGCTCCACAGCTTCTCGCCACCAGCGTAGCTGGCTACAGATGCCTGCAAGATTAACGATCTGTCATAGCTGCGCAGACTTTTCAGTTGTCACTATGCCTCCTTCAGGGCAATAAAATTTTCCATCATAAGTGATCCAGAATTTTACTCGATACGTGAGACGAAGTAAACCGAGCTCGGTTAAAAATGAGACACTTATTCTAGAGTAAAAACCAAATCAACATCATAATGAAAGAGAAATTTAACCCAAGAAGAAAACAAAGCAACATACTGGGCACCAACTTGCCATATGGAACTCATTTCTTGATCCTCACCAATAGCGAACATTAACGAAACATTTTTACTGTTTTATACGCCCTACATAAGAGAATACTAAGACGAAACATACAATAATTACGCAAAACGGTTATGGATTTTGAATGAAAAATGATATAAATTAAAATTACATTGAGTATATACTTTTAGTTGGTACCCACTTAGAACAACCAATGATTAAGTACTATGAAGAGCACGTCCTGTACATTCAATTAGCTATCAGTGTTAAGGATACACGAGCTGAACATAAAGACCAGATGAAATAAAATGCGATAAAGAATACTTTCTAAATTCTGCCCCGCATTCCGTCTGGCAACGATCATCTCCCATTAGGAAGTTCTTACAAATCAAAGAAACCATCCAACTACCAAAAATAAAAATAATCTTAAACCTAAAACTAGGCAACTACTTTCGAAAATCGTTACATGGACTTCTGCAGCCCGTAGTCGAAGCGCATACCTACTACTGCTAATCTAGTCTTACTAATACTACCATCAGAGAGCAAAATAAACATCCCGTGGACTCAACATCCGACGCAGCGACCATCATCATCGAAGTCCTTCCAAGAACACGGTAGGATTTCAATACTCAATGGTCACTCGAGACTTCCCTTCTACTGCTCATCTGCGGCAGCGTACCTTATCTACATCACCAGAGGACGTGCACACCAACACGTGTGCTGGTTCTCCTACTCTGCTTCTCAAGATCGGCGGTCAACAAAATCCGGTGATCGCGCGTTCTTTGTTACCTTAAATGCGGTTGTCAGCATCCAGTTATGGGTGGCTCGTTTTTTTTTTTTTTGAGTTCAAAAGGCATTGGTGCCATTTTCGTCACTCGACATAACGGGGCGCCACCCTAAACGCGAACTGACCATTCCCTTCTCGAAAGTTGAAGCTGGGAAGCTAAGCAGTGGTTTGGTTAGCCCCACGGCCTGGGGAACTGGCGACACATTCACGTGCGTCCTCGTCGCCCTGGATGAGGCAAGGTCTTTTGCATTTCTCCTGCAAAGTGCACTTCAGCACCTGAAAAAAAACAATACTCCTTGAGAGACTTGCCATTTCATATCGTCGATTGGCAAACACTCATCTTTCCAAATGAGCAGTGGTGGGCAGCGATAAAGCGATGAGCGATAAATCCAAAAACAACTCTATTTTTGCTACTTATGCGCTTGAAAACTTTTATATTTAAAACACCGTATATTACTTAATAACTCTTCTCGCTCACTGCCCAGGGACATGAGGGAGCTCAAGCGGGAGATGGCGAGAATGTCCACAGATCCCGAACTCCCGGGAAAGTTCCACACCCTTTCCTGAGTCACATCACTGCTGCTGGCCTTCGAGCGGAAAAAGTCCTTCACTGTCCTCTTGCCTGACATCTTGATTCTCACTAATAACTAAATTCACTATGCTCGAACACTGAAGCGAGCGGGCTACGACACTAATTAATAACGCAATATAAAACGAAAAAACCTAAACAATTTCCTGAAAAGGAAAAGTTAAAACACAAAATCACGCGGCGTTCGTACGAACGGGAGGCACGCGCGAGGCGCACCTCAAAACGCCAAAAATATATATAATTAATGTATATTAGTTTTATTTAAGATAGCAATATACAACAAGAATTAAGTATATATAAGTTATAACACATAAAGAGGCTTTGGATCCCTGATATCACTATGAAATATAGAGCTGAGATCAGATACTTCCAGTTGGAAGCATCAACAATGACAACCAGCGTTGCCAGATTAAAATTTCCATAATAAGCCAAAAAACTAGAATTTTTGAGAAATGTTCGACTGAAAAAAAGCCTGATTTTGGAAATTCGGCCTAAAAAACACCAATCTGGCAACCCTGGTGACAACAGCAGCGCGGGCCCCATCAGTTTGCCGCGCAACAATGAGCCTGTACTCTCCCGCAGTACCAGTTTTTCGTCTTCTACTTCATCACTGGATTTACCGCGGGAGAATACGAAAGCGATAAATTTTTCCAGTCATGCGATAAACGAACGATAAGCACTAATTTTTCTGTTGCAGCATTATCACTTTATCGCATTATCGCTTCACTTATCGCAATGCCCACGACTGCAAATGAGAAAATGAAAACGAGCTTCCATTGAGCAAGCCATGGCAATCAAAATAAATGTAAGCATTTCAATAACTTTCAATGAACTTTCAACAACAACTTTCACACATTAAATTACAATAAATTTCTCACATTAAGTTCTAAGAATACCACGCTCAACAAACAAGCAAGGGGGATTCTACTGTGCACCCTCATACGCACGCGATTGATACCAGTCTCCGTAAGCCGAGAGGTTCCTCTAAGTCAACTGCACAATCACTCCATATGAGACCCCAATACTTTTGAAGTTACATTTAAACACAAGCTAGTTTTCAAGACATCTTCAGTGATCGAGCGAGCTTCACGGTAACCTATAGAATGTCAAACAGACTGAAAGAAAGCTGCGCATATTTATCATTTTCTAGTAGAGAATGAAGAATAATTACCATTGTAGAGAATAAAGAATAATTAGAATGGTAGAGAATAAAGAATAATCACAATTCTAGAGAATAAAGAAAAATTACAACGGTAGAGAAGAAAGAACTATTAAAATTGCATAAAATAAAAAACTATTGAAATTGTAGAGAAGAATAAAGAATATTGATAGTTGCTGAGCAAGGAAACCTAGAACAGACAATAGATTCCCGCCTGGCATGCAGAAACACAACTCACCAACACTGGACGTGAGGGAGTTGAGCGAGAAAGGCAGCTTGCCGATAGCCTCCCGAGTCTCTCCCGTGAGCAACATGATGACGGGCTTCCTGTGCTCCAGGTAATTGAGGTCATCCTCGTCACTTCTCTTGGGGGTGCCGGGGCGAGATGTGGCAGCCTCCATACGGTCGCTGTACATACTGCCCACCGCGCGGGGTTTGGAAGACTCCGGCGCATACTCCAGGCGGGCGAAATAGTGGCAGCATTCCAGGATTTGGAACCAGCGCCTGCAAAGGGAAAGTTGGGCATCAGTGAAGGGATTTCATAGAATTCTCAGTGGTCGCAGTGACACAGCTGGTAAAAGGATTTTATTTTGCTAGACTTTGCTTCGCTATATGCCATTGGTGAATCAGTTAGAGAAACGAGAAACCCTTTCTGGTTTCGAGCTTCATCAAGTAAAATTTGAGCACTCGGTATTTAACAATGTGCAAATGAGCCAGATGATGAGTGCAAAAATTTCAATTGGTAAATGTCAAGTATTTTGGTCAAAAAAGAACACAAAACAAAGCACCAAGTAGTGAGAAAAATTTTTGTTGCAGGCTATATCCGCCACAAAACCGTATATTACAATAAATTCTGTCTCAGATTAGGTATAAGCAAGAGCATTCAATTAGGCAGTTAATACGTAAAAAATGATAGAATTTCTTCGAAAAAAAGGAGGGAAAATTGTTAGAACATGGGAGATATTGATATTGACGTTCTATCTAACTTGCCTTAATCCATGGAATTTTTGTGAGCCTGACAATATTGCACCAGATCTGGTAACACACAAACCCCACTACTTAAAAACAAAACAGCTTTTGTCTGAATTGAGCTGAACACTCATTGGAATTTAAAACTGAGCAGCTTTTAGTAAATCTAACGAGTAGTCAGAAATAAAAATTTTCAACTTTCACACAAACAGAGTTACAGCGGTTCCCGTTTCAATTCGCAGAAGGCACACTAAAGCTGTTGAATGAAAAGCCCCCTACGGAGGTAAAAGGCACATTAAAGTCGTTGAATGTGAAGCAGCACATGCAAAATCAGCTCAACTCTTCATGGAAGGACGTAGGGAAGGACTACTCACAAACTGCATAGATTAGATTAGATTATTAGTTAGTTTAGGCCTCCCTATCCGCAACAAAGGCTATCCAAAGAGAGGAAGGAAGAAGGCACCATTTAGTATGGAGTTGAGGAATCGCGGAATCTATGAAGAAAGGGCACAGAAACAGAAAGCTAAGAAAGAATATCATGAAACAAGAAAAAGTTGAAGAAGAAAGTAGTAGGTGCTGAAAACAGGACAGCAGTGAACCGACAAAAGATGGTCCGTAACAAAACAAAAACCTTTCTATTTTAACAAAAAGGAAGCCTACCTAACCTTTAGCTCAGGCCTTTACATTGTCCCCCTGGGAGCACTAATTCCCATAGATACAATAGTTGTATCCCCTTGAGGGGCTCACAAACTGCATAGCCTATCCGCAAAAAACTACAGCTTAAGAACTTTCAGCGAGCGTCTACATATTAGAAAGAAACTGAACCCTTCAGTTACATTTGAAAACGCTCAAGTTGAAACACTTAAAAGTGAAAACAAAAAGTTGAAACACCTAAAAGTGAAAACAAAAAGTTAAAACACCTAAAAGTGAAAACAAAAAGTTAAAACACCTAAAAGTGAAAACGTTAAGTCGAAACATCTGAAAGTGAAAACGTAAAGTCGAAACATCTGAAAGTGAAAACGTAAAGTCGAAACATCTGAAAGTGAAAACGCAAAGTCGAAACATATGAAAGTTAAAACGCAAACACCTAAAAGCGAAAACGGCAAGTCGAAACCACTAAAAGACAAATTCAGAGCCCCTCGGTAGAGCACTAAGCCACTAACCAAGGCATTTTGTGCTGCTTGCCAGGGTAGTTGACGCCAGGCACCCTCCTGTGCTCGGCGTTACCCTGCAGTCGCAGCCGCCCCCCCGGCAGCGTCCGCCGGACCTGGTAATCCAACCACCGGGACGCGTCGCGAGCGGTCCCCATGCGGCGCTTCAGGTCATCCAGGTGCGACAACACTGCCAGGAAATGCTATTGATGAGTCTCTCACCTACACTGGGAGTCTAATTCTTACAGAAAACCATATCAATAGTTACATTTGAAAGTTAAATATGAGTGAGTGGCAAGATCCTAGCGCTTAAGGTCGTCCAGGTGCAACAACACTGCCAGGCAACGCAATTGACTATTTTCTCACCTACACTGGGTGTCTAATACTTACAGGAAAATAAATCGTCACATTCGAAAAGTTAAATACTTCAAACTGAACTGTAGGTGCCAAGTTCGTCGATAGAAAGTAAATTTACGTCTCTCTCCCAGTATTTGGAAGCTTTAATACCATTGTCAAATTGAGAGGATTGAAAAAAATGTTTCGATGACGTACGCATCATCACTTCATCAACAAGAGCAAAAGTCTATGCTCATAAGCTAACTATTATCTGCTAAGTAGTAGAGTAACTATTATCTGCCAAGTGTTGTTCAAAGCACGTATACAGCAAAATATCAAGCCAAGCTTTATTCTGAAACTTGAAATGAACCACTCTTTAACTCGTATTGTCAGCGCTGTCAAAGGAAAGGTCTCCAGCGTTCTTTAAATTAGATGCATGCGACGGAAACAAAGAAAAACATTTTAACTAGAACTGAAACAAACAAGCCCTTGCCTACATCAAATTCAACTACTTATTCTGCACCTTCGAGGACACAAACGATCCGTATCTTTTACAAACATCTATTTCAAATAATCTGCAATGGGAGTTACCTTGGAGAGGCACAACGACGGCATTCTCGAGCTTCAGCAGCGCAGTGAGAGTGGGCCGGTAGTGCGACAGACATAGTGCGTCGGGGACGATGTAAGCGAACTTCTCCGTGGGAGATGCAGTCCCACACTTGGACAAAGCAGATGTGGACAGCTCGTGTCGCAGCCAGCGCTCCGTCAGAAGCTGCTGATCTGAGTGTGGAGGCAACAATCAATTTCACTTTTGTCAATGGGCTTGGAAGCTGTAAGTTCGGGTTCAACAACTTATGAAAGTCCCTGAGTTGGATTTAAGCTGTGCTGTTGGGTGTTTATAACCTTAACTTGAGCTTAGACTATGTCTACAACGCAAAATGTAACAAAAAATAGTAGATCACTTTCAGCAAGCCTGTCATAAAATCTAAACAGAAAAACCGCCATGGCACACCAGTCACACTATAGAAACATATTAGACCTACAACAAAGATACCCAATTTAACAACTTAGAACCCTTGCTCGGGTAAACAAATATACGTGATTCAAGATCCATTGGCTTATTTCTGAAATAATCAGTTATCGCATCTTGGTATATGCTATATACCAAGCCTTTTCCTTTTTTTAGTTGAGGGTGGCTGAGCATCATTTACATGATACTTTACAGGGATTGTACATGATAGGGGTTCCCCAGGCCCCTAGTCACGCCGGAGCTTTAGGCCTCATTTTTCTCTCGTTTAGTGCTCAGGTAACATTCTTTGAGGACAGTGACCACACTCCAGGCAACGACCCTGATTTGCCGCATCAGCGTTTTTCACGCCAACTGCCGCGTACAGGGCTCGAACCCGTGCAGGAAGCACAAGACGCAAGCGCTCTGCACATTCGGCTACTGCAAGGTATATCGCTTCTCAATTGTATCAATTTTAAAAAAAATGCCGTCAGTAACAAAGATGAAAGAAAACTACTACAAAATGGACAGACACTCACCAGCTAGTCTCTTACGCGTCTTCTCCTCCTCAGATGCTCCAGAAAGGCCGGTAGATGAGCGTTGGCCTTTGCCTCCCTCTACATGATATGCTACAGCACCTCTCTTCTGGTCATCTGAGACAGGAGACGGAGTTCCACGGTCTACGAGGCTACCATCTCTTGAAAAGTGTCCATTTCTGGAGCCCGCTGAAGCATTCCTATCATCAGAACTGAGCAGAGGTGAGTTCTGGCAGCTATTGTTCGCACTACTAGCGAAGGTCCTGTTTTTCGATTCATTAGCTCGGTCAAAAGAACCTACAGAACTGAGAGAACTGACTGACTGAGACGTCCTTCCTTCTCTGGAGGGATACTGGCTGCGCAAGTTGTTAACCGTAAGCTCTGGAGTTCTCCGTCCTGCACGCTCTTGACGGTAGCTTTTCCCACCAGTCGATACTTTCCAACCGGACGCAGTGGAGTCTGGGTTAATTGCATCACGATCGCGGGTCGTCCGCTGCTCGAACTCATTGATGGGTGATTTTCGAGCATCATCGTAATGGGTATAGCGGTCACGATGGTGTCGACGACGCGGGCGGTATTTTCTGCCAGGCTTTTGGTCATCTTGGTAGCGAGGTTTTCCACGCGACCTGCAGTCAGACCTTTGGCGTGATGGGTAACGTCCTCGCTCCCTATACTTGTTTCTCAGAACTCCGTTCATCTTGCTTCCGTTTACGTAATAGAATTTCTCAACGTCTTCATCGTGATTCTGCCGAAACTCATTTGAACCCTCGTAAGGCAAGGCTGGAGTTGCGTCATCAGACACCATATAAAAAGCCCGAGTTCTGCCGTCGTACTCCAATGGGCACCCGGCAAACCGTGTGAGTTGGAACACAATCTTGCGAAGCCGCATGGTCCTGATCAGTGTCAGCTCTGCCGCATTGAGGCAAGAACGAGGCAAGAGCTGCAACGTTGTTTCCTTTTTATTAACAGGAGAGTTCACGTCCAATCCTGGGAAGACGTGATCCTTCTGAGGCTGGACGCCAAGCTTTTGGAGCGACTTGAGCAGGAAGCCCACCAAAGCTCTGGGTTTTTCTTTGCACAAATACTCTGCTATGACGTCAGGCAATACTGGGCGAAGAAGGTCATCCTCTGGTAATGTGAAGTTGTCTAGTTCAGACCAGTCGTCCACTTGGTAAGCCTTGGCAGCCGCAATGGACTTCAGAAACTGCATCAGATTCGGTAGCTCTTTTGAGTAATCCTCTGCAACAATTCATTGAAATGCAAATTAGAGGCATGCTTTAACTTGCCACACAATCGAATTGTCTTCCATTTAACATCTCAGTAGACGATACAGCAAACCACAATCACATCGCACAACGTTCATCACCATAATAACGCGAATTAATTTCGAAAAAACTCCAAATAAAACCTAATCCCTGATGGTCTACATCCAACAAAAGTAACTGAGAATATAAGTAGTAGTAGTAGTAGTAGAGAGCTTGCTAGCGCTTCAGAGGGAACCTCTATGTCGCACCGAAGGTGGTTTTATTTGCAGTTCAGATTATGAGGCAGCCCAAGTTTAAATATATTTTAGTTCATTGGTTTTAGTAGGTCAAATCTAACGGAGTCAAGTAAGTAAATAGGCTCATTTAACAACAACTTTGATCCCAGCTGCAACAAAAATAACTCCAGTCATCACCCACATCATCACCACCACGGCCGCACGCAAGACTCAGCTGGTACATAAAAGTAGACGCTTGCAGGGCTTCTCTCTGTTCAAGTCACCCAAAACAGAACAAGAACACGTGCCAAACTATCTCAAACTCAACCCAGGACACAACAAACCTAAGGGCACCTATTTCTTTGGTTTGTGGCTAGAAAACAAATTTTTTTTCTTGGCAAAAAGTACAAGCATGAGAAGACGTCGAAATTTCCCATGCTAAAAATGAACAATAGCTATATGGGGTGTCCACAAATATGTGTAGACTAATTTTAAATTTTAATTATGCGGATCTATAATACTGTAGGATAGTTTAATTAAGATAGATTCATTCAACTTATATCTCTTCTAAGATAGCTGAATAAAAAATATCGAGTCATGGATACAGAATCAGTGGATACATTTTTCATGCTCTCTGCAATTTATTGATAAGAATGTTTTAGCCTCCTTTTACCACAACAAAGATGTTCAAAGAAAGGAAGGATGAAGGCACCATTTAGTAAGTTAAGGGAACGCGGAATCTACTCACAAGGTGCATAAAAACAGTAAGCTGTGAAAGAAGTACATGAAACAAGATAAACGTTGAAGAAGAAAGTATTAGATTCTGCAAAACAGGACAGCAGTGAATCGAAAAAAGATGGTCCGTAACAAAACAAAAACCCAGTTCTATTTTAACAAAAAGAAGGCCTAACTAACTGTTAGCTCAGGCCCTCACAAATTTTTTGGACTCGCTGTATAGTACCCTCATATTCCAGGTAAGCTTTACTGACACATGGGTAGTTTTATAAGATAACAGGAAGAATACTCAAACTAAGTAACGTAATTCTCACCAGAGCACAGGTGTTTCAGGTCCACAGAGATGATGTTGCAGAACGAAGCAAGTGCAGCCCACATGATCCCAACCCCCTGGTCAGTACTGCTAGACTGACCCGTGCCACGTCCGCCAACTTGTCCAGACTGGGCCTTAAGACCCGCCTTGCCGTTTATAGCAGGACAGCCATCGCGGTCGGTGAAACTTGATTCCCGACTCAAAGCTTTCCTCCTTTCATCACTTGCCGAACGTGCGCTGGACACAGCGTTTTCAGAAGCGTTACATTTACCGTTCCGATATTCTTGTTTCCCACCGTTGGTCCCATTGACATATCCCGTGTTACAATTGGCGTCACCTGGAAGGTTAGACTTGGGGCTCGCACCACTGGCAAGCCCAGACTGCTCGGCAGGTTGATCGCAGTCTGGGTCACTGGACCAAACGATACCTTTCTTGGCAGTGCTGGCAGACAGCAGCCAAGAACACACTATTTTGGCAGACAGCAGCAGACTAGGAGCAGACCCCTGCACTGCGGTGATCTTCATTTCTTGAGAGCCTGGGAGGAAATGTGACAGTAAGTGTCATACTAAGATTGAAATGTCAAAACTTCGTTGTGTATCCTGTATACCGGCGTTTAGGATAGATGTACGAAGCAATCTGAATTTTCAATGTTAATGTTGATTTTTAGTTGATTAAAACCTGCCAAAAGGTTTTTGCTTTTTATTTCACGACAGTAAGCATAAACGATCACTAGTACTAGAGTGATAACTTTGTTATCATGAATGAATTTCAATGAAACCAATTTTGACGCATACGCGTTATTGCAACCAAATTATAATCATTAATTAATAAACAGACATCTAAAATACCGTACAAAAATAATCCCACAAAGTTTACACCTAACATCTGAAATGAAGGAGTGATAGCGATCGTATACAAGTATAAAGCAATCTGAAATGGAGTGATGGCTGATCATACACCAACATACAACAACCTGAAATAATACAGATTAGGCGTAGGGCAGTTAATGTAGAGAAATCAAAATGAAAGCAGAAAGGAGAAGCAAGATGATTTGTCTGAAATCATGTTGAACAATAAATGTGAAGCCATCAGAAAGAAAACAAATTGCAAAATAGAGTTGCGTTTAGTTGCTCTTCACCATTACTCCCGAGGTGATGTTGGTCCTCTGTCGGTCGTAAGGGGTCGCTTTCACCCACGTTGTCGAGCCTGGCCAGCAGCAGCAGGTGGTTCAGAGCAGACAGACCAGGAGGAGAACCTTTCGTGCTTCCAGGGAGGGATATTCCAAGGTCAGCAATCTGCAAAATTAAGTTAGTTACTTCACCTACTTCCAAGGTTGGCACATAAAAACCCACCCAAAAAGCCTAAAAAAAACAACGTAAAACAACCCACTAAATAGTGTTTTTTTAGGTTTTATTAGTGCTATTTAAATTTTGCTTGTTTTTAAGCTTTTAGAATGAAAATGAGCTAAATATTTATATTGTCAAAAATTTGTCCAAGGCATTTGCATGACTATGACAATAGATATATATTGAAAACCAAAAAAAACACCACTATAAAAATAAAATAAGAAAAACCCTAATCAGAAATAAAACTCGAGGGAGTAGCATATTTCTATGAGTTCCATTTCCAAAGTAAAAAAACAAAAACTAAGAAAAAAATAGTTTGACTATTTGAGGGTATAGAAACTTTTGAATTCTTCCTCTGTCTTCTAGACTAGACTGCTACTACAGTACTACAGTGTTTCGCTTTCTACATCCACTGCCATTTCATTGTTGTCATCCACATCATGATCATTTGTGAAGTGGCGATATACTGAGACCAATTTCTGTGCGCGTTCCGATCCTAATCTATTTCTCAACTTATTCCACACAAATCCAAACGTTGAGAAAATTCTCTCAATGGATCCTGAACTTGCGGGGCAAGAATGAAGATTGCTCATAAACTTGCAGAAACCCTCTGCCAGTGTTTTTTCAGGAATCTGCATTTTCTGCTGTTTCATCCCACCACCAACGAGGAGTCATTGTCTTGGTGATATTCTCATTGAACATGTGTTTTGGGAGGATGTTGGAGTCCTTCAATTGATACAAATAAAGCGCACCGATGAACTCCGGATTGTACTCAGCCAACCACTCTTCAATATCTGTCTCCTGTGAGAGCTTTGCCTGAAATAAGTCTAACAATTATAGTCAGATGGGGTAAGACACGACCGCAGCCATCATGGGGTAAGAAAGTAAAGAAACGATTGGCCTATGGTGAGCATTCAAGCTACACTGGAACAAATTTGACGATGGAACCTGTTAGAGCATTTATTTCTAATCATTTTAGTGTTTGTTGCTATCCTTAACTGCAAAAAATGATTTTTTTGGCAAATTTTTTTTTTTAAATTTTGGCATGTCACTACATGTTGTAACATGTAACAGTGTGGTTGACTGACTTGGCTTGCGCTGCTAAACCCTCCAGCTCACACAATACACATGTTAAGTTGTTAACAGCATGACTGTTAAGTGATGTGCAGCTGTTTTGCTTCAAGTTGCTTGTGGTGGTTACTTCTGATCTGCATGGTGCTTCCCTTTCACATGACTTGCGTCTGTCTGCTGCTAAAACAACTTACTATGAATTGACAAGCATAGCAATTCTCTTTGCACATCTTCTATCTTTACAGACTGCAGAGCTATGTCCCTATGCATATGGTATTGGTAAATGGTAATTGTGATGGACTAAATTAATATATTGTTCATATAATGTAATAATTCACATAATAATGTAATATAATGTTGGAAATAAAGTAATCAAATAACAATATTAACTCAATAAGTGTGTGTATATCTATAAATCTGGAAAAGAGGCAACGGGAGCTGTGTGAATAACTCTTTTAAACAAAAACAGGCATTACAAAAAAAAAATACCCCAAAAAAATTTAACCCAAAAAACCCACGTGGGTTGGGTTTTATTAAAAAACAAGGGTTTTTTCCATCCCTGCCTACTTCGGATAAAATTAATCCCAGTAATTCTTAAAATCAGTCAGGTTTCATAGTTATTGAATTTATTGAATAATTGGGATTAATTTACATTCACGAAAGAGAGTCGGGTTATATTGATGCAACACTTGATCGATTGTACTAGGCTGACGTCAAGCTTGACGCATTAGTGCCTAAAAAGCATACCAAGGATGCGATAGAAAACTTGCCTTTTTCGACAGGTCATCAGGAGTTTTGGACTCGCGCTCGGAGTCCGACTCGATAATTACATCCTGCAAAAGGCAAAAATATTCAAAAATGCATTCCGAAGCCAACACACTGAATAGCTCTTTAATTTTTTGGACGGCCCATGACGTACTTGAAAAACGCAATCAAGTTGCTAAAGAAAAATGACTTCAGAGTATAAAAAAAGTGAACCTTCAATTTCTCGACACGTCAGTGTTATACAACTACAAACATTCTTAAAAGCCAATAAAACGTTGTACTTATCAACACAACATACGAATAAATCTTATTAATCCAATTTGCTCCTGAGCAAACCAAGAACAGACAGTCCACGAAGGAAGCACCTGGTCATTTCTTCATACTTCATACTAGAATGAAATACGATCTCTGTGGCGAGTGAAGTTCTTCTCTCCGCCTAGGTTGAAAAGTGAGGAGAACCTCTAAATGTTGTATGGAACCTCATAAATAAAGCTTCAAAATTTTTAAATTGAGTACAATCGTGCTTTCTTCACCTAATGTGAGTTTTACCGCCTGTTGCAAGTTTCCTATCATTAGACCTTAGACCATATTTTTATATGCTTGGGAAGTAAACAACAGAGGTGTTCTTACATCGGATATTTTACAAGCCACAAATTATCCACTCATCTACAGTAATCACGAATACTCCAATTTCTATCTACGAATTATGGACGGCGGGAAATGGCTGTACCAATGCTAAAAATGGTAAGCTTTTGAAAGGTTCTAAAGGTAGTTGTGAATGAACGATTCTTACAAATATAACATTCAAAATAAAAAATTACATGGATGCTTATTTTTAAGCACTTAATGAACAAATTTACCATTGACCATCTCTGTTGAAAAAACTTCAGATGGCCAATTTTTCGTAGTGTTCAGGCTAGTTTACCCCAGTGACCTTTGATAGTGAACGACTCTATACTTAGGCTACAGTTGCCTCAAGAAAGCTATCTTTTATAGCAACATCAGATACCGAGGAAGTTGCATTTCAGCTAGAACCAAAGTGGACTCTTGAGGGTGCTGAAATAATTGAATTTGGACCTCAAGAACAGCACACACTGCAGTTAAACAGATGTCGGAAATGGGTACCAGCTTGACAATGGGGTGATCGTCACTGCGTCCTGACGATAGTTATAAGTCATTTCAAAAACCAACGTACAAGATGATATGTATTAGGCTTGATTGGAATAAAACATCCTGCTATCAACCAAAGGCCTTAGTATCAGAATAGCTACGAGAGTTCTATCACTAACAGGGCCAGAGTCGTTCTCGTCGTCGTCCTGGTCGCTGGGACAGTCATCCTCGCTGGACGAGCAGAGCGCGTCTGAGTAGTCGACGGAGCAGGTGGTGCCGCTGCAGTCGCTCTCTGCTCCGTCCTCGTCGCATGACGACTCTGCAGCAGAAACAGTGAATGAGCAATCCATTTATCATGTGGACTGCGATGGGTTAAACGAAAGTTCAATCTCCAACTCAAATTGAAAATCAAAAGTGATAAGCAACTTAATAAATGCACAACATTAACTGGGTTCATTAAATATCGTAAATTTAAAAACATCGTTGGAGTTTTTCAAACGACCCATCAAGGGTCATTTTGTAGCAGGAAAAGCTTAACCCTCTATGACCCAGCGTCCTTCCTGAAGGACATTAGAAAAATCCCATTTATTTGTTTTCAGGAAAGTTTTTTCAAGCAGTACTGCATGTTAGTGAAGAGCAGAGACGTTGTGCTCTAATAAATGAGTGTAGTGTGTCGTAATATTTAGCTCACTAAACTGTCACATGCTTCTTAGTTTGGTGGAGTGTGAAATGCCTGTAGGTGATCATGCACTCCGTATATTTGTGTAAATTTATTTGCTTTTAGAGAACATAGAGCGTCACAATAATTCATGAACATGTAAAAACCATTGAACATTCCTTTGAAAAAACTTTTCGATCAAATAACTTTGTTTTGTAGAATTATTGAGTGAGTTTTCTAATGTCCTTCATGTAGGACATTGGGTCGTTACACCAAATCTTTTATGCAACAATGGATCCACCCAGATTCTATACTACCTCTCCGACATCCCGCATTGCACAAGTTATTACTAAAGAAACAAGTGCTGATGCGATGTTGAAGATGCTTCTACGATAATTGAACAAGCTGAGTCTATTATAAAGTTTATTTATCGAAATACCAATACATATAAATAATTATATGTGATACGTCAGCAGAAGGAACACCATGGAGAATTATACCTGAAAAAATTCACTTATAAATGACAATTGAAACAGGTTCTAGACATGACCAATTTGATTTCACATGATTTAGGTATTGTTTTATTTCATTTTGATTGTCTTTTTCTAAATAAGTATTTCTAATACATATCTACAATTTTCCTTTTCATACGAAATTATATCAACATATAAATATACATCCAATAATTACAATTTTTGGTGGGTAAAATATGCAATCGAAACGAAAAACTTGCACATTTCAACTGTATTCGCTATGGTTTTAGCTGAGAGATATTTTTTGTCCCACTCTGATGAACTCCATTCGGCATGTCCTAACGACCCAATGTCCTTCATATAGAACGTTAGAATAAAAATAAAACTATTTCAAGAGTTTGCTTTCCAGTCATTGAAATTACTCTAAGTGACCATAAATTACTCATCAGAAGTAAAAAAGAAAAAATTTTAATGGCGGAAATTAATTTGGGTTATAGAGGGTTAAGCACGACCTTTCAATTCAAAGCCACTCATAAAAAAGACTCCACATTGCCTGATTGACTAAAATTATGCACGTCACAGAGCCTATAAACATCATCAGCATACACTCCTCACTCAAAGATCAACCAATGCTAGCTTCCTGTATTCAAATTAGAGCCCATTAACTTGAATCCACTCATAAAGACAACTCCATGAAGACTTCAAGACTAAAATTAATTTCATTGATACACAAACTCAAGTCCTTAACTTACTGCCAAACCTATGAGCTCCTGAAAAGTCTTGGCTACACACATCAAGAAAGTGTAAGGTGCACACAGTCGTAAATATAAACCATCATGAATGTTCGAGTCTACATTCCGCCCAGTCCGTAAAGCACCACACCAATCAACTGATCGACTGTGGACATCATCAGCGCACACTTCTGACCTTCTCTGGAGGGCGGCTGGCGCGGCATTCTACGCCGACGTCGGGGCGCACGCCGGGTGGACTTGTGTCGGGCGTCGGCAGAGCTGGGGGTGGCGGCAGCACCGCGCTCCACCGACCGCTCGCTGCAGCTCGTGGTCGTCGACTCGCTCTGGAGTAACTCAATGATTTTAGTGGTCATCGGTGCATGCATCGTCAGGGTTATTACACAATATTTCTAATGGCTACCGGTATATTAGTGCTTCTAGTGATTACCGGTATATTACAGTGCTTCTATTGGCTACCGGTATATTACAGTGCTTCTATTGGCTACCGGTATATTATAGTGCTTCTATTGGCTACCGGTATATTACAATGCTTCTATTGGCTACCGGTATATTACAGTGCTTCTATTGGCTACCGGTATATTACAGTGCTTCTTATCTAGTGGCTACCATGAATTGCTAGTGTTATTTCAAGTTAATAGTCAATATAATTGATGTAGAGTATTTTCACTAATCTCTCCCGGAAAATTTCGATTTACTACTCTTCTTCTTGCAACATAAATCACACCTACATAACTTATTGATGCTTATTATCACACTACTTATAAATCTTGAAAGATAATTTTCCCCACACAACTTGTTTATTCTCCAATATTGATTTTTCCCTTGTAGTTCTGATTTTGAATAACTTCATGTATGAGAAACACAGAAGCATGTCAGGATCGACCAAACTACACTAATACAAGACCCTTTAATGACCTGGCCAGTACCTTTCCGACCCTCGCTTAACCCTTCACTACGAGATCCAGTTCACTAAAACTTCCACAATACAACAAAGAGAAAAAACCTCATATGTCATTCACTACTTCACACGATTTTTCAGAAAGAATGGGAACTAATATCTTAGATGGAAATGCTCAAGCTTTGAAACTTATGTTTCTTGCTGCTAGTGGCTATCTGTCTACTTTTTTGTCTTGATGAGAAATGGTATCAATCAAAATTATGAACAGATGAGATTCATAACTGGATTCAACTACAAAGGAAGCAACAGCAGTAACAAACAGCAATAGCGCAGAGTAAAATCAGTAGCAGAGCAATTTTCGTTTGAGCTTCAGTATCAGTAACACCATCAATAAGAGCAGTAACAGCGAGAGAAGAGCATAGCAAAGTCACCCGCAGAGGAGGCCGGACGAGGGCAGCATAGGCTGCAGGGGAGAGGCAGGAGGTGAAGGCACGGCGGCACGCCTGCGTCATGAATGACAACAAGCTGAGCAGCACCGACGCCAGCAACACGGAGCACGTCATGGCTGCACAGTAGGAGCGTACAAATTAGTTCAATGCTCTGTTTCCACTGCAAAATGTTTTCACACACAAAAAGAAGGGACCATGTGACATGGATTAGCATTGCCTGCTAAGGGACCCACTGGTCACTGAGGGGATTTTTAAGACGGTACTGACAACCTAGCAGTCCCAATACAATAAATGTTTGCTATTTTCACAACTGCTTACAACAATTGACTATAAATTTGAATTGAATATTGATTTTCAGTTTAACCCATCACAGGAAATGTGTTGACAAAAACGTGTAATCTATGCACTGCGTGTGTTACAACACAGGAGATCCTGCACATAGAATCACTGAGTTGAAAAAAAGGAAAAGAAGACAAACAACAGGTAGCAAAAAAGCACAAAAACAGCAAAGCAAATTAGGCACTTAAGACAGAATTCTTGAAATATTATCCATAGATGACATACACTAATATCTTCCCCAAGGGCGCCAATCCTCGCAGCATAGGATACAAAAACCTCAACTAACCTCAACTTGATACTTATCCTATGCGCTCTTGAGGAGTCTTGGCAAACACACATGGTATAGCAGGGTGCACGCAGTCTCAAAGTTAAACAATCTCAGATTTTCACGTCTATATTCTGACCACTTTACAATACACCACACTTATCACATCACAATTCGGTGGTGAAACGTAAATAATAATACATATAATCAAACCACATCACAATTCGGTGGTGAAACGTAAATTATAATACACATAATCAAACCTCATCACAATTCGGTGGTGAAACGTAAATTACAATACATACAATCAAACCACAATCCACAACCAAGAACTTTACACCTCACAGCTCTTCAAAGTGTAACACAATGTGCAACAATATTATCTCCACACTAGTCACCTCTAGCATCATCGAGGAGGTGGTAGGTGACCCCGAGCAAGACACTGGTTTGCACCATCAGGGTATCGCACTGAGCTTTTCCAGCAGAAATGAGGTCATGCTCTCCTCTGCAGACTTCCCTCAGAAGCTTGTCAAAGTGCAGCAGGAAGTTCCGACACACCTGGAAAGTTAGTGCCTGGTCATGATGTTGAAAGTACATGCCTGGCAACAAATGGTGTTGACTTGCATCACACAAAGCCTTGCACTTGGAAAAGAGTCGAGTACTGAAAAACCACCAAACGTACCTTTATGCACGAAGAATAGCAGACTAGATGGAACACGGGTAGAAAAAGAGTATGCCACACAAAACATACTGTAGATCAGTATAAATATGCTTTAAGATAGACAATACAAGAAAATGTGTGCCTCAAAAACAAAAGTCAGAAAATGAGAGCCGAACAAGATTAGATGCTAGTTTCAGCCACCCAAACTGCTAACCAAAAAATAATGTTTCAAAGAGCGGAAGGCACCATTTAGTATGGAGATAAAGGAATGCAGAATCTATGCAAAGAGGCCATAGAAATGGTAAATTAAGAAAAAAGTTCATGAAACATGATAAAAGTTGAAAAAGAAAGTAGTAGATGCTTAAAAACACGAGTAGAGCAGTGAACCAAAAAAGGTGGTCCTTAACATAAAAACATTTTATTTCAATAAGAAGAAGGCGTACCTGACTCTCAGCCCGGGCCCTCACACATTTTCCCCCTGAGACTGCTAATTCCCATAGATACAATAGTTGTATTACCCTGAGGGGTGTGAGCCAAACAAGATATGAGAAATTTCTTCTTGAATAAAACAATATCTGAATATATTGGTAATAAAAATATAATGAGCGTAGATGTCTCCTAAGTACCCAGAAAATTTGCTTGGTGACTACTGATATTTCATTTCCAAATTTTACTACTTTTTACTACCTTCACCAGAAAGAAATTACAACCTATTTTTTACATAATGAATGTTGTCCAAATGTCCAGATGTAAGTCATCAGCCTATAATGAGTAGTGTGAGTCAATAATACACGCAATACCAAATGTTCAAAAAGATTCCAAGTTTCTTAATACTTAAAATACTTCATGCTCAATGCATCAACCAAAGCATCATCGAGAAAAAGTTACCTAAATTCCTAAGTTACCCCGTCCTAATGGACTCCATCGAATGTTAAGACAAAGAACCATGTCTTAACATCTTTCAACTATGAGGACAACCATTCATGATACGCAAAAAAATAAACCAACTGGAAACTAGTAGACCCCAGGTGATTGTCATATCACTTTACAGCAGGGTAGAATATCAGGGAACTTTATTGTTACTAAACACTACGGCACTTCGTAAATATGAGATTGTGAACTATTGAACGAATTGAATATGTGAACGAATTTTTGTAAACTATATCTAACGTACCTCAAAATCTAAATTGGCACCCTAATTGCGATCAATAATGATAACAAATTGGTTATTAACATTATATTATGGAACAAATCACGGAAATGCAAATTTCGTGTAATTTTCATATACATACGTTTAGTATCAGGTTGTAACATAAGTTCTGTCCAACTGTTGAGCTATATGTTTGGGGCAAGATATCTTCAATTTAGCTTGTTAATGTTGTATGCTTATGTCTGGTAATTAATAAAATGTTGTTTCTTCTCTCAGATTGTGTGATAATTATCGTAATTAAAAACTATTTTTAGCCCAAAGGTACACTCCAAGTAAAGAGCATGTCAGGCATATTTTACTGTTTGCATTTCATAAAGGCAATACGGCAGGCTCAGCAGCAAAACACTCAATTACACATGGAAATGATGTTGTGAATGGAAAGACCTGCAGAAGATCGTTTTTTGTTTCAAAAAGGATGACTACAGTCTAAAAGACGTACCATGAGCAAGATGCTCAAAAAAACTTAATTCTGAGCAATTGCAAGCTGCCATTGATGAAAATCAAGCCTGCACCACAAGAGAACTGAACAAATCCTTTAATGTAGGCCATATGACCATATTAGATTAGATTATAAGTTAGTTTAAGCCTCCCTAACCGATGCAAAAATAGAGCGTATCGAAGAGAGAAAGGAGGAAGGCACCATTTGGTATGGAGATAAGAAAATGAGGAATCTATGCAGAAAGGGCACAGAAACAGTAAGATGGGAAAGAAGTTCATGAAATAAGATAAAAGTTGAAAAAGTCCGAGGTGCTGAAAAACAGGACAGTAGTGAACCGAAAAAAGGTGGTCCTTAACATAACAAAAAACATTTTATTTCAACAAAAATAAGGCCTACCTATCTCTCAGCTCGGGCCCGTACATTTTTCCCCTGGGAGCGCTAATTCCCATAGATACAATAGTTGTATCCCCCTGTGGGGACCCATATGACCATATATCGGGTAATGAAAAGATTTGGCAAAATCTCAAAGGCTGAGACACAGGGTCCCACACGATTTGTCAGAAATCAACAGGCAACAAACGGGCGACCTGTTGTGTTTCACTGCGTTCTCATGAACTTCAGACCCTTTTCTAGAACGAATCATAACTGGTGACGAGAAGTTAATCCTTTACAACAATGTTAAGCGCAAAAGACTGAGTCTAAGTTGTGGTTCAAAGCCAATTCCACAGCCGAGAAGAGGACTGCACCCTAAAAAAATTCTTTTGAGTGGATGCTGGGATTTGAAGGGAATTGTTTATTATGAATTAATGGGTGACAATCAAAAAATAACATCTGAAGTTTACTGTCAGAAGCTAACTCGTTTAAAAGTAGTTTGACAGGAAAAACGGCCTTTTTTGATCAATCGAAAAGGAGTGTTTCTGCACCATGACAATGGCAGACCCCACACTTAAGCGCAACCAAAAGTCTTGTTGAAGTATTTTGCTGGGAAGTCATGCATCACCAACCATATTCTCCAGATCTTGCTCCAACCGATTTTCACCTTTTCAGGGGCTTACAGAATCATTTAATGGAATAAAGGCTTACCACAAGAGAAGAGGTTGAAATGAAACTAGTTCCTCTTTGTGCGTCCAAACCATCTAAATGAAGAATGAATCAAAAAGCTTATGGCAAAATGGGACGACGTAATTAATAAAAATGATGACTATATTGAAGAATAAATAAATATATTTTTGAGAGGATTTTCATTTCATTTCATATCTAAAAAAAATAGACAGAACTTCTGCTACAACCTGATAGAAGACAGAACTTTAATAAGATGTAGCATCACCATGCTCCTCTGACAACATCCTGGAGGTAACTGAACTGAACCGTGAGTCGCCATGACTGCCAAAAGGAACTTAATTCTCATTTGAATGATTACATTTTGTTCTAAAAGACAATTTTATAGCATAATTCTTTCAGTATTTGGATATAAATCAATGTCATGGGATTAGATTAGTTGTTAGTTTTAGCCTCCCTCCTCAGCAACAAATGCGATCCAAAGAGAGGAAGGAGGAAGGCACCATTTAGTATGGAGTTGAAGGAAATGCAGAATCTACGCAGAAAGGGCATAGAAACAGTAAATTGTGAAAGAAGATTATGAAACAAGACCAAAGTTGAAGAAGAAAGTAGTAGGTGCTCAAAAACAGGACAGCAGTGAACCGAAAAAAGGTGGTCCTTAACATAACAAAAATAAATTATTTCAACAAAAAAAGCCTACCTAACTTTCAGCTTAGGCCCTGACATTCTCCCCTGGGAGTGCTAATTCCTATAGATACAATAATTGTATTCCCCCGAGGGATAATGTCATGAGAAAAAGAAAAACTTTCAGCTTTACAAAGAGGTAAGTTTTTCCACAAAAAAACATTCATAGGTACAGTAAATTGTTAGTTTCCCTCACACCGAAACGGACAGAATAAACTTCAGTCTTTTCAAAGGAAGATATTAGTGCTGGATGTAAATGAACTGCAGAGAAGTTCCTTTGACATCTTCACCAAAGTATTGTAATGTACTGATGCTAAATTGAGGATGTAATGATGTATTGCAATATGATACATTCAAAGTTGTGGTCCAAGGAACGTGATGTGAAAGAGTTGATATTTAAATCCAGTTTTTCCCTTAAATTGCACATAAAATCCCATTTTTGTTTACATTGAAGAGCGTAGTGTGAGAATATTCATCTCTGAATAAGATTTGGAAGGTTATATCACTTGGTTCTTCACTGCTTATATTTTATATTCACATTTGTGAGGTATAGTTAAATGATGCAATAATTTGAGTGAAGTGCTATTATTAAACTTAGGGCAAGGACTTAAATGTCTAATGTATGACGAAGGATAAGTTTGTTCTTCGAAGGTAACGCTATGGGGTATATCCAAAGAAAATCAGCATAAGACATGAATGTTGAATATTATAGAGAGAAATAGCCACTTGAGGTTATTGTTTAAAAAACTCGAGCAGGAAACTGAATTCAATCTTAGAAAAGTTTACAATCCTTGATTATTCACTGATCATTAAAGATATAATGCCTGAAAATTTATGAAATGGCATTGAAGAAAAGTCAAATTTAAACATTGAAATGGCACAAATGAACCTTCCATCATAAAGCAATTCGATATCCTTCAGATCAAACTGAATGAGAAAAAATGAACTATTTACAGTCGTCTCCAAAAATTTTGGAACATTTCTCTATTTTGGGTCCCCCAATTCTGAAATTACATCCCGCCATACAGGAATATTTCACATAAACTGCGGCAAATTGCTAATGCTGGGAGAAATAAATTTTAAATAATCTTAATACACTTCATACTCCTGTACATTACTTTCAATTTTCAAAGAATTATTCCACTTCACAATTTTTTACTACCCAGAGGTAAATTTTACTACTTTTTACTACTTTTTTTGATACTTCTCAAATTTTACTACTTTTCACTACTTTTTAATACTTTACTACCTAGTAGACACCCTGATTTGTGCCAAAATATCATCAGGAATGAGACTCAACGCATCAGTTCGTACCAAAAAAAGGCCAGTGCATGTGAACATAGAAACAACGATAGATGGAAGAACCAACGGCATTGATAAAAGTGAATGGTACAGTAAAAATTTCGCCACATAATGGCCGACGAAGGAACATATTTAACCCTTTAACGCCCACATTTTTATACTCATATTGCCGCTATCACAACCACTATCACTAAACCAACACTGGCATTAGGTAGTCACTGTTATCAAGATGTGGAAGGAACTGCCACTCGGCAGTGAATTTCAAAGGACACATTAGTGAACAAAGTGAATAAGAAATATAATATATTATTGTTATTTTTGAAAGAGGACCGTACAGTCCACACTTGGGCGTTAAAGGCTTAATCAATAAAAATACAAGATGAAGTAACAAATCGGGCAGAAATGGCATGTAAAGAAAGCAATATCACCTAGTGATAAAAGAATGATAAATGATACGATATGAGTGCTGAGAGATCACTGATTCAAAAAGGCAGTCTGTCCACAGCACACTCATGCCCATTGTGGAGCTGGTACACTAACTGATCGTGGATCACAATGAATATCATGATCCATGACTAGCACACCACCATTCCGGAGTGGCTGTATCGCTCGCCAGGATGAGACCAGCACAGAAGCTTCCCTCATGACACGCTAACACGTGTTTGCTCATTGCAAAGCTTGCATTTTTCACTAATATGCAATGAAATAAGAGTTCAAGAAACAACTGCTTTCCACAGTGAAAAATGAACATTATCTTCAATGCACAGGAAAAAGATAAAAAATTTTACATGGAACCAACAAGCGACAGTAAAGTTTACAGAGAATAATGATCAACTAGCAATCTGCCATGTGAATAAATAAATTAACTAGGAACTGTTGGTTAACAAAATTTGAAAAAATTCATACCTACATTTACATTACTAAAAATGTAATTAGTCATTCAATACCTTCTTGGAGAAAAATAGCGCTAGAAGGGAAATGTGTACCATAACGAACATTAATAGAGCATAACAGAGCCAAAATTCTCTTTGTTTTAGAAGATTGTCAGCACTTCGAGCCTTGATAAAAATTCAACCAAGAGCATCAAGGGAATACTTGTATAGACTAACTCCGAAAACCTATAAGACCTGAATTGTAGAACGACATCAACAAGAAGCAAAATAGCTTCAATGTTCAAAATTATTAGAATTTCTTCAAATCTTGACATAAATTCTCCCATCAGCATCAGCATAGTACACAACTTTATGAACTTTTATTCGACCCGAATTTTCAGACTGCATGAACAAGAAGCAGAGCTGCCCCCAGAGTACAAAGTAAATCATTACACTCAAGTATTTATAAAAATTCAACCAACAGCAACAAGGAAGTAGCGACTGCAACCACCCCAAGAACTTATTTTCGACCTGAATTTTAGGACGACATGAACAAGAAGCAGAGCAGCTCCAAATAGATCATTAAAACTTCAAGGTACAAAGACAGCAACTAAAAGAACTTTCATTCTACCAAAATCTTAGGACGACAGGAACAGGAAACAAGGCAGCCTACGCAGCAAAGCCACTCACGATCTGGAGCTGAAGAGGGTCGCAGTTGACATGAAGGAAGGAGCGGACGACGGTGAGCAGAGTGTGCTGGAAGGAGGAGCGAGCAGTGGTGCCCGCACCCAGCACCAGCAAGTTGTTGTTGTCGAGTAACGTCTCGTAGTGTCTCAAGCTCCCCTCCAGCACTGGCTTCATCAGTATTCTTGCGTGCTGGTGTTGGCACAGCAGCCTGCACATCCAACACATGTCAGCGTTAAGCGTCTTCAAGAATAGCAGAAATCATAAGGATCTGTGTTGTTGCTGTTGTAAAAAAGTTGATAGTCGTCAAGTAATATCTTTAATTGCATGCACGTACAGGAAGGGGGTTGAAAATCCTGCAGCTGTACGTTTTAGCACTGAATACCTATGAAAACATGGACACTGGGCATGAGATCCACAAAATTGTAGCTGGTCCTGACCCTTCTACTGGTTTGCTGAAACTCATGCAACATCATGCACGAGAACAGAATTTTCACATTAAACCCTTGGTTAACTTCATATTTTTTTTAGCAAGCTGCTGACAGAGCAAATTCCCTATGTTCAATTTTTAACCATATTATGTTTCGTTTTCTGTACAGCCCACTAACAAACATAATTCCTGCACTGAGTCATTCATTCCATTATCCAACCAGCAACACTGTTTCCTTAGTGCTGGTTGTATCACTCCTCATTCAGGGACAACTGATTTCCTATGCTGTCCTCATAACTTGTCATTCCCAATAGCAAGTTGTTTCATATTCAATTTCCTCACAATGTATTTCACCATCAAATTTCCCCACAATGTATTTCACCATCAAATTTCCCCACAATGTATTTCACCATCAAATTTCCCCACAATGTATTTCACCATCAAATTTCCCCACAATGTATTTCACCATCAAATTTCCCCACAATGTATTTCACCATCAAATTTCCCCACAATGTATTTCACCATCAAATTTCCCCACAATGTATTTCACCATCAAATTTCCCCACAATGTATTTCACCATCAAATTTCCCCACAATGTATTTCACCATCAAATTTCCCCACAATGTAATTCACCATCAAATTTCCCCACAAGGTAATTCACCATCAAATTTCCCCACAAGGTAATTCACCATCAAATTTCCCCACAATGTATTTCACCATCAAATTTTCCCCCAATGTATTTCACCATCAAATTTTCCCCCAATGTATTTCACCATCAAATTTCCCCACAATGTATTTCACCATCAAATTTTCCCACAATGTATTTCACCATCAAATTTCAGCACAATGTATTTCACCATCAAATTTCAGCACAATGTATTTCACCATCAAATTTTCCCACAATGTATTTCACCATCAAATTTCCCCACAACGTATTTCACCATCAAATTTCCCCACTCCAGCTAAGCTCTACAATTACCAAATATCCCAATTACCCGTTTTTGTCAACCAGCATGACACACAATGGTTAAAAAAATCGGAGGCAGAAACAAAATTATGCACTAATATTAGTTATTCTAAACTACCACTGGTCAGTTTAAAACTGTGGGATCAAAGATGTCACAAACGTTTTCTCTAAAAGCTTATCAAAGTTCAAAGTTCTGGTTGGCATCTTGAAATAACTCAAAACTAGACCACACCTCCACACTACATTATCCAATAGCATATATTTTGAAGACACCAACACGCACAACAACTCTGCTAATAACCAGAGCAGTGCTCCAACCGCAATAATAGCAACATTACCAACTAATTAAATAACGTGTGTGCACTAAATAGTCCAACATCCCAATAGCCATGGGCTGTAGGCTGAAATAGGCCAGAGCCTGCACCCCAGGATACCTGTCCTCAATCCCTGGTGCATGGATGACACCTCATATCATCAAGGACTAAAATAATCTCATCCACAGAAAAAATCAAGCCATCTCTAGCTCTATAACAGCTTTTCATCCACACAAAAACCATTCAGTAAACTTAGTTTCATGTACCCAGAAAAACCTCACTTCATCCCATGAAGGTAACACACAAGTTTCTAAAATCAATAAACCTTTTAACACACAGCTAGGTTATCAGCTTATGAGTACACATGGGAGGCGAGGCAGACCAGTAAGTTGTTCATAAACAGGGTAGGCAAGACCCACCAAGTAAGACCTCCCAGCCAACAGAGCCGTCAACACAAGGCACTCACGCAGCAAGGTAGTGTAGCATGGCGGAGCAAGTGTTGCGCTCCACGTTCATGAGCACAGCAGCCAGGTTGCTGTGAGTTAAGCCATTTTTTGGCATCAGTTCCAGGGCCTGTAATTGAAATTCCATATTAAATGCTGTACTGTTGTTGTCATTTCATATAACAAAGATAAATATTACCACCAAGCTCCAATAAGAGGAGGGTGTATTGGCTAAAGAGATATTAAACAATTCCATATCTTATTAATATATCGCACCATTCCAATTTGCCAAATCTGCATAATCGAACAATATAGCGAGTACTTAGTTTCACCTTCAGGATTAATAAAGTTAAATGCAGAAAATAGAGGTTTATACAAGGTTAATATTCATGCAAAATTGGGTGGAATAAAAGGTTTGTTGCACAACCAACCATGTTTTTGGCTTAAATGCAAAATTGATATGTCCCCTTTATTTAAACACATTTGGGTACTCCACCTACACTTAATTAGTGATTTTAACACTCCCTTGTCCCAATAAAGGTAATCTAGAGCGAGTGAAGAAAAGGGACTTTCGAAAACAAAGAATCTATCCATACATATAGGATGCCATGGATATAGAATTAGCAACTCATGTTGAAGCACAACAAGGGTAGTAAACTGATGTTGAAGTGCAACTAAGGTCAGCAGTCAACAGAAGTGCCCAGGCATAATTTACTGACCTGCATGTAGTAGAGGCCAGGAACAGCATAACGTAGGGCAGAGGGACCACCTGAGGGCAGGTCCGTGCAAGAATAGCGAGCCAGATCCCCAAGGTGGATGAAGCAACGAGCCACTATGTGCTTGACTGGCTCATCTTCAGTACAGCTGCTGCTGCTTGCCAAATCTTCCAGCAAACTGAGGTAGAAGTTGATGCCATCTTGCAGAAATAAGCGCACTGATGACACTTCTTTGGTGTTCCACTGCTGTGGCTGCAAAAATAAGTCAAAACAAATTTAGAAATGTCTTGGATTTTTAATGAATAGATAGGAGCCTAATGTAACATTACAACTTTCTCCACTGAATTGAATGTTTTCAAATTAAACTTTGCTCTCCATCTATGAGGAAGCAATCTCAATATTATCTGATTAAGAACTAGATTTAGTACATAGGTCTTACCTTCTTCATCTTTTTAGCTTTGGTAAGTGGATCATAATGGACTTTATACCAAAGAAATTCTTCACATCGATAAAGGCTTTGATTCGGAACAGCTTCCTCATCAACTCCGGACACCTTCCCCTCAACTCGAGCATTTGTCTTCTTCAGCTTGCTTAGTAGATGCTCCATGAGTTGATTTCGGAGCACCTGACGAGCAGGTATGCCCTTGCCAGACAAAACATCCTCAACGGAGTTAGCCTGAGCTAAACTTTGCGTCACTTCCATGAGGAGTCTGAAAAACAAGAGATTTATACAATCAGCTCAACCACAAATTTATTGAAATACATTCATTGAGAACATATACTTGAGAAAAGTTTGTTGAAATATTCCTTGATTTAAGTAATGCGTGCAAAAGATGAGGTTGAAGGCACCATTTTATACAAAATCAAGGGAATGCAAAACCTACTAAGCGTGTTCCCACACAAGATTGACTCACTCCACATGGAAACAGCAAATTGAGATTATATTAATGGTTAGTTTAAGCCTCGCTATCCGCAACAAAGGCGATCCAAAGAGAGGAAGAAAGAAGGCACCATTTAGTATGGAGTTAAGGGAATGCGGAATCTATGCAGAAAGGGCATTGAAACAGTAAGATAAGAACAGGGTGCGTACAGGCTCTGAGGTTCAAAATTCCACTACTTTTTCATGACTTTTTATGCCAACCAAATCACATTTTCACTACCTCTCTCTGCCCAAAATAATGTCACACAAAGTTAAATTGCAGCACAATAAATGTATTTCAGTCATAAACTTCACAGAACATTCATCATTACTTGCAGGTCTTGTTTTCATAAATGTGTAAATGATCATCACAACACCAAACAGTCATGCTGGACAGTTCAATAGCATCTGCTATGCATTTGCCAGTGCATTAAGTTTGTCATTAATTTCCGCATTCAGCCCCTTGAGTTGTTCTTGCTTGTCTTTGGCTGATTTCCTCAATGCATTTGACTTTGCCAGTAGGCGCAAATCATTCTTGTCCTCTGCCTTCCATGCAAAGCTGTCAGCAACCTCCACCAGCGCTTGCAGACTCTCCTCCATCCTCTTCCGTTTTGTCTTCAGGTTCTCCACTTCATCCAGTTCTCTCTTCCTCTTCTCTCCCTTCTTCTGCTTCTCTGCCTCTTCCTTCTTTTGATCCAGGTAGTGTTGATAGCGCTGTCTGCCCTGTGAAGTGAAAAGAGGAGTTTCTTGGAAATGTCAACCTTGGAGATACCTCCTACATGTTTGATGTGGTCCATGACCACTCTCTGCGCCACGATGGTGTTCTCACCCATGTCGACTTCCATGAGCTGCTTGCTCACAGAAAAGCCCCTTTCCACTGAAGCCTGGCCAGATAGGCGCATTTCTTTTCACTCATGGTGAACTTGCTGGCTGTGGGGTAATCCTCAAACATTGAGGCGAAAAGCCAAGGAGTCTGGTTTGAGCACTTGAAGGACAGGTGCGATGCTACGGTCTTCAACGCCCAAAGCGTCTCGGCCTTCAGGACTTTGTCCCTTTGCACAGAGTCAGTTAGAGCCGTTTTCTTGCGACAGCACTGACAGGTGCAAGTTTTGACTGATGGCGATGAAGTAGAGGTACTAGCAGACTCTGGTACTGCTGGCACGGTCTCACTGCTCTCAGTCTGAGCCTCCAAACTGCCCTCAGCAGGCGTCGGAGGATCGGTCGATGGTTGGGAAGTCACGAAAAAATCCCCGATCTTCGGGTTGGCAAGTCTCGTCGTCTGAGCTTTCACGTTCTTGGCATGCTTTGTTCCTTTTGCATGACTCCTCACCGCCGCTATTCCATTGTTGGCGATGTCGAACTCCGACTCGCACGCGGTGCAAACCGCCATTGTTTTCAGTTTGGGATGCGGTGCTATCCATTGCTGAAAGTCTTTGTCTCGCAACCACAAGTTGTTGAAAGAACAACTGCCTGGCATGACGATAATTCCTCAGCTCAGTCTCGGCACCGTAACTCTAGCCACACACACACGGGATGGTCAAGACCGATGATAAAAACTCAGCTCGAAAATGTTCAACAGTGGCGACAGGTCAACAATGGTCCGAGCGAGCGCGTGTCTTCAGTCACACTGAGCGCGTTTGGTTTCACGTGACGCCTGAGAACCAATCAAAATTGCGGACACTAAAGACGTAGCTGTATCAACCAATCAGAGCCCAAGTAACACTCGAAGGTTACTGACAACGCCTCGCTCAACGCGGACCAAACGGAACGAAAATTTTCAACAGTAAAATTTTCTTTTCACGAAAATCCTAAAATTTCATGACTTTCAATGACCATTTTTAAAATTCCACTACTTTCGAGGCCTTGAATTTTATTTTCGAAATTCAACTACTTTCCATGCTTCTCCATGCCTGTACGCACCCTGTAAGAAAGAAGTTCATGAAAGAAGATCAAAGTTGAAGAAGAAAGTGGTAGGTGATGAAAAAACAGGACAGTAGTGAACCGAAAAAGGTGGTCCTTAACATAACAAAAACATTTTATTTCAACATAAAAGAAGGCCTACCTAACTCTCAGCTCGGGCCCTCGCATTGTCCCCATGGGAGCGCTAGTTCCCATAGATACAATATTTGTTTCCCCTTGAGAGGCAGCAAATTGAGAAGAAAGTTTATGAAACAAGATTCAAGTTGAAAAAGAGTTAGAAGTGCTGGAAAACAAAACAGCACAGAACTAAAATAAGACAACCTATAACAATAAAACTTATTCTATACAACCAAAATGAAAGCAAACCTATCACTTGACTTTGAATCTCACATTTTTCTTAGGGGAGAGCCTAATCCCATAAATACAATAATAGCCTCCTTCTCTCAGGGAGGCTCTTTCTAAAATAGCTAGTGGCATGTGAAGATGGAATCACAGGGCTTAATTCCATAGCATGATCGTTAAGGCTACCCTAAATCAACAAAATTTTTCATTTTTCAGTTATTTCATTTTAGTTGCAACTAGATGAATAAAAATTTATATGGACATGTAAAATTGAATCTTTAAGACATTAGCATCTAAAAAAAATTGATTTTCACAACAGAAAATGAGTTATTGAGCAAACAAACATTTCTGCAAAACAATTCCCACCCTACAATTTTCAATGTAGAAGCGCAATTTTGCTCTCATTCAATGCGGAATTTCTGAGGGAATAGTGTAACATAGGATGTTTTTGAATTTTGAATTTTAACTAAAACTCTTAAACATATGACCAAAATTTTGGTTCTCGTCTAAAAAATCCTAGATTTTTCACGATAAAAATCCAATTTAGAATCGAAATGAAATTCTGCTTTGATACGCTGTTCCCACAATTTTTCTGTATGAATGAGACCAAAATCACATTTCTACGATGAAAATTGTAGAGTGAGAATTGTTTTCAAAGGTAATAAGTCCCATTCCAAGACAAATGCAAATAAAAATTTGAAGTCGAGCACCAGATTTCAGGAGTTTGTCAAGGAACGAACCCACTTCTAGAACGCTTTAGTTAATAACACAATAAATGTTATCACCCATAAATACTAGCGGGGCTGGGGAAGTGAATACTTGAATCTACAGTATTCACTCTTACGCTTTTGCTAATGTTCTACGGTGGCCGCCATATTGTCAAAAACTGATGTCAACTGAATATCGATTTTAGTATTCACTACCCCAGTTCCGCCAATATTTTTGGGGTGATAACCTGTTTTGTGCTATTAACTAAAACATCCTAGAAGTGGGTTCAGGCTCCAGGGGGTTGGCCAATAATAAATTATAAAGTACCCAAGCGTACTTTTACAGCTCAAGCGTGCAACGCAACTGCTATGGAACATGAAAATTCAAAACTTGAATAACTTGAAAATAACGCATATGGAAGCAGAATATTCTTGTGAAACATTTTTACATGTGTTCCCAGTGATTCTTTGGTGCGGAATTTTTATAATTTACATGAGTGCATCAAACTGTATGTTGATCATTTTTTTTTTACAAAAAAGCATGTTACAAAAATTTGGATATTAATATATTTAATTTGACCAAAAAAATCATCTTTTTTTCAAACACTTTTTTATACAAAAGTCATTACATTGATTTTTTGGTCATGACTTCGGTGAAGAAAATGGATATTAATATATTTTATGTGACCACAAAAACCATGTTTTAATAAAAAAAATTTGTACATAAAAATCATAAATATAAAACATGGATATTAATATATTTTATCTAATAAAAAAAACCATGCTATTGAAAAAAAATTTTTTTTTACCAAAAATTATTAATATCTATTTTTGTCATTTTTTTATAAAAAAAACATTTTTCTTCAAAAAAGCATGGTTTTTGATCACATAAAATACATTAATGTACACATTTATAGTCATGATTTTTCTGTGAAAAAAGGTGTTTAAAAAAACAGCATGGTTATATTAAGTCAAATGAAATACATTGGCATCCATGATTTTTAGTCATGATTTTTCTGTAAAAAAAAATGTTTTTTCAAACAAACAGTATTAGATTTTTTGATCACATAATTAATCAATATCCACATTTTTTAGTCATGATTTTCAGTAAAAAATGATGTTTTTTGAAAAAACAAGCATGTTTTCTTTGGTCACATACAAGATTAATAGTACCCATGTTTTGTGAGTCATGAATTTTTGTAGAATAGAAAAACATGTTTTAAAAAAACAGCATGGTTTTTTGGTCCCATAAAATATATTATCTATGTTTTTAAGTCATAATTTTTCAGTAAAAAAAAAAAACATTTGTTTTGTCACATAAATATATTAATATCCATATTTTTTAGTCATTTTTTTTGTATAAATAGCATTTTTTTGAAAAAACATGTTTTTTTTGGTCACATCTCTATCAATGAACATAAGTAAAAATATATTATTACAACACACTATTTGGAAGTTGAAAGTGATTCACATGCAGTGTAAAATAAATGAAATATCAAAACATGAAACCACAGAAATATAAAAATTCAATACAACCATAGAAAACCATGAATTAAGAAGCATGCTGTTTTATCTTATAATCTGACATAAAAACAAATAATGTAAAGTGGTTCTTTACCTTGCTGAGTTATTTAGAAACAAAATATTTAAAAAAAACAAAATATCCACGTTTTTTAACACGTTCCCTGCGAAGGGACCCACCGGTGGTCCCTTAGGTGGTTTTCATAGTGCTCCTGACCCACCTGCAGTCACTAACTCATTGATTATAAATACTTAATGAAAGCTAAATAAAAGCCCGATCCAGTTTATGTTTGCCATTTTCAAAGTAGATTACTACAATTGAATTAAAATTCGAATTAAACATTGAACTTCAGTTTAACCCATCGCAGTTAAGGTGTTAACCCATGGTTTTTTTTTTAAACTTTTTTTTTTAAAAAACAGCACGGTTTATTTCGAGCCTAAACATAGTTAATTTGTTTGAATTAAACAAGTTTTTTCTATGCATTTTCCATCGCAAATGAGTATTTGAACGAGTTATAGCGGTAGGTTTATTTTCATCCTTGGGACAAATGCGCTCGAATGAACAGTTGCTCAACCATTTTCAATTTTTTGTTACTAGAATCGTGGTAATAACTTCAAAATAAACTACTTTTCTTCTATACACTTTGTGCAACAAATGAGTATTTAACTTGGTATAACGGTAGATTAAGTTTGCAGTGAGAGCGAGACTCTATTGCAGTGTTGCCATACGGCGCGGTCAATGAATTACTTCCCGCTTCAAACACTGGAGTTGTGGTAATTAATTTACCGCTATTCTCTGTTAAATACTCATTTGCAAGTGAAAGTGCATGGAAGAAAACTTGTTTAAAAACTTAGCACTAAAAATTCAAAAATCAATTACTAGCAAACACTTTACGATAAATGTTTAGGAGTTGACCATAATTAATTTTCAACTTTTGGGTGCCAAAACATAGTTAATTATTTGTAAATGAACAACTTTTCTTCTATGCACTTTCCGTCGGAAATAATTATTGAACGAGTTGTAGGAATGAATTACTTACCGCAACTGCAGTGTTTGGAGCGGGAAGTGATCAAGTATTCAACTTTTAAGTTGACTTACGCAGCAATCGCTAACACCCTATTACAAGCGTAAAGAGGTTGGGTCGTGAGGAATAGCCACAGTTCTTTTAGTGAAAAGTATAAATAAAGGTTTCTAGTGACGTCCGTTTACATATACTCCAAGATGGCTGCCGCCATCTTGGGTACCGGGTGGCGCCATGGCGGCAGCCACCTTGGAGTCGATGTAAACGGACGTCACTAGAAACATTTATTTATAATTTTCACTAAAAGAACTGTGGCTATCCCTTACGACCCAACCTCTTTACGTTTGTAATAGGGGGTTTGCTTCTCTTATTTATTTTTTCCTGCCTCAAACACTGGACTTCTACTAACTAATTTACCGCTATAACTTGTAAAATACTCATTTCCAATGGAAATTGCATTGAAGAAAACTTGTTTATATTGATCTCATTAACAATATTTATGCATCCAAAAGTAAAAAATCAATTATGGTCAACTCCTCGACATTTACCTTAAAGATGTATATAAATGAGCCCAGTAAGGTGACAGGCTTTTTAGATTTTACCTACATAGACATGAGATTTTTGGCATTAGTAATATCAGAAAATAAATCATAAGAAATTTTTCACATGTGAATTCTTAAAAAAAAAACATTTTTTTGATACTCTATTGCTTTTTCAGTCTCGCTATACAAGTACTAACATTTTTGGGCATCCAGTCTCACAGAACGAGAAACGAGCCCAACCAGGGTGACTACTGATATTTCATTTCCAAATTTTACTACTTTTTACTACCTTCAACAGCAAAAAAATTACTACCTTTTTTACACAATGAATGTTGTCCAAATAATAATGATGTAATAATGAGTAATTTGAGTCAATAATATATGCAATACCAAAGGTTCAAAAATAGCTCCAAGTTTCATAATACTTAAAATACTTAATACTAAATGGAGCAACAGAAGCTTTACAGCAAAAAAGTGGCCTATTTCTAAGGTACTCCGTCCTAAACGGACTCCAACAAAAGATTGGCGAAGACCTTGTCTTAACATCTTCCAACTATGAGGGCAACAGTTCATCATATGCAAAAATAAACTGACTGGAAACTAGTAGACACCAGGGGATTGACAGATCCCTTTATCAAGGAATTTCATTATGACCAAACACTATGGCACTTCGGAAATACGAGTTTGTAAACTATTTCTATCATACCTCAAAATCTAAATCGGCATTCTAATTGCGATCAATAATAACATATAGGTTAGAAACATGTTATACCACGGAACCAATCACGAAAATGCAAATTTCATATTTTCCTATATACATTTAGTAGTAGAATGAACTTTGATTAGATAGAGCATCTCCATGCTATGACAACATCCTGGAGGTAACTGAATCGCCATGACTGCCAAAAGGAACTTTAAATGAACTAAACTCTCATTCAAATGATAGCACATTGTATTAAAAGATAATTTTATAGCATAACTCTTTCTGTATTTGGACATAAATCAATGTCACTAGAAAAAGAAAACTTTCAGCTTTACAAAGAGGTAATTTAAAAAGAAAAAAAAATTATTTTTTTCAGTAAATCGTTGTTCCCCCAAACCGAAGTGGACCGAATAAACTCGTTTTTTCAAAAGAAGATAATACTGCTCACAATCAAGCTCAGGTCCAAAAAACCACTTTCTGGATATAAATGAACTGCGGAGAAGTTCCTTTGACGTCATTGCAATGTTTCTATCCTGCTGCAACAACTTGGAGTGTGAGAATATTTGTCTTGGAATAAGAATTGGAAGGCTACATCAAGTTTATGATAATCAAGACCTTACCAGCCAAATATATTACTTTGAATAAACATTATACATTAGGAGGAATTAAAATGTAATAAGTTCAATTCACGACTTACTCATCTGAAATTGCAGCAGGACTCTCTAGTTAGTTAAAAGCAAATTGAGAATAATTTTAATTCTGTGCTTACGTTTGTGAATAAAATACTTTAATTTGAGTATCAAGTGCACAAAAAGAACAATTATGCCAACTATGCTATATATCTTATGGGCAACTGCATCCACTAAAGATGAAATCCAATAAAATGTAGGGTAGTTATAAGGATCGCAGACACTGAAGCATACCGGACACTTGCGCTCTATTTTTTCTATTGGCGCACTTCGTAGATTCTGTGCATCGACAGTGATAGGTTCGTATAAGTGATACTTCATTTCTCGTTTAAAAGTGGTTAATCATGATAAAATCAGTTTCGAATGTATGAATATTGGATCTAATTACGTACCGACTACACATCGCTGCAATTTCTGCCAAAAAATTAAGGATAGACCGCGGGAAAGATGAAATTTAAGTGTGAAGGTGTTGCTCATTCAAACGATCTTGCCGCCATATTGAAGCTAGAGTGTCATGTTTGTTATATTGAAATGTTTATAGCACCATGTATTGTACAAAGAACACAATTTTGATGTGTCCGGGAACCTTAAAAATTTTTATCATTTTAGGTGTCCGGATGCCAGGTGTCCGGTAATAATCAGGTCTGAAGTATATCGGACATGTTATGAATTTACCCATTTATATCTTTATTAGATGGCCCCTAAACGGAAGAAGCCGGTGTATAATGAAGATCAGTTACTTACTGCAGTGGCAGCCATTAAGAATGGAATGTCGTACCGCAAAGCTTCAGAAAAGTATGGAATTCCGAAGTCCACATTGAGAGACAAGATCAGAGAAAAAACTGCACTCTCAATAGAGCGACCTGGTGTGTTTAGAAGCCATACAGCTTACATAATTTACCCTAGATGAAATTGAACACTAATTTAGATATTATATTGATGATTTATACCCAGGCAACGCAAAATTGGTTCAATAGTTGTATATATATATATCACATTTTATACGCTTTGTAATGCGTTTTTACGACACTATATGTATCAATCCTGACTTAAATATTTGTTTGTTGCCTACAAATGCCTGCAGTATGCTGCACCTAAAAAGTATTGGCAGAATATAGGCATATTGACACTAATATTTTTACTTTTGTCATATCTATTACAAGGCCAACATCTTTCTTGACAGCAGATCAAGAAACCCGGCTTGTAAACTGGGTCGTGACTATAGCCAAAATTGGTTATGGATTGCCTAGGAAAGAAATTCCATTAGTCGACAAAGATCTTCTTGACCAGGCAGAGGCTAATGGGTACGAAATTCCAGCAGAAAGAAAATTCCAAGATAACTTGCCAAGTTCAACATGTATTTATGCCTTTTAGAGGAGACACCCTGAGGTTTCAGCTAGACTACCTGAAAATCTCAGTACCCAAAGGGCTGCGGTCACTAAAGAAACCATCAAACAATGGTTCGAAAATTTTGAGAATTTCTTGGAGTCGGAGCATCAGCTCAATGCGAAGGAGCTTTTGGTTTGAGAAAATGCTTGAGTTTTTAACTTAGATGAAAGCCAATTTCCGCTCCAAGGAACCAGCGGCAAGACTCCCATAATTACGGAGAAAGGCGCAAAGTGCGCATACAGGCTTGCTCCAGAGTCGAAGGAACAAATTACAGTGCTAGCATGTGTCTCAGCTTCAGGGAGTTACCCTAAGCCTTACGTAATATTTCCAAGACAGCCCCAACCTAAATACAACTTCACAGGCGTAAATGAAGATGATTTTGACGTTGGATTCACTGCGAACGGATAGATATCGTCTGATTCATTCTTTTGCTGGAATCAATTGAGGACTGATTAAAAGGTCAACCATCATGGAATTGTATATTTTACCCATGTTCAGCATGAAAACATGCTTTTTATATAAACATTTGTATCCAATAAGATTTCAACTGTCTCTGTGACCATTATTTCGGATGCAAATTTGGTGTAAACTATATATTTTCTTCGTCAATTATCTACAACTGAAATCACCGAACTGAACCACTTCAAGTACCGAACTGAAAGAGATATATACTAATAAAATTGGTAAATCTGAAGGAGATGACAGTTGTCGATTTTCCACTTTTTGGTGCCTGAACCTAATTAATTGAATCAAAATAAACAAGTTTTCTTCTATTCTTTTTTCGTCTCAAATGAGTATTTTACGATTTATAGCGGTAAGTTTAGTTTCGTCATTGATGACGAATGCGCTCGAATAAACAGCTACTCATCGATTTTCGAATTTTTGATGCTTGAAACATGGTAATAACATCGAAATAAACAACTTTTCTTCTATACACTTTTTTCGTCAAATGAGTATTTAACGAGGTATAGCGGTAGGTTTGGTTTCGTCTTTCAAGACAGAGCGCTTTAAGCGAGACGCCATTGCAGTATTGCCATACAACTCGTTCAAAGAATTTCTTTCCGCTTCAAAGACTGGAGTTGCGGTAAGTCATTTACCGCTATAACTAATAAAATACTCATTTGAGACAAAAAGTGCATAGAAGAAAACTTGTTTATTTCGATCTAATAAACTATGCTAAGGCATCGAAATTTACAAAATTGACAACTGTCATCTCCTTCAGATTTACCATAAAATTTAGTAAAAATGCGTATTGGCTATCAAATTAAATATATATGAAACTAATATGAATTAAATTAATAAAAGGATACAATACTTATTTAAATTCTTACGTTTTCGAACTGTCCAAGGCCTTTAAACAGACACTGTCAAGTGTCCGGAGACTGTTAGCCGGACAGCATTCAACTGTCCGTTAAGTTTTGTCTATCCTTCAACTGTCCGCCAAAGCACTAAAATCACTCATTTTGCGGGCTATATTAAAATGAGCATTACTAAATAAATTTGCACCCGAAGTCACCGAAACTCCATAAATGTCTTCTGGCATCATTTGTCGTTAGTTTTATGGCACCAGGTTTACGCTGGACTTCGTGTTTTGGCGGTTAAAGTGTGTTCAGATGAAGATGTTGGAAACGTCCGCTATCTTTAGAAGTACCCTAATAGTTATTTAGTGATAAGTACACCTACCTATTTGAAAATTTTGGCCAGTTGTTAATGTTTACTCATGAAATTAAAAAAAAAGTTCACAAGATGTTTACATTTAATAGAATTGCAGTTCGTAATAAAATATAAATTATTTTACTTGACAAACATATTTCAATCAAAGCAGCTTGATATGCTTCCACAGGAAAATATGAAGCTATGCTATTTCATTTTTCCTTGAGATCGTATGATGCATATTATTTGATACGCAAGAATAAAAGCTGTTAAATGTCAACCTCATAGTCAAACATGCACAATTTTGAAATCCATATTTTATTTTCAATACTAATCCCTGATATCACAAGTTCTTAAGCTTGTATCTTGATGTAAGTGCGCACTAATAGAAGTGTTTTCAACAATGCATCAGCACTGGTATTGCATTTTTAAATTTATATTTATACTATTTATGAAACCTCGATTACCACATCAAAGCAAAAGCCGTTTTATTGTTTTCTCTCAATAATTTGTTAATAATAAAATGGCTCAAATGAACCTTCCATCATAAAATAACTAGATAACATTCAGATTAAACAGAAAGAGAAGAAAAAGTGAACTGTTTTTACTGTCGTTAGCAAAAATTTTGAAACTTTTTTCTATATTGTGTGCTCCAATCCTAAAATTACACCCCACTCTATAGGAATATTTCCCATAAATCGAGGCAAATTTCTGATTATGGGAAAAATAAATTTAAAAAATATTTATACTCTATATAAATATGTAACATTAATTTAAATTTTCGAGAATTATACCTCCCAACAATTTTTTTACTACCCTGAGGCAAATTTAACTACTTTTTACTGCTTTACTACCTAGTAGACACCCTGCCAACTTAACACCTTGGCTGATAGGAATTACATCAGTTCATATTTATTCAGATTAACGGCATTAACATCAGAACAAGTTAAATTACTGGCCTTACCCATTCAAATTACGCTGTTCTCCTGCAAAAACGTCGATTTTACAACCGTTCTGTTCCATATTCGTCATGTTATACGTTCTACACTTCTTAGTAAATTTGTATCCTTAGTAAACATTCTCGAACGTGGTTTCATCGTGAATGAGCTACTAATTCAGTGTTGCCTTTAGTTTATGGCATTTTACGCTAATTTCTCCGCTACTCATTTGTTTCTCCAAAAAAGTCGTTAAATATTAGCAATTCTAGACATGAATTAGTATGAATTAACATAAAAACAAAATTACATAAAATTTTTCATTCATTTCTCAATAATGAAACGAAACTGAAAGTTACAAATGATAAACTAAAATTTTTTAATGCCCAGTACATAAACCGAATGAGTCCTGTTTGTTTTTTTGGCCGGTCCGAGTGATGCAAAATTATTATATATATGAGTTATTTAAATTTAGTTTAAGCATTATTTTTCTTTATTGCACATTCAATTAGCAGTGTTTCGATAATGAAATTCTGCGTATAAGGTAACTGAAAATGAATCACTTAGCTACTCATAAGTAGCTAAATTGAATGGAAGTTTGTGAAATATTATGTGAATAAAGGAATTCATTTCATTTGATTTTTATTTATGTGAATAAGTGATTTAATTGCTAAGTGCAAAATTCACTTGGACAACTTGGGTGAACAATTTCGACACTAATGCATTAATGCCTTTTATGAAAGTTATGTAGCATCATCTTCAGGAATTGAAATATTACATTAATTAATTGAAACATATAGACTTTTCTTCGTTTTCAGACCATAACTTCAGATTCAGACCATAACTTCGGAACGTTTAAATGATCTTATGAAGTTCTCCCTAATGGGGAACTAATTGAATTTGACTTTTCTAAAGGTTGAATATTGAGGAATTTATCAAGTGACAAGGAAGATGTTCTTCTTATTAAAAAGGGTCACCAGTGCTCCGGGTAGAGCACACTTAATTGCAAAAAGGAATGATTTAAGGCCTCTGACTCAGAAGGAGTTAGGCGGTATTCGGACGCAATATTTCAAGCGTCTACAATCAACAACAAAATTACCACAAGCCAACACCGGAGGAAAATGAGAGAATAGTTTCACTCGCCGGTATGGGAATTTATTGAAGGGAAGGTTGCACGCCGAAGTGCGAGGCTTGATTCTTGTTCGAGAGACGATCTTGGGGAGAGTCCGAGGAGGTTGAATAACTTCAGACGATTCGTTCAGCTCAGGCTTGTGGAAGCGTGTGCTGGAGTGTGAAGTCGCTGATGGTGTAAGTGTGGGAGGTTCCGACACTAAGTGAGTGGTGAATTTAGTGATGAGTATGGGGATAGCTACCGGTTGGGAAAACTCGGTAGGAAGGGACTCTCGACCCAAAGGTAGTCACAACTAAAGGTTCAAGCGGCTTAGCTGCAGGGATGCAGGCCTTCCAGTTTCACAAGTTAAATAGGAGGGGAAACTCGGAGAATCAACTCAGAGGCAAAACCCGGAGGATGAACCCGGAGGGGACTTGAAAGCGAAAACTTGGAGGGAACACTTGGAGGAGGTAAGCTCCTTACATTAAGAGGTCAGGGTTTGGTTCCATACGTGTTTGTGAGTGCATGAATGAATGGTCCAGCAGATCCTGTCAGGGGAATTCGTGCTGGATTATTTTGAACACATAAATTGAGTCCATTCATAACACATGTGCAAGGCTGCGCAAACTGCAACATTAACAGGATAAACAATGGCAGGAGTCCGGTGATAAGAATCAGTCCGCAACTCTAGCGCCCGAGTCGCAGCCCGAATCATCTTAACACCAGAATCAGTGTTCCAGACCAACTGGTCACAAGCTCTATCCTGACATTACAAGCAGCAGCACAACTGAGTTTAAATGAACTACAGCCAAAAATAATAGCTAAAGCACTGAGGTAATTAGATAATTAATGTACTAAGATATAAGTATGAGAAAAGGTGAAGTCTCTATACTCTATTATTCAGATGAGCAAGAAAGAATGATTATTTATGTGACTTGACTTGAGTGAGTGACTACAGAAGATACAATCTCTATTGGTTTAAATAACCTATCATAGCTTTATTTCTCAAGATATGAATTTAAACATTGACTAAAAATTGCAGAGGAATTCCAAAATTATTTAAACCTGACTTAATCAAAATACAAAAGTTGAGAACACAATTAATTAGAAGCTGGAACACACAAAAGATGAGCAAACCAAAGATGATCTCTGTGGACAGCAAAGTGTCCTAACACTATGCTCAGCACTAAAAAATATCTAAGGAGCTAATGCCAACATCGTCTAACACTGACAGCGCAATACGGTATCATCGGAGAATAGTAAACACGAAACAATGACAAAGATGGGGCAGTGAGCTTGAGGCTGGTGACTAACTAACACTGGCACAGAGACAACATAGTGAATATTTCTACGACACAATAGCGAGAGCTTCCCAACACGGAACAAGTTAAGACACAACACAGGAAAGTTAAGACATAATACACACTTATCGTTACACTTGATACTTACAATTGCCCGCTCTGGGGCCCAAGCGCTAGGAGGATCTATAAGAGAATGACGACTCTGCCTGGGCAGCCGGCCTTATATGCGCTTTGAGCGGACGAGCGTTTCCGGAATTTTCCGGAAACGGATGAACTTGCGATATGGTTCTAGGTAAAAACGCCGTTCTTTCTTGTCGAAGTATTTCTTTGGTCAAATTTTAATAGATTTAAGGGTAATGTTGAATGAAAATAGTGATCTAAAATTTTAAGAATGATTATGTTAACTTTATTTAATTTTTAGAAGATGGTTTTAATAATTTAAGAAATTTAGACTGAAGTATGGCTGAGGGCGATCACTACAATCTCTATGATGAGATTGAACGCGCACCTCCTTTCAGGAACTATGTAATCAGATTCAAAGGTTTGAGCCTCTCGTCTCATAATCTTACTAAGTTAAATAATCTGATCATGACAAAGAATCTTTTTTCTCATACTTATGTGTTGAGTGTCAGCAGTGGTCAGCAATCGTACATAGCATCGAGCCTGTGCAGAAAAATTGGTCTTAAACTGATTCCGCTGAGAGCAAATGTAAAAACCGTTACTGTTAATGAAGCTTACAACAACGTCCGCACTTGGCCTGTTACGCGAGAAGACACACATCATTTTCTTCAACAAATTGCTTTAAGACCACCTTTGAGACTAACTTCACATTTTATCTCCTGTGTCAGAAACTCCCATGACCTGAATAAAGAAATTGAATGCTCTAATGATTATGCAAAACTGCATAATGAGTTGAATGATTGTTCTAAATTGACCGCCTCTCCACGTGAAACCTCCAGCACCCTAAACCGATGCTTGCCTTCTGGTAACAAACCCTCTCCTCCCCTCTCCTCCCGATGTTTTTTACCCTCATATAACAAACCCTCTCCTGCATCTGCCACAAACAATTGCGGAGTGCCTACAACAAATAGGTTTTCATTGCTATCCAATGGTGATACAGAGGATGAAAAGCCCCTCTTAGACACGAGTTTGAATCAATATCCAATCACATACTCTGAAGCAGTGAAATCAACAGGAAAAGTGAAATCGCTGCAAAATTTCAGTCGACAATCGATGGAAAATCCACTACCCAACTGCATGCACAATCTGTGGTGTATTGCTACGCCAGGCACGTATTCCTACGCGCGGCCAATCACAGGGCTGCACCCGTCAGCGGGTTGCTTGTGTACGCATCGTAATTTGTGTTCACGGACGCTTTGGTGTTCCAATGTGTTTATTCTGTTTAGAATTACACATGCGACGTTTTTTACGTTGTAAGCTGCTCCGTTTGAGTGGCAGGAGGTATTTTGTGGGATCTACTTCCTGACGTATGGAGCGTCGATTGGTGCGCCGGCCTTGGCATTATTTGCGTCTGCTGCTGCCGAGTGAGGTTGAGCGCGTTTGAGCTTCCGGTTTCGCTCTTGAAGTATCGTTGCGAGATACTTGTGTTGTGTTCTTTTCCTTGTGCTGAGACACAAGCAGGTAGGACCTGTAGGCGTGTTGTGTGCCTGTGTGTCTGAGTGTGTTCAGACTCACCACACTAGCTTGGAGCTAGTGTGTGCTTCCGTTTCTGCCGTGAAGTGTGCTCGTTTCACGGCAGCGTGTGTTCACACTGGGTGTGCCCTCTGACACACGAGCTCAGGTGTGTGTCTGGCGTCGGCTGTAGGGGAGGTTCGGAGGCCGACCCGAGCTCGGGGAGCTCGGCTTTGAGATCTTGGGTCTCGGGATTTGCACATCCCACTACACAATCATCACCAGAAAAATAGAATTGACACGAGCATTTCTCAGTTCTCTGCAAATCACCATACAAAAAATCACCGCAGCAATCAATCAGTTTAAGACCAAAAATAGAATTGACACGAGCATTTCTCAGTTCTCTGTAAATCACCATACAAAAAATCCCCACAGAGCCAGAAAAACGTAAATTCATCGCACTTCTCAGAACCTCTTAATGATGTAAAAAGTACGAAAAAAACGTCTCCAGCCCAATTTGTGAACGCAAGAATTCCACAATGGATGAATTGAAACGATCATGGAAAATAGAGCTTGTGGTGGTTCCACCTAGCTGTACGCGCTCACCACCACACAAGCACAAAAGCGCCACCCCACTGCCTCGAAGCGCTCTTGCTGAACGACCAATCAGAGCTCGAGGCTGGCGCTGGGGGGGGGGCGGTGACAATAGGAAAGAAGAGAAGAGAATTAGAGTTTGGCACAGTGTGTGCCAGAAGAAAAAAAGGAGGAGAGAAAAGGAAAAGGATATTGGAAGAAGAAAAGGCGCTCAACGCATAATTAGGTGATCATGTGCATCTTGTTTAATTTATACTGCTAGTTAGTTTGCTGGCGCTGGGGTGCCGGACCGAGCCTCTACAAGCTGCGCGCTCCCAGTAGCCAGGCAACATCTGAATACACCCACGTACGTTTAGCACAGCACAGACAAAGACAACCGGGCACCGCGAGTCCACTAACCAGAGGGCTAGCTCGCTTCAGTGAGGCCGCCGCCAGCCCTATATAAAGAGCTGCGCGCTTAGCGCATTCAGTTGTTCACCAGTGAAAACTGTCTAAGAAGCATCTAATCTTCAACAACGACCTTCTCACTTCTAAGATATCACAACAGCAGCCGACTCCGTACCTCGCTTGCCGAGCCCTAACCTCTCAAGCGAGTGTGAGTAGCCTTTTCTTAATTCGCTCCTACATTTACCGACCGTTGAGCGTCGCCGGAAGGTAGTAGAGCCTGGTGTACCGAAAGGCCCCAGACCATCTGGGCAAACCCCATTATAGTAGGGGGGGAGCGGGTACAAGTAGGGCACCAGCCGCCTTCCGGACAAATCCGACGCCTGAGACTATACACCAACACTTAGGACTAACACCATGCATCACCACCAAGGAAGTCGTGGTTCATGGAGAGCTGGCTACAGCCAGTTTTCCCGCCCCTTACTACAAACACCCACCCATATAAGACCCAACACTATGCAACATAACACCCACACACGCACCAACGCCACCCCCGGCAACAACACTCAACCACGAACGACCAGGCAAACTACCACAACCATCCCAGCACAGCCCGCCAACAAATCCAACACTACCTACAAAGTCCAACTCCGCAAGATCGACCCCAGACAACAAACAGACCGACAACAAGTCTTTGAAGCTGCATTCAAACACTTGGAAGCCCCCCTCATACGACTCACCAGCAACTCAAACGGATTCTACGCCATAACTGATGACATCACTGCTATCGATAAACTGACCTCGGACAGAGCCACCAAACACTTTCAGAAAATAAATCTGAAACCGATCATCCCCCCAGATCTCAGAGCAAAAAGAACCATATTCATCAGACAACTGGACAGCAGCATTGGCCAACGTCAACCGCAAGAAATACAAGAAGAATAACACGCGTGCAACAATGGGCAAAAATCATGGAAATAAACAAAATCAAAAACTACACACACGTTATCAAAGTAACCTTCACCGACACCGCCATGACACAGCGCGCTCTCCAGAACGGGCTCCTCATGTTCAACACAAAGATCACACCATCGCAAATGGAACTAGAAAAATACACTCACCTCCGGATCTGCTTCAAATGCTACAAAATCGAGGACCATTCTACACACCAATGCACTGACAAGACACCACACTGCTCTGAATGCGCTGCTCACGACCACACCTACCAACAGTGCAGTTCACCGGACAAGAAGTGCCTCAACTGCCAAGGAAACCACCGAACACTCGCAGCCTCCTGCCCATACAGGAAAGAAGCTATCCGCAAGAAGAACGACGAACTCCAAAAAAGAGAAACCGACCAAACCAAGAGCACCTACATTGAAATCGCAAAAACGGCCATCCAACAAACTGCAAAAACAGAACATACACTCACACTCACCAGCGAGATGCACATAAAACTGGCCGCTATCATCATCGAGGCCCACATCGCAGGCCTCGTACAGGGAGGGGATTTCGGATCAATCTTGTCGAAGTCCCTCAAAGAAAATTACGGCGTGGACACCCAGTTCCCCAACCGTGATTCCCAAAAAATATTCAACATGTTCATTGAAAAAAACAAACAACCCCAAGCAGAAACAACGGACACACCTGCAAATCAAGCAAGCACCGATCCCAACGAAGACGAAATGGACACAAGCTACCACTCAACAGAAGAAAACTCAACCCAGGATGAAACCAGCGATGACAACCTGAAAAAAACTGGAGAACGCAGTCCAGCCCGAAGAAGAAAAACAAAAAACGGAAGAAAAAGAGACAACCCTCCTCGGGAGAATCTTCTGGACACGATGACAAAATAGAGGTTTCACTATTCCGCAGCGACACGAACTCACAGCATATTCCAAGCAAACCCACCAACCAACAGATATTAGAAGAACTAACAAAAATACCTCCTGGCCTCAAAATCGCTGTCGCACACCCAAGCTCGGACCCCTGGGAAGAAATCATCGACGGCCAATTCGACCTCCAAAAGGCACCCATTACCACAACCCCACACGAACACTTCCTCTCGATAGACACATGCTCAAAAAATTAACCCCCTTCACAAGAAACCCAAACACTCGACTTCATAATGGATACACACAATATGAACAAAACACTAACTGTCATCCAACACAACGTCCAACACTGGCAAAACAACAAAATCGCACTATGCAACATCTACCGTCAATACAACCCACACATAATTCTACTCAACGCGCTCTGCATGCGTAACGACACTCCCATCAAAATTTGGAATTACAACACATACACCACAAACAAAGCAAATGAAAATCACGCTGGAGTAGCAATAGCAATTCGAAAAGACATTCCATTCAAGCTTCACGATACCTTTTATACAGATATGTTGGCCATCACAATAGAAACACCACAAGGCCCAATCACACTTGCCACAACCTACATACCTCCACGCATTGATTACATAAACTACATCGACATGCACACTCTCTTTAACCGAAAACACCCCACTTACCTCCTAGCCGACATGAATGCCATACACCCCACCTTTGGATACACATACGCAAACAGGAAGGGAAGACAAGTCCACTCACTAATAGACAGGAACAAATGTCTCCACATAGGCCCCAATTTCCCCACGATAATCACTCACCGCGCTTGTACCAGCCCAGACATCGTACTAACAAACACGCAAACATTCCACAACATCATACTCGAACCAGGTCCACTAACACCCTCCGACCACATTCCCATCATAGCCACAATATCAGCCAACCCAATACAAATTCCCATCCGCCCACGGCCCTCCTTCCACAATGCAAACTGGGAACTATACCGCAACCTTCTCGTTGAACACACAACACCGCAAGACGTAAACCCTACACAAGAGGACATAGACAACCACCTAATCACATGGGAATCCCACATCATCGAAGCCTCCAACCAATCTATTCCAACTATCACACACAGAACCACACCAGGCATCAAACCCACTCATGCCATACTCGTCCTTCAAACGAGACACAAACACATCTACGACCATCTCCAACGACACGGCCACTCACCCCACCTATACAGAGAACTCCTCAGCCTCAGACAACAGATAAAAACTGCATATCAACGTATCTACTCGGCGACATGGAACAACACTATCGGTAACATCAAAAAGATGGACAATCCCCAACAATTCTGGTCCGCCATCAAACGCATGTCAGGCAACAATAAAAAACAAAGCACCCCCTACATCAAAGAAGGCGGCATCTTCTACCACTCACCACAATCCAAGGAACCTTTGTTCCGACAACACTGGTCAAACATATACTCAGGTATTGATGACCCCAACAACGATTTCGACGCTGAACACATACACACCATAGAAACACAAATGAACGACATCGCTCCCCAAAACGAACCACACGAGACAGGAGACACTTCCCGTCTTCATAATTTCCACTACCCAGCAATCACAATCGAAGAATTGAAAAACGCACTTCGAACGTTTTCCCAAAAAGCTCCAGGACCAACTAAAATAACCACACACCACCTTAAACACTTACCGCAAAACATGCTCCAGTATCTTCTGTACATATATAACAACGCCCTCTCAGCGGGCTATTTCCCAAACAAACTGAAACACGCAATAATGATCTTTTTACCGAAGCCCTCCACCTCCCAACACGAGGTGCAAAATTACCGCCCCATCTCCTTACTCGACACCCACGCTAAGCTCCTAGACAAGATATTAACCAACAGGCTAACAGACCACCTAACCATCAACAACATCTACAACAGCCGCCAACACGGATTTCGACACGGAAGAGGTACACACACCGCACTTGCCACGCTACATGAGACCCTCCACATTAAACAAACACAGAGAAACAAAACAGACATCATTCTACGAGATGTAAGCAAGGCCTTCGACAAAGTCTGGCACACAGGACTCAAATTGAAACTGTCGCAGCTACAAATTCACCCCCTATTCACAAAAATCCTGTACAGCTTCATCACTAACCGCACCGCAGCCATACGAATCGCAAACTAAACTGGCCCACCCTTCCCAATCAAGTCAGGTGTCCCCCAGGGAGCAGTCCTCTCCCCAACACTGTACAACTACTTCACACACGACCTTCCCCCACCAATACCCAACACTGACTACATTGCTTTTGCAGACGACATCACACAAATCATATCCGCAAAGCACTCATATAACATGGCAGCTCTTCTAACAACACGAGCCATTGCCCAAATCAACGATTACGAACGAAAATGGAAAATCCAAACTAATGCAAATAAATTCAAAATAATTGCCATCAGTCGCCGCAAACACCCAACAGTGCACATCAACAACACCCCACACCCCTACACAAACTCAGGTAAAGTTCTGGGACTCACAATCAGCACAACCGGATACGCACCCCACACCAGACAACGAGCAGCACTAGCACACCAAAACCTCTCACGCCTCTACCGTTTCAAACATCTGAACCTAGAAGTAAAACGCCAACTATACATCGCTCTAGTAAGATCCACTCTCATCTACCCAGTCATTCCCCTACACACACTTCCACCAACATCTATCTCAACACTCCAGCGTGTACAAAACCGAGCCACGAGATACATAACAAATTCCGAATGGCAAGATTTCGCCACCTCTGCACAACTACATCGCCGAGCAAACTTGCAGCCAATTAACATTACACTCCACAAACACGCAAAAAGAATCTGGCAAAACATTCACGACATGTACCCACAACTCTACCAACAACTCACATTCCCGCAAGACACTCCACAAATACCACACAGACAATTTCAGAGCTCAAAAATGAAAACACTCGCACCCCAACCGAGACCAAAATACACTTAACACGACTCTAACGACGGACGGACGGACAGACTCGACTGACCAGCATCGACTCAAGCACATGTTTTGTGCTAGAAGAGAGGCTTAACCCCTACGGCAAGCCAACCCACCCACGTCCGGTATTAAAGATGCATACTAACTAAATACCCAACCATACAAAACCCTGACGGGTAATTAACTTCTACCACCCTCAAACTACCTACAAAAAATTACCCCCTAACACTAGCATCATATGCGCAAAGCGCATCTCTATCAGTTTCCTATCTATCCTTTTCCGTTTCACCCCTTCTCTTCCCGACGCACTCTGCGTCAAACCCTATCTCCGTCTTTTCTATAAGCATCGAACGAACGAACGCATTCAGTTCGCACAGTGCACTCGCAGAAACCCTGATATTCACACAAGTCTTCTTCCTGCGAGCCTCCTCACTGCAACGGCTCACACAAGTCTTCCAACGAGCCTCCTCACAGCAGCGGCTCACACAAGACTTCTCCCTGCGACTCTCCGCGCAGTGACTCCGGCATTCACTAGTCTTGGCTGCTCAGCAAGCAGTAGCCTCACGGCCTCCATCGCCACCTCGACGGCGTACCGCTACGGCACGCACGACGCGACTTACCGACAACCGTCGGTCCTCCAAGTCGTCCCTGTGTACTATACTACCTGCATGTAATCATTTACCTCATGTGCCATACTGTCGGCGATCTTCTCAATAATACGGCCTTTATTCCAGTTGTGTTTTCCTTATCCTGTCGGGTTCGTTTGCACCTCAGGCACTCACTTCGGGCATAGATATCACAGTCTAAAGATATTCACAGTCTGTCCGGAGTGTAACGCAGCCTGAGGGAGAACACCACAAGCTGATTCCCACCAAAGCCGATGGACACTGCCTCCTCCATGCAGTAGCTCATCTACTTACAAAACAACCAGCATCAAAATGGAATTACAATTCCTTAAAGGCTGCAATCAAAACAGAGAGTAAAGCAAACAACAGCACATACGCTAAGTTTGTTGACAAGAACAGTGGAGACATGCAAAACCTCATAGATAATTACATTGACGACAAACAATTTGATCAAGCTGCTGTAGACCTTATACCACTAATCATTTCAAATGTGACAGGCCAAAAACTTCACGTCCTGGATGAACAGGATCATTGTGTTTTCAAAATATCAGTCGATCCCTTTTCAGAGTTATCAAATAATAACCCTCCACTACTGCTCCATCGTAAAAACGATCACTACAGTGCTCTTGTCACACAAGGCAAAAATCAGACCGGGGTTACCTCATCTTGACAGACTGCCACTGCCCAGCCAAATGGTAGACTTTCTTACATAGCAGATGCTGGGCAAACACCCTGGGCAACGTAGATAAAATCGATAAATTCCCTGAACGATCCCATCGAAATAGTAACTTTGCTACCTTTAAAAAGAGTGCTAATATCGATAAAATAAAAATCAGGCATATAAATGCTCGAAGCCTGAATGGTAAATTGGATGAAATCAGAGTAATGTTGGTCACTGAAGAAATTGACATTTTGTATGTGTCAGAAACATGATTTGATTCACGAACCCAAAGTTCATTTATTAACATTCCTGATTACGTGTTGTACCGCTACGATGGCGCTAAAACCAGCCGAGGTAGTGGATCTTGCATTTTTGTGAAAGAAATGTACTCAACATCTTCACTTCTAGCGAATAAAGTTTGCGAAGGCATTGAAATGGTTTGGTTAGCAGTGCAAATAAATAAACGCAAATCAATAATCATTGGCAGCCTTTACCGGCCCCCATCGTCTCCCCTAAATCTAACACTAGATTTCATTGAGGAAACCTTCAAAGAAATCCTTCAGTCAAAAAAGTCACTCTTTGCTTTCTAAGATTTTAATGTTGACCTAACGGACAAAAACAATCAGCTAAGCAAATTATTGTATAAACTAAGCCTATCACTAATGGACAAAGAACCGACTCGCATCACTAAAGTCTCTGCAACTCTCCTCGATCTAGCAATCACAAATAATCCCACCGCAATACTTAATATAGTAATATCACCTTCTGTTTCCGATCATCATTCTATAGAATGTGAAATTAATATTGCAAAGGAAAGACAAAAATACCGCTTAATGACTTATCGCTCGAAAAAGCACTATTCGGCAGAACTATTTCAAGAAAAACTACTCGATAGGTCCACCAAATTCCAGAAAATGATGACATCTGACGATGCTGACATTCGAGTGTCAATCTTCAACGAGAACTTCACAGCAGCTCTCGACGAATGTGCACCTTACATCACCAAAAAAACAAGCCAAAACGGACTGTTTGGATTACGGACGAAATTAAAGAGATGAGTAGAATAAAGAAAGCTAACTTGCGAGAGTACAAAAACAATACATCAAATAGTACCCTATACAAGAGATATAAAGAACATGAAAAAAGCCTTTGAAAGAAAATCACGGAAGCGAAACAAACTCACTTCCACCAGAAACTGATAACGGCTAAAAATAACCCGAAACGAACTTGGGAAATCATTAGTGAGGTAGCCTCATATAAAAATTTAGACGGTAGAAGTAATTTTGAAAATCATTTGGCAACAGCCACGGATTTCAACACATTATTTTCAAAAGTAGGGGCTCAAGTTTTCAGTGAGGTGTGTACCAATCCAGATGAAACAATTGAAAATTCATGCCCCACTGTACCTTCGAGGACTGATGTCAAGTGGAGACCACGCCCTGTCGATTTACCGGAGTTACGAAATATCTTATACTCACTAGGAATTATAAGCTGGGACGGGGAGCCCGCTTTCACTGTGCCATTCATTGCTTTCGTTATAATGTAATGTAATACCTATGTATGTTTATCAATTGCCGACAATTTGCGCCATATTTCAAAAAGAATGATTTTTTATAATATGAAACCCTTACAGGACAATAATGTTTTCTTTCTTATTCACGTCCCACAATCGTTTTCATGTTTCTGACTTGGGTAGACTGTTTTCGTGCCACTATTTGTAGTACGGAAATTTTATAAACTTCATGCCATAATTGAAGGCCCGAATTTCTAGATCCTTCATTTGGTATTTTTCAATAATCTTATACTAGTAGTTCGAAAGACAAACGAGGGTGTTCCAACGTTTATTTTCAGTATGTAGCACACAGTCCAGCAGAGCCACAATTTTAGTTCTCTGCATCATTTCGAAACAAGACGCGGTGCACTTATACCGTAAACGCTAATAACGCCAATAATGTCTAGTAGTAATTCCATGAGATAGGAAAACAAACAGATGATGGATAGATAAATAGAAAAAGAGAATGAAAGAAGTTTCAAATTATTGAGTTGTTTATAGAGAATCGATCTGAAACGAATGACATATTCATAGTACGAGAAAGAAATCAAAAGTTCAGAACAAAATAGCTTTGAGTTATCCACAATTATCGGCAAATATTCATTCAATAATTACACAGGATTGTTGCATGACAAATTTAAGCGTATAAGGACTAAACGAAAGTAATATTTATCATAACAGTGCTACCTAAAGGAATTCCTATAATCACAGCTAACAAAGTGGTATGCGAAGCGAAGCTCACGAGCGTAGATGCTTACGCTACGATCTTGTTCTGCATGTTCGTATACACGAGTGCAGGATGGCGCTTACAATAACAAAAGGTATTTTCTCCGTTTCCCTGGATTGGAATGCTGGTTTATACTGACCAGTTTACGCTTATATTTGCGCACGTGCTTACTTGTGTATATGTGTACGTGTGCACGCTATGCGTACGGCACTTTATAGAATGCGTATTTATTGTATTGCCTCGATTCATAGAAATGCATTTGTGTATGCTTACGAGTTTGGTGTAGGTATGTGCGTGGGTATGTGTGTGCATGTGTATGTGTATATATTTACATGTATATGTGCACATATGTGTGTACTAGACTGACGACTAGCATTTTACTAGAGATAATTTTTTTTCTGTTCACTCTCAACTTGTAACATTAATTAACTCGTCATCTCTTCATTATTGTAAAGCATTCATGTAAAAATTAAACTATTGTTGTGCGATCATCCATTTATATTTAAATAAAATGCTTATTAACTAATGACCGTTATGTTAAAATTGTTGAATTAGAAATACAAAACTTATAATCTTCTTGGTCCTCTTGCTTATGTGTACATGAATATATATATATATAAATATATATATATATGTTGTCACCCCCAGAAACAGTTAATGAATCTGGTACAGGAAGCTACTGCTTTCCACGAGGTTTTTCCAAATGAAATAAATGTATAGGGAGTTCGCGGGATTCGAACTCAGGACTTATAAGTTACCGCGCCAACACGCTATCGACTGCGCTGTCGATCACCCTAAAAGGTGATCGAAGCGCAACGAAAGCAATGAATGGCACAGTGAAAGCGGGCTCCCCGTCCCAGCTTATAATTCCCTTATGTATCGAGAGCTCAAAGTCTTGTCACCCCCAGAAACAGTTAATGAATCTGGTACAGGAAGCTACTGCTTTCCACAAGGTTTTTCCAAATGAAATAAATGTATAGGGATTTCGCGGGATTCGAACTCAGGACTTATATGTTACCGTGCCAACACGCTATCGACTGCGCTGTCGATCACCCTAAAAGGTGATCGAAGCACAACGAAAGCAATGAATGGCACAGTGAAAGCGGGCTCCCCGTCCCAGCCTATAATTCCCTTATGCATCGAGAGCTCAAAGTCTTGTCACCCCCAGAAACAGTTAATGAATCTGGTACAGGAAGCTACTGCTTTCCACGAGGTTTTTCCAAATGAAATAAATGTATAGGGAGTTCCTGTAGTTCCTGTAGCTTCCTGTACCAGATTCATTAACTGTTTCTGGGGGTGACAAGACTTTGAGCTCTCGATACATAAGAGAATTATAAGCTGGGACGGGGAGCCCGCTTTCACTGTGCCATTCATTGCTTTCGTTGCGCTTCGATCACCTTTTAGGGTGATCGACAGCGCAGTCGATAGCGTGTTGGCGCGGTAACTTATAAGTCCTGAGTTCGAATCCCGCGAACTCCCTATACATTAATATATATATGTATATATATATAATTAATATATATATATATATTTGTATATATATATATTATATATATATATATATATTCGTATATTTTGGAAACAGTCTTTCTTTCAAGCATATTTCATTAAAAAGTACGCCGTTTTTATTATTGATTAGTTTTAGAATTATATTAGATTATTAGAAACTATTTAGATTATTAGAAACTAATCAATAATAAAAACGGCGTACTTTTTAATGAAATATATATATATATATGGATATGTATTATATATATATATTTTTTTCATGCTTCCTTAAAATGACACTTTTGAACATAGGCCGAAACAAGCGATTCATGTATTATTTCCTGGCGTCAAGAATTGCGAAGTTTTATGTCATGTACATGTAAACTGTCAAAAGTTTTTTCACCCCACAATGAAAATGCATCGTCCATGAAATTGTGTTATCTCTTTTAATTATCATTACATGTATTATCAAATGTAGATTAAGCAAAATTAGGAGTACATTGCCCTCAATCATTTCTTTTCGACTAGTGACACGAGTTTTACAATACTCGTGTGGGTGTGGCATCTAAGTGTATTAATTTTAAGATATTTTAAAAACCAATGATGGTACTTTTGTACCATCTATATTGGAAATGTACTGTTTTTCTTTTTTTTTCTTTTTAGGCTAACCAGTTTTAGAAAATGTGTTGAACAGTACTATGTGAAACCTTTAATGAGATAAATACGAGTAGTTCGAGAAAAATACAGGGTAGCATCCCACTCTTTCCATCCATGAACTTTGAAAATACCTGAATAGGAGTTATAAATTCCAAAAAATGAATGAATACTGTTATAATACATATCTATTTATTTCATGTTTATTCAAAAGGACTCTTTTATTAATATTGTATGATCAAAAATATTTGCGGATCGTTTGGTTGGTGCTAGTGATAGAGATAAAGCTATTGAGTTAACTACCAAAACCTCACGTTATTACTAATTTTTAAGGAGATGTCACAAACTATGCTCAAATCTTGCTCAGGGATATTGAAAACAAACAGGTTGTTATTTGGCAATATTGAGGTATGCCATTCTCAGTTGTTGGAGAGACAATGTGGAAACATGATTTGCCCTACGCAAAATATTTTGTGTTTTGGAACCCAAGTAGCGTTTTATACCGTACTTGGAAACAAAAAAATAGGGTCTACATTAAAACGCGGTATGTCTCCCATTTATTTAAAAAAGTTATACCTTTTGTTTTTTTTACTCGATCTTTTGTGCCTTGTGCGTGCTATTTCGTGTTTTCTTTCTCTTCTGTCAATGCCACTCGTCACTAATTTTTTATTTGAGTAATGCTGAGCGTGCTATTTTCCAATTTGTTCAAACACCTAGCTTTTCATCAGAGGCATCAGTATACGCGCTGATTATATTCCCCATATTTTAGGAACCTAGAAATATCCTCCAACCGCTGATATATGACCAATTTCTCTTACTCGTAAAGTGATATTCGACTGAGAAATCAGTTAAAGCAGGAAGGAGCTACTGCTTAATAAGAGGCACTCCTCAAAATACTAATAAATAATAAATTTAATAATGTATTCATAAATTAAATGAGGGACCATCATAAAGAATTTATTCAAAACAGAAGATGAAAATTTATGTAGTGCTTTTTCCTTCAGGTACGAACCACAGGCTTTCGCAAATTATTAATTCCTGAATGTTGAGACATAATGTGTTTATGTATCAGAGTAACATTCTGATCAGAATTGGTGTCCATATTTTCTATGGGATCAGACATGACCATTCACCATAAATTTTGACGTTGAATTGCTGAACTAAAGGGGTGTTTTTTTCTATTTTTCATTATTGTGTTATCAATTTGTTAGACAGCGTTCAACAATTTCTCATGGAAAATTTCATGGAAATTGCCATGTATAGCAAAACTTCAGAATACTGCAGTACATGCAATATAGTGTGATATACTATAAGTTACTATTAAAACTTTGTGAGACGAGACCACCGGTGGTCATTGAGGGGATTTTCATAATGCTGAGTTGGAAAGTGGAAAGTAGCTGTGCTCGTGAGAGGTTCGTTGCATGAGTGCTACGCGTATTGTCCTCAGAGTGTTCATTGAAGCCTACACGAATAACTTCAGAGTGTGCTACGCTGCTTGACAATATCTTTATGACAGACCCTAGTGATTTTCTTGCTGGAATAATTACTTCTGACTTATCAGATCACTTCCCAGTTTTTCTTATTAAGAAAAATGTCTATATTGCTTGCACCAAGGCACGGGCTGAAACTTACTCATATCGTAAAATAAACGAATCAAATCTTGAAGAAATGCGCACCGTTCTAGAAGAATCAATGCCTACATTGCACATCTCTCAACAAAACAATAATACTACGAGCATTGATGAAGCAGTAGTAAAGTTGACTGAAACTATAATGACCGCATACAATCAGTGTTGCCCAATTGTAACTCGTACAGTTACCCCGAAAAATAAACATAAGCCCTGGATTACTAGAGACATCGTGATAAATATAAAGAAACGTCAAGCGTACCTAGCCCTCCTTTGCGAAGGACGAATATCTAGAGAAACATATAACCGATTTAGAAACTATGTTACAAACCAGATAAGAACATCAAAAAAGAACTACTTTACGCTCAAGTTTACTCAATTCAAAACTGACGTTAAAAAGACTTGGCATCTCCTTAACTCCTGCTGTAAACCGAATAATGCCGATAAAAAGAAAATTGAATATGTTGTTCAAGATAATGTAAAATATCATGAGAAGAAAGAAATTGCTAATCTCTTTAACAACTTCTTCGTAAACGTAGGGAAAACAATAGCTGATGGTATTCCAAGTGAACCTACTGATCACCTGGAATTTATGGATCATATTCGAGAACCCAACTCCTTTTTCTTTACGCCTACAAACTCCTCCGATGTAATTACGTGCATAAACAACATGAAAAATAAATCGAGTGGGTTACAAACGTTTCCGACTAAAGTACTTAAAGTTATTGCTGACATTGTAGCCCCACTGATATCAAATATTATTAACCAGTCTCTCTTACTAGGCACTTTCCCGAACTCCCTCAAAGTTGCTAGAGTAACCCCTATCTTTAAAAGTGGTGAAAAAACCTGTGTAAACAATTATCGACCTATCTCCATTCTACCAATTATTAGCAAAGTATTCGAAAAGATTGTGTATAAAAAAGTGTACTCTTATTTTGAACAAAAATCATTTCTTTACGATAAACAATACGGTTTTCGCTCTAAAAAATCAACAACACAGGCTATATTAAATCATTTACAATTCCTCTATTCTAATATAGATGAAGGAAAGCCTGTCTTCTCTGTATTTCTTGACTTCCGAAAAGCATTTGATTGTGTGGACCATAAAATACTATTATCGAAACTACACTGTTATGGCATTCGAGGGATTGCCCATGATTGGTTCAGATCATACCTAACAAATCGGAAGCAATACGTTGTCATTGACGACGCAAAATCAGACCCACAGACAATTAGCCATGGAGTTCCACAAGGATCTGTTCTCGGGCCTCTCTTGTTTCTGATTTTTATCAATGATATTGTAAAATCTACATCATTCTTCAAATTCATACTTTTTGCCGATGACAGTACGCTTTCTGCGGTCCTTCCGAACCAAAATCCTGCTATGATTGTGGAGAGTATAAATACTGAACCTCACAAGGTTTCATCGTGGCTCAAAGCTAGTAAAATAAGCCTAAATATCGATAAAACAAATTATATTACTTTCTCATACAAGAAAGATGTATCTCTCCCATGCATTAAAATTGGCGAAGGTGAAATCGAAGCAACCAACTCATGTAAGTTTCTGGGCATCATAATAGATAAACATCTGACCTTCAAAGAGCACATCACTCATATTAGTTCTAAATTATCAAAATCCATCGGAATCCTAAATAAAGTTAAAAATTTTCTGCCTGAAACAGCTTTACAAATGCTCTACCGAACGCTCATTTCTCCATACTTGCAATACGGAATAGAAGCATGGCACGGAACTGATATAAATATAACCAACAAAATTTTTACTCTGCAGAAAAGGGCTGTCAGAGCGGTAAAGAACCTAGAATATAATGCTCACACAAATGATTCTTTCAAAAATTTACAAATACTCAAACTTTCGGATCTCTACAAAAGCTCCATCTGTAATTTCATTTACAAAACATTAAGAAATGATGGCGACAATAGCCTAAGACAATTATTGACTGCGCAAACTGGTCATCACGACCATTTAACCCGAAATAGAAGTAAATTCATGCTTCCTTATTATTCAAAGGCCAGGTCGCAACACAGTATTCTCTTCGTTGGAACCAAAACTTGGAACTCTATACCTGCAGAGATCCGTGAATGTAATTCGTACAAAGTATTCAAAAGACATCTTGAGTCTCACTTCCTATCAGAATACTAGTCGTGTAAGATCACCGTGTCGAAATCTTGCCTCCTACATGTAACTAATGATAATGTCATAATGTAACTTGCCTTGTGTACCATAACCAATCTTCTCTCTGCTCTTGAATCGTTTTATCGAACATACTGTTAAATATAGCCGACTTGACCTATATTGTAAAATACAGCATAAAATATCGAGTTAATTATCTCAATGATCAGTCTAATGCGAAACTAGGTTAAGTGAACTAGGTTAAACATTTTTGTACACCCTAGAATAACGTGATGGTAGGATGCCCTAGAAGTCGCTGAACTTATTCGGGCCCACAGGTAGCTATACTCAAATTTGACCATTGTACTAGACTTAAGTAAAATTCTACCTCTGTATCACCTGTGGTAAATAAATTGTTTAAATTGTTTAAATTGTTTAAATTGGTAGTTGGACTGCAGCAGTGTTAGCCTGTGTGACTGTAGGTCAGTCGGTATCTTGTGCAGAGTTAAGGCCAAAATACACGCACGCTTTTTTCACCGTCACCGATCATCATGAGCGGCATTAAGCCCCGCCCACCAGTAAGCAGTGAGCGTGAACGGTCACTACCGAGCTTATACACGCGCGCTCTTCACCGTCACCGTTCATTGTAATTGACGCTGATTAGGGAAAATATCTAACATGCTTGATATGCCGGTGACGGTCATAAGGATCGGTGCCGCTCACGGAATTAGGGTCATTTTGGCTTGCAGTGGGTGGGGCTTAGCTGCATTGGGTGGGGCTAAGCGGCTCTCATACGGATCGGTGACGGTGATGAGCGTTCGTGTATTCGGGCCATTAGTTAGTTGTTGCCACGGGTTGTTGCAGAGCTCGAGGCAAGGCAGCGATGGTTGTCCAGTCCAGTATGGAAGAGACCACGAAGCAGCGGGGCTGCAGGTGCGGTAAATGTTAAGGCGAACTTACTAATCGATTTACGAATTTTAATGGCTTGTATCTTGATAATGATATCGAAATACGGTAAATGTAAAGGACTTGACCATAATCGATTTTCCACTCTTTGATCAATAAAGAGTGTTGATGAGACCAAAATAAATAAGTTTTCTTCAATGCACTTTCCGGCGGAAATAAGTATTTTAAAAGTTATGGCATTAAATGAGTTACCGTAACTCCAGTGTTTGAGGCGGGGAAAAATACACCGCGCGGTCCGACGTGAAAGTAAACAGGCGTTCCCGCGCGCCAACCAAGCCGACGAAGAGCAAACCCCCTATTACAAACGTAAAGAGGTTGGGTCGTGAGGGGTAGCAACAGTTCTTTTAGTGAAAACTATAAAACTAAAAGAACTGTGGCTACCCCTCACGACCCAACCTCTTTACGTTTGTAATAGGGTGATGCACACTGGAGTTCCGGTAACTCATTTAACGCCATAACTTTTAAAATACTCATTTCTGCCGGAAAGTGCATTGAAGAAAACTTGTTTATTTTGGTCTGATCAACAATCTTTGTTGATCAAAAAGTGGAAAATCGATTATGGTCAAGTCCTTAACATTTACCCGAAATACACAGCTTTTATTCCAAGCACTTTTTGTGGGAAATGAGTGTTAAACAGGTTACAGCGGTATGTTAATTTTCGTCTTTCATTGCTGGAATAAGCTCGAATAAACGTCGAATGAACGTTGAGGAGAGGACAATAATTGATTCTCGAATTTTAATAACTTGTATAATGGTTATTAAATCGAAATAAAAAACTTTTCATTTATGCACTTTGCGTTGCAAATGCATATTTAACAAGTTATAGCGGTAATTGCTTTTACGGTTAAAACTGCTGGTAAATCTGAAGGATATGACAGTTATCGATTTTGTAAATTTTGATGCCTAAGCATAGTTAATTAGATCGAAATGAACAAGTTTTCTTCTATGCACTTTCCGTCTCAAATGAGTATTTATATTAGTTATAGCGGTAAATGACTTACCGCAACTCCAGTGTTTGAAGCGGCAGGTAATTCAAGGAGCACGTCGGACAGCAACACTGTAATGCGCACTCGCTTCCAGCCCGATCGTCATCAGAGACGAAACCAAACCTACCGCTATACCTCGTTAAATACTCATTTGACGAAAAAAGTGTATAGAAGAAAAGTTGTTTATTTCAATGTTATTACCATGATTCAAGCGACAAAAATTCGAAAATCAACGAGTAGCTGTTTATTCAAGCGCATTCGTCATCAAAGACGAAACTAAACTTACCGCTATAAATCTTAAAATACTCATTTGAGACGGAAAGTGCATAGAAGAAAACTTGTTCATTTTGATTCAATTAATTAGGTTCAGGCACTAAAAAGTGGAAAATCGATAACTGACATATCCTTCAGATTTACCAAACTGCTAAGTAATCATCTGCTACGTACAACTGTCGCCGCTCTCCAAGAAGAAACGTTCGATCGCAGTACATTCCGAAACCCGAAACTGAATCTTCAGACGAAGAATAAAGTCTTCTTTCTGAAGGTGCAGATTAGTTCAATTGATTAAATAACATGATCGGTAAATCTGAAAGAAATGACAGTTATCAATTTTCCACTTTTCGGTGCCTAAACCTAATGAATTGAATCAAAATAAACAAGTTTTCTTCCATGCACTCTCCGTCTGAAATGATTATATTACGAGTTATAGCGGTAGGTTTAGTTTCGTCTCTCATGACGAATGCGCTCTGAAAAAACAGCTACTCATCGATTTTCGAATTTTTGTTGCTTGAATCACGGTAATAACATCGAAATAAACTACTTTCCCTCTATAAACTTTTTGCAGTAAATGAGTAATTAACGAGTTATAGCGGTAGGTTTAGTTCCGTCCTTGATGACGCGAGCGCTGGAAGCGAGACTCCATTGCAGTGTTGCCATACCACGGGCTCGATGAATTACTTCCCGCTTCAAACACTTGATCTGCGGTAACTAATTTACCGCTATAACTCGTAAAATACTCATTTGCGACGGAAAGTGAATAAAAGAAAAATTGTTGGTATTTATTAAGGAAAGAACAGTAATTGATTTCTAACTTTTCGGTGCCTAAACATAATTAATTCAATGAAAATAAACAAGTTTCCTTCCATGCACTTTCCGTCTAAAATGATTATATTACGAGTTATAGCGGAAGGTTTAGTTTCGTCTATGATGACGAATGCGCTCGAATAAACAGCTACACATCGATTTTCGAATTTTTGTTGCTTAAATCATGGTGATAACATCGAAATAAACAACTTTTTTGCTACACACTTTTTGCGTCAAATGGTTATTTAGTGAGGTATAGCGGTAGGTTTGGTTCCGGCTTTGATGACGAGCACGCTGGAAGCGAGACTCCATTGCAGTGTTGCCATACCACGCGATCGATAAATTTCTTTCCGCTTCAAACACTGGATTTGCGGTAATTCATTTACCATTATAAAAAGACGGAAAAAGCATAGAAGAAAACTTGTTTATTTCGATCTAATTAACTATGTTTAGGCATCAAAATTCACAAAATCGATTACTGTTCTTTCCTTCAGATATACCAAATTGTCTATTTAGATCTAAATAACTACGTTTAGGCACCGAAAAGAGGAAAATCGATTCCTACAAAACGCTAGAAATTTACCCAAAATTCTAAAAATCAATTAGTAGCTTCTCCTTAGCATTTACCGCATATGCAGCTAGGTTGCACGAGGCTTACTCTCATTCGAGCAGCTGCGCTGCGAGTGCTTTTGTGGTAAGCCAGTGCGCGTGTAGCCCGGTAGAGGAAATAAGGTAGGGTCATTTCTATGGGAGAAAATACACCTCCTCTTGTTCGGCTAGCCAATAGAAAGGCTTCATTTCAAACAAACTTTATGACGTCACCAAAACGCCCTGTCGTTAGGCCAATAGTGGAGCCAGATTTTGGGGGTAGCAGTGCTACCAGGTGCAATATGAGCATTCGTTGCCGTGACGTCAGCAAAACGACACCGTCAACGAAAAAAGACCGGTTTGAACCTACCTTGTTTCCTCTACCGTGGCGTGTAGCCGGGCTACGTTATTGCGTGCGGTATTAGTTTGTTAATAGACCACATTTAGTCTAGTAAGATGGTCAAATTTTAGTATAGCTACTTGGGAGCCCGAATAAATTCAGTAACTTCTACGGCATCTTACCACCAAGGGTATTCTAAGGAGTATAATTATGTTTAACCTAATTTACTTACCCTAGTTCTGCACTAGACTGATCAAATAATTAGTTCACTTGAAATTACCCCTCAGGGGGATACAGGTATTGTATCTATGGGAATTAGCGCTCCCAGGGGGACTATGTGAGGGCCCGAGCTAAAGGTTAGGTAGGCTTCCTTTTGTTGAAATAGAATAGGTTTTTGTTTTGTTACGGACCATCTTTTTCGGTTCACTGCTGTCCTGTTTTTCAGCACCTACTACTTTCTTCTCCAACTTTTTATTGTTTCATGAACTTCTTTCTTAGCTTTCTGTTTCTGTGCACCTTGTGCATAGATTCCGCGTTCCCTCAACTCCATACTAAATGGTGCCTTCCTCCTTCCTCTCTTAGAACATATTTGTCGTGCAATTTAAGGAAGGCTAAAACCTTCTTACATAATAATAATAATAATAATAATAATAGTAATAATAATAATAATAATAATAATAATCACTTGAAATTCGATACTTAATTCTACATAATTCACTACGGCAGAGATGCCAAGTGGCGTGGTACGTTCGCCTTGAATTCTTTCACTGTTTGAGATGTTTTATGCGCTGGAGGCTTGTTAGGCAGCAGCGCACCTGAAATTCAGAGCTTATATCTCAGGCCAGATGAACGGTCGCTAATTAAGACATTAGTCTCCGTTTAGGTTTTTGTTCGGAATTTTGGGTCAAAGAAATGTTACCACATCGGCGTCTTTGTACACTGTCCAGTCTCTGAAGGCACACTACACCGTCTAGTCCATGACGGCACAGTACACTGCACAGTTCATGAAGGCACACTACACCGTCCAATCCATGAAGGCACAGTACACTGCACAGTCCATGAAGGTACAGTACACCGTCCAATCCATGAAGGGACAGTACACCGTCCAGTCCATGAAGGCACACTACACCGTCCAGTCCATGAAGGCACACTACACCGTCCAGTCCATGAAGGCACACTACAGCGTCCAGTCCATGAAGGCACAGTACACCGTCCAGTCAATCAAGTTTTATACACTGTCCAGTTCACGAAGATATAAGTAGCATCGTTGTCCACAAAGTGCTGTACGTGTACGAACGGTTCTTAACGTTCCTCGAATTCGCACTCTGTACTTGCCGAGTAAAAGCCATCAATATTTCGATTTAAAATAGTTATTCAAATTCTCTTCGGGACAATGTAAGAGGAGATAAATCCAACACTATAAGACCCTAATGAATAAATTCTAATTCACAAAACTTTACGACTACGTATTATTTTGGTTTTCCCCAATGCAATTGAAATTAGATTTTTTCAGTGAAAGGAGAAATAAGTAGTGTTTCGTCTTCCCAATGGATTAAAAAAATGTTCGAGGATTGTCAGGGAGCTTCACTTTATCCATCAATTATATTGAGTCAGGGACAGCAATCAGTATTTTGCTAATACATCGCCTGAAGTGGTTTTAAGGTCCCATCAAATACTTTATTATACGTCTTCGTCACGTTCGATCTGGTTCCGAACTTTCTTATATGTGCAAGGAGCTCGCGAGACTCGAACTCAGGACTATAAATTACCGCGCCAGCACTCGATCGACTGCGCTATCGATCCCCTAAAAGATGATCGAAGCCCAACGAAAGCAATGCTTGGCACAGTGCAGGCGCGTGCTGTCCCGACACATATTTATTCCCTAAAGTATCGAGAGTTCACAGTCTAGTAACCCCCAGAAACAGGTAATGAATCTGGTACGGGAAGTTGCTGCTTCCACAAGTTCAAATGAAATAAATGTAAAAGGAGCTCGCAAGACTCGAACTCAGGACTATAAATTACCGCGCCAGATTCATAAACTGTTTCTGGGGGTTACTAGACTGTGAACTCTCGATACTTTAGGGAATACGAACTTTCGTATGGTACTTAACACTTGATTGTATTATTATTTTATTAGTTAATTTAAGACTCCCTAGCCACAATATAAGCGATCCCTTGAATAATCGTTGATTTATTTCGAAGTAGTATTTTAAGAAAAACTATGAGACAGGTCCTCGCTGGCTCAAGTTGGAGGTCGTTAGGGTGAACGTCGTTTTCCTATTAGGTTTTCGCAGACACACCTAATTTATGCTGTCATGTAACACTAAAGTGGCCAGTATTCATAGGGTAGATTTTTTTCGCAAAATTTTCTTGACGGGACCCCCTAAAAAGGTGAGGTTGATAGAAAAAGTGATACTGGTAAAGTTTCAGACCATTTGAACATCGTTAACCCGTGCCCCAACGGCCTCAAAGTTTTGAAAAATCGCGAAAAATGCCATTTTTCATAACTTTGAGGCCGTTTGGGCACGGGTTAACGATGTTCAAATGGTCTGAAACTTTACCAGTATCATTTTTTCTATCAACCTCACATTTTTAGGGGGTCCCGTCAAGAAAATTCTGTGAAAAAAAATCTACCTTATGAGTACTGGCCACCCTAATGTAACGCCTTCCCTGAATAATTGTTGCTTCACTTTGCAGTAGTGAATGGAAAACAAAACACATACTATGGCTTAAACTCCCCGCGAGAGCAGCAACATAAGTCGGAGAACCTTGTTGGGTGTCGCCTCAACAACCCTAGACCCGAAAATGAGTTTGTTGCACAAGAACTCACGCCCCCCTCCCCCTTCAGACAGGGTTGAAAATACAACAAAATTCATACTGAGCTTGTGAAGGAGAAATTACGGTTCGATGTTTTCGTCATGGAAATAAAAGTCAGATGAGCCATTAAAATTTATTCCAGATTACCGATACTGAGTTATACATTTTATGTCCCCATCGATTCTTACTTTTCACTTGAGAGACAACATACTTTAATCTAACTCGTCGACTACTCTCACATCATGGCATGGGTGTAGATTTGAACTGCAGTAATAAAATTGAGATTCATCAAGACCAGAGTAAGAATTGTTTTGAATCGAAAACTTTTCATTTTCTTTTCAGGGTGAAATCTAAGTATGGAATAAGCCATCGTGAGTAAAAAAATGCCTAGGGACAAAAGTGCTCAGCCACAGAGAAAAATTTTGTTTACCTTGGAAAGAAGCCCCTATTAATTCATGAAAAAATTCAGGTGTATAAGATTCGTGTGCATTCATGCCTCATTGTTTTTAGCATACGAATATTTGAAAGACTGGCTATTAACCTTCATTCAGGGATTAAGCTCATACTGTAAAAAGTTTTCATACGTTAATGGAAACTAAATACTTCAAGAAAGCATTTCAGTTCACTGAAACCGAGTGTGCAGATTAGAACTTTAGCCCTTAAAACACGCGAGCACCTGGAGTACCTCACTACTGCAAAATACTCAGTGTAGAGGTAACAAGAGTACCAAAAGAGTTCGTGTTCGTTAGTACGTTTCACCAGCGTCATCATAAAAATGGCAATTAAATTATAAAAGCCGGGCTAAAGTTAGACTAAACGATAGAAAACTCGCGGAAAATGAAATTAATTAATGAAACTCATGAACTAGGGTTCAAATTAGCTTAAAATGATTGTAAAATTGAGAGATCTATGATGAGGGCCGAAGCTATCTATAAAAAGCCCTATCGTCAATGAATTTTGCCTGGCATGAACAATTTAATCCTGATTCAAAATATCAAAGAATTCTAAAGGGTATTTTTAGGAACTTTCATCTATTTGAGTCTCAATCACAATCTGGAGTAGCAAAAATATATATTCAACTATATCTTACGTGCAATACAAGATTAAACTTGATACCGTGAACTATACATATAGCATCTATGTGGAGTAAAAACGTTTACTTGTAGTTGCGATCTATAACTTATGAAAATTTGACTTGAGTTGCCTCCTGAATTAATCACAAATTATTTTCATCAAATTCAAACGTGTTCTTGTTTAATTTTGTCTTTTGTTTGGTTTCATCTGGTGAATTTAGCTTTAAATTTTTGAAAATTGGTGCTCATATCTTCTGAGTTTGAGCAACGCGTTGTCGGGCGAGAGACAGAATGTTCCTCCACTGCAGGTACGAAATATTCCTTTTTGAATAGTGTTCGCAATTTTAAGAAGACATTCGTATAATAATACATTAATATGCATAAGTTTTTCGCTTGCGACAGTATTTCTTAAGGGAACCATGTTGCAGTCCAAAAGTCGATTCTCACGATTTTTTTTATTGCTTTAAATGAGTTTGAGATATGTCCCCGAATGTCTGTAAAAATATCAGGAACGTATCCCAGAGCTAACGTCCCCCCCCCGGGAGGGGGAGAGCATCCCCCTTACGGACCTTTTTTTCATTTTTGAACCTAGAGCAATGAAATTTGGTTTACTGATAGGAAATGCAATTTAGAATCATTCATCATTTGTGACAAAATGCGATTTTCTTGAAAAGAAAATGGGAAATCATGGAAAACGACATTTTTTTTGGGGGGGGGGGTTCTAAATGCTTCTTCTCTGATAGTTTTTGAGCTACAGTAATGATTTTGGTATCATTGGATGCAGAATAACGTGGACATTCCAAAAACTTGAATGCTTTTCCTCAAATTTCCAATATATAAATTTAAAAAAAAAATCAAAATATTCTCAAAAAAATTCAAATTTATGACGTCATAACTTTGAAACAAAAATGAATTTTGAAAAACTTCCAAATCCATTGTGAAGCCCTTGTTTTTCTGCATCCAATGATACCAAAATCATCACTGAAGCTCAAAAACTGTAGGAGAAGCATTTTTTTCTTAAAATAGGTCTTATAAAACAAGTAAGTTTTCAAGACGTTTGTCGTTATAACTCCGACGTTTACAAAGCTAGAGCAATGTGGTTTGCTGCATTTGGAAGTCTAATGTGTACTCTGAAATTGTTGGCGTTTTGATTTTCAAAAATTTTTGCGTGACATTTTTTCCATAGACTTTTTACCCTAAATTTAAACTCTGACTATAGCTTTTTAAAAAAAAATTCTATAAATTCAAAATAAATTCAAATTCAAAAACCGGTCGCAAGCATTTTTGGAGCACACGTTGTACTTTCGCATGAAACAAACCGCATTGCTCTAGCTTTCTAAATTTCGGCCCCATTATAAAGAATGTTATATATATATTTTTATTTATTTATCATGAATAACTCGTTTTCTATGTCCCAATGCAAAAAAACTTGTAGAAGAAAAGTTGTTGGGAATCTAAAGATCTAGTAGTCTGCAAATTTTCATAGACGTAAGTCCGATAGAAAAAAATCTACGAATGGAAATTCAAGTTATGGGCCGACCGGTGAGCATGGTTCCCTTAAACATTTAGCTTTACAACGTCAAAGTTTTTCTGAGAGGGATGTACAACTCTCTCGCGCTAACGTACCTCCTTGCAGAAAAGTAGCTACGCGCATTTTGTAGAGATTTCACTTGCGTTTCCAAACAGAACGCCATTCAACAATAAAGAAATTGTTAGAAATTCCTTTCAGACCACACATGTGTGAAGCGTTCCGTACAGCATTCACAAACAAATTTTACTCGTATCATCGGTTGATTTTTTTAAGAAGAAGAAGAAGAATTTTATGGATAACTTTCCACCAGGGTCACCAGCAAAATTGATTTGTTCAAATTAGGTTTTTCACGTCACGGCAAGCATCTTCAACCCAATGAGCCTTCATGCGCTAACGAACATTCAGCGTTATCACCTTAAAACTAAGTTTTAGTTAACCTAGGATCGAGAAGTTATAGCCTTGGGTCTGCAACTTTGGCATCTAGCCATTAGCACAATATATACAAGTAAATCAGGCAAAAAAAAGTTCTCGATTCGTTAAATTCTACAAAATAGGTAATATGATAAAGATACAGGTAAGTACTTTTTCTTAAACATTGGAATAAAATCACAAGTAGTTCGATGATCGGTGAAAATAAAGTGAAATATCGACTTGGCCCACAAGAAATCAAGGGTGTTGGAAAAAAATTAGAGACACCAATCAACTGTTCAATGGCTTCCTTTCAGGGAATGGGTCTCATGTCAAAGCAAAGCATGACTAATTGAGGCGTTTGAATGATGAACAAGGAGTATAACTCAAGAGAGTTATAGAGCTGAAGTGCAAACATAAATAGAATACTTTTACAGTAGTTAAAGTTTAAGCCTTTTGCATGGAAATTTTACATCCACCATAAATGGAATCAAGTTCTTTACCTCAAAATAAGCAGTCAATCAAGCTTCTGTGAAAACCTGCAAACATACAACAACGGACGCTAAGATTATTTTTCGTCTAGACACATTAAAACTAACTTCCTTTCTTTTAGTGCTGATTTCACATCACCCTAATCACAGGTTGATATATTTCCCACCAAATAAGTGTACACGTAGGTCATTTATTCTTCCTTTCCTTTTGTTCTTGTCGTTATCAAAGACTGAAAACTTCTATTCTTGTTGAAATTAGGTTCTCGAGGTTCACCTTCAAACTCGATTTCATCCGACTCGTCATGAGTGTATGCTGCAGGCAAAGACGTTTTGCGTAGATTCATTTTAACACCATAACACAGCGAAGATTTATCTCTTCGGGCCAGACCTAGTGGTCCTGGACCCCTGTCTTGGACTCCCTCCTTCTTTAACTTCGACGCGTCCTCACGGGATATTCGCGAAAGCTCCGGGGCTTCAGCGGCTACCTGGCGATAGAACATCACGTTATCTGGGTTGACTGGAGTTAGCCTCCTCATACGACGGTTGGCTCCGATTCCAACCGAGACCATGTCACTGGGTGGAGGATCAATCGTGATGCTAACTTCCTTGCCTTTGGTGGGCACCAAGAGCACTTCTTCCATCTCGTTGAGTTGTTTCTGCTCAAGTCGCCTTAGTCGTTCTGCCGCTCGTGCCTGTATCCGGGTCTCCCAAAGTCCCATGAACACGCAGTTAAAGAAGGAGGCTTCCTTTCAATGTTTATCTGCGTGAATTGGAAATGAATCGATAAGAAGTAATTCCAGAATATTTGGAACAAATGAAGTTGAGTGTTGGCTAAATTGAGGTTTATCAAAAGCATGAGTGAAATCGTCTATTCGCTGAGTGAAAAAGTATTTAGTTGCTTATGGATGACACAAAGTGACATTACAAAACATATTGAATGCTGAATAGATGTTTAAAACGTGATTCAGGGTCTTTAATTCTTCCATTTCAATAGTAGAAGTCCAAAAGAAAGAAGTTATTTCTGTTTTGTTTGAACTGTTTATGCAACAACGAGAGAGAAATTATCTACAAAAAGAATCTCTAACTTTTTTGTACCATTTAAAAATGGGAATGAAAAACTTTTCCTCAGTGAAATGCACTAATACGAAGCATGTAGTACAGAGTAAAGTACTTCCGTTAACAATTTAGTATACCGGTAAAAAAGTTATGGGAGCTTTACACACAAATGACATGGCGCCCAATCGCAGTAATTCAGTTTTTTGCCCGGATTCGTAATTTCGTTCGTGCCATACGCGGGCCTCAGGTAGCCATACTCAAATTTGACCACTGTATTAGACTTGACAAAAAAAAACTACTTCTGTATCGCTTGTGGTAAATAAATTCTTTAAATTGCTTAAATATCTGGCACGCGGTGCAGAGGGAGAAGGGAATAACTTTAAAAAGTTTTTCAGCACACAAGTTTGTTTCTCACCGTGTGTGGCCGCCTTGTGAATGATCTCAGCACCGCTTGTGACGGCCGAGAGGCGCCTTGGCAACACCTCGATGCCTCGCTGTTTGCAGCACTTGACCAGCAGCTCCTCAACCAGAGGGTGGCCAAAGTTACGAGCGTCATCCAGAGGAGTCCGTTTCCATCGATCCTGTTATTCAAAGGTAAACTGAAATACCTAGTGCATTCGTTACAAGTTTATGACTTGGCGCTGTTAACGCAGACTACAAGCCGAGTCATACCATCTTTCCGAAAATGCATTACAAATGTAATGATAAATAATATTTCGTTAGGTAGACCAAGTAAAAGCTGCGACGGAAACAATGCGTTGTGAAGAGACATTGGAATGTTTAGGATATCGGGTGTAGTGATCGTTATTAAGAAAACCGTTAGCCTGCGCCGCTAGTGCGAAGGGCAGCTTGGGCAGCTTTGAAGGGGGAAATTTGTTACAGGACGGCGTTCGCTCGCGAACTCAAGAGCTTGCTATTAATCTCTGTCACCCCTGCGGTCTACACTTGCACCAAACGGCTTGCTCAGGCGTATCCACAAAGGCTGGCACACAAACACAAACACACTCACACACACATCAGCACACAACTCGAACACAAACACAAGGTCCTACAACACAAACGCATGTACACACACGCAAGAAGAAAGAAGTAGGCGTGAGAACCAGCAACGGCCGAGCCTCGCGGAGTAAGAGGGCGGAACCCACAGTGAGGGCTCCGACTTACAGCCAGTCATGGCGCTGGAATACCCTGGGCAGCGAGGGCTCCGCAGGAAAGGCACCAATGAGTTAGCGGACTGTGATCGAGCACGAGCACATAGCCAATTAAAATTCGAGACGGCAGGAACAAGCAAGAATTCCACCAATTAGGTTTAGAATGATGTCATTATGACTATGAAGATTCGAGAACCTTCGAGAAAAATCCAGGCGGAACACATATAAGGAGTTCACAAGAAGAGTCGAGAGGCTTTTTCTTTGAGTTACGCAAGGAGAGAAGCACGAAACATGAGTGCGTGAACGAAGCACGCCGACCCTTTGCCGGTGTGCGCTGCACATAAGCAATGAAATGGACATCTGAGTGAAGTGACCAGCAGTCGTCGAAGTGCTAACTTGCAACTGAAATTCGCTCGAAGCACATCAGCTTCGCGGTGATGATCATCAAGTGCAAACTTATCAACGACTCTACCGAAGGCATTCAAAGTGTTTCTACGTCAATCCGTAGCTCACAAGCAACTTCAGCATGAAAATTAGAACCGCACAATCACGAACAATGGGAAAACGACGCGCAAAATCTTCAGTAATCAAGCCCCTCAACGCTTCAATGAATGATGGGCTGTGCAAGACTTCAAAATTTTTCCCGGTTATGAAGCGAACGTGTGTAGCTCGGAACCCAGCAGTGCCTGCAAGATAGAGTATGAGAAGCACCGTCGCCGCGACAGAACTCTGAGAACTCTGTTGAGAACCACCGGAATCAGAAGAAGTCGGCACCGAACACCCAACGACAACACATCACAGAAGAGTTAGGGTGTTGTGGCATTGAGAACTCTGAAAATAGTGATCATTAGTACAAGTGTAGATACAAAGCAGCACATTGAACAATGCTTCAAATTGGCGCGCCATCTAAATGTGATTTTGTGTCATGTTGTGTTTCTTTAGCAAATGTGCTGAGTTTACGTCGGGCACCGTACAACGCGTTTTATTGTAATATATCTTGAGGTGAGCCAAGGGTTTGGTGTTTTTGCATTATCCCCATTATTTCGTCCTTACGCTGGCCCAGCTATTTATTGTGTTTTTCTAATTCCGATTCGTTGTGCGTAAATCTATTGTTGATAGTTGCCATAAAATTTTGGGTAACGTTAAATCATGCAATCGTTCGTTAGCGCTCTTTATGATTCGAAGCGTACATTTCTCTCAATTGGTGTGCTATTTGTGTTTGAAGGTGTATGTGGATAATTATCTTATTTGCATTTTTCAACCAACTCACGCGTTCAAAATTAAAATAAAATGTTTAAATCTTTCAAATTTTCGTCATTTCCCCATGCAGATCATACTATGGTAGTTGTGTCGTTTCTTTCAGCACAACATGAGGTTAATTTAACTGTAGCTGCAAACTACAGTATCGGTAGCTTTAGACTACCCAAAGGAGCAGTATGAAACTCTCAGTAAGGCACTTATCCATCTACTGGTCTCCGTAGTTAACACAGCTTGCTCTTGGGGGCACGGTCAGGGCGAGACCAAAAGTCCGTCGGTTCTCGACGGATTTTTCTAAGATTTTCACAGTAGGTGTCAAATGATGTGGCATTTCTTTTTGAATTTGTGTGTTTTTTTTTCGTAAATTCATAAAAAATATGATTTTATTTTGAAAAACCTGAAAAAAGGGGATGCGGAAAAATGGACCTCGCCCACAATTTGAAAGTTACAGAACTGGATAAAGGTTTTCTAGGTAGATAATTGTCGTGTCCTGAGATCCGGTGGTAACGTTTTTCGATAATTCCATTTTCTGAATTTTAGAAATTTTTTTTCCAACAATCGACCACTTTTCCGTTTTTCAAATTCTTCTGCCTATAATTTTCAACATGATTTGAAATTCAAAAAAACTGTACCACCGCCTCTCTGAGATATTTCAATTGCTATCGATTAATATATTTGCCATTCCTGTACCTTCAAAACTGTGGGCTAAGTCTCTCTTCAAAGATCAAAAAGTTAACTTCTCATGAGAGCCATTTTTCAAAAAAAAATTTATTTTTTTTCGTTTTATTTCTGAACTATTCATTTGTTTTTAATAAATTTTACAGCTATTGTAGATATTTCTAATTTCTATCGATTGCTATATTAGTCATTCCTGTAACTTCAAAACTGTGGGAAAGGATTAATATCGAAAAACAATGAATCCAAATTTCAGAACACCAGTCATTTTTAAAAAACGTTTCTTTTTCAATTACATAGAAATTTTAATTTTTTCAACTCTTTCTTTTGGTAGCTCTTCTTGAGCCCTTTCGAATGATATATTTGCCATTCTCGTACCTTCAAAACTGCGGGAGGCGATTGTATGTTTACAATACAGCTAATTAGCTGATGACTCAGAGCAGCCGGACTCAAAACAAACACTCAGTTTCATCATCATAATTAACACTGAGAGTTAGAATGTTTTGTTTGAGTACTAAAGCATTTCAGGGAAGGGGGAAATCACTCGTACACTGGCGCGCAGGGGTTACGTTACTGCGCATCTTCTACTCCGTCTAGGAGACGAACAAATGTACGTACTTGAAAGCGAATTATACCGTTGGATGCGCAAGAAAATTCACTATAAGATGAGTTCATAAACCGTAAACTTACCATTATTTAAAATTCGACCCAGACCGTGCCCTTAAGTCTAGTGCGCAACAATGAACTTCCGCCGTACCATTCGGCGGCTGCGGTCGAGGCGCTTCCGACCCATCTAAGCCCAAGCGCGATAAGGACATCCTGTGAGCCTGCCCTGCGAGGCCTACAACAAAGATCTTCCGGGACCCGCAAACCTCAGCCTCCGGAAGTCCTCACAAAACCAGTGTCACATTATAACGATGCATATTTTAATATATAACAGTAGTAGACGCGTGGCGCACTCTATGCTAATTCCTGCTATTCATACTTTCCACCTTTTCTGTCCATCCTCTTCCTGTGTATTTCCCATCTTTAATTTCCTTTCTACTCTGACTGTCGAGGTTTAAATTCCTCAATCGTAACGAGAGGCGTCAGCCGCGCGCCTTATACCCGTTGCGTGACGCGAATTAATTTATGCTAACGGCGTCGTCTTCTCGAGAATGCAATTCAACTTAAGATATGCCAACAGTATCACCTTCTCGAGAATTCACGGTAGTCTAAAATGCGCGAATGAATCCGCGAGTGTTAAAGCACATCGAAAAAAAATGCTTTGAAAAAAAATGCTTTTGGTATGGACGATTTTTTACTCGAACGCCTTATTGACGAGAAACACTAATAACACCGTAAAACATCGATATGGCATGCAACTGGGGTTCAGAAAGATCGTTGATAGTCCAAAGTGTTTTATATTACGCTTCAATCCTAACCCAATTGTATATTCATGGATTTTCAATTCAGAATTCAATCCGATAGAAGTAAAGGCTACAAAAAATCTTGATTTAATGAGAAAAACTTCTCAGAAGTGTGTTAGTAGTCCATGAAATCGAAACAATCTGCATCAAGCTAATCAACGGATTTCATCTCACAGTAAACAGAGAGGTTAAGAAAATGTACTTAAGCACAGATAGCCAGCCATTTTACTGCGTCAGTGAGCACCTCTGGCTTAACTTTTACTGTATTTTATTTATTTTTTATTTTTCATACTTCCGTACTGGCGCTGGGCCCCGCCGTCTCACCTTGGGTGCTGGGTTCACTTGACACTTTTCAAGCAAGAACTCGACGAGCTCGATGTGGCCCTCAGACGCTGCCACATGCAGCGCCGTGCGCCCGTCGTAGTCTGCCGACTCCAAATCTGTGCCCGCCAGCGCGTGTCTGCTCGTGCACATGTTGGGTAGGATTTGGTTCGCTAAAGTAAGGTGTTTGAAGTTGGGTGCTAGGTAAAATTAGACTTAATAGAGTAAATGTTTGGTAAATTTGGTTTGGGAAGTTGGGTGTTAGAGTGAATTAGGTTTAGTAGAGCCATGCCTCTGTCAGAGCCATGCCTTTGTCAGAGCCATGCCTTTGTCAGAGCCATGCCTTTGGCAGAGTTGAGCGTTTGGCAGAGTTGAGCGTTTGGCAGAGTTGAGCGTTTGGCAGAGTTGAGCGTTTGGCAGAGTTGAGCGTTTGGCAGAGTTGAGCGTTTGGCAGAGTTGAGCGTTTGGCAGAGTTGAGCGTTTGGCAGAGTTGAGCGTTTGGCAGAGTTGAGCGTTTGGCAGAGTTGAGCGTTTGGCAGAGTTGAGCGTTTGGCAGAGTTGAGCGTTTGGCAGAGTTGAGCGTTTGGCAGAGTTGAGCGTTTGGTAGAGTTGAGCGTTTGGTAGAGTTGAGCGTTTGGTAGAGTTGAGCGTTTGGCAGAGTTGAGCGTTTGGCAGAGTTGAGCGTTTGGCAGAGTTGAGCGTTTGGCAGAGTTGAGCGTTTGGCAGAGTTGAGCGTTTGGCAGAGTTGAGCGTTTGGCAGAGTTGAGCGTTTGGCAGAGTTGAGCGTTTGGCAGAGTTGAGCGTTTGGCAGAGTTGAGCGTTTGGCAGATTAAGGTGTTTGGCAACAAAGTGTGGGGCAAGGTAAAGGGTTTGGTTTGGATAAGTCACGTGCGCTTAAGTCAAGTCACGTGCGCTTAAGTCAAGTCACGTGCGCTTAAGTCAAGTCGCGTGCGCTTAAGTCAAGTCACGTGCGCTTAAGTCAAGTCGCGTGCGCTTAAGTCAAGTCACGTGCGCTTAAGTCAAGTCACGTGCGCTTAAGTCAAGTCACGTGCGCTTAAGTCAAGTCACGTGCGTTTAAGTCAGGCTTGATCGAGTTATGTGTGGTTAGTTTTGATTTGACTAGGTTGGATTTGACTAGGTTGGATTTGACTAGGTTGGATTTGACTAGGTTGGATTTGACTAGGTTGGATTTGACTAGGTTGGATTTGACTAGGTTGGATTTGACTAGGTTGGATTTGACTAGGTTGGATTTGACTAGGTTGGATTTGACTAGGTTGGATTTGACTAGGTTGGATTTGACTAGGTTGGATTTGACTAGGTTGGATTTGACTAGGTTGGATTTGACTAGGTTGGATTTGACTAGGTTGGATTTGACTAGGTTGGATTTGACTAGGTTGGATTTGACTAGGTTGGATTTGACTAGGTTGGATTTGACTAGGTTGGATTTGACTAGGTTGGATTTGACTAGGTTGGATTTGACTAGGTTGGATTTGACTAGGTTGGATTTGACTAGGTTGGATTTGACTAGGTTGGATTTGACTAGGTTGGATTTGACTAGGTTGGATTTGACTAGGTTGGATTTGACTAGGTTGGATTTGACTAGGTTGGATTTGACTAGGTTGGATTTGACTAGGTTGGATTTGACTAGGTTGGATTTGACTAGGTTGGATTTGACTAGGTTGGATTTGACTAGGTTGGATTTGACTAGGTTGGATTTGACTAGGTTGGATTTGACTAGGTTGGATTTGACTAGGTTGGATTTGACTAGGTTGGATTTGACTAGGTTGGATTTGACTAGGTTGGATTTGACTAGGTTGGATTTGACTAGGTTGGATTTGACTAGGTTGGATTTGACTAGGTTGGATTTGACTAGGTTGGATTTGACTAGGTTGGATTTGACTAGGTTCGATTTGACTAGGTTCGATTTGACTAGGTTCGATTTGACTAGGTTCGATTTGACTAGGTTCGATTTGACTAGGTTGGTTTTGACTAGGTTGGTTTTGACTAGGTTGGTTTTGACTAGGTTGGTTTTGACTAGGTTGGTTTTGACTAGGTTGGTTTTGACTAGGTTGGTTTTGACTAGGTTGGTTTTGACTAGGTTGGTTTTGACTAGGTTGGTTTTGACTAGGTTGGTTTTGACTAGGTTGGTTTTGACTAGGTTGGTTTTGACTAGGTTGGTTTTGACTAGGTTGGTTTTGACTAGGTTGGTTTTGACTAGGTTGGTTTTGACTAGGTTGGTTTTGACTAGGTTGGATTTGACTAGGTTGGATTTGACTAGGTTGGATTTGACTAGGTTGGATTTGACTAGGTTGGATTTGACTAGGTTGGATTTGACTAGGTTGGATTTGACTAGGTTGGATTTGACTAGGTTGGATTTGACTAGGTTGGATTTGACTAGGTTGGATTTGACTAGGTTGGATTTGACTAGGTTGGATTTGACTAGGTTGGATTTGACTAGGTTGGATTTGACTAGGTTGGATTTGACTAGGTTGGATTTGACTAGGTTGGATTTGACTAGGTTACTCTGTGTTCTGAAATAATTTTCTAATAAGTATTTTTAGGAAGAATTGAATAAGAATCATCATAAATATTTTAAAAAAAATTGAATTAATACGGTAAAAAAGTACTTCAAGAAGAATTGAGGGAACATTCGTAAAAATTATTCAAGGAAGATATGATGGGAAAATCTAAAAAATTATTCTAGGAAGAACTAAATGTATACTCAAAAGTAAATTTCTGAATAGAATTAAATGAACTTTCTAAAAAATATTCTATGAACTGAATGAACATTCTAAAACATATATGCCAAGAAGAAGTGAATGATGCTTCTAAAATCATATTCTAAGAACTGAATGAACATTCTAAAATCATATTCTGAAAAGAACTGAATGAAAATTTTGATATCATATTTAAAAAAAGAACTGAATGAACATTCTAAAATCATATTTTAAAAAAGAACTGAATGAACGTTCTAAAATCATATTTTAAAAAATAACTGAATGAACATTCTGAAATCATCGTCTAATATATACTGAATGACAATTCTAGGAAAATATTCTCGGCAGAATTGAACGGAGAATAACCTTCTGAGGGACGAGACGTCGTTGGCGGCCACACAGAAGAGGAGGTCGAAGAGGACCTGTGCGCTGGACTCGGTCTTGGTGACTCTCGGGTCTATCTTGGCTGACGTGTTGCCTCGGAGGTTGTCGAAGTGGTGGAACTTGAACAAGTTCACTAGCTCCTGAAGTGGAATCCATGGATAATTCACATGACCTTACAACTTCTTGTAACATAGTTAATAGATTCCCCGTTAACCTGACAACATACTAAATGGAGTCTCATTATACATACATAGTTCATAAATTCTCCGGTAACTTAACTACGTCTTAAATGGTGTCTTACTCTATCCTTTTATATGATCTATGAACTTCATTAACATCGTACAAAACATTCATAATCGTGAAACGTCAAGAGCTCAGGTGGTGCGTTGTACGAAACACCATGATCTTCACTTTAGAAATGTTACTAATGCTTGAAAATTTTTTATTTATTTCTTAAACGACGATAGTTCTCCTGATTTACCGAAACTTAAAGCTTTCTCTGAATTATATATCGGTCTCGCAGAACTGAGTTCATGAATTTTCATCGTAAACTTGGCGTAATACTATGTACTAATAATAATCGATAACGTTCGTTTTTGCCAGTAGAAAAGTAAACCTCTTTTAATAGAGCCATTGCATGTAAACGGGACATATTACCGAAGACAGGCTAGCGAAATGAAATGAGACTCTTGACACATTAGTTATGTAATACATTTTAACTGAAACCTTTAAACTTAGCTAATTTTTTTCAAAGTCAGGTGAACTAAGCGATTTCCCAAAGTCAACTTACGTGAGCAGGACGCGTGAATGAATACTAACATGAACTTGATATACATACGAATGAGTGCGTGAACTATTGTTCATTACTCTTACTCATATGTCCTTGCATTCTCTTAGAACACTCAAAATCAGCGCCATTCATCAATCCCAGCGTCAGTCTCTATCTCAGTGGACATTTCTAAACCAAAACGGTAGTGCATTTAAGTCTCACTGAACCGGTCACGCGTCGAAAATGTTTTGAAATGGTAACACGACTTAAATTCCTTAACACGTATTTGGACATATGTGTAGCCCTAAGCAAATTGTTCATTGACATACCTTCATAAATGAATAGCATTTCAATTATTCTACAACCTTTTTCAAAATTGATTTTAGTATAAGAGACAAAATATTATCGTATATCTATACTTTTTACACTTTTTGGAAAGGATAAGAATGGATTTGAGCAGTGCAGTCAGATTTCCAAATCTGATACAACCTAACCGAACCAACCGTAGCAACCGCCCAAGCGTAGTCAACGTGTTAAACAGAGTTGATCCCCCCCCACCCCCAATAAAACTTTCCTCAGTTATATTACGAGCAATTTTCATTTAACCAGCACTCACGGAGCAAAACTGGACGCCCCTGCAGGAGTTGCCGTTCACGTCCAGAGGAGGAGACCAAAGGCAGATGCCGAGCGTGTTGGGCACCACCAGCAGAATGCAGCCAGACACACCCGACTTGGCGGGCAGACCGACCTTAGCACAGAGAGAGACACCAGCGTCATGGTCCATGTGATGATATAAACTGTGTTGCGTGCCGATTTGGTAGTCACAAAAGTCCTAGTTTTGTCACAGAGCTTAGACCGATTTTATTCCAGAGACACCAGCGTCATTGTCCGTGTGATGGAGATGACGATATAAACTGTTGCTCGTTGTCCGTGTGATGGTGACGGTATAACCTGTGTTGCTCATTGTCCGTGTGATGGTGATGATATAACCTGTGTTGCTCATTGTCCGTGTGATGGTGACGATATAACCTGTGTTGCTCATTGTCCGTGTGATGGTGACGATATAACCTGTGTTGCTCATTGTCCGTGTGATGGTGACGATATAACCTGTGTTGCTCATTGTCCGTGTGATGGTGACGATATAACCTGTGTTGCTCATTGTCCGTGTGATGGTGACGATATAACCTGTGTTGCTCATTGTCCGTGTGATGGTGACGATATAACCTGTGTTGCTCGTTGTCCGTGTGATGGTGACGGTATAACCTGTGTTGCTCATTGTCCGTGTGATGGTGACGATATAACCTGTGTTGCTCATTGTCCGTGTGATGGTGACGATATAACCTGTGTTGCTCATTGTCCGTGTGATGGTGACGATATAACCTGTGTTGCTCATTGTCCGTGTGATGGTGACGATATAACCTGTGTTGCTCATTGTCCGTGTGATGGTGACGATATAACCTGTGTTGCTCGTTGTCCGTGTGATGGTGACGGTATAACCTGTGTTGCTCATTGTCCGTGTGATGGTGACGATATAACCTGTGTTGCTCATTGTCCGTGTGATGGTGACGATATAACCTGTGTTGCTCGTTGTCCGTGTGATGGTGACGGTATAACCTGTGTTGCTCATTGTCCGTGTGATGGTGACGATATAACCTGTGTTGCTCATTGTCCGTGTGATGGTGACGGTATAACCTGTGTTGCTCATTGTCCGTGTGATGGTGACGGTATAACCTGTGTTGCTCATTGTCCGTGTGATGGTGACGATATAACCTGTGTTGCTCATTGTCCGTGTGATGGTGACGATATAACCTGTGTTGCTCATTGTCCGTGTGATGGTGACGGTATAACCTGTGTTGCTCATTGTCCGTGTGATGGTGACGATATAACCTGTGTTGCTCATTGTCCGTGTGATGGTGACGATATAACCTGTGTTGCTCGTTGTCCGTGTGATGGTGACGGTATAACCTGTGTTGCTCATTGTCCGTGTGATGGTGACGGTATAACCTGTGTTGCTCATTGTCCGTGTGATGGTGACGATATAACCTGTGTTGCTCATTGTCCGTGTGATGGTGACGGTATAACCTGTGTTGCTCATTGTCCGTGTGATGGTGACGATATAACCTGTGTTGCTCATTGTCCGTGTGATGGTGACGATATAACCTGTGTTGCTCATTGTCCGTGTGATGGTGACGGTATAACCTGTGTTGCTCATTGTCCGTGTGATGGTGACGGTATAACCTGTGTTGCTCATTGTCCGTGTGATGGTGACGATATAACCTGTGTTGCTCATTGTCCGTGTGATGGTGACGATATAACCTGTGTTGCTCATTGTCCGTGTGATGGTGACGATATAACCTGTGTTGCTCATTGTCCGTGTGATGGTGACGATATAACCTGTGTTGCTCATTGTCCGTGTGATGGTGACGATATAACTTGTGCTGCTCATTGTCCGTGTGATGGTGACGATATAACCTGTGTTGCTCATTGTCCGTGTGATGGTGACGGTATAACCTGTGTTGCTCATTGTCCGTGTGATGGTGACGATATAACCTGTGTTGCTCATTGTCCGTGTGATGGTGACGGTATAACCTGTGTTGCTCGTTGTCCGTGTGATGGTGACGGTATAACCTGTGTTGCTCATTGTCCGTGTGATGGTGATGATATAACCTGTGTTGCTCATTGTCCGTGTGATGGTGACGATATAACCTGTGTTGCTCATTGTCCGTGTGATGGTGACGATATAACTTGTGTTGCTTGTAAATTTGGTAGCCACAAAAGCCATGGCTTTGTCACAAACAGAGTTTAGACCAGTGGCTCTTAACCTGGGTTCGATCGAACCCCAGGAATTCGGTGAGTCAGTTTCATGGGTTCGGCAGTTTGATTATACGTATGTAACTATACATAGTTATTTACATACGTTTTGAATATGAAGAAAAAAAGCATATTATATTTTTCCAACTACTTAAATTTGATGAATGCATGTATGGAACTTGTAGGGTTCAGTACCTCCAACAAGGTTAAGGACCTCTGGTTTAGACCGACCTTAGCCCAAAGAGAGACACCAGCGTCATTGTTTGTGTAATGGCGATGGTATAACCTGTGTTGCATGGGAATTTGGGATCGCCGGGGCTTTGCCACAGACACCATCTTTATTGCCCGAGTCAAAGTTCATTGTTGTTCATGATCCGAGTTCCCTTTTGTACAAGACAACTACGATAATAGTTTGCTACCCACTATAATGTATTTTCGTTTTAAATATAAACATTAAAGCCCATCGCTGCTTCCGTTCTAACCTGAAACTTAACTAGTTACTACGGATCTTTTTTTTCTGTTGAAAACTGTTCTCTATTAACGTAAAAAAAACTTTTTTTGATAAAAATAAAACTAGTTCTAGATTATTTAGCCCGGTTGGCCAGCGGTCCACACTGGTCCCATACCTTGAATGTGTTCTGCCCGGAGTAGTTGTACATGCCACAGGAGTACATTGATCATCACAACAGAAAATGATACCAGATTTGTAATCTCAGTTGGCCAAGCGGTCAAATTTGGTCCCATACCTTGAATGCGAACTGGCCCGAGTAGTTGTACATGCCACAGGAGTGCATGAGCGTAAGGGTGTTGCGCACAGCCTCGCACGTCAACACGGGGTCGCCGCTGAGAGGGTTGATGCCTCCGTTGGCCAGCGTCGCAGCCATCACCGCTCCCGACTCGGCGTTGATCTCCAGGCTGCACAGCTGCAAAAGGAATATCATGTAGCATAATAGAAATAGTTTTTGGCCGTGATCTCCAGGCTGCACAACTGCAAATGGAATATCATGTAGCATAATAGAAATTGTTTTTGGCCGTGATTTCCAGGCTGCACAGCTGCAAATGGAATATCATGCACCATAATAGCAATGGTTTTCGACATTGATCTCCACGCTGCACAGCTACAAATGGATTTCCATGTTCAATAACAGCAAAAGTTTTCGTATTGTTTTCTACGTGCAATCGTCCCTACCATCGGCTTGCAGGCTGTTCTAATCGTGAAATTGAGCATCTCGTGGGAACGCAAAAAGTGTGGAAAGATTTCGGATGTAATCCAAGGAAGATGTTTGTGCACAATTATGGCCGGTTGGTTTTCCTTTCACCGTAACAAGGGCAATTTCAACAAGAGAATGGAGCATTCAGTTTGGACTGGAGAAAACGTGTGGTCTATGCACAATGTGTGTTCCCACACAAGATAACCCTCGCATTTAAAAAAAAAACAAGTTAATTAAGAAGAGGGAGAAAAGCCTTATAAGAGAGAGTGAAGGAAGAATGAATGAAAATTGAACAAAGGAGAGTGGGCACGAATTACAAACGCCCCGAAGGCTTCTCCCTATCTGAGGTAACCTAACACTATCTCTCTGTATGGGGGTGCCAGGCCCCGTAGAATAGAATAGATATACCTAACAAACCTAAACCTATAGTCTATTTTATGCCTTGCGCGAGGACTCAAAACCAAAAATAATGATAAAAGTTCTTCAGGAAAATTTGAAATTAAAAGTTCACCATGAAATTAAATCTTCACTAATAGCTTGACATGACTATATGCAATTGCTATAAACATCCACACCATGGGTCCAACCAATAAAAACCTTGTACATTTTGAACGTTTGAAGGGAAGTCAAGTACAGTACTTATAAGGAAACAAATCCTATGTGCTTCTTTCAGCATGGTACCACACGCAACGTACTTGGTTGCAGAGTATCGTAAGGCATAAAATAAAAGTTCTAAAGTATATGTAAGTACAATCTGATAAAGAATGGTACCAAAGTACGGGAAAAAAGCGTTACGACACAGTACCAACGCTCATAAACGTAGAGATTGATAAGACAGTACCAAAGCTCATAAACGTAGAGATTGATAAGACACAGTACCAAAGCTCATAAACGTAGAGATTGATAAGACACAGTACCAAAGCTCATAAACGTAGTGATTGATAAGACACAGTACCAAAGCTCATAAACGTAGAGATTGATAAGACAGTACCAAAGCTCATAAACGTAGAGATTGATAAGACACAGTACCAAAGCTCATAAACGTAGAGATTGATAAGACACAGTACCAAAGCTCATAAACGTAGAGATTGATAAGACACAGTACCAAAGCTCATAAACGTAGAGATTGATAAGACACAGTACCAAAGCTCATAAACGTAGAGATTGATAAGACACAGTACCAAAGCTCATAAACGTAGTGATTGATAAGACACAGTACCAAAGCTCATAAACGTAGAGATTGATAAGACACAGTACCAAAGCTCATAAACGTAGAGATTGATAAGACACAGTACCAAAGCTCATAAACGTAGAGATTGATAAGACACAGTACCAAAGCTCATAAAAGTAGTGATTGATAAGACACAGTACCAAAGCTCATAAAAGTAGTGATTGATAAGACACAGTACCAAAGCTCATAAACGTAGAGATTGATAAGACACAGTACCAAACCACATAAGTTTGGAGATTGAGAAGGCATGGTACTAAAATACGCAGACATAGAGATTAATAAGGCGCAATACCAAACCACATAAGTTTGGAGATTGAGAAGGCATGGTACTAAAATACACAGACATAGAGATTGATAAGGCGTTATACCAAGGCCCAAAGGCGTAGAAATTTATAAAATACAGTACCGAAGCACATAGACGTAGAGATTGAGAAGGCATTGCAACAAAGTACATAGACTTTGAGCTTGGCAAGGCATAGCACTCAAATATTGAGGAACTGGCCATTAAAAGTCGGTATAAAAAACAGCCGTAAAAGTTAATGTAGTCCTAAGTACCTGGAAGTAGAACTCGAGGGTTTCTTGAAGCTTGGTGCCAGGAGGGAAGCACTTGTTCTCCCTCATGAAGTAGGCGAGCGCAAAATTGCGGTCTGCACATTCTTTCTCCGAGAGAAAAACTGAGTTATTGAAACCAAGGTACTCGCCCGCCGCCAGCCGCTTGTACATCTCAAATATCTGAGGACATAAAGGAAGACGAAATATGTGATTTTTTCTCCTTATTACAAGAGTTTCGCATCAGCAGCGAGGAGTGAAAGAAAGAAAAGAAACAGTTTGTTTTCTATACATTTGATAGATGTTTATAGATGAAATGTTTAACATTGGTTTTTAAAATGTCTTACGATTATTATTCATAGTTTATATATACACACATATGAGTATCGTAGCACCCATGTCAATTCCTGAAACGAATGATTGAAAGAAAACATGAAAAAATGCATCCTCTTTGTTGCGTTAACTTAAGTTTGACAATGATCGGTAATCTAAGTGCGCAAACCTCTTAGGTGATGAATGGCTAGAAATTTTGTTCCTAGGATCAAAACAAATCTAAGAATTCAGCACTGTGGCCATCTCACGTTTCTGTTGCAGAAAAAATTATCCAATGCAACACTGGATAATTTGAATGAATATTGGATACTTATATGACCATTTGAATCAGTTTTGGTTTAAAATTAACAGTTTTTTTATGATTTTTTAGTACTACACGAGTACATTCAGAACGCTGAACGGATCTGATCTGAAGCTCGATCACGTAAGAAATCGATGGAGAGTGGAACTTGAATATTCAGTTTTCCTTCGCATTTATGACAACTCTCCCACTTCTGCACGCAGATCAGATTAACGGAAAGAAAGCCTTTTTCACCTTCAACTTGGGACCTCACATCTTCCCCAGGGAACACTTATTTCCGTGGAGACGATAGTTGCACATTTCTGAGCGGAGCACGGACATACATCAGAGATGTTAAATGAACCTTCAATCTATATACTTAATTCAGTAACTCAAAATTTGTGCGAGTCCGTTTAGAAAATTGGCTGAGTCTATATGGTCAAGTGAGGTATTAAATTGAAGCCACTGGTGTCTATATTTGCAGAAAATTATCAGATTTGAAAGATATTGACAACGGCGACTACAAATTGTGATTAAAAATTGCCATTAAAACTGAATGGCAAAAAAAAACAAAAAAAGTCAAGGGTGCGTCTCCTCAGTTTTTTATGCACATGTTTTGCCGTAAACGTGCTGATTGACTGATTGATTAAATTTATCGGGTTGTCCGACTTGCCTAAAAATAAAAAAAAAAATAAAAAAAATAAAAAATAAAAAATAAAAAAAAATAAAAAAAAAAAATAAAAAAAATAAAGAAAAAAAAAATAAAAAAATAAAATAAGAAATAAAAAAAATAAAAAAAATGAAAAAAAAAAATAAAAAAAATAAATAGTTTTCTGCAAATATAGACACCAGTGGCTTCAATTTAATACCTCACTTGACCATATAGACTCAGCCAATTTTCTAAACGGACTCGGACAAATTTTGAGTTACTGAATTAAGTATATAGACTATATTTTTTTTATATTTTATTTTTATTTTTAGGCAAGTCGGACACCGGTAATACTAGTTAGTTAATCATTGACTGTCTGAACTTCTTTCTCATATCGTCGTCATATCATCGTCATCGTCTCATATCATCGTCATGTAACTTGCCATGGATAACATAACCGATCTTCAGTCTGCTCCTAAATCTTTTTATTGAATATATTGTTAAATATAGCCGATACGACCTATACTGTAAAATACAGCATCAAATATCTAGTTAATTATCTCATTGATCAGTCTCATGAGAAATTAGGTTAAGTGAATTAGGTTAAACATTATTGTACACCTTAGAATAACGTGATGGTAGGATGCCCTAGAAGTCGCTGAACTTGTTCGGGCCCACAGGTAGCTATACTCTAGTTTAACCATTGCACTAGACTTAAGAAACATTCTACCTCTGTATCACCTGTGGTAAATAAATTGTTTAAATTGTCTAAATTGTTTAAATTGTCTAAATTGTTTAAATTGTCTAAATTGTCTAAATTGTCTAAATTGTTTAAATTGTCTAAATTGTCTAAATTGTTTAAATTGTCTAAATTGTTTAAATTGTCTAAATTGTTTAAATTGTCTAAATTGTTTAAATTGTTTACAACCATATCATCGTCATTACAACCACCATTTGACTGCCACCGTCATCAGGTTGTCACCGAAATCAGAACGAGGATGGCACTGTCTCACGGCAGTGAATTTGAAAACACATGCATAAAGGCAATAAGAATTAAAATATTTTATGAATAGGAATAAAATTTACAAGCATTTTTGAGTAATAAGATATAAAGATACGAATTTTTACCTCGTAAAATAAATATACTAAATTAATATTAAACTTTCAATAATAAATAAAATATATAGTGTATTATCATTGAGCGTTCCATAGTACAGCTTGAGCGGGGCAGGTAAGGGCTAAAACTTGTAATTAAAATAATAGTTTATTTATATATGTACATATAATTCGACTCACGTAGTCAAACCGGTCAGCAGCTGCATATGTGGGCTGAAAAAAAAACGAGAAGTCATTCAGAAAAAATTTGAATGAGATTTCATACACAACATTAGCAATCATATGCATTGTTCAATGCACTTATTCGAATCACAAAATGGGGCAAGACATTCGCAGTATAAAATTGAGCAGAAATTTTGAATCATTAAATCGACCATGAATGTGTAATCCCAAAATCGAGCTCAAAGTTTGCACCATTCAACTGAACAGAAAGTTCAAATGATGTAATCGAGTGCAGAGTTTGCACCATAAAACTAGCACAATAGCATAAAGTTTGCATCATGCAATCGAGTGCAGAGATAACAACGTAAGATTGAGCATAAAGTTTGCATCACAAAATAAGACACAAATTATGAAGCTCAATGACACGTCAGTTGCACAATGCCGCACGAGGCATTCTTTTTCAATCTTTGCAGATGTAAACCTAAATATCTTTTTAATTCACCGTCACTTTTATAACGCAAGTTTTGACTGAATCAAAGGGGAAGGACGAATTCAGTAATGAATTTATTTTATTCCCTTCCATTATGAATGTTATTTTAATTTTGTTGTTGAATTTTTAATAATATCATCTGTGTCCAGACGGCAACATGATTTGTATTAGTTACTGAACACAGTATTCGTCGGTGGTGTATTCAGAGACAGAACCTTACTGTGAGAAAAACATTCAATCTTAATGCAGTAATCGTCGCGATAACATTTATCGCGTGAATATCACCTACGTACTCATAAGAAAAGACGCAATAATTAAATAAAAAACTTTACATACGCCACTAGCACAGTGCAATTGCAACTTGAGAAACACAAAATTATGGAAACCAGGTATAAGGCTAACGGTACAGCCAACAAATGTATATTTAAATGAATTTAGTAAAGACAAACATAAGTTAGAAATTATTGCATGCCTTTTGCAGCTTAGAGTTCTCGATTGCGTCATGAATACTGACAGCATACGACGCCAGTCAAGCTGGTACCCATTATGCTTCTGGTCTAGTGGAGTAAATCTGACTGACAACCTTTTTTCAGGTAAAAACGTCGTTATCTGATTCTTTTACAAACTCCGCAACATCTGAGAGTAATTAGTTGCTTTCATTTCTGAAAAAACGTTGAAACCCACATCAGATTTCTGAATACGCGCTGCTAATGAGGTTTTCCTCGATTTGACCGGCGATTTTTCTTACTTTGACCGGCGTTTTCTTTCACCATGAGCGGCGATTTTTTCCCCTTGAGCTGCGATTTTTCATACCTTGAGTAGCATTTTTTTCACCGTGAATGGCAATTTTTATCCCCTAAAGCGGTGATTTTTATCCCATTGAGCGGCAATTTTTCTCATCTTGGGTGGCAATTTTTGTTTCCTCAAGCGGTGATTTTTATCCCATTGAGCAACGATTTATTGTACCCTGAGGGGCAATTTTATCTTCTTGAGCAGCGATATTTCTCACCTTGACGAGAGCGGCAGTCATGATGGCTCCAGAGTTGATCATGGGGTTGTGCGGCTTGTCTGGAACATTATTAAAGATTTTTATTACCCTAAAACTAATCAAGAAACAAAGGCGACCGCGAAAAAATACGACGAAAAATGATGTTATTACAACAAAAAACTCCATTACAATAAAACATTTACTGCAGCTGTACGTACAGCATCTGGTACAGCTGTACGTACAGTATCTGGTACAGCTGTTCATACGGCATCTTATACAAATTTGCTATCATCTTATGTAGCTTCCCTCTAGTCATATACAGCAGAACTTTCACCTCGTACAACGTCACCATCACCTTATTCATTTTTAAATTCATCTTAAACAGCTTTAAAAATAAATCTAATACAGCTTTACAATCATCTAAAACTGTTTTACAATCATCTAGTACAGCTTTACAACCATCTAATACAGCTCTACAATAATCTAATGCAGTGTAAAAATCATTTAAGACAGTTTCACAATCACGTGATGCACCTTTACCATCTCTTAGTAGTTATGCAATCAAGTAGACTGAAAGGACTCATCTAGTTTTAAACGCAAAATCATTTTCTTCCCTCTTTAATTTTCAGTAATATGAACGGTTAACACAAAAGCCTACATTCACGTGTAAATGTACGAGGAGACGTTCTTTATCAATGTGACTTTTTTCTGTCCGTACGTTTTTATAAGCAGTCCCAGCCTTGGATAACTTAATCAAAGGAAAACATGTTTGCATTTTTCCTAGAATAAACTTATTTTATTTCCATTTACTTTTCTTGGGTCTTCAGTTAGTTTTGTTACAGTACCGTCTAGGTTATTTGCGCCGTCCCCTAGGTCAGTTACTTTGTCATTTATTGCAGTTAGAGTATGCTGAATGATTTCAAAAATATCTTTAAACACAAGTCTATGTAGATAATAAAGTGTCTGTAAATGACTTAAACGTTTAAAAAAGTTAATCAAACGTTTGAACGCAGAACAAAATTGCTAAAGTGTTATAAATCAATATTTTACGTCTCTAAACAATTAAAACATTTATCGTTCGCTGATATTAACGTTCAATAAATTAAACATTTATGGATACAAACGGTGAAAAATGAAATGCCTAAAACATATTCATAAATTTCACATGTTTCATAAATGAAGCGTACTTCAGAGTTGCTGCGTATGCCACATAACTGAATACTTAAGTGTGATCAAAGTATGAGTGGATTACTGAATAATATCAATATCACTGAAAACATGAGCGTTTGATCATACCCTCGTGTATGATCATGCTTCAGTGTATAAACATAATTAAGTGTATGATCATACCTGAGTGTATCACTTAATATAATCTATATAACTGAATACTTGAGTATGTTCAAAGTAGGAGTGTATGATCATACTTGAGTGTATCTCTGAATACTATCACCATCATTGAAAACTTGAGTGTATGATCATATTTAAGTGTATAATTAAACCGTGTATAGTTACTTATATACGGTCCAAAACAGACGCCCACGCTCCACATGCTGCACATGGACGTACCAATATATTGTTTGAAGAAATTTATTCGTGAAAGAATAAGTATTTTCCAAACTCAAAACTATGAAACAAAAATTAATTGCTCAGACGAATGTGGAATTCGTTTTAAAAAAAATATATTACAGCCCACGACGACACAGCTGTAACAGAAACGAGATGAAAAATTATCTTATATCGTACAAGAAACATCTTACGATCTAGAAGGATCTACAATAGTTTCAGGAATGCAAATTAAACCGTAAGAAAGTCATCTCTGAAGCATTTCAAGCCCATTTCTTTCAAGAATTTAACATCATGAAAATAATGTCAAGCAATGCCAAGGTAATTCAAGCCGAATTGTGAGAAAAAAATTTCATTCAATGCCGAAGAGATGAAATTTTCTCGAAAGCAAACTCGGATGAGTTTTCTTAGGATCGAGACACCGTCAGATCGAGAGGGTTACTGCCCATATTGAAAGGGTTACTCCCCAGCTCGGAATGATTACTCGGTAGGTCGAAAGGATTACCTGCCAGTTCGAAAAGGTTACCCGGCAGGTCGAAAGGGTTATCCGCCAGTTCAAAGGGTAATCCGCCAGTTCAAAGGGTTACTCACTAGTTTAAAGGGTAATCCGCTAGTTTAAAGGGTAATCCGCCAGTTCAAAGGGTAATCCGCCAGTTCAAAGGGTAATCCGCCAGTTCAAAGGGTAAATCACTAGTTTAAAGGGTAAATCACTAGTTTAAAGGGTAAATCACTAGTTTAAAGGGTAAATCACTAGTTTAAAGGGTAACTCACTAGTTTAAAGGGTAACTCACTAGTTTAAAGGGTAACCCGCTAGTTTAGCCCTCTATAACCCAAATTAATTTCCGAAATTAAAATTTTTTCTTTTTCACTTCTGATGAGTAATTTATGGTGACTTAGAGTAATTTCAATGACTGGAAAGCAAACTTTTGAAATAGTTTCATTTTTATTCTAACGTCCTACATGAAGGACATTGGGTCGTTAGGACATGCCGAATGGAGTTCAGAGTGGGACAAAAAATATCTCTCAGCTAAAACCATGGCAAATACAGCTGAAATGTACAAGTTTTTGGTTTGGATTGCATTTTTTACCCACCAAAAATTGCAATTATTGGATATATATTCAAATGTTGATATAATTTTGTATGAAAAGGAAAATCGTAGATATGTATCAGAAATACTTATTGAAAAAAAGACAATCAAAATGAAATAAAACAATACCTAAATCATATGAAATTTAATGGGTCATGTCCAGAACCTGTTTCAATTGTCATTTATAAGTGAATTTCTTCAGGTATAATTCTCCATGGTGTTCCTTCTGCTGACGTATCACATATAATTATTTATATGTATTGATATTTCGATAAATAAACTTTATAATAGACTCAGCTTGTTCAATTATCGTAGAAGCATCTTGAACATTGCATCAGCACTTGTTTCTTTAGCAATAACTTCTGCAATGTGGCAAGTAGGAGAGGTAGTATAGAATCTGGGTGGATCCATTGTTACACAAAAGATTTTGCGTAACGACCCAATGTCCTACATGAAGGACATTAGAAAACTCACTCAATAATTCTACAAAACAAAGTTATTTGATTGAAAAGTTTTTCCAAAGGAATGTTCAATGATTTTTGCATGTTCATGAATTATTGTGGCGCTCTATGTTCGCTAAAAGCAAATAAATTTACACAAATATACGAAGTGTATGGTCACCTACAGGCATTTCACGCTCCACCAAACTAAGAAGCATGTGACAGTTTAGTGAGCGAAATATTATGACACACTACGCTCATTTATTAAAGCACAAGTCTCTGCTCTTCACTAACATGCAGTACTTCTTGAAAAAGCTTTCCTGAAAAAAATGAATGGGATTTTTCTAATGTCCTTCAGGAAGGACGGTGGGTCATAGAGGGTTAAAGGGTAACCCGACAGTTCAAAGGATAATTCGCCAGTTCGGAAAAACTACTTTTCGAATCCAAAGGTTCGTACACTCAAAAGAGTCACTCGCTGAGTCGAAAGAGTCACCCGCTGAGTCGAAAGAGTCACCCGCTGAGTCGAAAGAGTCACCCGCTGAGTCGAAAGAGTCACCCGCTGAGTCGAAAGAGTCACCCGCTGGGTCGAAAGAGTCACCCGCTGGGTCGAAAGAGTCACCCGCTGGGTCGAAAGAGTCGCCCGCTGGGTCGAAAGAGTCACCCGCTGTTTCGAAAGAGTCACCCGCTGTTTCGAAAGAGTCACCCGCTGGGTCGAAAGAGTCACCCGCTGGGTCGAAAGAGACACCCGCTGGGTCGAAAGAGACACCCGCTGGGTCGAAAGAGACACCCGCTGGGTCGAAAGAGACACCCGCTGGGTCGAAAGAGTCACCCGCTGGGTCGAAAGAGTCACATGCTGGGTCGAAAGAGTCACCCGCTGGGTCGAAAGAGTCACCCGCTCGGTCGAAAGAGCCACCCGCTGGGTCGAAAGAGTCACCCGCTCGGTCGAAAGAGTCACCCGCTCGGTCGAAAGAGTCACCCGCTGGGTCGAAAGAGTCACCCGCTGGGTCGAAAGAGTCACCCGCTCGGTCGAAAGAGTCACCCGCTAGTTCCAAAGAGTTACTAGTCGTTTTTCGCCAGCTCGAGACGACGCATCTTCAAACTTCGAGAAGCGACAGAATTCAACGTCGACAAGAACGCGGAGTAAAATTAAATTGGAATTCAAATCACTTTACCGGTTTCGGAACGTGTAAGAAAGCGCGCACTTTGAAGTCGCTGGTTTTCAAGAGTAATCAAAAGTGGTGAGAATACTTCCAGGGTGAACGCAACTCGGATATTGGGCAATCCTGGGTAAAAGGTACTAGATTAGGTTAGGTAAATTATGAGGGATGAAAGAAGTAAACGTTGCTAGATAAGCTTGGGATATTGTATGATATTAATAGTTGGATTTTGCAGGATAACTTGGGGATATTGTAGGATATAAATAAGTTGCCGTTTCAAGGTAATAAAGGGTGACGTCGTAGGATATTAATATGCAAATGTTATAAAACAATCATGGGTCTGATCAACTCTTGTCATGCTACCTTTGAGTAAAAAATATTGACCTCGAAGCATAATCAACAACTCTGCTGAACTGTTTTCATGAATGTATTCTCAAGGTCTCTTGAAAGTTGCATTTTCTTGGGCAGCTCATAGAACATCTATGGGGCTACACAGCTGATGTGCATAATTTGCATTGTTGATCATTAACTGCGATAAACTACATCTATCAGGGGGATGCTGTTCTTTTCTTTTTTTAAATGCGAGCATTGCCACACATGTGCGTAACAATAGAACTCATAACCTTACAAAAAAAAAATAAATTATGTGACATTTTAGTGGTCTAAATGAAGGGATCGTGTCACTTTAAAATGAACCGACTTTGATAATTCGTTTTAATCCTAAACGTCTCGCCTATCAACCTACAGTAGAAGGACCGTGTCGTTTTCATACTTTCTTTGCACTTTCATCATTTTGTTATGCTGAATAATGCTTCCTTCAGTTGAATTTCATTTCATCATCTTTGATTTGTTATAGTCTACTTTATTGTCGAATTGAGAAACAATAGAGAAAGTTTTTGAAATTTGGGCTATGGTTTTTAGAAATCTCAGAGCAAACGAAGCAAACTGTGAGCTTTGAAAGGAGAAATCAAATTTCATTACGCACGAAACATATCCTTCTAGATATATCATTGCTCTTAGCATCGATAAAAATTGACTAAAACAATATATTTCCAAGTATCTTGTTTCAAGATGAAGAAAAGAAAAAACTCTCTAGAAATAATTTAACAAAAAATAAAAATTTTAGAAACACCAGTCTCTGGAAACAAGTTCTGAAGGTGTCGCAATCATTTAAGACGGCATATGTCATTAGATTTATAATTTCATAACCTTACAAAAATCCCTCGCATCGTAAAAACTTATGCTGTTGAATTACGGCGAAGGATATTTGTAAGTGGTGGTTCCTCAAGGAGCGATTCCTGGCCCACCATCATTACAACTATATTGTTTGTCAGAAAGTAATTGATGTCTCTAAATCAATAGTTCCTCATCAGATCCATTAACAAAATTCCTGTTTTATCAAACCACCAAACAATAATCTCAATATATTGCCCTACTCGATAACTGAGTTTGAGAGCTCACGACTCCAAAATTGCACTGCCAGTTATTTGACCAGACAGCTTAACGATACGGCCATTTGCTATTGAACCACAGAATAGATTGCCTGGAAATATTGATAGAGAGAGAGAGAGAGAAAGAATTCGGTTAGAGAATTGAAGATTTCTTTATTTAAGCGAGCTCTTTATAATGGGAAATTATTAATTTAAGGACACTGGTGTAAACCATTGTGTTAGAAAAGTGAAGCCTTAACATTGTTTCCCATAAGTTGGTGAACTAGGGTGTTAGCAAAATTCTTATTCATCCATGAAATGTAGAGCTCCATGCTTAACATAATAAATGTGCTCCGAAGAACTGAGAATACGAGGCAGCAGAGAGTTAGTGTTCTGCGAAGTGTTAGCGAATTGCAGGTTTAGCGAAATTAAAATGCATCCAAAACTGGAGACATAATAAAATTATTCTATATCGTAAAATTAGTAGGAAACATGCATAATGAAGGTATTATTTTCATGAAACTGACTGATACGAAGTTGAATAGAGTCAGTGTTCACCCAGGATTCGAGTGTAGGAAGTCGAATGAAACTATGAGGTTGAACGAATTCAATATTCAACGTAAGGTTAGAGTGTACGTACAAGGTGGATCGAAATTATTTTCTGTGGAATTAACAGGTAGGTGGTTGAATGAAGTTAATATTTACCGTGATATTACACTGGAGGTAGAACGAATTTAATGTTTTAGACAGGAACGTACTTTGAGGGTCAAGTCCAAGATTGGCGACCTCCCGACCTGACGGCTCCATGCCCACCCTATGGTGGATAACCTCCTCTGAGGTATCGGATGCAGCAATACCGTAATTCAGAGGGAAGCTGAAGGGAAATGAAGCATTCTCTTAGTGCTTCAGCAACATTCACCGGGATATGGTTTGAAATGCCTTCGAGATGAACACAGACAGAAACAAGTGAACGCGCTCGTCCGTTATCGCGGTTTGGCTCAAAATATAATGTGGAAGTTCATTTAAAATTTTTGTTGCAATCCACGTCGGTATTTGATATTTTGACTCAGTCACGGCAATAAAATACATGAAGTCACGTACCGAGAAATTGAATAAGGTCTGAAAACGCAGGAGTGATCAGACTATAAGAAATAAGTTTTTCAATTTGCATAAATGCTCAACCTTTCCAGAGAACATAAATGTGAACTCGAAGTAAATCAGTATAAATATGGTCTCTAATAAATCTCTTCTTAAAACATCAAAACCAAAAATGCAGGCTTATTTTTAGGAGCAATTCCCAAAAATTTCATCGCTTCAAAATCGAAACCTTTACCGTGCACTACAAGACAGCAGGAGTTCACTAATAACTCACCCCCGTAACTCATTTAGAATGACCAACTCGCGATATTCAATGACGTCTAGAAAAACATTTAATTCCATTGAATCTCACAATGAGCATGGATAAAACAAGCAAGTTCACTGGTTTCTGTCGACAGGTAGAAGAAGCGCACCAGCCGTAGTAAAGACAAGGCAACTTACTTTTGTAATCAAGGCAAAGTTCATTGAAGAACCTGCCCGAGGGCTCCAGTCCAATGTACTGGTGCATCTTGTCCGGCCCGTTGTCAGCACACGCTATCGCGTACGTTAGTGGCTTGCTAAAATCACACGATCTTGTGAGTACATACTTAATTCTACACACACAAAGGAATGAGGCACCACGATATTTGCGCTAATGTTAGAACCTTAAATTCTGAACACAAAAAGGAGTACTGCAATATTTGTCCTAATGGTAGAAACTTATATTCTGAACACAAAAAGGAGTACTGCAATATTTGTCCTAATGGTAGAAACTTAAATTCTGAACACAGAAAGGAGTACTGCAATATTTGTCCTAATGGTAGAAACTTAAATTCTGAACACAGAAAAGGGTACTGCAGTATTTGTCCTAAAAGTGGATTCGTAATTCTGAAAACAGAAAGGAACACCCCGGGATTTGCCACGTAAGATTACGCTAACATAATTTCCCTTAATATCAGTGCCAAGGCCGACATGCCCCAACATTTTGCAAACTATCATCAGTTATCCTAAATTCCCCCTTACAACACAGCTCCAAAGTACCTTGTGATCACGGTTGTCTGTCTTGAACGTGTTTGATTGACCTAGTTCTTCCTTAATGACTATAATGCAATATTGACTCATTGACTGCGATATGACCCACCGGTGGCCGTGGGTCGGGCTCAAGTTTTTCCTGCTACGAAATAACCCATCGATGGGTCGTTTGAAAATGTTTTAACAATCTATTAAAATATAACGTATTTAGTGGACCCAGTTAATTTTGGTTTTTATAAATTTCTAATAACTTGTGAATTTAAATTTCAGTTGAATACTGAACTTTAGTTGAACCCATCGCAGTCATTGTGTTGAACATGTCGTGACGTGTATTCTAACGACCCTATATTATCCTAATCTGCCCTAAAACAATGCTAATGCACACTCAGATAAACCAAAGAATTATTTCTTATGGTCCTTACTTGTTTGCTTTTGTTTTCCTTCATAATTCGTAAAGAACGAGAAATATCATTGCATATTTTCCAAAGAAAACGATAAGTTTTAGCGACGGTTTCTCAAGAACTTTCTCTACTTAGTACGACCGTTACGTGTGCCACCGGTCGCCACGGATGGGATTTTCGTAATGCTACTAGCAGACCTGCGGTCACAATCTTAATATTCATATATACTCAAAGCAAAATAAAGGCATGATTCATTTACTGTTTGCTCTTTCATAATTGCTCACAACATTTGACTTTAAATTTGAGATGAATACTGAACTTCAGTTTAACTAACTACCATAAAAGTGTTAACTCACAAAGTCAAAATAAAGAGTGGCATGATAAGTAAAGAATAAGCATAGAGGCGAATACATTGTTTGGTTGCACACCTTCCGTGGATCATTTATCAGTTAATAAGATTTGATTTTAAGTCAAGTCAAGCCTCAATCACCTCAACGAAGGTGTTCCCTAGAGAGGAATAAACTACTGTTCATTTATCTCCTCACCCAGATTGAAACGTTCAGCCTTTACGTCACAGAGGAGGTATTAAAGACAAAGAAAAATGAAAATTGAACGTGTTTCAAAAATAACTTGAAAATTTCTTTAGAAATGACCTAGATTGTCCCATGATGAATGAATATGTAGGGGTAAAAAACGTGTCTGAATGAAATTTATTTGAATCAAAGCTACTGATCAAATTTGAGGGAATAAAAATTTAAATTGGATGGAAAAGATAATGATACGTGAATAAAGAACGAACTGAACTATATAAAGAAGGTACAGCAAATTACGAAAGGAATGTAACAACACACCAAAATAAATTAACCTTTGAAAGTTTATTCGACATATCATACAATTTCCCTAAGTGGTATAAGCCTCAACTTATATCACCTTGGTATAACAACTATGTGGCATAACACCTAGTTCCTAATAAATACCTAACTAAGTAGTATTTATAACTAGTACCTAATTAATAAATAAATAAATAGGTAGAATCTATACCTAGTACCTTATAAATACCTAACAGCTAGGTGATATTTATACATAGTTCCTAATAAACACCTAGCAACTAGGTGGTTTTTATCCCTAATAAATACCTAACATCAAGGTGGTATTTATACCTAACAAATACCTAACATCAAGGTGGTATTTATACCTAACAAATACCCAACGACTAGGTGGTATTCATAACTAACAAATACCCAACGACTAGGTGGTATTTATAACTAACAAATACCCAACGACTAGGTGGTCTTCGTAACTAACAAATACCCAACGACAAGGTGGTATTTATAACTAACAAATACCCAACGACTAGGTGGTATTCATACTTAACAAATACACAACGACTAGGTGGTATTTATAAATAACAATTACATAATGAATAGGTGGTATTTATACCTAACAAATACCCAACAACTAGATGGAATACCCAACAAATACCCAACAATACCAAACAACCAGGTAAAACAAGTCAGCACACACCTGCACGACTGGATAGAGAAGGGATGCTTCACGTCCCCCACAGAGTACCGCTGGCCGTCCACTGTGCAGATGGACACTCCCCAGAAGTCGGGGTTCATGTTCGACAGCTGGGGGATGTATTGCGCTGCCTGGGGAGGAAGGGGCGTGTTATACAAAGTCGTGGGGAGTGGGGGAATGTGTTATCTATACAGCGCTGGGGAGTGGGGGGATCAGACCTATACAGCGCCCTGGGGAGTGGGGATATTAACATATATGAACGGAAAATATTTAAGTAAAAATACTGCTATTTGGTAGGAGAGGGGAGTAAATTAGAATTGGAAGAAAAAATAACGATACATAAAACTGTATTATCTAGGGGCTGTATAATCTAGGGGCTGTATAATCTAGGGGCTGTATATTCTAGGGGCTGTATATTCTAGGGGCTGTATAATCTAGGGGCTGTATAATCTAGGGGCTGTATAATCTAGGGGCTGTATAATCTAGGGGCTGTATAATCTAGGGGGCTGGCTGTGTTATCTAGGGGGCTGTGTTATCTAGGCGGACCAAAAGGCGGACCAATATGGCGGACCAAAAGGCGGACCAATATGGCGGACCAAAAGAGCTAACACGGCGGACCAAAAGAGCCAACACGGCGGACCAGAAGAGCCAACACGGCGGACCAGAAGAGCCAACACGGCGGACCAAAAGAGCCAACACGGCGGACCAAAAGAGCCAACACGGCGGACCAAAAGAGCCAACACGGCGGACCAAAAGAGCCAACACGACGGACCAAAAGAGCCAACATGGTGGACCAAAAGAGCCAACATGGTGGACCAAAAAAGCCAACATGGTGGACCAAAAGAGCCAACATGGTGGACCAAAAGAGCCAACATGGTGGACCAAAAGAGCCAACATGGTGGACCAAAAGAGCCAACATGGTGGACCAAAAGAGCCAACATGGTGGACCAAAAGAGCCAACATGGTGGACCAAAAGAGCCAACATGGTGGACCAAAAGAGCCAACATGGCGGACCAAAAGAGCCAACATGGTGGACCAAAAGAGCCAACATGGCGGACCAAATGAGCCAACATGGCAGACCAAAAGAGCCAACATGGTGGACCAAAAGAGCCAACATGGTGGACCAAAAGAGCCAACATGGTGGACCAAAAGAGCCAACATGGTGGACCAAAAGAGCCAACATGGCGGACCAAAGGAGCCAACATGGCGGACCAAATGAGCCAACATGGTGGACCAAAAGAGCCAACATGGCGGAACAAATGAGCCAATATGGCGGACCAGAGGAATCAACATGGACGGCCAAAAGAGCCAACATGGCGGACCAAGAGAGCCAGAATGGGAGACTAAAAGGGTCAGAATGGGAGACTCAAAGGGCCAACAAGGCCGACCAGAAATCAAGAGCTCACCAGACCCTCACGGTTGCCCCTGCAGAGGTTGTAGAGCTTGTCGACGTCGTCACAGAAGGACCCAAACTCCGGGATGATGAACGAGTGGCTGAAGGCTCTCACCACGATCTCCAGATTCTCAGAGATGATTCTAACCACAGAAATTAACCCATACTACATAGTAAAACCAAATAAACATAAAAAACGCCTAATCATAAGTGAATAAGATACAATGATTCACGATAGAAAATTCGTTTTACCCCTTATGGGAAGTAGAAACGATGCGTGTGTTATCTCTTAGCTAATGTTTTTTCAAGAGTCTCAGTCTGTAAGAGCGTATTTAACGGAGTAGGTTCAAATCAGTTTTGAGTTTGAAATATAATTTAACTCCATGGCCCAGAGAATCGATTTAAGTCGTCATAAAATAGAACTCAATAGGTTCGCGTTTTGGTTTAGCAATAAAATAGGGAAAGTTTTTAGAACAAATTATAGAGCATCAGCTACTTAACCCTATTTCGACCACAATGACCACATATGATTTCCTAATGTCTGAAAGACATTAGGAAATCATATCGTTTTTATTCTCTGAATGCTTCGATGAAAATTTCATATATACTCAATTTTATTTATGATAATTTAGAAGAAATTACAGTAATATTTCGCTCAAGACTTACAAAAACCGGTCGTTATGGAGTTAAGGACATGTGTTGAAGGATCTGTGTTGAACCAATAATTTAAAAAAATTCAAAACCGAGCTCGAAACAAATTTTTTGAACAAACTTTTTTGGCAATATTCGGCTGGGAAAATGAGCAAAATTGAAAAAAATTGTTCTACTGTAAACCGATTTAAAAAATGAAAATATGAGCGCAAATAGGTTTGACTATTCAAATACAATAAAGAAAGAATTTTGAAGCCAAATTTTTCACTTTTTTTATTATGATAAAAACGAAAACAGAAAAAAATACATTTCATTCAACAACTAAAAGTAAAAACTTGTTTCTAAAAATATAAATACAGTCTATCAAGATGCCACTACACCTTTGAGAAACGTTTTGACAGTATTTGGCGACGAAGAATCGAAAAAATGTATAAATTTTTGTTACGAAACTGGGCTACAAAATGTACAAACCCTTATTGAATTGACGAAAAAATCTTCCAACCTGCTGCTATCTCAGACTCCATGCATACATGAACATAGACGTAAGAATTTCGAGTCAATTCATGAAAGACTTTCGTTGCTCAAAGCTACTAAAACTAAATACTAAAAGAATACTATGCATACTATACCGTATGAACCATAAAAAGGAAATCTAACTTTGAATGTTAATAACTTTACAGCGTATGAAGATAATTTAATTCAGTTTCAGTATAAAGCGGAGAAAAATGTGTTCGCTTAGAAATGTTAATTCCCATTAAAATTGATAAAATTGGTCTCTTTTCACTGCAAATCCCCACAGCTCCATTTCCCCCCCTCTCCCTTTCCCCACTTCCCACTCACCCCATGAACGTCTCGTATTCCACTCTCTCCTCTTCTACACTCCTTCCCCACTCCACCTCTCCCTTTCCTCACTCTGCACTTTCCCTTCCCCCAGTCCCCACTCTCCTCATCTTTTCCCCACTCCCCACTCCCCCTTTCCTCACTCCCCATTCACCCTTTTCCAACTTCCCACTCTCCTCACCCTTTTCCCGCTCCCCACTCCCCAATCACCCTTTTCCTACTCCCCACTCACTCTTTCCCCCACTCTCATCACCCTTTTCCTACTCCCCCACTCTTTCCTTATTCCCCCCCATCTCCTTTTCCCCACTCCCCACTTTCCCCTTCCCCACTCTTCTCATCCTTTCCCCACTCCCCACTCCCCCTTTCCCCACTCCCCACTCCCCCTTTCCCCACTCCCCCTTTCCCCTCTCCCCATTTTACCCTTTTCCCACTCCCTACTCTCCTCACCCTTTTCCCACTCGCCACTCACCTTTTCCCGACTCCCTCTCTCCTTTTCCCTACTCCCCACTCACCCTTTCCCCCATTCCTAGTCTTCCTTTCCCTACTCTCCCTCTCCCCACCCCTACTCACCCCATGAAGGTCTGGTAGTCCACCACGAGGCTGTCGTCATCCACCTTGTCGCCCCTGCTCTTGACATCCTCGACGTTCTCGTACATCTCGCGCAGCCGCGGGTCGTCCCCTCGCAGGCCCGTCGTCAGCAAACCCTGTGGCGGAAGCGACACATTGTATTTTATTTTTTATACCGATGTACCGTATTTTTGATTCTTATTTTTGACACTGACATTCCGTACATTTCAATTTTTATTTTTGACATTGACATCCCGTATTTTTTCAATTTTAACTTCTAATGAGACATTCCGTCAAAGGGGATTTCGAAATCCCCTTTCATAAACAGCTCTAATGTGTTTCATTCCTTGTGAAATTTGTGACCTAATATGTGTGTGTGTGTGTGTGTGTGTGTGTTCTACGTAGTCCGTTGTCGAGTGGCAGTCACTCCCTCGTTATGATTTCGGTGACTACATGATACCGGTGCCAGTGTAATGAAGGTGGTTGTGACAACGGTAATATGAGTTGCAAAATGAACACATTAAATGGTTATAGATCGCTCCTTTGTTATAATCGAGTTTGAAAATGCAATGCAAGCGCAACCCAAGCAACACCTATGATGTTTTAGTGTTGCCTATAGGAATTATTATTTGCATCCCCTGGTCCCGGATGATTTGGGGCTGAAATTTCCCAATCCGGGAATCCCTTTTTTCCCAGGGAATCCCCGGGATTCTAAACAATATATACATATGTGAAGATATGAATGAGAAAATAATTTAAAATCATGCTGTTTATTGTGATTTATCAATTAGAAGTCAAGATTGGACTTTAGTGTTATAGTATTATTTCAATTCACATCACTACACAGTGTAGTGTACGCTATCTCACAATATAGCATCAGAATATATTTTGTGGTTTGGTTTTGAAGGTAATAAGGAATAAATTGTAATAGATACGGTCGCAAGTGCCGATGTTGTAGAAACTAAAGCCTTTGTGTGGCGATACTATGTTAAAAATGCAACTGACAAAAGAGCAAAGTGTATAAAGTGCGGCACGAGTTTACGTTACAAAGGCTGGTCTACCAGTTGTTTGTCACGTCTCCTAAAGAGTAAGCACAGCATAGAGAAGCCTGAAACTGTAGACCCAGTAGCGTCAACTAGTAGCTCAGAAGACAGAATTCGTATTGGAACAAAGCGCCCTCATGGAAGGGAGAGCAGTAGTGAAAGCACTAAAACTAAACAAACAAAAATAACAAGTTTCGTAAAGGTGCACCAAAGTACTCCGGAAGAACAAGGAACCAAGCTTGCAGCAGTTGATGGCGTGTCAGTAAATACAGTTACAAAGAGTGAATTCATTAGAGAATCCTTCTCAGATTAAAGGTTTTTCGCTCCCTAAATCTCCAAATACTATGATAGGCATAGGCAACAAATTATTACAATAGCATAAATGTATAAATATGAAGAAATCCCAGGATCCAGGGATTTTCAATTTGTCCCGAGGTTGTAAACCCTAGTAGGGATGGAGTCTGGTAAGTGTGAGATCAGAGTTCCTTTAACCTCTTCAACTATTAAGTGACCCTTTAACCTCTGCAACCTATAAGATTTCCTTCAACCTCTTTAACCTTTGAGTACAACTAAAGAGTTTAATTGAAACTCAATTAAATTTGATACAACTATAAAACGAATGTTCCGCCATACTTTAGGACTGGAACGTGTAAGTCTATTTTTTGATGTGTTACTCTAGAGAAGAAATAAAGCTTTACTTGTGCACCATTGCACGTATCTTCATAAGTGTGTAGGCAACCAATTCTAAAGTACTGGTAATGTGTTAATTTTAATATTGGTTGTGAATTTTAAATATTTGGAAGCACGTGAGTATATTTGAATAGGTAATTTAATGAACAAGATATGGAAAAGCGTGCTAACTTCCATTACCAAAATTTACTGATGAGAAATGATCAACTTACCGCTAAGAATTTCCTGACGTTGATGGTTTTTGTTTGTTTGTTGCCAAACATTTCGAAGAGGCGATTTTCCACATCGGAGAAGTGCAGCTTCACCAGCCTGAGAAAATCAAACAAGAGTATGAATAAAATACGAATATCTATTCAAATTAAACCTTGGTAAACCCTAAATTAAAATCCTTTCACGCCATAGGTCTCCATTAAAACCCTCTGTTACACCCCTCGAGATAATTCTGCGTTGAAACCCTTTTAAAATTCTATATAGAAATTCTCTGTTGAACCGAGTAATTCTATTGTTAACCATTTTTTAGAATTTTCCACCGACTCATTACGCTAAGGAAAAAATTCCGTTAAAATCCCATAACAACGTTCTTCTACAACTCCCAAAAAATTCAGAACAAATTTTTCACTTAAACCCTGTTACATCCCTTAGGTAAATATCTTTAATTTTAGGCGTTCATAAAGTCTATCTGAAAATTTGTACCAGTTGTTGATGCAATAGATTAGCAACAGTGACAGGGATTCGCTTGATTTGATTGTAAGTCAGTTTTAGTCCCCCTAATCACAATAAAGATGTTCCCAAGGGAGGAATGGTCCTAAGGGAGGAAGGAAGAAGGCACTATTTAGTATGAAATTATGAGAACGGAAAATCTAAGCACATGATATGTCGCACATGTCCCACACATGGAAACAGCAAAATTAAAAGAATTCATGGAAAAGGATCTGAAGAAGAAAGTTGTAGCCACTAAAAAAAAAACAGACAGCAGTGAACTGAAGAAAACACCCTGTATAATAATAAAAAATAAAAAAAAAAACCTATCTACTGTAATCTTTGGCTCGTGACCTCACAACCTCCAGTAGACCGAGTTCCAGTAGACCCAGTGCCAGTAAACGTATTCTAAGGAAATCTAAGACTTGCTGACCGATCAGTAACTGAGCGCATTGACTAAACCAAACAACTTCATCATACTCTTCTGGTACAATAATGGCAAGAAAATACTGTCAAAAAGACATTTCTCAGCTCAATCGCTTTCGAGATGTCGCAGTACTGCAGTTGCACAACACTTGCTCGCTTCTACCTAGAGCCTAGTTCTCTTGGATAAATCGTATAGCCGGCATGAGGGATCGATCTCTGCACCTTGTAAGTCGAAGCACCTATCGTCATTGTAAAAAAGCACGTTTGATATCAGCTTGAGGAAATGCTTATTTTGTATTACAGCTTTGTTCTGTGATGATTGTCCATGCAGTCTTCGCTGTACTGGAATTTGAGTGTGGGACGATTACCTTATCTAGTAGCCCTCAGTTATCGGCTGAGGTTCGCTGTTGTACGTGGAAAAAGTAAATTATTTTCTAGAATATTCTACCGAATTAATAGCTCGTAAATTGCCCTAGAAGGTACTACGACTATTTGTTATTTCTTTAACACGGCGTTTGTGAGAGTGTTGGATAATTTTTAACTAAATAATTTATCACTTATGTTGATATCATACTTATGTTTTACTTTTGATTATTCTTACAACGAACTAGTTTTCAGCTCACAAAAAAGATTTGAAGTTCAATTCTCGGTGAAATTCATGTTGTGTAACTATAGTGAGTTAACTTTTCAGTATGTGTCGGATCTTTGTTGCGCCCATTGTACAAGCGATTTAATATCGCGTTATCATTTACCTCTGCACTGAGACTCGAATTTAAGAATGTAATTACTCTGGTCACCCCTAAGTTTGATTAGATTAGATTATTAGTTAGTTTAAGCTTCCCTATCCGCAACAAAGGCTATCCAAAGAGAGGAAGGAAGAAGGCACCATTTAGTATGGAGTTAAAGAAACGCAGAATCTATGCAGAAAGGGCACAGAAACAGAAAGCTAAGAAAGAATATCATGAAACAAGAAAAAGTTGAAGAAGAAAGTAGTAGGTACTGAAAAAACAGGACAGCAGTGAACCAAAAAAAGATGGCCCTTTACAAAACAAAAACCTATGTTATTTTAACAAAAAGAAAGCCTACTTAACCCTTAGCTCGGGACCTCACATATTCCCCGTGGGAGCGCTAATTCCCATAGATACAACAGTTGTATCCCCCTGAGGGGCCCTAGGTAAGTGATGCAGGTTGTAAAAATAAATAAAATTGCTCAAGTAATAAACAAACTTCCAGTAAACTCAGCACAAACTGGCTATCAACACACTAATGCGCATCTAGGTTAACTGAATTACGTTGAACATAATTGTACACCTTAGAATAGCGTTGTTGATAAGGTGCTCTAGAAGTCAATAAACCTAGTCGGGCCATTGTGACGTCTTGGGCATCTTAGTCGAGCTACTCAAATGTGTCCTAAAAGCCTCAAGAAACAATCTACTGAAGTATCGTTTGTGAAAACTAAATTGCTCAAATTGTTGGAATTGTATAAGTTGTTTAAATTACTTAAATTCTGTAAATTGTTTAAATGATTTACATGATTTAAACACGGCACAGAAGTCACTTACTCGACACAGTGCGACACCGTCCGGCTCAAGCGCTTAGGTGTCGATTTACCACGGCCCAGCGACAGATACAGAGGCTCTAGCCGACGCCGAGGTTTCTTTCGATATTCGATGACCTCCGAACTATTTGTGTTGCATGGGTTTGGTGGACTACACATGGGACAGTTCTGGGCCTCCATTACAGAAATTTTACTCCTGCATGAATAGGGTTCTTTTTCTCTATGTGAAAGACGCTTCTCATCATCATCATCATCATCATCATCATCATCATCATCATCATCATCATCACTGTACGTGTTGCTTTCCAGTCCTTTTGGCGAGATTCGTTTAGCGTTAGGAGAGAGATTATCTGCTTCCTCACCTGAATTTTCCTCATCTTTATCAAGAGAAACAAAGTTGACTGCCTGACATATGCCAGAAGCCTTGAGGGTTTTGTTCATGCGTTCCACGGATGGCAAGAGTTTTTCCAAATTTTTGGACGAGTTTATCTCGCGGATGTCTTCCAGAGAGAATGAAACTTCCTTACGCATATCATCTTTAACATTTATGGAAGTTTTCCTGGACTGCAAAAATAGCCTCGGATATTCCGGATGACTTGCCGCTTCTTCTACATTTAATTCAGTCAGCGGAACAGGCGTGGATGGGTAACCGCAAGACGCTGGGGGCTCTGAGCTGTTAGAATCTGCACAAAATTTCTCCGCCGTATTTTGAGCACTTCCTACTTCACTTAAACGGCTTGATAAAATCAGAGGTCCACTACAAACCCGTTTTTCTTCCCGTCGATTTTTACCGTCCAGTTTCTTATTAGCAAAACACAGGTCTCTATCATGGTTTCCTGAAACGTGCATTCCATTTAGGACAAGGCCTGTTTTAGAAACAGCGCAGGGCTGCACCGAATGGCACATTCTGCATTGAAGTTTGTTAGCACAAATGTCAGTATCATCTGAATCGCTTGAAGTGCCACAGTTGCTGCTACCAAGGTGACCAGAGCGGTAACGCAAGATGCTAGAGATTGGTTTTGATGACATTTCGTCTTCCGCACCGTCAGCCGTGTTGGCCAATTCACGTTCTGAGGCCGAAGGTACTGATACCCCTCCGATTTCATTCATGTTTTGGCGAATAGTCTTCTGTACGGTCAAGTTTGTCTTATGAACGAGACAAGTCTGAGATGAGCTCGAAAGGTCTTGAATCTTGTTCATGCACGTTCTAGTGGACCTTTTATAGGTTTTTGTATGACCACATCCCGTCTTGCAACAACAGCATCCTGTTGGTTGCGCGTATCCCGTGCATCTTGACTTGCCATTTTGGTTTCGTACATCAAGCCTTTGATCTTCGTGCGCGCAGGGGCAGTTGTGGTCAAAAGGAACGCCGCTTGAGTCACTCACGTCATCGCCCTCAGAGCCACGCGATGAGCTGGTCGCGGAGGAAGCTGATATTAAATCAGACCGAGACATCGTGATATGTCTGACTGATTTAAAGAATGGATTACCGCAGTCTGCATGCTGCTTCTTCTGATCTCGGGCTCGACTTGTGAGTTTGTTGACTTGCTTGTCGCCATCTCGATTAGTAGAACGTTTGTTGGTTCCCTTACTACGCGGCGCGTGCACCGACGGATGAGGAGTGCAAATTATCTTTGGACGTAGCTTAGGGGAACCTTTGTGAATTCCCGCTCCGTTTAGATCTAGGTGTAACTTCTCGGTCACGCTTCGAGATTCGTTGGAGTTGAGTCCACTAGCAGCCGGAAGGTTTGACGTTTTATGAACTCGACTGCATTGTCCTGGAATGGTCTTCATGCTCGAACTTCGAGGGCTTGGTTCTGTTTCTATGCGCATTACGATACAAAATTAGGGCCTAGATTGTAAAATGTCAGCGAAGGTCTCGCAGTCGCCAAGTAGGAAAAATATCTCTAATGCTGTATTCGCTTTTCGTCGATTACTAGTATGAACTACTCTAACTCAAACTTTGAAATCTGCTAGAAATAATTTGCATTTTAACGTCCACATTCAATAATTATTACGAGACTATGAGTATTATTTCTATAACATTTAATAAAGTCTAAACGATGCGGGAGCTATGCTGAAAATAAGTGCAGACGACGTCACAGTTCTGAGAGACAATCGTCCAAACAACACCAGCGTTCTGCGCTCTAACGACACGGATCTCGAGGAAAAAATAATGACTACGAATAGGGCCAATAACTTTTGGAAAACAATCCGTACGCATAGTTTAAGGAAAACTGATTCAAAAAATGCGATTCAACACTTTAACCGTAATTGGTGAAACTGAAGTCCAATATTCAGTTCAAATATAAAGTCAATTGTAATAAGGAGTAAACTGAAGTCCAATCTTCAGTTCAAATTTAAAGCCAATTGTAATAAGCGGTAAACTGAAGTCCAATATTCAGTTAAAATTTAAAGTCAATTGTAATAAGCAGTAAACTGAAGTCCAATCTTCAGTTCAAATTTAAAGCCAATTGTAATAAGCAGTAAACTGAAGTCCAATATTCAGTTAAAATTTAGAGTCAATTGTAATAAGCAGTAAACTGAACTCCAATTTTCAGTTAAAATTTAAAGTCAATTGTAATAAGCAGTAAACTGAAGTCCAATATTCAGTTCAAATTTAAAGTCAATTGTAATAAGCAGTAAACTGAAGTCCAATATTCAGTTCAAATTTAAAGTCAATTGTAATAAGCAGTAAACTGAAGTCCAATATTCAGTTCAAATTTAAAGTCAATTGTAATAAGCAGTAAGCTGAAGTCCAATATCCAGTTCAAATTTAAAGTCAATTGTAATAAGCAGTAAACTGAAGTCCAATATTCGTTCAAATTTAAAGTCAATTGTAATAAGCAGTAAACTGAACTCCAATATTCAGTTCAAATTTAAAGTCAATTGTAATAAGCAGTAAACTGAAGTCCAATATTCAGTTCAAATTTAAAGTCAATTGTAATAAGCAGTAAACTGAAGTACAATATTCAGTTCGAATTTAAAGCCAATTGTAATAAACAATTTTGAAAACAGCAATCATTAACTGAATCACACCCTCATTTAGCTTTAATTATTTATGAAAATTGAGTTTGCGACTACTGGTCATTCAGCAGCATTCTGAAAATTTCCTCCGTGGCCACTGGTGGCACACGTAGCGGTCAAAGTGTTAAAGGTTGGAGAATTTACTGTAGGGATTACCTGCGTAGCCAAAAGCTGCTTTCCGCTGCTGAGAGTTTGACGAAAATAAAATTTAGGATATAAATCGGAGATGAAAACAATTCGCGTTTTAACTCGATAGCCGAAAATTAACTTTATCAAATATCGGCAGTATTTTCCTGATAAACATTGCGTGAAATACTTTTCTTCAATGAACAATTCAAGTAACATTCAATTCAAGTCTCTCAATTAGCACAAGACCCATCACTAACCGCATAACCTGCTCTTCATTCAACGACTCATTCAGTTTTATCTTCATCAAGTTTCCAATACTTAATTACTCAACCAAAAATCCTTCAATATCCTACTTAATAGCCATTACTGCAACCATAATTTTATTATTATTAATATTTAAAAAATCAACCAGCTTGAACGCTATTCCTTCCGCATAAGTTTAATTACTCAACTAAGAATCGTTTAATTTCTTGCAAAATACCCCATTCTACCAGCATCATCTACTTATTAGGTGTAGAAAATAACTTTACCAAACTTCATGGAAATTAGGAAAGGGTTGAGGTTCGGACAAGTTCAACCTCAAAGCATTAAAAAATGAGCGAGTTTATAACTCAATTCAACGCTGAAAACAAGGCCGTATATTTCGTTTTGAAATGACAGTTTATAAAGTTTTATGTGCCAGCGATGGATACACGAAAGATCATTCTTATCATGAAGAAGATAAGTATAAGATTGAAGCATATTCACAAGTGCATACACCATAACTAAACAATGATAAACGCTCAGACTTTCCTTCAGCGTCATGAGGGGATAACTATTTTCAAGTCGAAGCTTATTTACAGCGAAATAACTTCACGATACTGTTGCCTCACATTTGTTACATGACCTATTATTTAACACTTTATAGCATGTACAACCGACATGAGTGTTCGCATGCACAGAATATATATGTATTTATATCACTCGTATCATAGGGCACGAAGATATGTGGAAGTGATACTATGACACCATCATCATTTTGTATAAAATTTCACAACGGAAACGCGAATACAAAGGAGCAGAATTGCACCAACCAACACTATACCACCCAGCACTAACACCACCCAACACCAACACCACCCAACACCAACACCACCTAGCACCAACACCACCCAGCACCAACACCCCCCAGCACCAACACCCCCCAGCACCAACACCCCCCAGCACCAACACCCCCCAGCACCAACACCACCCAGCCTCAACACCACCCAGCCTCAACACCACCCAGCCTCAACACCACCCAGCCTCAACACCACCCAGCCTCAACACCACCCAGCCTCAACACCACCCAGCCTCAACACCACCCAGCCTCAACACCACCCAGCCTCAACACCACCCAGCCTCAACACCACCCAGCCTCAACACCACCCAGCCTCAACACCACCCAGCCTCAACACCACCCAGCCTCAACACCACCCAGCCTCAACACCACCCAGCCTCAACACCACCCAGCCTCAACACCACCCAGCCTCAACACCAACCAGCCTCAACACCACCCAGCCTCAACACCCCCCAGCACCAACACCACCCAGCCTCAACACCCCCCAGCACCAACACCACCCAGCCTCAACACCACCCAGCACCAACACTACCCAGCCTCAACATCCCCCAGCACCAACACCACCTAGCACCAACACCACCCAGCACCAACACAACACTACCACCACTGCCACACATATGCTCGCACTAATAACCAAACCTCCCAAAGATGTGACTCAAGGACTCCACTTGTCAAATTTTTTCCCCTACTCCGTACCCTGAAGTTCACGATCACTGTGCGAGTCTCTGCGTTTAATAATAGGCTCGACTTGGCACTCGCTCGCCTCTGTGTGACGTACAGAGGAAGACCGTGCTTGAGTAATGCAAACAGATGCGTATTTTTAGTTTCAGCTGAGCAAGGGGTATCGAAGATTATTGAGTGGAGCGATTTAATCGTGTGGGGTTTTCGAGGGCACATTGAACGGATGATTTCGTTGTATATTGGTTAAACCTAATGTCGGCATGCTTGAGTAATGCAAACAGTTGTGTATTTTTAGTTTCAACTGGGCAAGGGGAAATCGAAGATACCGAGCGGAGCAATTTAACCGTGTAGGGTTATCGATGGGTGCATTGAAGGGATGATTTCCTGATATATTGGTAAGACTAATTGCTAGCATGCTTAATAATTGAGCGTTTTTACTTTCAGCTGAGCATAGGAGATAGGCGAATGCCGAAATGAGCAGTTTAATGGCGCAAGTTTTTAAAGGGTGAGTTAAATGGGTGATTTCCAAGTATTTGAATATATTGTTTAATTTCAATGTGTAAGACGAGGTTATTGAAAATTCATAAAAAGATCTATTTACCGAAATGAAAAACTATAGGTGAACTTCATTTTCAATTCTGATGCAGAACAAAGTTGCTTCTGATATTTTCGTGGTATATTTTGGCAGCATATATCATTCTATATTGAAAAATATGTGACAACTCTTATTGCAGAATTTGGTAGTGTTTTTTTCAACAATGTACTAAATTTTCTGACATAACACTATTATTTTATAGAATTCCTGACTCTAAGGACCCAGCGTCATGACATAAAAAATAAAATAGCATCTGAGCTTCTTTGCCTAACTTGGCAACTGCCATGTCACACTTGGCAACTGCCTTGACAGCTGGAACTGTCAATCAGTAGGGCGCCCATTAGACCTGACAAGGAATTTCCGCACTGAATGAAAAAGTTGAGAAAAAAACTGCTCCTACATGAAAATTTGCATGCCCAGATAACTTTAAGGAAGTTATCTTCAGTAAATAGTACGTGGCTTTGTTCACTATTATTGTTGCTTGAAATAGAACGGGGCTTTGTATCCTCTTACAGTAATGGATATAAGCATACGCTATCGAACACAATTAGAATGCAACAATTTGAATATTTTCTAAACGAGTAAATTTAGCGAGTAATGAAACATATTCAAGTCCGTACTATAAGTCCGTACTATAACGAAGTGAGAAGTTAAAATCAAAGTACGAAAGCTTCGACAAAAATATAAGATTCTGCTCGCAAAATAACGAATTATTACAAACGATGATAATGACAGCATAAATGTTTCATATGCGAGCATATCATGTGAATTACAAAAATATGGATTTCATCCCTTACCCTTTAGAGCCGGCATTTTTGTCCTCATATCACTGTGATCACAACCACCATCATTAAACTGGCACTGGTATCAGGTAGTTACCGAGTTCAAAATAAGGAAGAAACTGCCACACGGCAAGGACTTTAAAAACGCATTTGGGAACGAATTAAACAAGAAAAACAACACATTGAGGCGATTTCCGAAAGAGGGCCGTGCAGTCGTTTGAGGCAATGAAGGGTTAACTCGACATAAGTACCTCGTGATAGTTGCTTTAAAAGTTCTGAACTTGACACGAATTATCTCGTGATCGAGTCAGGTAGCTAATTCATTTTAGAACATAATTATAGGATCTAGGCACAAATAAGTCCGATCGTAAATTTTGCTCTTACTGATGTGTTATGCCGATCTCCCTATCTACAGCAAAGGTGTTCCCAATACAGGAAATAAGAGTTGATTATAAGTTAGTTAAGCCTAGTTTATTCCCTCAAATGTATTTGCAAGAAAAGGAGGAGCAAGACTCCATTCAGTTTGGGATCAGAGAATTGGAAAGCTTGGCCAAGGTGTGTCCCCACACTCTGCGCATAAAAACAGTAAGATTGAAAAACGTTTCTGAAACAAAAATAAAGCTGAAGAAGGAAGTAACAGGTGCTGAATAAATGACAACCATTAACCGAAAAAAGATGGTCCGTAACAAAACCAAAAATGTATCCTATTTACACCGAACTGAGGCTTTCTAATATGAAGGTCAAGACCTCACATCTTTCCTCCGTAAGCGCTAATTCCCATCAATGCAAAAGTTACATCGTCATGAGGGTGTTTTTGTGCCAGTGGAAGTCATTCCTCGGTAATTAAACGTGTGCTTCGAATTAACGGAGAACTTATATCATCCTAGAACAATAGTTATATTCATATATCAGCTGAAACAATTAGAATGATCAAGTTTTTAGTTTGAGGATATCGTTACAATATTTTTCCTTACGGATTCCTGAAAATTTATTGTATATGATTTCTAGGAAGAGAGACTTACACCCACAAGGTAAATTATTATTATATCAGAAAGTTTTAGCCTCCCTTAACCACGACAAAGATGTTCCAAGAGAGGAAAGAGGAAGGCACCATTTAGTATGGAGTTGAGGGAACGAGGAATCTATGCACAAGGTGCACAGAAACAGTAAGCTAGGAAAGAAGTTCATGAAACAAGAAAAAAGTTGAAGAAGAAAGTAGTAGGTGCTGAAAAACAGGACAGCAGTGAACCGAAAAAAGATGGTCCGTAACGAAACAAAAACCTATTTTATTACAACAAAAGGAAGCCTACCTAACCTTTAGCTCGGGCCCTAACATAGTCCCCCTGGGAGCCCACAAGGTAAAAGTGAAGTAAAATTAATCAGCTGATAATTTATGGATGACAATCATCACCAACAATCAGTAGCAGTTAACTGAAAGCAATAATGAAATTACTTTAGGCAAGATAATTAACAACACCTCTCAAAGATATTTAAAACTCCTCTCAAAGCTTACGAAGAGTTTGACGTCTCATGATTGAAGGCAAGTTTTCATCTCTAAAAGTTCAATTTTAGTTGCGCTGCGCTGTAGTTTCTTCAAGGTTAGCCTACAAACGCGCTGTGATTGGCTACATGAACATGGGTGATGACCTAGATACATGACGCGTGGCGCGTTGTCATTGGACGCCTGGGTGGCGTAAGCTAGAACAAGCCGCGTGGCGCGCTGTGATTGGACACCTGGGTGGCGTAAGCTAGACACAAGCCACGTGACGCGCTGTGATTGGACACCTGGGTGGCGTAAGCTAGACACAAGTCACGTGACGCGCTGTCAGTGGACACCTGGGTGGCGCAAGCTAGACACAAGCCGCGTGACGCGCTGTGATTGGACGCCTGGGTGTTCAGCTAGACACAAACTGCGTGGCGCGCTATCATTGGACGCCTGGGTGGCGTGGTTTGCAACTTTCGTAGGTGGCATACTTTGAACGCAGCACGCGTACTGCTCCAGGTAAAAAACTGATGTAAATTCTGCGTTAATGGGAAGTAATTTATAATTTACGAGCTCCAACCTGGGGGTCTGAGAGGTTATTGCGGTCTAAAATGCTTTAATTATAAGTTGTATATAATTCGCCAATTATGATCACATCGCAGCTGTTTGGCTCATGGACAACGACTGATCTAATGGTCATTTTAGCACACAAAACGCCTCAGGAAAAATTGGCATCCTAACCTAACCTAGCCTAACTTGACGCGCTCTGTCACTGACGAGTTCTGTCAGTGAACTGTTGCCGAAAATCGTTGAATCACGATTGAAAACGGCAAAGAAAAATAGTACACGTAGTGAAAATAGTTTTATGCTCACACTATGAATTGTAAAATTCGCACTTTTTTTAAATTCAAATGTAAGTCATATTATTTTAAAAATGGAGTAAAAACATGCGAAGAGATGTGTTTTTGAGGAAAATACTAAAATGTAACAACGCTTTCATTGATTCCTTGCAGTTTTTTTGAAGTAAAGACTAAATAAGGAACAAACTTTTACTGATTTCTTGTAGTTCTCGACATCACGTAATAAAAAATTAATGTTTGTGACACAAAGAACCATCACATGCGTTCGGGTACGTCCATGTGAGTGTGATCGACTCCCAACTGGTTATATACTTGCTAAACTCAGTTGAAAATTCTTGTTGATCTCAACTAAAAATTCTTGTTGATCTCAACTGAAAATTCTTGGAAAGCTACACTGGAAATCTTCAGCAATGTCAACTGAAAATCTTCAGCAATGTCAATTGTAAATTTTCAGCAATGTCAATTGTAAATTTTCAGCAATGTCAACTGGGAATTCTAGGAAATCTCAATTGAAAATTCTCGGCCATTTCGTCTGAAAATTCTCGACCAACTCGTCTAGAAATCCTCGGCAATCTTAACCGGTTCTCCAAAGGAATTTCAACCGGGTCATCTAAACAATCTCAACAAATTCTCCTACGTAAGCTCAACCGGTTCATCTAGACAGTCTCAACTATGTAGTTTTCCTAAGTATTCTCAACTGGTTTTCCTCGCTAATTTCAAGTAGTAAACTCCGGTAATTTCAACTGTTAACAAGTCTAATTTCATGTGATGATTTTCATATTCCCAACTGGTAATCTCCGGTACAATCAATTAGTAATCCTCGATAACCTTTAATGATAACCCTTAGAAATCTTAACTAGGAACATGTCCGTTGTACTTTGCTTGTAGTAGTACGAGTAGTAGTTACATGGGTTTGCTAGCGCATCAGTTACTTACCTATATCGCACCGAAGGTTCTTTGCTAGTAACTCTGGCACACCTGCTTTACTCAACTGGCAACTCTGGCACATCCGCTGTGCTCAACTGGCAACTCTGGCACATCCGCTGTGCTCAACTGGCAACTCTGGCACATCCGCTGTGCTCAACTGGCAACTCTGGCACATCCGCTGTGCTCAACTGGCAACTCTGGCACATCCGCTGTGCTCAACTGGCAACTCTGGCACATCCGCTGTGCTCAACTGGCAACTCTGGCACATCCGCTGTGCTCAACTGGCAACTCTGGCACACCCGCTGTACTCAACTGGGAACTCTGGCACACCCGCTGTACTCAATTGGGAACTCTGGCACACCCGCTGTACTCAACTGGGAACTCTGGCACACCCGCTGTACTCAACTGGGAACTCTGGCACACCCGCTGTACTCAACTGGGAACTCTGGCACACCCGCTGTACTCAATTGGCGACTCTGGAACACCCGCTGTGCTCAACTGGCAAATCTGGCGCACCCGCTGTACTCAACTAACTAGCAACAGTGGTGCGTGCCATGGACTTATAGACAAATAACATTAAATGGCCAGGAAGCTGGTCTTCACATGTGTAGGTTTAGTGGAGTGTAAACTTTGTCATCAGATATTCGGGTTTGACAGGTGTGTAGTAGGGGATAAGTTGAAAATTACCGAAATTACCGAGAATTAACGTGTCCAGTGTTTTTTGACGCTACTACCTCCACACGAAGAATGTCAACTTCAGAAATTAGTCCAAATAAATGATACCTATAAATCTCAGTCTACTGCCGTTTTTTCAAAAATCCTTCGATTACATCAAAAGTTATTAATGATTTTTTCGGTTCCCGTATTTAATAAAAACACCCTGTATTTACAAATTACACACTCTTATTTCGCCTTTTCCTCACAAATATCAGGAATTACACTTAGACCACACCACAGCATTATATTTTGTAATTACTTAACCTTATTTCGCCTATTTCTCATAAGCATCAAAAAGGTGTATTTGAACCATTCCCACCACAATATATTTCAAAATAACTCACTCTGTTTAATAATAAACAGATTAGATTAGTCGTTTGTTTTAGTCTCCCTACCCGCAGCAACAAATGCGATCCAAAGAGAGGAAGGAAGAAGGCACTATTTAGTATGGAGTAAAGGGAACGCGGAATCTATGCAGAAAGGGCATAGAAACAGTAAGATGAGAAAGAAGTTCATGAAACAAGATCAAAGTTGAAGAAGAATGTAGTAGGTGCTGGAAAAATGGAAAAAAGGACAGCGGTGAACCGAAAAAGATGGTCCGTAGCAATACCCGTAGCAATACAAAAACCTATTATATTTTAACAAGAAGAAAGCTTACCTGACCTTTAGCTCGGGCCCTCGCATTTTCCCCCTGTGAGTGCCAATTTCCATAGATACAATAGTTGTATCCCTCTGAGGGGAATCAATAATAAACAAGTTACACTATGTCCAAACTCAGCGCATTACATTTCAGAATTACTTGCCTTTATCTTTCCCATTTTTCCCAAATATCAACGAGTTCTATTTATAAGACACTCACCGCATCAAATTTCAAAATAACAACCTTATTTCACCCTTTTCTCATAAATATCAAGAAGTTATACTTTGACCGCACTCATGGCATTATATGTCATAACCAACCATATTTTTCCGTTCGCTTAATAGTTAAGAAGTTGTTTCTTGACCATACTCACCGTATTATATTTAATAATTACTCAACCATATTTCACCTTTTTCTCATATACATCAAAAAAGTGTTTTTAAACTACACCCACCTCATTATATTTCAAAATTACTCAGTTTAATAATACATAACATGTTAAACGTTGACCAAACTCACCGCATTATATTTCAGAATTACTCATCTTTGTTTCTCCTACACAATCACTGTATCATACTTCATAATTACACAACCTAATTTCTCCCATTTCTGGCAAATATCAATAAGTTCTATTCAGACAACACTCACTCGTAGACGTGGGATGACACCATGCTGCTCTTCCTGCGCTCCTTCCTCTTGGCGTCGTAGCTCGTGTTGGAGTCGGACGACAGGCCACGCATCAGGTCTTCTGGAACTGACAAGCAAGAACATAAATTAATTTAAATTGAATTCAACTATATTAGATTAAATTCAGTTAGATTAGAGTGAATTGAATTAAATTAAATTAAAATAGAATAAATTACAGTAAATTCGATTAGATAAAATTAGATTGAAGGTTGGTTTAAGATTTTATACTAACCCGTTTATTTAACCCGATAAGATTAAGAGTTAGTTTAAGCGTCCTTAACTACAACAAAGGTGTCTAGAAAGAGGAAGGATAAAGGCACCAGTTCAACTCTTCCTTATCTACCACTAAACTGATTCTACCCACTTATCTAATCTTGTTATCTACACATGTCTATGTATATAAATATGTTACCTGCCTGTATTTATAAGCATTATAAAACTTAAAATAATTGAACAAACGTCATGCATTTTCTCTCAATCATTTGTGCGATAATTCACATGGCTATTACGACACCCATGTATGTTTATCAACTAGGCATCTTCAAGTTAAAACATTTTAAAAACCAACGACCTTTTGTATCTCTATTGAAAATTGGAAATAAACTCTTTTTTCATCAATTCAGGGTAATTTTACTCATTTTACTCCCCACATCTTTCAACATCATCTAACTCTTGCAGAGAGAGACAACTTGTGGAACTATGGGAATCTGTGTTCCTTGCTAGAAGATGTGAGGTCCCTAGCTGATGGTAGGTAGGCCTTCCTTTGTTCAAATAGAATGGGTTCTTGTTTAATTCCGGCCCACCTTTCAGTTTCATAATATTCTTTCCTAACTTGCTGTTTGCGTGTACAGATATTTTGTGCATAGATTCTTCGTTCCCCTTACTTCATACTAAATGGCGCTTTCTTCCTCCCTTACTTTGGAACACCTTTGTTTTGCTTAGAGAGGCTTAAACTAACATTTAATTTAATCTTCCGTTCTCTAATCGTCTCGTTGATCTAATTAAGTTATATATTACACCAAATCAAATTTTAATTCTCTATCTCATATGTTTAATTCATTTTTGTATCTACGAAATTCTACTCACGTATATCAATTAACTAAAATTGTAGCCGATAACGTAGAAAAAGGTAAACTAATTTCAAAAACAGGATTCGGTTTCAAACGTTGAAGAAGGTAAACGTTCGGTATAAGGAAAATAAGTAAGCTTTAGAACTCTCTGAACTTAGTCGAGCCCCACTCCTAGTTATGCTGGTACCAGTCCATTGCAACAGTTTTAGTAAGCATTCACAAAATATTGTCCACACATCATTTTAACCAGGTGGACTACTTTAGTTTTTGCCCTTAACTTCTTATTGAAGTGACTCACTAATCAAAATTTATCTTTTTTGAGGAATACTCGCCTGTTCTATAGAAATTAAATATTATCGTTTTTAACCTTATTCTAACGGCAAGCATTCATATTAAATACTCACTTGTTGTATCAATACCAAATATTGCATATTGTAACCATATTCGAATAGCAAGCGTCCATATTAAATATTCAAATGTTCTATAAATATTCAATATTACCAATTGTAATCATATTCGAATAGCAAGCGTACATATTAAATATTCCCCTGTTGTATGAATATAAAATATCACCTGTTGGATAAATATTAAATACTACATGTTGTATAAATACTATGTATCACCTCTTGTATATATGTTAAACATCATCTATTGTATAAATATGAAATATCACTTGCTGCATAAATATAAAAATATCACTTATATAAATACAAAATATTACCTATTGTACATGTCTCAAATATTACCTTTTGCAACGGGCCACGCATCAGAGTTCCCTCCATTCATGCCACCTTGGGCGAGAGCATCGGCAAAGCAGTCGCTCAAGTCGGACATTTCGATGCTGGTCTTCCTGAGAGCGCTCTTGACCGGCCCAATGGCGGTCAGCGAGGCTGTTCTTTCGTTCGTTCTGGACGACGGTGAGGAGGGGGTTTTGGCTGTCTTTCCGTCGCTCACGGATGGACTGTTGCGGGAAGACGATGTGAATGTGGTAGACGGGATAGACATTGTGGACGGTATGGATGGCGTGCACGTGGTAGACGTCGTGGATGAAGAGTACGAAGTAGAAAAGGTAAACTGTGTGGACGAGGTGGTTGAAGTGGACGTGGTAGACGGAGGAGGTTCAGTCAAAGATATGATCGGTGGAGTTACAACTGGGGACCCTGCTCCTACGATAGCTCGTTTGCGTCCTGACGTTGTGATGTCGCGGGTGCCTCCATTAGAGGTCGGCACAGAGTTCGTTTCTTGCTTCCCACCGCTGTTGTAGCAAAAATAATTTCATTTAATGCAAGCATTCAGGTGCATTGTCGAATGAGTTATATGGATACATTTTCAAAAGTCAATCGTTGCACCATATTTTATGACGCGTGAACGCCGTAAGCCGTTTGTTAACAAGGCCGTTTTTCTGTCGAACGCAAATGAACGAGTAACAATGCAGCACAAATTAAAATACAAGATCGTTGCTATTGGATTTAAAGAATTACCTAACTAAAGCTAATTTATGTGTGTAAATCATACTCTCTCTTCAAGAGTAATCCTCTTTCAGTAAGTATTAATATTTTTCAAGCAATTTTCCTGCATTTTCTTCGAATCAACAATCGATTACCCAGCCTAACTTTTCGCAATTATGTCTATAATTTTAGCCGCTATATGCAGAAGATTTACTTGGGCGTCTAGAATCGTAAATGCTGGGAAAAGTTAGGCTGGGTAAAAGAATACCTCGGTTCATAAGAAAAAGTACAAAAACGTTCACGCTAACATACCGAACAACATAGCACGAATTACCGCAGTACGACACACCCAGAATGACATTTTCGCCGGATCATGTATGAAATTAGCCACCCAAGTGCGGCCTCAGCATTGGGCGGCTAAAATTATAAATCTTCCGGTGATAAAGTCAGACCGGGCATCGCAGTACAATACAAAACACAACACGCAGCAAAGTGCAGTGCAAAACTGAACTCGATACACAGCACAACGCACAAAGTAACACACAATGATACATACAACACGAAACATACATCCCAACACCCAACACCACACAGAAGGTAACACAACACACATAACAACACACCACAACTCGGACCAAAACACAACACGGAGCTCAACATAGTACAACACTAGACAGCACAACAGAACAGCACAGCGTAACCCAACACACACTGCAGCACAATACAAAGTAAGACACAATACATCAAGCAATACAACTTATAGCACAGCGCAACACAACACACAGCACCACACAACAAAAATATGCATAGCACTACACAACACAACGCATTACACATCACAACGCACTACACAATACTATATCATATACAGCACAATAGGGAGCTCACCGCAACATAGAGCACAATAGCGCCATACAACACACAGCATTACACAGCACAATACAGAGCACAACATAGAGCCCATCACAGCGCAACACAACGCACAACACAACACAACATAACACAACAGCACACACCACTGCACGACATAACACAGCACATCGTAACAACACAACGTAACACAAAACACTCCACAATACAAAGCTCAACACACAACATAACACAATATACAGTACAACACAGTACACAGCCAAACACCACACACAACACAACACAATATACAGTATAACACAGTAAACAGCCCAACACACACAACACAACGCAATTTACAGTACAACACAGAACACAGCCCAACACACACCACACAACACAAAGCTCAAACAAAGCTCAAACAAAGCTCAAACAAAGCTCAAACAAAGCTCAAACAAAGCTCAAACAAAGCTCAAACAAAGCTCAAACAAAGCTCAAACAAAGCTCAAACAAAGCTCAAACAAAGCTCAAACAAAGCTCAAACAAAGCTCAAACAAAGCTCAAACAAAGCTCAAACAAAGCTCAAACAAAGCTCAAACAAAGCTCAAACAAAGCTCAAACAAAGCTCAAACAAAGCTCAAACAAAGCTCAAACAAAGCTCAAACAAAGCTCAAACAAAGCTCAACACAAAGCTCAACACAAAGCTCAACACAAAGCTCAACACAAAGCTCAACACAAAGCTCAACACAAAGCTCAACACAAAGCTCAACACAAAGCTCAAACAAAGCTCAAACAAAGCTCAAACAAAGCTCAACACAAAGCTCAACACAAAGCTCAACACAAAGCTCAACACAAAGCTCAACACAAAGCTCAACACAAAGCTCAACACAAAGCTCAACACAAAGCTCAACACAAAGCTCAACACAAAGCTCAACACAAAGCTCAACACAAAGCTCAACACAAAGCTCAACACAAAGCTCAACACAAAGCTCAACACAAAGCTCAACACAAAGCTCAACACAAAGCTCAACACAAAGCTCAACACAAAGCTCAACACAAAGCTCAACACAAAGCTCAACACAAAGCTCAACACAAAGCTCAACACAAAGCTCAACACAAAGCTCAACACAAAGCTCAACACAAAGCTCAACACAAAGCTCAACACAAAGCTCAACACAAAGCTCAACACAAAGCTCAACACAAAGCTCAACACAAAGCTCAACACAAAGCTCAACACAAAGCTCAACACAAAGCTCAACACAAAGCTCAACACAAAGCTCAACCCACAGCTCAACCCACAGCTCAACCCACAACTCAACCCACAACTCAACCCACAACTCAACCCACAACTCAACCCACAACTCAACCCACAACTCAACCCACAACTCAACCCACAACTCAACCCACAACTCAACCCACAACTCAACCCACAACTCAACCCACAACTCAACCCACAACTCAACCCACAACTCAACCCACAACTCAACCCACAACTCAACCCACAACTCAACCCACAACTCAACCCACAACTCAACCCACAACTCAACCCACAACTCAACCCACAACTCAACCCACAACTCAACCCACAACTCAACCCACAACTCAACCCACAACTCAACCCACAACTCAACCCACAACTCAACCCACAACTCAACCCACAACTCAACCCACAACTCAACCCACAACTCAACCCACAACTCAACCCACAACTCAACCCACAACTCAACCCACAACTCAACCCACAACTCAACCCACAACTCAACCCACAACTCAACCCACAACTCAACCCACAACTCAACCCACAACTCAACCCACAACTCAACCCACAACTCAACCCACAACTCAACCCACAACTCAACACACAACTCAACACACAACTCAACACACAACTCAACACACAACTCAACACACAACTCAACACACAACTCAACACACAACTCAACACACAACTCAACACACAACTCAACACACAACTCAACACACAACTCAACACACAACTCAACACACAACTCAACACACAACTCAACACACAACTCAACACACAACTCAACACACAACGCAACACACAACGCAACACACAACTCAACACACAACTCAACACACAACTCAACACACAACTCAACACACAACTCAAAACACAGCTCAACACACAACTCAACACACAACTCTAAACAACACACAACACGATACACAGCACAACATGACACATAACACACAATACACGGCACACAAACAACAATAAACACAACACTATGCATAACACAACACAAAGCTCAACAATACAACCCACAACACAAAGCTCAACACACAACACAATAGACGACGCACAACAAACAACACAACCCACAACACAAAGCCCAACACACAACACAATACACGACACACAACACAACCCACAACACAAAGCTCAACACACAACACAATACACGACACACAACACAACCCACAACACAAAGCTCAACACACAACACAATACAAGACACACAGCACAACCCACAACACAAAGCTCAACACACAACACAATACAAGACACACAACACACAACTCAACACACTTCACTAAAGCCGCCTTGCCAGGCGCGGGACCGCCGCTGCAGTCGAGAAAGGCGGAGAGGTCGTCCCCCACCGTCACTCTGGGGGCAACAAAGGGGCCGCTCTTCAGGGTTCAGTGGCACATTTACCGTCATTCAAGCATCAAAGAGCTTATAGAGTAAAGAGATATTTGTTGGCAAACGCCAGAGGTAGTGTGAAGCACTTTTTGCGATGTAGCCATGTTTACAATACCTGACTTGTATTGGCGTTTTTGCCAACTGGTGATAAATTGAGAACGAAGATAGTGCAACTGATACTAGTATTTTACAGTTAAGTGATATAGATTGTATGGTGAAACTGTAATTCATATTGAATTATATCCAGGAAAAACTTTTGAGTTTAACCTTTAATTAATGGTTGATTTAATTTAATCTTTAATGGTTGACCACTAAATTTCAAAACTTATTTCAACTTTCAGAGAAAAATTAGGGTCAAATTTCACTTCAAATTATAAAATAAAAAGGCACTTCTTCCAACAGGACGGTGCTCCTTCTCACGGCTCTAGCAAATATTTCATTTTCATCCCACAAATTCTCCGGCCAAGTGAACAGCTAACTTTTGAACCCAACTTAGCCCTCTCACAGACATGACCTTAGTTTCTTAGTTTTGGGAGAGATGGAAACCACTGTTTACTAACGCAAGATTGATTCGAGGGGAAATTCGAAGAAATTTGAGAAAAAAACGAAGGGAAAAGGAACAAGGAAAAGGTTCGACGCATCACTGCTGTTGAGACCAGCTATCAATAAGACGGGTATTTTTCAGCTTGGATTTTAGTTTTCTCATTGCGAATGCTTCAATTCGAAATTCAACCTCTATCAATACAGACCCAGAATTCACAGGTAAACTTGTGAGCTTCCCCTGAAGAGTATTGACATAGTGAAAAATTTCAATAAATAATTTACTGTTTATGTGATTTAAACTAGCTTTTTTGATGTATAGAATACCAGTTAGGCGATAATTTATAATTAGAGTGGCTAATCGTCAGTCATTCAATGGGTGTAGTCAGCCACTCACGGGGTATAGTCAGCCACTCACGGGGTATAGTCAGCCACTCACGGGGTATAGTCAGCCACTCACGGGGTATAGTCAGCCACTCACGGGGTATAGTCAGCCACTCACTGGGTATAGTCAGCCACTCACTGGGTACAGTCAGTCACTCACTGGGTATAGTCAGCCCCTCACTGGGTATAGTCAGCCCCTCACTGGGTATAGTCAGCCCCTCACTGGGTATAGTCAGCCCCTCACTGGGTATAGTCAGCCCCTCACTGGGTATAGTCAGCCCCTCACTGGGTGTAGTCAGCCCCTCACTGGGTGTAGTCAGCCCCTCACTGGGTGTAGTCAGCCCCTCACTGGGTGTAGTCAGCCCCTCACTGGGTGTAGTCAGCCACTCACTGGGTGTAGTCAGCCACTCACTGGGTGTAGTCAGCCACTCACTGGGTGTAGTCAGCCACTCACTGGAAGTAGTCAGCCACTCACTGGGTGTAGTCAGCCACTCACTGGGTGTAGTCAGCCACTCACTGGGTGTAGTCAGCCACTCACTGGGTGTAGTCAGCCACTCACTGGGTGTAGTCAGCCACTCACTGGGTGTAGTCAGCCACTCACTGGGTGTAGTCAGACACTCACTGGGTGTAGTCAGCCACTCACTGGGTGTAGTCAGACACTCACTGGGTGTAGTCAGCCACTCACTGGGTGTAGTCAGCCACTCACTGGGTGTAGTCAGCCACTCACTGGGTGTAGTCAGCCACTCACTGGGTGTAGTCAGCCACTCACTGGGTGTAGTCAGCCACTCACTGGGTGTAGTCAGCCACTCACTGGGTGTAGTCAGCCACTCACTGGGTGTAGTCAGCCACTCACTGGGTGTAGTCAGCCACTCACTGGCTGTAGTCAGACACTCACTGGCTGTAGTCAGACACTCACTGGCTGTAGTCAGACACTCACTGGCTGTAGTCAGACACTCACTGGCTGTAGTCAGACACTCACTGGCTGTAGTCAGACACTCACTGGCTGTAGTCAGACACTCACTGGCTGTAGTCAGACACTCACTGGCTGTATTCAGACACTCACTGGCTGTAGTCAGACACTCACTGGCTGTAGTCAGACACTCATTGGGTGTAGTCAGCCACTCACTGGGTGTAGTCAGCCACTCACTGGGTGTAGTCAGCCACTCACTGGGTGTAGTCAGCCACTCACTGGGTGTAGTCAGCCACTCACTGGGTGTAGTCAGCCACTCACTGGGTGTAGTCAGCCACTCACTGGGTGTAGTCAGCCACTCACTGGGTGTAGTCAGCCACTCACTGGGTGTAGTCAGCCACTCACTGGGTGTAGTCAGCCACTCACTGGGTGTAGTCAGCCACTCACTGGGTGTAGTCAGCCACTCACTGGGTGTAGTCAGACACTCACTGGGTGTAGTCAGACACTCACTGGGTGTAGTCAGCCACTCACTGGGTGTAGTCAGCCACTCACTGGGTGTAGTCAGCCACTCACTGGATGTAGTCAGCCACTCACTGGATGTAGTCAGCCACTCACTGGGTGTAGTCAGCCACTCACTGGGTGTAGTCAGCCACTCACCGGGTGTAGTCAGCCACTCACCGGGTGTAGTCAGCCACTCACCGGGTGTAGTCAGCCACTCACTGGGTGAAGTCAGCCACTCACTGGGTGTAGTCAGCCACTCACTGGGTGTAGTCAGACACTCACTGGGTGTAGTCAGACACTCACTGGGTGTAGTCAGCCACTCACTGGGTGTAGTCAGCCACTCACTGGGTGTAGTCAGCCACTCACTGGATGTAGTCAGCCACTCACTGGATGTAGTCAGCCACTCACTGGGTGTAGTCAGCCACTCACTGGGTGTAGTCAGCCACTCACCGGGTGTAGTCAGCCACTCACCGGGTGTAGTCAGCCACTCACCGGGTGTAGTCAGCCACTCACTGGGTGAAGTCAGCCACTCACTGGGTGTAGTCAGCCACTCACTGGGTGTAGTCAGCCACTCACTGGGTGTAGTCAGACACTCACTGGGTGTAGTCAGACACTCACTGGGTGTAGTCAGCTACTCACTTGGTATTGTCAGCCAGTTCGGCGGCGGTGCTGTCTCTCACAGATCACAACCCGCTGCTGCTTGACTCACTCCTGCTTCTGCAAGTACAAAATTCCTTTTTACGGTCGCGTTGCGTGTGTCTTTAGTACATTTATTGCCAGTGATATGGAGTTATTGCCTGTTCTTAACGTGGAGTCTTTTGCTATGCCAAAATTGTCAAGTGCGAAATTTGGCGGCGCGTTTTTCTAGCAGCAGGACAAGGAGACTTCGACGCAGCATAGATAGTGATCTCTTTGGATTGATTCCTGGGTGTCGGTCTCCGTAATTGTTTGTCCAGAATAATCTTAATGATACTAATTCAAAGAATGACATGAGGGACATGAGTTAGTTTAAGCTTCACTAGCCTCAAAAATGGTGTTTTCAAAAGAGAGGAAGGGTGAAGGTACCATTTTGTATATAGGTGAAGAAACGCGCAATCTATGCTCAACGCTTGTTCCCGTAGAAGATACTCTGCGCGTAGGAACAGTAAGATTAGATTATTAGTAAGTTTAAGCTTCCCTTTCCGCAACAAAGGCTATCCAAAGAGAGGAAGGAAGAAGGCACCATTTAGTATGGAGTTGAAGAAACGCGGAATCTATGCAGAAAGGGCACAGAAACAGAAAGCTAAGAAAGAAGATCATGAAACAAGAAAAAGTCAAAGAAGAAAGTAGTAGGTGCTGAAAAACAGGACAGCAGTGAACCGAAAAAAGATGGTCCGTAACAAAACAAAAACCTATTTTATTTTAACAAAAAGAAAGCCTACCTAACCTTTAGCTCGGGCCCTACATAGTCCCCCTGGGAGCGCTAATTCCCATAGATACAACAGTTGTATCCCCCTAAGGGAAGGAACTGTAAGTTACAGAAGGAGTTTATGAAACAAGATAAAAGTTAAAGAAGGAAGTAGTAGGTGCTGAAAAACAGACCGCATTGAATTAAAAAACGATTGTCAATAAGAAAACCAAAACCTATTTTAATTAAAAAAAAAGAAAAGACATACCTAAATTTTAGCTCATGACCTCGCATTTTTCACGTGGAATTGTTAATTTCTGCTGACACCTTAGTTTTATCACTCTATGCAGCCATACTAATCCAAAATACATAATAATAACAGCCTCCGAAATGACAAATTGAAACTGAAAATGCGAATTTACACGAATTCGCTGAAAAACATAAAAACAAATAATTATTGTACTGCGAAAGGTAGTGAAATTAAAGCCGTAAAATACCCACAATAATAACATGGAAAAAAATGGGCATTAATAACAGCAGTGAAAACTGCGGCAAAGTTTACATCAGAGGCAAAATAAACACTTAAATTCTGATATTCTGAGTGTCTTCAGTGACTCCGTGGCGTGAGGACGGGTGTGGCGCTCGCTCCGAAACAAAGTGCCTATTGTTAGAAAGAATGTACCTCTAACCTAAATGGGTACCCACTCGCGTCCTGAGTATTCAAATGTGATATAAATACCCCATATATAAAAATAATCAAACTAAGAGTATAATATTCCCTCAAAAGTGTGAGAGTATTCAACCCTCGTTTACACAACGACCGAATTCCCTCCATCCTCAAGATGCCTAACAAACGACGCATTACTAACAACAGCAGCAACAACAGCATCGAGTTTGAACCGAAGTTTGGTCAATACCCTGATGTGTCTAGCCTTACGAAAGACGGTAAAGAAGTGGTTTCTGTCCTTATAAAATACTTCGATTCAGTGATGACAAAATTTAATAGTGATATTGTTCAAGTGCAAAATGAAATAAGCCACCTTAAAACGCTATTTGAAACAAAAGAAGCGGAACACAAAAAAATTCTCGAAGAACAGAATGAGAAAATAGATAGCTTAACCTCCCGCCTCGACCAGTTGGAAAAAAATGATCAGCGCCGAGACATTGAAGACAAAAAATGTACTCTCGTCATTTCTGGAAGGGAAATACCGCCATCTCACGCAGGCGAAATCTGTAAGGATACAGTCTGCCAGCTCCTGAAGGACAAGATCAACATTGACCTCTCCGGCACTGACATTACGTCAGCTACAAGAATGGGGAAAAAAACAATAACTGGGAATGTAGATCAAAGAAACATTGCATTTGAACTAAAACATTATAACAAAAAACGTGAAATTCTCAACGCCTGCCGAGAAAAGAAACCACAGTTCTTCTTCATAAATGAATACCTCATACCTTCACGAGCTAACCTCATGTACATTCTAAGGATGGCCAAAAGGAAATTCCCGGATAAAGTTGGAGTCCCAAGAACACAGGATGGAAACATCTTCATATTCAACCCAGGAAACCCAGATTCAAGACGCCGCGAGATCAACACGCCAGATGACCTCGAGCAATACCTGATGCAACAACTAAACATGTCATCACAGCAGATCATGGGTGACTAGACTAGGTGATCCCCTAAATTAGTCAATTTCATTTTCATCCCCTAAATATGTCAATTTCGTATTAATTTAACCTCAATTAGGTATCATGTCAGTAAACCTCAACTTGATGCCAGTTCAACCTGAATCTATACAAATGTATAACAGATGTGCTTGTAAACATTTATGACAGCTGTGTGTGAACTTTTGAAACAACGCAATCAGCAATTTTTTACCTCCCAATGTTACTGTGAATTTTTTCTCTTCTTAACCACTTAAGTATTATTACGCGTAAACCATATTAGCTGATTATATCATTGTCGTTGTAATCTTCTTATAACCTGATAATCGCTTCTGCCCTCCACTGCCATCGTACAACCATATTAGCTGATTATATCATTGTCGTTGTAATCTTCTTATAATCTGATTATATCATTGTCGTTGTAATCTTCTTATAATCTGATTATATCATTGTCATTATAATCTATCAGCAATTTTTCACTTACCAATATTACTGTGAATTCTTCCTTATTTACCACTACAGTCATTATTACGCGTAAACCATATTAGCTGATTGTATCATTGTCATCATAATCTTTAAAACTTATTCCCTCTTGTATGTGAACTTATGAAAACGCCCTCAGCAATCTGTTTGCACCAATGTAGTGATATCGAACTCCAATATTATAACAAATAAATAATAGATGTGTGTGTAAACATCTATGACATCTGTGTGTCACATTTTGTAACATCGCAATTAGTAATTTTTCACCAACCAATGTTACTGTGAATTCTTCTTTATTTACCACTACAGTTATTATTACGCGTAAACCATATTAGCTGATTGTATCATTGTCGTCATAATCTTTAGAAACTTATTACCTGTTGTATGTGAACTTGCGAAAACGCCCTTAGCAATCTGTTTGCACCAATGTTGTGATATTGAACTCCATTATCACTCGCTCATGGACTGAGTTTGTGTGTACTCACGAAATCGCGCTAGATTTTTCTTTTCACTCTATTCTCTCTTACTTAATAAGCTACTTTTTAGACTGGAATATCCCTTTAAGCTTGACTCTGTATTTCGTTTTAAGCTCTATAGTACCTAATTCTTACTTTTACTTATTTTAAATGACTGATCACCCTGTAATATTTGAGGAAATCGATCCAGATTTCAATCATTTGAACAGAATATATCCAAACCTAAACGACTCTCAAGAGTGTAGGTATACTAATATATCAGAATTCAACGAAACTATACGAATAACTGACCGAGATTTGTCACTCCTGTGTTGGAACTGTAGGTCACTCTATCAAAAATTGGAAGAGATACAATGTACTATTACTGAACTTAAATATAACCTAGACGTGATTAGCTTCACCGAAAGCTGGCTAGATGACTCGACAAAAGACATGATTCGATTTGAAAATTATCATAGTTACCATTCGCTAAGAAAAAACCAGCGGGGCGGAGGCATCAGCACATATATATCTAACCACATAGACTCGAGAACCATAGCAAGTGCAACCATGAATCAGGATCATATAGAATCACTCTTCGTAGAACTTTTTAGAGATGGTAAACGCATTGTGCTTGGAACGGTGTATAGGCCTCCTACAGCCTGTCCTATATCCTTCCTGAATGAATTGAATCGTATTATTTCTCAGTTCAACAGGCCCTTATACAATGACATAATAATATGCGGTGACTTCAATTATGATCTACTGAAACATGAAAGCCATGAACCAATCTCTAATTTCCTAACTACCTTTCAGTCTCAATCCTTCCTTCCGATCATTACAAAGCCTACACGAATAACCTCAGAGTGTGCTACGCTGCTTGACAATATCTTTATGACAGACCCTAGTGATTTTCTTGCTGGAATAACTACTTCTGACTTATCAGATCACTTCCCAGTTTTTCTTATTAAGAAAAATGTCTATATTGCTTGCACCAAGGCACGGGCTGAAACTTACTCATATCGTAAAATAAACGAATCAAATCTTGAAGAAATGCGCACCGTTCTAGAAGAATCAATGCCTACATTGCACATCTCTCAACAAAACAATAATACTACGAGCATTGATGAAGCAGTAGTAAAGTTGACTGAAACTATAATGACCGCATACAATCAGTGTTGCCCAATTGTAACTCGTACAGTTACCCCGAAAAATAAACATAAGCCCTGGATTACTAGAGACATCGTGATAAATATAAAGAAACGTCAAGCGTACCTAGCCCTCCTTTTCGAAGGACGAATATCTAGAGAAACATATAACCGATTTAGAAACTATGTAACAAACCAGATAAGAACATCAAAAAAGAACTACTTTACGCTCAAGTTTACTCAATTCAAAACTGACGTTAAAAAGACTTGGCATCTCCTTAACTCCTGCTGTAAACCGAATAATGCCGATAAAAAGAAAATTGAATATGTTGTTCAAGATAATGTAAAATATCATGAGAAGAAAGAAATTGCTAATCTCTTTAACAACTTCTTCGTAAACGTAGGGAAAACAATAGCTGATGGTATTCTAAGTGAACCTACTGATCACCTGGAATTTATGGATCATATTCGAGAACCCAACTCCTTTTTCTTTACGCCTACAAACTCCTCCGATGTAATTACGTGCATAAACAACATGAAAAATAAATCGAGTGGGTTACAAACGTTTCCGACTAAAGTACTTAAAGTTATTGCTGACATTGTAGCCCCACTGATATCAAATATTATTAACCAGTCTCTCTTACTAGGCACTTTCCCGAACTCCCTCAAAATTGCTAGAGTAACCTCAATCTTTAAAAGTGGTGAAAAAACCTGTGTAAACAATTATCGACCTATCTCCATTCTACCAATTATTAGCAAAGTATTCGAAAAGATTGTGTATAAAAAGTGTACTCTTATTTTGAACAAAAATCATTTCTTTACGATAAACAATACGGTTTTCGCTCTAAAAAATCAACAACACAGGCTATATTAAATCATTTACAATTCCTCTATTCTAATATAGATGAAGGAAAGCCTGTCTTCTCTGTATTTCTTGACTTCCGAAAAGCATTTGATTGTGTGGACCATAAAATACTATTATCGAAACTACACTGTTATGGCATTCGAGGGATTGCCCATGATTGGTTCAGATCATACCTAACAAATCGGAAGCAATACGTTGTCATTGACGACGCAAAATCGGACCCACAGACAATTAGCCATGGAGTTCCACAAGGATCTGTTCTCGGGCCTCTCTTGTTTCTGATTTTTATCAATGATATTGTAAAATCTACATCATTCTTCAAATTCATACTTTTTGCCGATGACAGTACGCTTTCTGCGGTCCTTCCGAACCAAAATCCTGCTATGATTGTGGAGAGTATAAATACTGAACTTCACAAGGTTTCATCGTGGCTCAAAGCTAATAAAATAAGCCTAAATATCGATAAAACAAATTATATTACTTTCTCATACAAGAAAGATGTATCTCTCCCATGCATTAAAATTGGCGAAGGTGAAATCGAAGAAACCAACTCATGTAAGTTTCTGGGCATCATAATAGATAAACATCTGACCTTCAAAGAGCACATCACTCATATTAGTTCTAAATTATCAAAATCCATCGGAATCCTAAATAAAGTTAAAAATTTTCTGCCTGAAACAGCTTTACAAATGCTCTACCGAACGCTCATTTCTCCATACTTGCAATACGGAATAGAAGCATGGCACGGAACTGATAAAAATAAAACCAACAAAATTTTTACTCTGCAGAAAAGGGCTGTCAGAGCGGTAAAGAACCTAGAATATAATGCTCACACAAATGATTCTTTCAAAAATTTACAAATACTTAAACTTTCGGATCTCGACAAAATCTCCATCTGTAATTTCATTTACAAAACATTAAGAAATGATGGCGACAATAGCCTAAGACAATTATTGACTGCGCAAACTGGTCATCACGACCATTTAACCCGAAATAGAAGTAAATTCATGCTTCCTTATTATTCAAAGGCCAGGTCGCAACACAGTATTCTCTTCGTTGGAACCAAAACTTGGAACTCTATACCTGCAGAGTTCCGTGAATGTAATTCGTACACAGTATTCAAAAGACATCTTGAGTCTCACTTCCTATCAGAATACTAGTCGTGTAAGATCACCGTGTCGAAATCTTGCCTCCTACATGTAACTAATGATAATGTCATAATGTAACTTGCCTTGTGTACCATAACCAATCTTCTCTCTGCTCTTGAATCGTTTTATCGAACATACTGTTAAATATAGCCGACTTGACCTATATTGTAAAATACAGCATAAAATATCGAGTTAATTATCTCAATGATCAGTCTAATGCGAAACTAGGTTAAGTGAACTAGGTTAAACATTTGTACACCCTAGAATAACGTGATGGTAGGATGCCCTAGAAGTCGCTGAACTTATTCGGGCCCACAGGTAGCTATACTCAAATTTGACCATTGTACTAGACTTAAGTAAAATTCTACCTCTGTATCACCTGTGGTAAATAAATTGTTTAAATTGTTTAAATTGTTTAAATTGATATCAGACCCCGCCGAACTCGGTATCCACGATACGGGCTTGAGTATATAAGGCTCTAGATCTCTCTAATTCTTTTCAAAGTGACTTATTATAGTGCTCTTGGACATCGAAAATGAGTGTATTAATTTACCAATGAAGTGAAACCAAGACCGCCAGTACTAATTTCTTCCTATCTATTCTTAAGAGCGTGACACGGAACATATAAATACACGACGGTCATTCTTAGCACTATATTACTAGTGTACCCGAGCCATTAAAAATGATGGCAAATACTGTTGGAAAGATATTGAATAAAATTTCATATAAGAACGCAATGCAATCTATCCCTCTGTCTGTCAGTGTGTCACACTCTTCTAAACGATAGCTTTGATAGCAACACGGATGAAGCTTGAGAAATACAAGAAATCATTCTATTGCGTGTTTTTTCTGTGGTAATTCAATTTCCTTACACTTGCATTATGGTATCTAGAATGCACAATCGATTTATTATTACAAATAGAAATTTTCTTTGGACTATTTTCTATTGAAATTGATCATCAAAAAGAAATGTTTTAAATTAGTTTGACAAGTAACCTGGCTACCACTTAGTATAACGCCCAAGATTTTGAAAATTGAGTTATCGTTTTCAGAATTGTGATTTTTCTTCAACAGCTTCAAAGAGATCATAGAGGATATTTTAGAATTAAATTCTTGTAAAAAAAGGCCAACATGGTTAGAAACATGTCCAACCGATGAAAACTAATTCGTCGAAGCAATAAATGAAATTCATAGTAAAAATGGATGATGTTCGAGAGGTTTCCGCGCGCTTTTCGAATTACGTACAGTTCAAAAAAGGTGCAAAAGTTCGTTGGCTTAAAAAAGGAAAAATAATTCGTTAGTGCAAAGAAGGTCACACTCAGCATAATTTATAATCGCCATACAGATTTAAGCCCTGGATTCTATATTGTGTGAATGATGGGTAAAATATTCCTCATTCGCATAATATTCCGTATACGAAAAACCAAAAATAAACAGCAAGCAAATTACGGTCTATCTATGAGCTGCACATTAGCTTTCGCAAACCCCAGCTCGTAAAAGTAAAAATTTGCTGGAGTTGCTAACTTGAATCAGGCACTGCATCAGTAGAACAATTATGTAGTAGCATTAGTATAACTATTAATATTAGTAGAACAACTTAGAATAACTTTAATTCGAACACGCTGAGATTCACTTAGCAAGAGTAGCTGGGACTAAATTCAATTCGTGCCAGTTTAACTAACTTTTATTTGTAAGAGTTGGCGATCTCATAAGATGAAATAACTCTAGGATGAACTGCATAACGCTGGAAAGATACGGACCAGAAGTGATCGGTGCGGAGGCTGCAGCGAGTATGAGCATCGAGGTGGTCAGGTGGTGGTCACCAGATATTTCTGCAGATCACCTAGCCTGCGTGATCCTCATTTTAATGGCCTGCAGTCCTCCTTACCTCGCCCCTTTCCCATCCCTTGCCCCTTTCCCCACCCCTTGCCCTTTTCCCTCACACACCAAACCCATATAGTTGTCTTACCCCATCTATGTCGTCTGTAACAAAGACGGAGTAGCCGTAACAGGGTTGCAACACATTTTTTTCTTTACCCCAGATTTGCAGTAAAAATTCCCCCATATTCAGCAAAAATCACCAAAGATTAAAAAAACATGATACGGTATAGATTACCTAAAAACTGACTTTACACAAAGTATATTTAGCATGTAAAGTTTTTCCTCTACTCCAGCTTGTACGGTCATAGTTGTTTGGCTACCTTGAGCAGAACCTGAGTTGCATCTCACGGGACCCACCTTCACTTCTACTGGAGAGTTACAAGAATCTTTTCCTAAAAAGACTACAAGAAAATTTGCAGCATAGTGTAAGAATAAATTGTGAAGTTTACTTCAAATCCAAGGGCGTCCAGGCAAACAAATTAACATTTCAGAGTCATGGCTGGGTGAGCTTTTCATGGAATGTTTTTTCATAGCTGGCAAGCGATAAGTTTAACCCTTTCGGTACTGACGGCTACTCCAGTGCCAAGTTGGCTAGTGCTTCCAGTTTAGGGCATCTAACCTAGTTTTGAAGTAATTAAACTAGTGAGGGAATATTTTGAAGTACATAAAAAAATTAGGGAAATTACAAACATTCTTTAAACTAGTTTTTAAACAATTCCAGAAGCCTGCACACGGAAATTACCATAGAAGACCATAGGACCCTGTAATTACCATGGGACCCTCTAGCATAGGCGAGCGTAAGTTCATGTCACAAGGTCCGTGCAACACATTCACTACCTTTTCCATTTAACTTGAGCAAGTTCTTTCTGAACTTTGTTTATTTTTGGTAAATTCTAGCAAAAACTTATAAATGATTTCTTCGTAAAACAAAAACTTTATCATCAACATCAAAAATTGCTTTCGCCAAGCATAGAGCTTCAAAGATTTAAAAAAATTTAAAATTGAAATAAAGAAGTAGGGACTTGCTTAAGCTAAAGCACCCACACTAGGACAATTTTACTGAATATTCAGAATAACGACAACTTTTTCCCCAGGAAGTTTTTCCCTAAACCGTTTAAATTATCGTACAGAAAGGGTTAAATTTGACCATTTTACTTTGTCAAAAAACTGCCTGACTAAGGAGGTAAGCTTTCATTCAGCTAAGTGGGGTTTCAATAGTACTTATTATATTATAAGGTAATTAAAACCTTCCTAACCTCAATTGTTTCTTTGAAAAATTCATATACATTCCCACTATAAAATTCACTATATTCCTCATTGAACTTTTGATATATTCTACACTGAAAGATCGTTGTTACGTGTCGAATATCTGAACATAATCAATGACTAAAAAATATCTGTGAGAATATCTAAATAACGCTGAGTTATCCACCCTGGAAGATCTTGACGGTCTATATGAGTGTGCTGTGGCATTCCAGAGGTCTGGCTGCAGCTCGAAGTGGAAAACGGGATGCTTGAATCCTAAGGGGTCTACGTCGTCCAGAATTAATGGAATCGCATTCTTAATGAGACGGGCATCTTCCTAGTGTTGCTGGACTTCTTCATGCTAACTGTACGAGCATCTTTCTAGTGTTGCTGGACACCTTGCTAACTGAACGAGCATCTTCCTAGTGTTGCTGGATACCTTTCTAACTTTACGAACATCTTCCTAGCGTTGCTGGACTTCTTCATGCTAACTGTACGAGCATCTTTCTAGTGTTGCTGGACACCTTGCTAACTGTACGAGCTTCTTTCGAGTGTTGCTGGACACCTTGCTAACTTTACGAACATCTTCCTAGTGTTGCTGGACACCTTGCTGACTGAACGAGCATCTTCCTAGTGTTACTGGATACCTTTCTAACTTTACGAACATCTTCCTAGTGTTGCTGGACTTCTTCATGCTAACTGTACGAGCATCTTTCTAGTGTTGCTGGACACCTTGCTAACTGTACGAGCATCTTTCTAGTGTTGCTCGACACCTTGCTAACATTACGAACATCTTCCTAGTGTTGCTGGACACCTTGCTGACTGAACGAGCATCTTCCTAGTGTTGCTGGATACCTTTCTAACTTTACGAACATCTTCCTAGTGTTGCTGGACTTCTTACTAACTGTTCGAGCATCTTCCTAGTGTTGCTGGACTTCTTGCTAACTGTTCGAGCATCTTCCTAGTGTTGCTGGACTTCTTGCTAACTGTACGAGCATCCTCCTAGTGTTGCTGGACTTCTTGCTAACTATACGATCATCTTCCTAGTGTTGCTGGACTTCTTGTTAACTGTACGAGCATCTTCCTAGTGTTGCTGGACTTCTTGCTAACTGTACGAGCATCTTTCTAGTGTTGCTGGACTTCTTGCTAACTGTTCGAGCATCTTTCTTGTGTTGCTGGACTTCTTGCTAACTGTTCGAGCATCTTCCTAGTGTTGCTGGACTTCTTGCTAACTGTACGAGCATCTTACTAGTGTTGCTGGACTTCTTGCTAACTGTACGAACATCTTGCTAGTGTTGCTGGACTTCTTGCTAACTGTACGAGCATCTTCCTAGTGTTGCTGGACTTCTTGCTAAGTGTACGAGCATCTTGCTAGTGTTGCTGGACTTCTTTCTAACTGTACGAACATCTTGCTAGTGTTGCTGGACTTCTTGCTAACTGTACGAGCATCTTGCTAGTGTTGCTTGACTTCTTGCTAACTGAACGAGCATCTTCCTAGTGTTGCTGAACTTCTTGCTAACTGAGCGAGCATCTTCCTGGTATTGTTTGTCAACTTGCTAATAAAATAAGCAATTTCAAAGTGTTGCTGGACACGCAGTGGAATACATAAGTTTTTTCTTTGCCCGAAACAGCTCTAAAGAGAGAAAGTAAGCTCTCACCCAGTCAAGTAGACGTTTAACTATGTTTAGATACGAGAGATTAGATTATAAGTTAGTTTAAGCCTCCCAAACTGCACCGCTACAAAAAAAGAGCGTATCGAAGAGAGGAAGGAGGAAGAAACCATTTAGTATGGAGATAAGAGAAGGAGGAATCTATTCAGAAGGGACATAGAAACCGTAAGTTGAGAAAGAAGTTCATAAAATTAGATAAAAGTTGAATAAAAAAGTCAGAGGTGCTGAAAAACAGGACAGTAGTGAACCGAAAAAAAGTGGTCCTTAACATAACAAAGAACATTTTATTTCAACAAAAAGAAGGCCTACCTAACTCTCAAATCGGGCCGGCCCTCACATTTTCCCCCCGGGAGCGCTAATTTCCATAGATACAATAATTGTATCCCCCTGAGGGGAGATACGAGGGATAGCCGAGGAATGGATTCGTCTCACCCGATAATGAGTTCACGAAGACGGTGAAGAAATTTGTAAGCACTCCATTTCATGCGACTGGAGTGAGAATATCTCGCTTGTCAACGGGAATTATACTATAGATTATACATTAATCAAACCTTCCTAGACACAACAAAGGTATTTCAAAGAGAAGAAAGAGGCGAGTACCATGAAGTATGGAGTAAACACGGATTAAGTTAGATGCACGGACATTTTTCAAGCTGTCGACTAAAACATTCAACGGGTGACTGACGCCACCTTTTTTTGATAAATAATAAGAAAAAATTCCAAGACAAATTCGACAATTTTAACGTTAAGTTTCCCAATTTTCCCATTCGAAATTTGCAATATTAAGGCCCTTCTTATTTTTCTGCAATGCTATCGCCCTCGTTTCTGATATACTACTAAGGTCCTCTCCATTTCTCACAGCACTCAGGCCTTCTTATTTCAAGCAGTGAAAAATTTACAAGTTCCTGCAGTGCTGAGGCCCTTCGAATTTGCTGAAGAACTAAGAAGCCCATCATGAAATATGTTTGCTGTCACTACATTACGTCCCAATTTGGCCAATAGAACACTCATGACAATGTTTTCTTTGCATATATATGGTAAGAAAATCATGAATGAAATTTTATTGGATGCACTGTTAAAAATATTCATATTTGAAGCCATCTGTACATACTGTTTCTTGAAACTTCTTTTTCGCCGTCATATTTAAGAATAGACTTCAAGCTTTCCTTGATAGTAATCAAGAACCAAGCTTTCCTTGATAGTAATCATAGCGTATATCTTCACATATTTTCCAAAAGGCCAACCGTTCCCTATCCAAGTCATAAAGCAGTGACAAGAAAGTAAATAATTAGATTTATATTCGTTATGAAATTTAATCGTCCGGGATCGGTATTTTAAATTACGCACCGCTAACAGCGAACGTTTTTCAGTCAACTAGGCTACGCTACGAGCCGTTTTCTTCCACCAAGATCCTCGACCTTTCGGTCAGAAAAAACACGTTGGGTAGCGTAGCCTAGTGGACTGACGAGCTTTCGCTGCCTGTTGTACCACTACGATGGCGTAAAATGTTTGAAAATACAAACTCTGAGTACAATACTTTGATTCCAGGTACTGAAACCTGCGTACAGAACATTCACGGGCTCGCAAACGAGTCTAAAAGAAAGAAAGGAAGAAAGAAATACATAAATAAATAAAGAAAGAAAGAAAGAGAGAAAGAGAGAAGGGAAGAAAGAAAAGAAATAAAAACAGCTGATATCCAATGAAGATGATACAAAAAACATCACTGGTTTTTAAAATTTCTCATCGTAAAAATCCTCACATGATATACACACATGGGTGTCGTAATGCTCATGTCAATAGACGAAAAAGATGATTGAGGGAATCCCAGTCTAACTTTTTCGCCGCCTGCATGCATGCTTTCCGCGGCCCAAGCAATTAAATCGTTTGGGCGGCCAAAAACCTGCATGCTCCGGCGAAAAAGTTAGACTGGGATGATTTGGAAAATGTATTCCCTTCGTTAAACTTCTCTCTAGCGATAAGTCGCAATGATTAGCAACTTTTTGTCGCAAAAATGGAAAAGACCTCGAGTTTTTAGTGCGTCGACAGTGTAATTTTGGGATTTATGTGCCATTGTGAGGCTCTGGGCGACATACGACCTTGTCTGAATGAGTATATGTATGATACCTCACAACTTGTACCCTAATGTGAAAGGTAAATTACAGTTCATGAGATACGATTTTAACAGGCAAATTACTTTGCCTTGCTAACTTACGACCTTACTTAGATGGGAATCTTTAATTCAAAACCTCCAACATCCTCGTCAAAGAGGCGAATTTCTCCTTACGAAATACTACCTCACTTTTAGAAATTAGAGTTTAATACGAATTTTGTATACGACGATATTGACTTACAAAGCAAAAATGAACTAATATCGTGCAAAAGGAACTAATATTGTGTGACCTTGTGTTACAGGTGCACTGCAGCATGAGTAAGCGATTGTATAAGAACGTTTAATGACATCGACGGACGACTTTGCGGAAGTTTAAAAAAATGTACCAAAAAACTCATTTTTCGTAAAAAAATAAGGCCTAAATCGAAAAAGTGACACGAGTAAAAAAGTTTACTTTTAAAAAAATGCATATACTGGCCAATTCTCAAACGAATCAGATGAAAAAAGTTGAAAAATCCGGATGATCCCTTTATTAAGCCACTTACTCCATGCTTGTAAATGGACGTTGTCTTTTGTGAGAGATTACTTTTATTAAAAGGTAAGCCTAAGGCTGCCAAGATTTTTAAAAATGAATAAAAAGGTGCCAATATCCAAAAGGATTTGGAATTTTTGCACAACTGATCTTTTCTGGAATGAAAAATAACCCGTAGTTAAACTCCAAAAATATTTTACGTTGTCTACTACTATATAATGGTAATGGTTGCCATTAAAGCACATCAAAGCAATAAAACACATCAACAAAACGTAGTTAGACTTCAGATATATACACTTTGGGTTTATAATGCAACTACAATTTGAAAGAAATACAATAACTACACTTCGCTGTCGTATACTCCGCTTTTCTCCGCTAGGGTTATAATAAAAACGTAAAATAAGAAGACAAAGTGTTGCAATGAACAACATAATCAATAAAAAAAATCATTTTACGATAAAGCACAAAGACTAAAACCCATGAGTTATACACCCCATGATCCCAGATTCTAATGGGGTGTTCGGTCACAGGAGAAAAAAAAAGAGGCAGAAGAGCATCGATTCGAGACGCGGTCCAAAGATGACGCTAACGAGGGAAGTTCACTGCAGAAACCAAGATTTTGGCGCACGAGTGTTGGGTTATTTGAGGCGGCGTGTATAACTTGTGTTATCTTCGCAGAATACACAATGCAGTCGTGTCACACAGGTGACGCTGAGTGATCAGAACTATACTGATAAAACTTTCTATACACACAGAGTGGGTCTGTATACTTCTAGAGCAGGAATAGATACACACAAAGCTGGAATGTATACTGCAGGAATGTATGAACACTTTGCAGGAATGTATACACACTTTGCAGAAATGTATACACACTTTGCAGGAATGTATATTTACCGAAACGGAATGTATACACACAGAGCCGGGATGTATACAAACAGAGCCGGGATGTATACACACAGAGCCGGAATGTATATACACAGAGCCGGAATGTATACACACAGAGCCGGAATGTATACACACAAAGTCGGGATGTATACACACAGAGTCGGAATGTATGCACACTTAATAGGTATGAATACACACAGAGCCGGAATGTATACACACAGAGCCGGAATGTATACACACAGAGCCGGAATGTATACACACAAAACCGGAATGTATACACACAAAGCCGGAATGTATACACACAAAGCCGGAATGTATACACACAAAGCCGGAATGTATACACACAAAGCCGGGATGAATACACACGTAAATGAAATGTATACACATAGTAGGAATATATGCACAGAGAGCAGGTCTGTTCGCACTTTACACAGACAACAGGTCTGTACATGCAGTGCATATAGCATCTTTGTATATACACAGGGCAGGCTTGTATAAACACAGAGCACGTCTGCATGCGCAACGAATACGGATGTTCTAAGGGAATTGAAGAGAAAACGCAGAGAATACACATACACAACAAACCTGTGTACACACAAACACACTCTTACGTACACACATACATGTATATACATTCACACAAACTTACCTACACACAGAGCAGACCTTCACCGAACAAATCAAAAGTCACACACACGCACACTAACACCGTAACAACTGCGAGGTTTGGCATCTCCAGCACCTCATTTGTGGAGATGAAGTGAAGCGGCATCATTTGGAGATCAATTTTTAACATGGGGAGATTTTGAGAGAATGAACATTGACTTAAAACCGTAGGAGTATATGAAGTTAGCTAACGACGTTGTTTCAAAAACAAACAGAGATGTTGCGTGAAATCGGTAAAGTGCTAAGAAGTTGAGTAAGAGAATAAATGGACTTTTCGATACACGCTGAAAATATAGCTAAAAATATATCACAGTTTTATTCACTTTTGATGTCAGGAAATCAAGAAAAAAAATTGTGCAAACTTACATTTACTGCAAGCCACGTATTGAGTATGTGTTTGTGTGTGTGTGAGGGGGGAGGGGGTTGAGCCCTCGCAAAGAAATGTATATGATTGAGGACACATCATGGATATCGGCACTTTCACTAACTATGGCCATCCGTAAATAAAAATGATGAGATGGTACTCACCAAGTTTTGGCACGAAGACCGACAATCCGGCATCTTATTTTTCGCTGTTTTCCTTTGGGAAGGCTACTGCGACGACCGTGCCTGTTACATTCTAGAACAAATTACTGAAATAGAATACGTTCACTATATTCCAAAATATACCTACAAAAATTCTGTTCTGATAAACAATCTTAATGACATAATCGTGCTGTCACAATTTCATCTCAATAAATCAGCAGCATGGATGAACACAGGAACTTCCTATTATTTTCCTCTCACCTCCAGGAAACGAGTTATTGAAATATTTATGCAAAAGACGGTAAAATTTTGTTTTGGAAAACATAATCTAGAGTATTTAAAAGTATCATCATGCATTTAGCGCATGAAAAACTTCAATATAAATATAAAAATAAACACGCTCATTCACGTCATTAGTCCTTTACGCCTCAATTCTTTGCACAACCAGTAGGAGTGCTAGGAACCTTACGTCGCGCACACACTCAAAGGTTGTTGAATAACTTAAGTATCGCACGCAAAACTGACGCAAAAAAGAACTCTGCTTGAAGATAACGTGTGCCTAAGTCGTCATGTCATCACATTCATTTGCTAGAAGCTCTGCTTGTAATTTAGTACATAACAAGCTTGTATTTTTTGTGTGACGAATTCCTCACACTCGGGCGTAATGGGTTAGATTTCATGAGAGCACTCCTAGGCGTACCTTTAACACAACACTTACCAATACTTTATTCCCCATGGAAAAAGATGCAGAAGCATTACCTTAACACTGGTACGAAATCCTACTCACTCATTCATTCAAAGCTGTCTGCAATATTAGCTTATGTTCTTTTTGGTCGATCATTCAATTCTGGCTTGCTGATTCGTTTTAAGCTCACAAAGATTGCAAGACTGTATGAGTACCTGTTAAATTGTTGTGCATCTTTTGTCCTCATCGTCAAATATTTTCTTTCATAAGACTATTCGCTTGTAATTGAGAGTCATAGGTTGCTTAATATTCCTAATTCAAAACATGTTTAGGTTCCCTGAGTTCCTTAATTCAATATGCTCTAATAATGCATCTATTTCATTCTCAGGTGATCACATGTCAAAAAAATATCTTCAAGTAACTATACATTAAAATTTCAACATTTCGCAAAACCCATTTCTAGTCGCCGATTTTCCTCAAAATCTTTCAAACTTGGAATTTGTGAACTTCCTGGTTGCCTTATCCTGTGAATCATCCATTTAATCGCCATGAAAATCAAGTAAATTTTTAGAGTATGATCAATATTAATTAAAATACTTTGGTCGATCAAGAAATTTATAAACACTTAATCTTCACGACGAATCTTCCATATGTGTAAATTTTCCAAACCGTATATATACACTTTACTCACTAATTTAGGCTGGTTAAGCCAATACATTCATTTTACTCCAGTACCCACAGCGATGGTCACTCATTTTTGTCCATGAACGCAGTAAAACTTAAAATCTCATCAAAGGATTTTTCCTCCAATTCACATTCTCTATCACACAGTTCTTGACGCACCTCTCTTGTTTTGTTGGCTTCTGGTATTCTATTAAACGTCATTCAAACAAAAATCTGCCTTTTCCTGTCTTTACCCTCGAAAGGACTGTCTAAGACGACTTGCTACGCCCATCGAAACAGAATGTGTCCCGTATGTGGCGTACCATCCAGGACTTTATAAAAAATATGTATGTACACATATATAAATTTTGTCAATGATAATCCAGATAGATGTTCAAATTCTCCACCCTCGGCTTTGACACTCGCATCAATTCTTTTTATGAAACTTTGTCACCCATATCAGATCTAATCTGATACATAAAAATGAAATACAAATTATTGTATGGTCCATGACTTGGACACGCTGAATAGAATGTTACACGGGCATATCTTTTGAATATTTTCAGATAAGGTTATAAGTTACTTTAAGCCTCTCTAGCCACATTAAAGGAGTTCCAAAGAGAGGAAATATGAAGGCACCATTTAATATGGAGTTAAAGGAACGCAAAATCTATGCACAAGGTGTGTTTCCGCAAATAATTTCCTTTTCCTGGAGACAGTATGGATGCAAGCTTATGAAACAAGGTACAATTTGAAAAAATAAATAAGAGATGAAAATTAGACAGCAATGAACTATAAAAATAAGGTCATTAACAAAAAAAACCTATTCTATTTCAACAAAAAAAGAAGGCCTACCAAGCTCTCAGATCGGGACCTCACATTTTCCTATGGGAGCGCTAGCTCCCAAAGAGACAAGTTGTATCCTCCTAAGGAAACTGAGTATTTCAAACACAAAGTCTAAATCACGTTTTAACATCCTTTTCTTGAGTTTGTGTTCCTCAAAATAATGATAATGATAATGATAATGATTGATAATGACCCTGGAGGTCGAAACGTTCCAGAAATTTTTGTTCATTGACTTTCCTAAATAAATAATGATCTCATTTAAGAGGTGTATCTTGGCACTTTTATTTACGAGTATAATTCGAATATGCGGAAAGCAAACCACTTATAAATATCAATATGCAGTAACACATGTATAAAGACATGCGAGTAGTACATGTCAATAGCCTAATGGCATTATGGTTAAAATTGTTCTGTGTTTTTGCTCTGAAATTTTTGTTCCATCTCGCTTCAGGACGATTTTTTCTTGGCAAAATTAAGGTTCCAACTCGGCCAACTCGGTTTTATTTGCCTCATTATCTTTAGAATGGTTGTAACATTTTACTGGCAATAACCCTAAAACTGTCTCACGTGCCATATACGTGCCGAGAAAATACTCGAATATTGTATTTTTTAGCCAAATATGAGCTTCAATGTAGCTTCTGAATTTGCCTGCCATTCAGTAGTTCCATCCCTAGTCTAATGTCTGTGACCACCTCATGACATTGGTTATATCATCGGTAATATTGGTGCGAAATTTTGACGGTGAAAGACTTACGCAATGTTATTAATGTTATTTTCCCCTTTTGCCGGTCAGGAACTACTTTCAAAAGTGTGCAATTTTGAATTACTGTCCGCGCTAAGTGCCAAATTAAAAATTAAAAAGCTTGGCCAGAAGTTAAATTTGCGGGTTATCTGTTCTTGATTTTTGTTTATTTGTTCAATTTCAAAGCAATATAAATAGGGTAAGATTGAATTAGGATAGGCTAAGTTACGATGGGTCGGGTGAGTGTAGGTAGGCTTTTGGTTCCTTGTGACATAGAAAAATTTCAAGTATTCAGTTGAAGTTGAAGTTATGGTTGAAACGAATGTCAGGATCATTTTGGGGTACTTTTTGTTAGCATGTAAGTTTGATAAAACTAGATATGATATCGTGGCATCGAGAACGAAAAAAATCATTTCAAATTGAAGAAATGAAACTACATAGTATTGACCATCACGAACGGAAAGGACGCCAATGTTATTGCCTAAAAGATAATCGTTTTTTAGTTTGACACTAATTGATTTTATTTGATAATTTAGAGCTACCTTCAATGTTAAACTCGTTACGTTTTCGCATGATTAGCAGAAGAATCAGAGTCCTTGAAAGTATTTTTAGATTTGCACCATTTGTAGGCCTCCGTGTAGCTACATGCCTTCAATACATAATGCGATGTGCTTCGCCTTACCCTCACCCCAGTTATCCCCCAACCCCGTTTATTTCCCCCAGTTATTCTCTCCCCCGCCCCTTCCTTTACTCCAACCCCCACGTAACTTTTAACTCATTTAGAGTTTACTTTTTCAACAACAATTTGCCCTCACCATCAACGTTTGCCTTGCATCAAGAAATTACTTTTCCCTAATTTAAGCCAATCTCTAGATCCCCAAACCAAGTATATCTCAATTTGCCTCTACCTCAATAAACCTCTACCCCAATTTACCTCCACCCCAATTTACCTCCACCCCAATTTACCTCTACCCCAATTTACCTCTACCCCAATTTACCTCTACCCCAATTTACCTCTACCCCAATTTACCTCTACCCCAATTTACCTCCACCCCAATTTACCTCTACCCCAATTTACCTCTACCCCAATTTACCTTTACCTCCACTTAACCTTTACTTACCTTCAGTTAACCTTTACCACCAGTTTACTTGAATCTCATGTTTTACTTCTGTCCCCAGTTCCAATGTCCCCCATCACGCCAGTTCACCCCCACTTGCGCAAGAGCCAGGGGCTAAATTTTTGGCTGCCTCTGCACCGCAGCGCATTAACGTCCAGGCTGTGATCGATTGCTCGTTACGACGTGACCACCAAAACAGTAGAATTCTAAGAAGGCTTTTAAGAGGATAAAGGAGTACTTATTAGATGAAGCCGTCCATAAGATTAAGAGTGGATTGGGAATTGGATTTGCGTCGATAAACATGTGTATAGGAAGGGATTTTTTTGAGAAAATGTGAGAAAGTTTCTTTCTCGTTTTGTACGTGAATTTTTTTGTTTCGTTTGCTTGGTCATCGGTTTCTTTTCAGAAAAATAAAATATATCGATATTAGCCTTTATTTTTTCCTAACGCTGTTGTGTCACTGACGCTACAGGATTTTAAAAATGTACATGAATTTATGTTGCTAATAAATTCGAGGAGAATGGTAGGAACATGCTTCTTTAACTTTAAACGTTTCACGATTGATTGTTCACTAACTCTTTTTTAGTGTAACTTCCAATAAAACAGAAGACGAGTAAAATTACTACAATAACGAGACAAACTTACGGTTTTTTTAACAACTAATACCAGTTACTCGGTTAAATCAATTTAAATCTACCAGTTACTCGTTTTAATCAATTTAAATCTACCAGTTACTCGTTTTAGTCAATTTAAATCTATTAGTTACTCGTTTTAATCAATTTAAGTCTATCAGTTAATCGTTTTAATCAATTTAAATCTACCAGTTACTTGTTTTCATCAATCAAATCTACCAGTTACTCGTTTTAATCAATTAAATCTACCAGTTACTCGTTTTAAACAATTTAAATCTACCAGTTACCCGTTTAAATCATTTAGAAATACTATTAACTCGTTTAAATCAATTAAATCTACCAATTACTCGTTTTAACCTAAATATAAAAAAAATCTTCCAGATAAATCTTGGCACGTGGGCATGACCACACGCTCCCTCGCTGTTGGAGCGGCAGATCAGAGAGTTGTGAGTGTCGGCTCAGGTGTTCATCTCTCTGGCTCCATAGCTCGAGGTCATTTTGTGTTGTACTTGATTTGATTAAATCTGCTTAGTTAATTCTCAAATATAATACCTGAGACGTTTTAGCGTTCAAATAAACATGTATTCATGAACAGAACCTCTGAGTACCTTCTGAAAAACTAGTGTCACGATCTTCTGAAAAAAAGTGCGTTTTGTGCAACTGTTAAGCGTTTGATCGTAGTTCAGTGGTGTTATGTGTTTTGCTTGTTGTCAGAATATCTTAATTTTTTTCATTAAATCCATTGGAAATGCCTGTATATTCTTGTATTATGTACAACGCAATCGAAAGATCAACAGACCAAAAACATTATTCATAATGGATTTTCTCGGTAAAATCCTTAATTCGTGTGAGTTAGGACATCCAGAACTCTAGAACATTTCGACTATCACTTGCATTGGCCTTATACGCTACGTGTTATAAATTCTTCACAGGAAAGTCCAATAAAAGATCAGAACATCAGTCAATAAAGACGAGACGTTTGGAGTGGAAGAATACCTGTCCAGCTCTGGCTTCGACCACCACCAAAGTGCGCATGGACCTTCGCTCCAGTGGAGAACGTGTACGCGTGAGGCTATTTTTGAACGTGTCAATTAGAGCGTAACACTTCACGCTCTGAAGCAAGACAGAAGTTGGAGGACTTTGCTGTGCACTCAATGCGTCCAGTCCGGAGTGGATGATCACCTCAACGGGGGAAGGTAAGTCAAAAATTATCCCTCGTTTCTTGTTAAACTGGTTTGTCTACTTGAAGCTCTGTCACTTTTATTGCTAGTTATCTCGTTTATTATTTAATTATTTTTGGTTTTAATTTATTTCTCTGGTCTTACTTTTTTCACTTGGTCTTTTTTAATTTATTTACAATTTATTTTTTTCATGAAACATTGAATTCAGATGCGCTTTGAAATACGGGACATCCATTGCAGAGCTATAGCTCGTACGGACATTTTCTCTGCTATAAATATAAAATTGCTATGAATTTCATTTATTGCTTGTGCAGCTTTACGCGGTGTTTTAAACTGTCACCGTACCATGTTTGTCTTTATGGTGATATCAGCAATTTCAAGAATTTGAATCGCAGCAATTAATTCATTTCGTTCATTGAGCCAAATTCACATTAGTTTTCGGGACAGTCTAAAGTGATCTCGGATGAAGATTACTCAAATCCAGACATTTTTCACTTCCTCCTGTGAATCTTCATGAAGTTCCATCGGGAACAATCAGAAGAAAACAATCGGGTCCAAACTGTTGAACAATAGTGGCTACAGTGAATCCCTTATTCTAGAGAGATTCATGAGCTGATTAGGATTCACTGCATCCCAAGGTGAGATTGGAGCTGCTATAATACTGCGTTCTTTAGGGTGCTTGGAACTATACGTCGTACACACAAAGTTTGTTCAACAACTAGAGTATTGGACGAAAAACTCACGCAACAATAATCTCTGCTTGGAGATAATATGTACCTAAGTCGTCACGTCACATTCATTTGCTAGAAGCTCTGCATGTAATTTAATACAGAAGACGCTTGTAATTTTTTGTGTGACGAATTCGTCACACTCGGGTGCAAAGGGTTAACCTGTTAACCATCGGAGCGATTGCCATCGTAAATAGGGAAAACCATGCGACGACGAATAATGAAATTTCTGTTTTTCACATAGAATGCATAACATGGACTAGGTAAACATATTACTGACGAAAGTTTTCAAATTTAAAAAGGATTAAAACCCTTTTCAACTGGCTACTGCAGATGCCGTCAGTGATAGGGAATATGCAACGCACCACGGGACGTAACTGGACACTGACAGTTACCACGTTAATTGCTCGGGTGCTAAAATGACTTGCAACACTCCCACTACAGCGTTCATATGAGTTCGGTAATATTTACTTTCATTATACCATGACCAGAAACGGAATGATTTTTGAATTTTCATTTGCATACCAAATAATATTATCCATAGAGGTAGTTTAAAATATCAGCGGTGACCACACTGTAATTATATCAACCAATGACTTGATTGCCTGATACAATTGCCTAGCTGATCGGTTGATTCGGTACTGTCTCATTTGGAGACTTTGTAAAATTAAATTCTACAACGAAGTTTGAATATTATTCTCATAGTTATAGTTTTCTCATTTTTTTAATACTCAACATCGCATAGCGACACATGAGCTCCCTGTCATCAGGCCAATAATGGTGCCAGATTTGGGGCTTGCAGTGGTGTCAGATGTAATATGAGCGCTGCTATCCCTGTCGAGGTCATTCAGATCAATTTCTAACACGTTGGCTACGATGCTGAAGTTCAATATTAAACTCAAATTTCAAGTCAAACTTTTTCAACCATTCTATAAATACCAAACATTAACTGGGTCTATGAAACACCATTAATTTTAAAAGATAATTACAATTTTTTCACAAAACCCATCAATGAGTTGTATTGCAGTCAACGTGCTAACCTTGTTGATTTAGATGGAAATTTTTTGTTGAAACCCGATGCAATTTTTGATCTTTGACCAAAACGGCGTAACTTTGGTCTTGAATACTCACCTGGGTTTCGAAGTATATACCTACCCATCCCCTTAGGAAAATACACTTTTGCATCTATGGGAATTAGCGCTCTGACGGAGAGAAATGTGAGGTCCCGAGCTGAGGGTTAGGTAAGCTTTCTCTTTGTTGATACAGAATAGGTTCTTTGTTTTGTTACAGATCATCTTTTATCGGTTCACTACAGTTCTGTTTTTCAGTCCTGACTACTTTCTTTTACAACATCATATTTCATAAATTTCGTTTTCAACTCACTATTTCTATGCGCAAGGTACACACTAATTGTGTGGGAGCACCCTTTGAGCGTCTGTTCCCCGTTCTCTTAACTCCACACTTAACGGTGCCGACATCTTTCTGCTTTTTGGGACACTTTAATTGTGGTTACATAACTACTACACGCCTTTTCTCAATGACAGACACTGCGCGAAAATATTATTTATTATTAATATAATATTGTATTGTTGTTAGTACATTTCTTTTTCTATCACATTCACGCATGAAAATAATATTAACTAGTGAAAAAATGACGGTGAACAATATTTTCCTGAAATGAAACTTCAAGAAAGATGTGGCAAGACAAACTGGATCTTCAAGACAAACAAATACATCCATCCTAATAATACCTGCGCTAAAAATATTCTTGTACATGTACACTAGTGAAACTCGTATCACTGATACGGTGATTCAGCATCCTTATCAGCGTGACAGAGAGACGGACCAAATAAACAAGCAGTAACTGTACATTATTATTTTTTTCTTAGTGCATAAAACTCTCCACAAATGTAATGTGTTTCATGAGAGTTCCATTTTAATAACATAAGAGAAACTAAAAATATGTATGAATTTATTTATTTTATACTTAAGGAAACACGTGGCGTTTCATTATGTGTATATGGGATGGTGATTAAAGGGGACATTCAAGCGATTTTTAATTTTTGATACGATTGTCCTGAAATTTATCCAGTAGATGTAATTTTTGAAAAAAACATATTTTACATCTGTAACTTTTTCGATTTTGGCTTTAGTTTTTTGAGAAAATTTGAAATATTCGATTTTATGTTATTTTAACGGGTATTTCAAAAGCATAGTAGTCAATGAGCTTTCATAATAGAAAAAATTAAAAAACAGTTTTGAAATCCTTGTAAAATTTCAAACAAAGTTATGAAGCCTTATTTTCTAATTTTTTTCTTTTCGAAATGTGATTTTCGATCACAAACTAAAATATTCACAAATTTTTGTTTCGAACTGTGATAAAAAATGGAATGTATAAATTGGGAAATTTGGCTGCATCATTTTGCTAGAAATGTTCCAAGGATTCCAAAACTGTTTTTAAATTTGATCTAGAATGAAAAATCATTGAATTCTATTCATTTTTATGTTGAAAATTAGGTTTTTACGAAAAATGCAAAAAGCGCTAATTTTGTGGTGAAGTGTGATATAATACATTTTTTACTTGAATGCTGTATTTATGTTGTATTATCTAAAAAAATATGCATGCATAATTTCATATTTTCACTGTAAATCGCGTATCACATGTATAAATTATATAAATGAAATACAGTTCTTAATTTTTTGGGCACATGATAAATTTTTCCTTGTAGACTGATTCTCCTGAAATAGACCAGTATACGTAATTTAAATAAAATATTTTGGTCGTGTAATTTTTTCGCTTTTGGCCTTAGCTTTTGAGAAATTGAGAAATGTTTGTTTATTATATCATTTATTCGGACATTTCAAAAGATTAGAAGTCAATGAGTTTTCATGCTAAAGCAAAACCAAAGACATTTTTGAATTTCTTGAAACATTTATAACAATCTAGCGAGGTCAGATTTTTCATTTTCTTATTCATTTCTTTGTATGTTATGTAAGGGTCATAATTCATCATTTTTGGCCCCCATCCCCCTTTAGAACCCTCTTGGGAAGGGGTTCTAGCATTCGTGGCCCCATAAAATTTTAGGGCACAATAACCCACCAGTGAACCACCTAGGAATCTATTTCAACAAAAAAATGGCTAATTTGACCAAAAATCACTGGGATGTTCCCCTTTAAGTTAATGGTCATTAATAAAAGAGTGTTTTTTAGTGACCCACCCTGAATAGGGCCATTAAGTATTTCTGCCTTTCGGTACCTGTGCAGCTAGAGTGAGGTGGTCTCTAATTACATTTGGTCATGCTCTGCGCGTGCGCAAAATTTTAAGACACTCACGGTGATGTGCAACGAGCCTGGATGGTGTCACCATGTTTATTCAGACTCAAAGTTTAACGAAATACTCTGGACACCACGACTTGGGGATGTTGAAATTAACACACAATACAACCAAGGAGCAGTTAGTTATTAGAGACGCATGTATGGCAAATTTGTTTGTTTTTTCTTAAAGACTTTTACAGCTTTGCTCGTTATCATACGTGGAGGTACTCTAACGCGAGGTAAAGCTGGAAAATTATTGCACGTAACTCTTACGTCAAGTCGGTTTTTAACAGCCAATTTGAGTTTATGCATCGCTGAATTCAACTTTTAAGATTACATTTAAAATTTAAAAGTATTTTTGAAGAGGAAATTCAGTTTATTCCTCTTATTTGTTTATCTTTGGTAACTGAGACACGGAATGTGAAATGAAAGTGGGAATGTTTAGTGGAAAATTACGCACTTCATTAATTCATTACAAGATGAGAACAAGGAAAGAGGCAACTGACCACTCAATTCATTCTGAATTAGACAAAAAAATACAAAAATTGACGATCATTTTTTTGCAGAATTCAAAACAAAAGTTCCTAAAGAATTAATACGTTCAAAAGTGCATTTTTCCGTTTTTAAGAAACCAAAACTCCTACCTCAAGAAGAGGAGTTGTCGAGATAGTGATGCGCTTGTAAGAAGACCAGCGACTGTCCTGTACCGACTGAAAAGACACAAAATTGATTAGTTTAGATTCCTGTTTCATTATGACGAAGTTGCCACTTTAACATCCACAAATGCATCTTAATAAGGTGATACTACCCTTTTCATGCCAACAAATGTATTTTATTATAATGATAATGCCACTTTTTGACCGTGAATGCATTTTACAAAAGTGATACTACCGCTTTGATGTCAATAAATGTACTTTATGAAAATAAGGCCACTTTTATGTCCTTGAATGTTTTTATTAAAGTGGTATAATCATGTTAATGTAGCTCGCCACACACTGACTGCGTAGATGAAGCTAAAGCGTCGAGGTCGAGCGGTGACAGTATAGGGAAAATGTCAACAGTGTCATATTTTCTCGAGTGCTGAGCGAGTTCAATAGATTTGAAGGTTAGAAAGACTTGGAAGATTTGTAGAATTAGAAACTTTATGGGTAAAAAGAGAGTATTAGTTTTTCTAAATAAAAAGTTTAATTTTTTTTAAAAAACGAGCCTGGATAGTGTCACCATGTTAATTCATTTTTTTTAAATTAAAGCTTTTGAAATCAAAAGTTTTACGGCAGCGAATGTGCAATGACATCAATGTTTGTACCTAGGTATGGTGAAATTAGATACTCTAGTGGTCAGATAGAAGGAATTTTGAACATTGACATCAGAAAAGGTATTTAAAATGAAAAACCATTATATCAAAGCACATTAATAGCTAACATGTTTCCACAGAAGGATAACCTTGTAAAAATTATTCCAAAAGCAGAATTGAAATCAAATTGATATTTTTGCTTCAATTTTTTTTAAATTACGAGCTTTTTCATCAATAAAGGAATTAGAAGCTTTTCTAAACATTAATCTTTACGTACTGAATACTTTATTCAAGAGTAGTAAAACAGTGCACTGAAAAAATTAAATTTTTTAAGAATTATATACCTCTAATTTGAGCATAAAACATAGAAAAGTTGAAAGATTATTGCACCGTTCAACTTTTGATAAGAAACTGACGAGACAATGAACTAAACTGTTGACATCGGAGTAAAAACTTATAACATTAGTAACTATAGTGTCATTTAGACTATTGATATGTACTACTCACATGCATAAACATGTGTCGTTTCAAATTCATGTGCAAAAAGAACCGCACACTGCGAATTTGGTATCGTTATTCAAAAACTTTCTGTTCAACTTCATGCATACATATTTTTTCAAGAGTAATATTCAGTACGGCCCAAGAGTCAGTGTACATGTATAAATAAATCCCTTTTAGATGTTAGATAAGTTAGTTCCAGCCTCCCTCAGCATAACAAAAGTTTTCCAAAGGGAGGAAAGATGAAGGCTCCATTTAGTATGGAGTTGTGAAAGCGAGAAATTTATGAACAAAATGTGTTCCCTGAGCATAAAAACACTAAAGTTAGGAAATACGTTTCTGAAACAAGCGAAAGTCGTAGAAAAACGTGTTTGGTGCGGAAAAACAGGACAGCAGTTAACGTAAATAGAAACGTCCGCTCGGAAACAAAAAATATTTTATTTAAACAAAAAGATAACGTGTTTAGCTTCAATCTCGGGACCTCACATTTTCCCCATGTGAGCTTTAATTCCCATACATGCGCCTGTATCCCTCGCACGGGGAAAAGAATTACTACGAAATCATTTATATATGAAATAGCCGTGATAGTCAGACGAAACTATGAAATTAGCAAATAATCTGTTCACTGCTTAGTGTCCCACCGGTGGTCACTGAGTGGATTTCTATAGCGCACGCGACCCACTAGTGGCCACAAACTGAAGTATCACAATTACTTGAAAATAAAATGAAGACACGTTTCGATAAAAATTCGGTTCATTTCCATGCAAAATATTGAAATGAGTTAATTATTGAACTTCAGTTTAGCCCACCGCAGTCAACATGTTAATGGCACAAAAAATAACACACCCGTACAACATATACATTGTGTAACATGAAGATAACTGAACCAAAATAATAATGAACGGGTTGTAAGTAGCAGAAGGTTGTTGGTTAGGTCGTAAGTTGCAGAATAGGGAAATCAATTTAATGCATGAATACATTTTTATCCTTCCTAAGACATATGACAAATACAATTGAAGGATACATTTCACCTGGTTCGAGTATAATAACTTGTTTCTTAAAGAGGTCGCGAAACATGAAATCTCATTCATTGATACTAGTACGTAAGTGAGCAATTTACCCATTGGTACACATGGGGCCCTGTAAGCAGGGAACGTGTTAGACTTTGCGCTAGGTGTGAACCATAGTTTCCATTTCACGGAACTGCACCATTTACGTACTTATTTTTCCATTTTTTGTAATTTCACGTATTAAATTAATTAGCCTTGTGTACCATTGTGTACTTGGTCACTATAAGTGAAAAATTAACCGCTTCACGTGATAACTTGACCACTGCACGTGATAAATTCACCTCTGTTGTGATAACTTGACCATTGTTGTGGTAACTAATACGTCAACAACACATTTACGCACTTGTTTTTCTTAAGTTGATAATTCCACATATGAAATTAATTTAGAACTATCTATCAAAACATACATGCAATTATTGCTCTGATATCAGTTATTTGTCGCCTGAAATTTTTTTAATCTGTGTATTAACATGAAAAATACAATTGCACGATAGCATTTTACCTCGTATGGTAAAAGTTATTCTTTGAAAAGATAGCGAAACAGATAAAAAAGTCTTTCATTTATACCTGTACGTACATGAGCAATTTACCTGTGGTACACATGTGGCCCGGTACGCGGGGAACGTGTTATATTAGAGCTGAATATCGAACATTCTAGAACAAATGATGCAACTAATCGATTTTAGAAATTTTGTTGCCTTCATCATGGTAATTACATCGAAATAAACAACTTTTCTTCCAAGCCCTTTTTGGGGCAAATGAGTATTTAACGAGTTATAGCGGTAAATGACTTACTGTAACTCTAGTGTTTGAAGCGGGAAGAAATTTTTCTGAAAGGAAGACTACAAAGGACTCTCCCTTCCGACGCGCTCGAATGATCGAGCGCATTCCAGCCATCAAAGACGAAAATTAACATACCGCTATAACTCGTTAAATACTCGTTTGTCCCAAAAAGTGCTTAGAAGAAAAATAGTTTATTTTGATGTAATTACCATGATTCAGGCAACAAAATTTCAAAAATCGGTTAGTTGCATATCCTCAACATTTACCAAATATTTCATTCCAACAAAAAGAAGGCCTACCTAACTCTCAGCTCGGGACTGAAGTTTATCAAACTACAATCTATCGTACACTCACACTATCCCATCTCGCCTATTGTGAAAAGGGAAGATTTCTCATTCGTTTCCTGGTTGTTGAGCAAAATGAAGTATTTATCTCCTACCTTTTCTTTAGCTACTTGTGTGCAATTAATTAATTCCAAACCCTTTTTGGACTCGCGCGCTGCTTCAAATCCGTTCACCATTAATTTTTTTGTGTTCCATGCATTAATTACATTTCCAGACCTGATATCTTCAACTTGTAATTTATTATTCAACCAGTATCAAATAATTCTTATGAAACCCTAAATTCAATTCCCTAAACACAGTATGATACTTGCTCCCCAGGACACATTTAATCCCTCATTGGTATTGCAGGCACGCGATTGGCCGAGACAATGCAGGTGGGGTATTTTTATTCGTCTCTGATTGGCCCTCAGGCCTCCACCAGGAATGTTCAAGCCAATAAATTTTACTTTCTAACGTAAATTTCAAACTTGCATTGCCACGTTGGGGTTCGGACTCAAGTTGAGGTGCTTGAAGACAAAAACATTGAAAGTTACAAAAGTGATTTCCTGATTACCGCACATAGTAACCACAAGTGGAAAATTAACCCCCACACGGGATAAATTCACCACTTCACGCGATAACTTGACCACTGCATGTGATAACTTTACTTCTGTTTGATAATGCTCGTGCTCGATAATGTCACGACAGCTTTGGTAAACCGATGTTGACGCGAGTCACGCACAAGGGAACCGCACATCCCAGAACGAAATATGAAAGACGCAAAGATTGACCGCAAAACGCTGATATTGGGTCTCATAAGTTTTGGAGGGCGCACGCCACGGCTGTGGTGGTGATGGTGGTGATGGTAAGATGTGTGTGGTCACCACCATCTTCCTGAAGCCATCTTCAAGATGAGAGCACACAAACGGCACTGTATACCGATTCGGTTAAAACAAAAAATAGTTCTGTTTGTATTGTTTTACTTTTCCTCATAGCCGTTCAAAACGTGGGCATTTGATCTGCTCCACCCAGTAAAAATTAGTTGGTATTCTTCAAGTTTTGCCTCAAGACTTGGAACCCAACGCCATGTTTTTCGATTTCTTCCTCCTGTGGAATTTTCTTCGGAGAAAATACTGTTGCTTGCTAGTGGTACAAACATAAGGGACAGAAATCGCTTAAATTATGTTAGATAAGTTAGTTTATGCCTTTCTAACCGCAGTAAACAGGTTCCGAAAATAGGAAGGAGGTAAGCACAAATTAGAATGGAATTTAGAAAAAAGGAGATCTATGCACAACGTGTGTTCCCACCCAAGATCTCCTGCATATAGAAACTGCAACTTTTGAAATAAGTTTGAAATTCAAGAACGAGGTAGACTCTGCTGAAAAAGTGGACTGCAATGAACCGAGGAAAACACGGTCCGTAACGAAACAAAAACCTACTATATTTTAACGAAGGAAGGCCTACCTAACCTCTAGCTCGGGACTTCACATCTTCCCTCTGCGAGAGCTAATTCCAATAGATACAGTTGTTGTTTCCATCTGTAGAACTACAATAGCTGTATGTCTAGTGATCAACTATCGAAAAAATAAAATGTGGATGATGTAAAATGACAGGTTGAAAAAGTATGTATTAACTGTCGAAAAAATTACAAAAATATCATCGGCCAAAAATGTTTGGTACATCACATCGGACTCTGTGAATGAAGAGTAAACTTATCACGCACTTTCTGCGCTAGATACCGCATAAAAATGTGGACTTTCTTTAAACGGAGATCGCGATCCAAGTTTCATTCCAAACCAGCATCTCACAAGTGTGGGAAGAATTTCGTAACAAATGTAAGAATTCAAACTCGAAAACAATGCTTGTGTTAAAAAAGTGGATGTCTTAGGCTTGAAAATACAGGTCTGCCGCTCTACGTCATTGAGAGTCATTTTAAAAACCGCTTTTTACTCTCATCATAAGCGTTCTTTGAGCACCAAATTGCAAGCCTAAAATGCTGAAAAATACAATGTCATTACGAAATGTAAAATAAGAAGATTTCACCGTACCCACCAAAATGAAGATAAGTGTTACGGGAGTGAGATATCAGCAGTGTTTTGCAGCAAGGTGAATTAGGTGATGGAGATGAAAATCAAAAGACAATAAAGCTTCCTAAACATTCATCGGTCCCGTGCTTTTTCTCCTTCGATGTGCCTTCATGACAGTTGATCTTTCTTTCAACTGAGTTTGTAGGAGTTTTCCGGTGAATTTTGTAATCTGTCTTCTGGAAATGCTGTGACTGGAGCAACTTCTTCTCTAGAATGAAGAGAGGCTAAAATTTTCCAAAGACGTGATTTTCAAGAACATTATCAAAATTCTTACTTCAACACGTTCACCGCAACGGGTTAAACAGAAGTTCAATGTACAATGCAAATTTGCAGCCAATTGTATCTAGTAATTTTTTTTTAACAGCAAACATTAACTGGATTGCGCTTTCATTTATATTTGATAAAGTTTTTATAAAAATTCGGTTTGTTTTTATAAAAATAAAAAAATGTTTCATAAAAATTGGTCGGTCAGCAGCATTATGAAAATTTCCTCCGGTAGACAGGTGGCTCACATAGCAGTCAAAGCGTCAAGGACACAACTCGTGAAGATAAATTTCCCAAGCGAATACTTCACGGTGGTTCATCTTCAGTCCCCAATGTTTATACTTGAAAGGGTCAAATAGTTAGATCTCGCATCACTGGCCATTTAGCAGCTGCAATGCCCTCCGTTCGCATAGGTGTGACTCTTCAGCAATACCCAGTGCTGAAGTTTACTGGAGTTTACTCACACTATTGTGAGTATTGTAGTTTACTCACACTATTCGTGCTACTTGTTGAAGTAACCTTCTACTGTTCTACTTTTTATTCGTGTTATTTGTTCCAGTGACATGACACCGTCTCGATGCTGCCTTGAATTCCTTTCATCTTCCGTATTTGCAAACTCAGTAACTTTGATAACATTTTCTTATGGTAGAGGATCCATTATGTGCACCGAAGATGTACATTACCCTTTCTTTGAATCCCTCTCTTCCTTTTCTTGTAGCGCATGACGTAGCCTAACAACTTCTTTTTCCATCAGGTATATCTAGTTCGGTAAATGTTTACGGCAGACACTAATCGCGAGTGACGCCATGGCTGCCCTGATGTGTACTTATCATTTGCGTTGCGTAATCGAATTATTTAAGAACAGTCGGTAAATTTATAGAAAAGAATGATAAAGCAATTACATTTCCAGGTTAGTAAAATCGTTTAAATAAAATAACATAAGCTAAGCTACCCAACCTAACGTATCTTATAACGTTCATTCCAGCTATGAAAAACGAAAATTAAAATACCGCTATGGCTCGTTAAGTACGAATTTACGGCGAAAAGTGCATGGAAGAAAAGTTGTTTATTTCAATCTCATTATCATTATACAAGCAACAGAAATTGAAAAATCGATTAGTGTCCGGTGGTAAACAAAAACCTCTAGTTTTACTTTTATATATCTTTCTCAAATTTAAAAGTTCCTGCTGTAATTCGCTACATTGTTGAGTTTATGCGATGTGTGCCTTGTGTTGAGTAGAAGGCCAACAAGCGCTCGATAAATAATTTAAAACATTTAACTTTGCAGAAGCAGTAGTCAAAACACATGAACCACAAGTGTAGGCACCTTAATAGTTGAAAATAAAAGAATTCCTAAAAAACCTACAAGAAAACTGGTAAAACAACAATTTTAAACACTACTTGAACAACAACAAATACGTGAAATACGCATTCAGTTCAAGTTTATCAGGGTTCATCATTCAATTACCCTGAAATTTTGCACTCTTTTGATTACAGAGGATAAAAAAGAACATGGTGCGTAGTTCAGAATGCCTCAAAAAGTTAGCATTAACCTTTCAACATCAGAATTTTTGTCCTCACGCCACGGTTATCACAACCACCGCCATTTGAGAGTCACTGACATCAGGTTGTCACCGATATCAGGTCGGAAAAAAACTGCCCCTCGGCAGTGAACTTCTCAAAAGACCTTAGGGAACAAATTTCATAAGCAATACAATATTTTCCTATAATTACAAAAAGTCGATTCTTTGGAAAACTCCTGAGTACGATGAAAAGGAGAACAAATGTTGAACGGTACAGTTTTATAATTCATTGTACGAATTGTTAGTTTTTGGAGAGGACCGTATAGTTCTCAAGACGATAAACGGTTAAGAATGAGTTGCTATTCCTGATCAGATGTGACATGAACCTTATGCTGCACAAATTAAACTCCAATCCCAAGCAAACGAAAGCAGTCGAGGGCTGTTAGAAGTGCATCCCCAATTTCCAGCAAACTTATTTACACGATCCCCCACGATTTTTAGCCACCAAAGTAGCGCCTTGAGCACTCACTGGACAGGTATAGCCTCAGGAGGGCGGCTAAAAAAGTAGTTGTTCCGGTGAAAAAGTTGAACTAAGAATAAGATACGACTGTAGGGTCTCAAACTTATTAGTTTTTGCGAGCGGATGAGCTACAATACAGAAATTTACGCTCAGTAACGTAGGTTAGAAGGCCGCGCGACAGGCACGGAAAGCGACGCCGGCTTAGCGAGCTCTGGGTTGTTCGTTGCATCCCAATGAGAAGCTGGGATGCGCTGGGCATCCCAATGAGGAGTTGAGGCGTCTGTGTGGTGCATCCCGGCCAGTGGCGTGCGTTGTAATGCATCCCTACGCAGCAACCTTGTTTGCAGTGCACCGTTCCAACATCCCTAACGGGTTGGCTGAATCCCTGCGGGGATGGTTGCGTCCCTGTGGGTATGGTTGCATCCCTCCGGGGATGGTTGCATGCCTGTGGGGATGGTTGCATCCCTGTGGGTATGGTTGCATCCCTGTGGGGATGGCTGCATCCCTGTGGGGTTAATTTCACAAAGCTGCATCCCAGTGTGGGCTGCAGAGGGTTGCATGCAAGTGGAACATAGTCATTATTTATAAGCAACTCATTATAACGTTTCCCGTAAAGGGACCCACCGGTGGTCACTGAGATTTTCATAATGATGCTGACCGACTTCTTGTCACTCACTCAATTTCCATAAATACTAAATGAAGGTGCGATCCAGATAATGTTTGCTGTTCTCAAAATCGCTAGGTACAATAGATTTTAATTTTGAATTGAAATTTGAACTTCAGTTTAACCTATGCCTGAAAACGTGTTAAAGTTGTAATCAGGCGGAGTTAAGGTAACTGAATAGTTTTTCAGCAGGAAACCACTCGAACATTCATGCTTTTCTTGCTCTTCTTCCGTGAAGTGGAATAAAATGGTACTGTGAACGTGAAAGAAGTTTACCGGTTAATTTTGGCTCGACATTTTCTACATTTATTTCCAATATTTAGAGTTTTTTCAATTCAATTTGATTCCTTTTCAAATAACATATGAGCTTCATTTTAATTCTATTCTGACGCTGTTCTCCTATAATCTACCGTTACCCCAACTCTAATTTAACTTTTTCACGCTATTTGAACTTAATCCTCGACATTCCATTTTATTTATAAATATTGTTGTGCACAGTGCGAATCAATGTATGTAGGTTGTGCTGGCAGTACATTGAGTCACAAGATTGCAGAGCATAGTGAATTATATTGTCGCACAGGTGGCATCCAAGGCACAATAGACGTAACAAGGTTGCGTCAAACCAGTTTTTTTCCGTTGACCGTGTCACAATGCTGACGTCATGGCACCGAGCCAATAGCAGCGCTCAGATTTCATCTGGCAACACTGCTAGCTTCAAATCTAGCTCCACTATTGGCCTAACGACATGTCGCAATGTTGACGTCATTTAGCGAGTTAGAAATGAAACCTTTCTATTGGCTAGGTGAACAAGAGGTATATTTTTCCCCATAGAAATGATTTTAACTTGTTTCCTCTACCATGATGTTAGGGTAACCTTCTCATTGAGCAGTCAGTACCCGTTATTTTCAACTGATTTTATGCAGCCCAAACAGCTAAGATGTGTATGTATTTTAAATATCAGCCATCTTTTTTTGTTCATGTTCCAGGTGAGTGTAGGAGTTATCCCGAAATATTCTTTTAAATCTTCAAATATTTTTCTTCACTCATGTTTTTGTTTTGTTTTTATTTTACTTGATTATTTACTGAAAAAGAAATATGCGTCATTAAGAGCTTTAATGAATTGACGACAAATGTTTTGAAGTTTTGCGTCATTGCCGTAATAGCTTGAGTTTGATTTCCTTCGTTTCATTGCGTTTTGTTACAATTTTTACGTAAAAAACTGCAACACTAATTTCATAATTCCGAGTACAGTTCCACGAAAAAATATTTTTTCGAACCCATTCATTAGCTTTCGAACAACCGTGCACTGGCGCACGCATTGTCAATATAAAATAAAATCAATAAATGAATTTTGTTGAAAATTACTCCCCATTGAAATAAAAACATTGAAGCGCCGCAACCTTTCATGAGTATATTTGAAATATACTACTTGTCAAGAATGTTAGTTTACGTCAGTGAGTGCTAGTGAATGTTAGTTTACGTCAGTGAGTGCTAGTGAATGTTAGTTTACGTCAGTGAGTGCTAGTGAATGTATCAGACATTATTGTAATAATAATTAATTGGTATGTATCGCTAAAACCTTGTTGCGCCTCGAAGCTCTAAGCGCATCATTAATTATATTATATTAAATGATTAGCTTGAAATTAATGAACAAAATAGTTTTAAAACCATAAATAGAATACTCATAATTGAACATCGAGAGACTTTGATTTGAGTTCACATTGATCACCGGTTCTTTAAATACAAATCTACGGTTTGTTTACACCAATGTTCAATACCTCGCGATTGATAAGGTGTTCGAGTCCGTGATTGCAAATTTCAACATTTATACAACTGAGTATTCTCATCGTTTGAAGACCGTTGGGATCATCGTTTCATTTCTCAAGTAACGGTGGCAGAGACATTGCAGTTTCCATACAAGAAATGAGAATGTTATAGTGTTACACTGACAATATGTATCTTCATTTCACAGACAACACTGACGATGACATATTCATTCCTCAGGCAAAACTGATAAAATTTCTACATCTCAAGCCATACTGACAATACCATTTTCATTGCTCAGGCAACACTGACAACATCATTTTTACATCCCAAGTCATACTGACAATACCATTTTCATTGCTCAGGCAACACTGACAACATCATTTTTACATCCCAAGTCATACTGACAATACCATTTTCATTGCTCAGGCAACACTGACAACATCATTTTTACATCCCAAGTCATACTGACAATACCATTTTCATTACTCAGGCAACACTGACAACATCATTTTTACATCCCAAGTCATACTGACAATACCATTTTCATTGCTCAGGCAACACTGACAACATCATTTTTACATCCCAAGTCATACTGACAATACCATTTTCATTGCTCAGGCAACACTGACAACATCATTTTTACATCCCAAGTCATACTGACAATACCATTTTCATTGCTCAGGCAACACTGACAACATCATTTTTACATCCCAAGTCATACTGACAATACCATTTTCATCGCTCAGGCAACACTGATAACATCATTTTTACATCCCAAGTCATACTGACAATACCATTTTCATTGCTCAGGCAACACTGATAACATCATTTTTACATCCCACGTCATACTGGCAATACCATTTTCATTGCTCAGGCAACACTGACAACATCATTTTTACATCCCAAGTCATACTGACAATACCATTTTCATTGCTCAGGCAACACTGACAACATCATTTTTACATCCCAAGTCATACTGACAATACCATTTTCATTGCTCAGGCAACACTGACAACATCATTTTTACATCCCAAGTCATACTGACAAAGATGTTCAGGTAACACCCAAGATAACTTCAGTTCGTATAAGCCAAACAATGGAAAATAAAACAATCATAATTAAAAATTGAGTCATCACTCATTCGAACTGATCAACAACTAGGGGCTCGTAGTTAACCTATAAAATAATAGTTCAAATTTATCACAAGTTTTTTAAATCTCGGAATGTTTGCTAACGAAATGGACTACCATAAAATAATAGTTAAAATTTATCACAATCGCTATAAAATCATGGAATGTTTGCTAACGGAATGGACTTCTCGAGAGCGAGTGTAGAATTTAATTTTAACTAGTTCAAATTAAGGTCCATTGGTAAGTATACAAATTAACTAGATCAAATTAAGTAGCATAGTTTCGTAGTTAATTTACGAAGTTTCAAATTAGGTACCATAATTAAGTAGGCGAGTTAACTACTTCAAATTAAGCTCCATAGTTAAGTAGACAGGTTAACTAGTTTAATAAGCTCCATAGTTAAGTATATAGGTTAACTAGTTCAAATTAAGCGCCATAGTCAAGTATACAGGTTAACTAGTTCAAATTAAGCTCCATAGTTAAGTAGACAGCTTAACTAGTTCAAATAAAGCTCCATAGTTAAGTAGACAGCTTAACTAGTTCAAATTAAGCTCCATAGTTAAGTAGACAGCTTAACTAGTTCAAACTAAGCTCCATGGTTAAGTAGACAAGTCAACTAATTAAAATTAAGCTCCTTAGCTAAGTAGACAGGTTAACTGGTTCAAACTAAGTTCGATAGTTAAGTAGACATATTAAGTAGTTAAAGTTTAGAACCATAGTTTGGTAGTTAAGTTACGAAGTTTCATATTAAGTACTATAGTTAAGTAGATATATTAAAAAGTCTTAAATTAAGTGCCATGGTTAAGAAGATAAGTTAAGTAGCATCCAATTACGTGTGTTGTTCCAAGTGAACTGCCTTCATCAATATAAACTTTATTAATCTTCTAACCGTACTATTCATTAGTTGATTATTTCGTGTTAATCGTTGACTTTAGTTGGAACTCAACATTTCACACTGATCAGTCTCAATTTTATCTTCGGAAACATTTTATGAGTTCAAATGAATGTTTAAGAATTACAATAACGAAAATATGTAGAAAGAAAACGCAAATTTTCGCGACGAAAACCTGCTTACAATTTGACTGCAATTATTTGTATTTTCTAGGGAATAATTAGAATAAAAACTCCTTAAATTTACCCCAGACTTGACCCAATATGCTGGGGTGGAAGACGACGGAGCCGCGAGCGGTGTTGCCGTCCCTGAAGGTAGTTTCCTTGTACTCCACAGCACCAACTTGTACAAAAACTTCCGCTAGATTTTTGAGCATCACTGGAACATAACGGTTTTTTTACTTCAATGTGAAGGTATTTTCTAATAAATCATAGTTAACATTGAAACATATTTATGGGTGAAGCTAAAACTTAACGGTTTTTGTACTTTAATGTGAAAGTATTTTTTAATAAATTATAGTTAAAAACGAAACATATTTTTGGGCATAGCTGAAACAAACCGGTTGTTCAATTTCAATATGAAGGTATTTTCCAACAAATAATAGAAATGATGAAAACGGTCATAAATTTCTGAGCGAAGTTAAAATACCAAGGCAATTATATTTAAATCTAAGGGTATTGATAAATAAATTGCTGATTAAACGGCTACAACTTTTTCAGCACAGCAGAAACAAAGGTTTTTTTATTTCAATATAAGAGTATTCTCTAGTAAAAAATACAATTGTTGATAACATGGGTACTAGTTTGAGCACCACTAAAACATAAGTTATTACATTCCAAATTGAGGCAAGGTATATTTAATGATACAATTGTTGATCAGACCGTCACTGCATCAGCAAAACCGTGCTGTGACCGTGTGTCAATACACGCCACGTCTGACACACACACGCCACGTCTGACACAATCACGTGCAACTGACCTGCCACGCCGCCACGTGCTGCGTCACCACACGCGGGCACGCGCTGAAATGTAAAAGTAAATATCAAACGACTAAATAAAATTGCAGCAAGTTTGTTTACGTCTTCATGGCTCATCAAGGCATTAAATATATTATTATTTTTGGCTTATAGTGGTGAACTGAACGAAGAATAAACGAGATAAGTACTAACTCAAGTTTGAATAATCGTTACAAACTCAATTATGAATGACTACAAACTCAAGTTTAAAAGATTACTAACTCAAGTTTGAATAATTACTTACCCAAGTTAGAATAATCATCACAAAATCAAGTTAGAATAATCATCACAAACTCAAGTTAGAATAATCATTACAAACTTAACCTTGAGTAATCATTGTTCACTTAAGTTTGAATAATTATTAACTCAAGTTTGAACTTGACCTCATCGCCAAGTTAGTGTCCTAATGAAGATTTGATTAGATTGCTAAAGACGGAGTCATTCATTGGGCACAGTTGCGCTGAGTAATCTACCGCACGTCTTTGTGTAATTCGTCGGATAGCACTATAGTGTGGTGCTGGTGAAAGGTTAGATAAGATTTTAGTTTACGCTTCCCTAACCGCTAAAAAAAAAACGTTCCGAAGAGAGGAAGGTACCATTAAGTAGGGAGATGAGGGAACGCGAAATCTAATCCATGCTAAAATAAAAACAGTGAGTTGGAATAGAATAGAACTGAATCGCGAATAGAACTGAATCGCGAGTAGTTGAAATAGAATAGAAACAGTGTGTTGAGAAAGAAGTTTATCATACAAGAAAAAAGTTGAAGAAGAAAGTAGTTGGTACTGAAAGACAGGATAGCAGAGAACCGACAAAATGCGTTCCTCAACAAAACCAAAAAACATTTTTATTTCAACGAAAAGAACGCCTACCTAACTCTCAGCGCGGACCCTCACATTGTCCCCCTGGGAGCGCTAATTCCCATAGATACAATAGTTGCATCCCCCTGAGAGGCAGTGCTGCTAAAATCAAATGTAATTTTAGGAGACGTAATATTTTGAATAAAGCTGAAAAAACTGCATTCGCTCTGGACTTTCACAGCGCAGGTTGGTCTGTCACGAGACGTTAGGCTCCCCAATTACATGCTGAGGATATTTTTGAGAACCAATCTTTTCCCACAGCTTTCTTCGTAGCGTTCCTAAACGTTTTTCTATTATACATTACCTATAATTCTCATTTAAGTGTTATTATTATAACATTCCTGCGTACTCCTATCCTAATATTATATTAGCTATAGATCTATCGAAGTTGTCACGTCACAGCAGTCACGATGATATGTGATGTCTGTGTGCCCTGATCTTACGTCTGTTATCATTGCCTAAAGTTTTGTGCTGGAACACAAAGCTGTCTGGGATGCTACCTACGCCATACAAAGTTACCTATCAATCTATTTTTGACCAGGTTTTAATGATCGTTCGATAAATATTACTTCAACGACATCCTCCCTACTATATTCGTAATAAATGTAGAGACTTGTAAACCTGGGAACAAGTGAAAACAAAACAAACGAAACTCTAATGGCATTTTCCGTGGTCACTGGCTTGTTAGGCTTAGCCACCTTACTAAAGAAAGCCAAGTGTCCGCTGACAAGATAATAAGTTAGTTTATGACTCTCTTTTCACAACTAAGGTTTCCCAAAGAGAAAGTGGAGGAAGGGACCATTTGGGTTCGCGGAGTCCTTGCGCAAGGTTTGATCCCATACAAGATCCCTGCGCACAGAAACAGTGAGCTAGGAAAGAAGTTTTTGAAACAAGATTACAGCGGCAGAAGAAAGTAAAAGGTGCTGAAAAACAGGATAACAGTGAACTGAAAAAAGATGGTAATTTACAAAACAGAAAATATTAAAAAAATCCTACTTAATTCTCAGCTCGTGACCTCTCATTTTCCTTCTGGGAGAGAAATACATAAGATATTGCCTCCCATAGGTTGAGTACATCAATTTTAGGTCACTCTGTATTAAGCAAAAATATATATAGCTGTGATGACCGCATACCTCATAATTTTGTAGTTAACAATTGTTTAATAGAGCAATCGTTGAGAATGAGAAACTTGAAACTCATTTTTATACCCATGAATTAAATTGAAAAAATATGAAAAAGAAGTTTCTTAAAAAGAAGTTTCTTAAAAAGAAGTTTCTTAAAAAGAAGTTTCTGAAAAAGAAGTTTCTTAAAAAGAAGTTTCTTAAAAAGAAGCTTCTTAAAAAGAAGTTTCTTAAAAAGAAGCTTCTTAAAAAGAAGTTTCTTAAAAAGAAGTTTCTTAAAAAGAAGCTTCTTAAAAAGAAGTTTCTTAAAAAGAAGTTTCTAAAAATTAAGTTTCTTAAATTATTTGAAAAAATGAAGTTTCAGATTCATTTTAACACACATGAATGACCCAATGTTGAGAATGAATAACTCGTAACGCATTGTAACGCCCAGGAATTAAACCGGCATTGAAAATGAACAACTTTTATCATACTCGTTTTTGACGCCCACGAGTCAAAACGATGATGAGAATAAACAACCTGCGCGGAATCTTAACGCGTTTCCACAATTAAGACACATTCTCCAAATGCAGTATACTGACTCACGCACTTGGAACAACGAGAGGAGCTGATTTTTTTCTGTGTGTGACACTTCGAGCAGCAGGAGGAGCAGCTCTGTTGCTGTCGGTGTGTCGCCTTCATGCGGTCCGTGTGCCTGTGAAATGTCTAAATTTACTTTAACAAATGTACTTACAATCGTGGTCTTGCATTTGTACTTAGCACAAATGTAATTGTACGAATGAGCTTGTGCTAATGAGCTTGTGCCAATGAGCTTGTGCCAATGAGCTTGTGCAAATGAGCTTGTGCCAATGAGCTTGTGCTAATGAGCCTGTGCTAATGAGCTTGTGCTAATGAGCCTGTGCTAATGAGCCTGTGCTAATGAGCTTGTGCTAATGAGCTTGTGCAAATTAGCTTGTGCAAATTAGCTTGTGCTAATGAGCTTGTGCTAATGAGCTTTTGCTAATGAGCTTAAGCTAATGAGCATGTGCTAATGAGCTTGTGCTAATGAGCTTGTGCCAATGAGAATGTGCTAATGAGCTTATGCTAATGAGCTTGTTCTAATGAGCTTGTGCTAATGAGTTTGTGCTAATGAGCTTATGCTAATGAGCTCGCGCTAATGAGCTTGTGCTAATGAGCTTGTGCTAACGAGCTTGTGCTAACGAGCTTGTGCTAACGAGCTTGTGCTAATGAGCTTGTGCTAATGAGCTTGTGCTAATGAGCAAATTCGACAGTACACCTTCACAATACATCTACATAAATTACTTTCTACTTTCTAAAAAGTATTAAAAAATATAACACAAATAAGGATGTAATATATTGTATTCGTTATCAATGAGATTCGATTCTGAAACTCTTCAAGCATGCAGAGAAAGAATACATAGAACTGTATTGAATAAAAAAGAAATGGAACGAAATAGTGTAAATAAGTTTATCCACGAGTTGAATAGTGCAAGCAGCAATGACATAAACTTTCAACTCAGCCTCTCTACTCGGCCACACTCAACTCGGCCACACTCAACCCGGCCACACTCAACTCGGTCACACTCAACTCGGTCACACTCAACCCGGCCACAGTCAACCCGGCCACACTCAACCCGGCCACACTCAACCCGGCCACACTCAACCCGGCCACACTCAACCCGGCCACACTCAACCCGGCCACACTCAACCCGGCCACACTCAACTCGGCCACACTCAACCCGGCCACAGTCAACCCGGCCACACTCAACCCGGCCACAGTCAACCCGGCCACACTCAACTCGGTCACACTCAACCCGGCCACACTCAACCCGGCCACAGTCAACTCGGCCACACTCAACTCGGTCACACTCAACCCGGCCACAGTCAACCCGGCCACACTCAACCCGGCCACACTCAACCCGGCCACACTCAACCCGGCCACACTCAACCCGGCCACACTCAACCCGGCCACACTCAACCCGGCCACACTCAACTCGGCCACACTCAACTCGGCCACACTCAACCCGGCCACAGTCAACCCGGCCACACTCAACCCGGCCACAGTCAACCCGGCCACACTCAACTCGGCCACACTCAACCCGGCCACAGTCAACCCGGCCACAGTCAACCCGGCCACAGTCAACCCGGCCACAGTCAACCCGGCCACAGTCAACCCGGCCACACTCAACCCGGCCACAGTCAACCCGGCCACAGTCAACTCGGCCACAGTCAACTCGGCCACACTCAACTCGGCCACACTCAACCCGGCCACAGTCAACCCGGCCACACTCAACTCGGCCACACTCAACTCGGCCACACTCAACCCGGCCACAGTCAACCCGGCCACACTCAACTCGGCCACACTCAACCCGGCCACACTCAACTCGGCCACACTCAACTCGGCCACACTCAACCCGGCCACACTCAACCCGGCCACACTCAACTCGGCCACACTCAACTCGGCCACACTCAACCCGGCCACACTCAACTCGGCCACACTCAACTCGGCCACACTCAACTCGGCCACACTCAACTCGGCCACACTTAACTCGGTCACACTCAACTCGGCCACACTCAACTCGGCCACACTCAACTCGGCCACACTCAACTCGGCCACACTCAACTCGGCCACACTCAACTCGGCCACACTTAACTCGGTCACACTCAACTCGGTCACACTCAACTCGGCCACACTCAACTCGGCCACACTCAACCAGAATTTCTGAGATTGCCGATTCCTAGTTTTTCTCTTGAACATTTTACAAAACTCACGCATTCTAGTTAACATATCCTGTGGAGGCTCAAATTATTTTCGAATGATAAATCTAGTTTCAGAATAAATTTAGAGGCCTCAAAATTAGCTTTCCGATTTTTGCTCTTTGCGGATTTCATAACTCACTTTTTCGAAAAACTTCTTTAAGCCCTCAAATGATGCGTTAAGTTTGCGTTCGTCGAAGATTTTCCAGTTCACGAAAATCGGGGGCAGCGACTCGTTATCTTTATTTTCTTTTCTTAATTCCATATTTTCTTCCGTTCTATCTTTCGCCTGTGCATCTGTTTCTTCCTCCGCTTCCTTTTTCTTCCCTGTTTTTTCTTCCTTCTCCTTTGACTTCTTCTCTTCTACTGCCTCATTTTCTTTTCCAGCTTTTTTCATGTCCTTCGCTTCTTCTAATTCTTCCTCCTCTTTCACCCGGTCCACTTCCTCTCTTTCCTCCGCTGGTGGAAGACTTGATTTACTAAATTGGACCACTGCGATCTTGGTGGAAGCTAGACGGGGTGGAGCGAAGTGATTCACTTCTTCCACCGTCAGATCTGAGCCTGGAAAATGTTTTATAAGAAATTCGAGCGTTATATTGAATTAATAAAAATGGCGTAAAAAATAGAGCGTTTTATTGAATTAATAAAAATGTCATCAAATTTCGAGCGTTGTATTGAATTAATAGAAATGCCTTTACCTCATGTATTTAATACTAAAATAAATGTGCACACAGATGGATATTTTTATGTATTTTTATATGCATTCTTGAATTGAATTAAAGAAGTAAAAAATTCACGGTATGACTGAAGATGAGCCTTCAAACTTATGATTTTTTCTAAGTAGTAACTAAATAGATTATATGAGCTAGTTAAGCGTTCCTAACCACAGCAACGGTGTTCACAAGAGAGATAAGAGTAAGGCACCATTTATGCAATGTGCAACCCTCGGTATTTTACCCAACCCTCTGTAGTCTATCCAATCCTCTGTATTCTATCCAACCCTCTGTATTCTATCCAACCCTCTGTATTCTATCCAACCCTCTGTATTCTATCCAATCCTCTGTATTCTATCCAACCCTCTGTATTCTATCCAATCCTCTATTCTATCCAATCCTTTGTATTCTATCCAATCCTTTGTATTATACCCCACCCTCTGTATTATACCCAACCCTTTGTATTATACCCAACCCTCGGTATTCTATCCAACCCACGGTACTTTATCACACTAGCTCGCTTACCGCGTTTCCGCCTGTTTTAGATAAAAAGTACCAGACTAGCCACATTGGTACCTGCAAAAGTACCCCTCGCGGCAGGGGATACACGCAGCTGTACCCGCAGCTCCCAGGCCTGGAGAGGGCGTACCCACCGCACCTGGTACAGGTCAGGGTACGTCATGTTCATGTGGACCTCTAACGGTCCGTCCTGGGGACAAAAAAGAAGAACAGTTTATTTTCAATAAATTTCAAACATGAAATGTTGAAACATTAGATTTTAAAATACCTTAACATTAATATCCTTAATTGATAATAAAATATAGTATCGTAATACCCATGTAAAGTGCTGAAACAAAAAATGATTGACAGAGAAGCACGGAGCGGGGAGTTAATGAGATTAGGTGTTAGTTAAAGCCTCCCTAATCGCAGCAAAGGCGTTCCAAAGAGAGAAAGGCACAATTTAGTATTTAGTTTGGAAAGAATTTCATGAAATGAGATTTAAGTTGAAGAATAAAGTAGTAGGTGCTGAAAAGGCCGGCAGGAACCGAAAAAGATGGTAAGTAAAAAAATTTCTTTTTCAACAGAAGGAAAGCCATCCTAATTTTTAGCTTGAGACCTCACATATTCCCCTAGCACCGCTAATTCCCATAGATAGGCAAGAGATAGACGTACCGCACTTGAGAGCGAGAATACTTTATTTCTATTGAAATACTTCCCTTTGATGCAAGTAACACTTCAATATTGAGTGCTTGATTTAATAATGTTGATAAATTTTTGCATGATTTCGAAAATTCTAAATTTATATAAAAATAACAATAGCAAGAATAAAAAATTAAGATGCAATCTAAAAAGTCAAAATAAAAATGTGAAATAATGCGATGCATTCGAAATGGAGCGGCGAGGCATTTCGGATTCAGTGTTTTTTTTTTAAATTTAGAACTTTCACTTACCTCCCTAACGAAAATTTTTGAAACGCTGAAGTGCACAGAAGGATGCTAAAAACGCTGAAGATTTCAGAAATTGAGCGAACATCTTAAAAAATTGCAATCGATTACAAGATAAAATTTTGGGAAAAATAAAAAGGATTGGTATGCAAAAAAAACAATGTTTTTCTCGATGCATCAGAAAAGGGGTAAACGAAAATGGCACGGAATTTCAAATAAAATGGAACGTAAAAAAAATTATAAAACTTCTGCACAATTTTTTTAAATGTGCAAAGTGTAATTGATATTACTGGGAATTACACACTATAGTAAACCTTCAACATTTTTGACACTATAAACAATATGAATGAAATAAATTTTTGATCGTGGAAACAATTACAGTTACAGCAGAGCGCAAAAAAATTATTCAATGCCAGCATCGCACAAATATCGCATCAAAAATGCCACATATAGCATTTTTGATTGCCTATGCAATATAACAACATTCAATGAACCAGTAAGCAACATTCAGTGAAAATACAGCAAAATAGAACTAACAAACTAGATTTTCTAAGTAAATAAAAAATTAAACATTGACGAGAAACTGACGGAAAAGTAGGCCAAATAAAAGTTCACAAGAAACTAACAGAAGTAGAAAAATATTAAAAATTTACGATAAACTAACGGAAAATGCAAAAAAATAACCATTGACGAGACACTAACATAAAAAAGAAAAAAATGAAAATTACGAGAAACTAACATAGAAATAAATCAAATTACATTACCTGGGCGTTGTAGAATGCAAAAGTTTTGGTGTAGCCAGAGAAGACGTTGGCCCCCCACGCCCCCCGTACCCCCATGGAAGTGCGCCCCCCCTCCAGCGTGACCGTCTCCCCCCCAGAACGGGGGTCTTGGTGGAATATTTCTGCACATTTGATGGAGGCCGCTGAGGTGAGCATGTGCACAATCAATGACGAACACAAAAAAATCTACACAAACATAAAATTGTGTTGAACAAAAGGCGTGAAACTGACACAAGATTTCATGTTTTCTTTTATGTTTTTTTTCTGAACCTGAGGGCTTTTTGGGGATCCTTCACCGACTTTCCGGGACACCCACAGACTCCCGAGGACTCCCGAGGACTCCCGAAGACTCCCGAAGACTCCCGAAGACTCCCGAGGACTCCCGAGGACTCCCGAGGACTCCCGAGGACTCCCGAGGACTCCCGAGGACTCCCGAGGACTCCCGAGGACTCCCGAGGACTCCCGAGGACTCCCGAGGACTCCCGAGGACTCCCGAGGACTCCCGAGGACTCCCGAGGACTCCCGAGGACTCCCGAGGACTCCCGAGGACTCCCAAGGACTCCCGAGGAATCCCGAGGACTTCCGAAGACTCCCGAGGACTCCCGAGGACTCCCGAGGACTCCCGAGGACTCCCGAGGACTCCCGAGGACTCCCGAGGACTCCCGAGGACTCCCGAGGACTCCCGAGGACTCCCGAGGACTCCCGAGGACTCCCGAGGACTCCCGAGGACTCCCGAGGACTCCCGAGGACTCCCGAGGACTCCCGAGGACTCCCGAGGACTCCCGAGGAATCCCGAGGACTCCCGAGGACTCCCGAGGACTCCCGAGGACGCTCGAGGACTCCCGAGGACTCCCGAGGACTCCCGAGGATGCTCGAGGACTCCCGAGGACTCTCAAGGACTCCCAAACGTCTTCGAGCAGCAGGATCCTACAGTCTCAGAGTTTTTCAATTTTTGACTCATTAGCTCTAATTGCCACTCATGCTCCCCTAGCATCAAAATCTGGCGCTAATAAAGCACTGATTGACGTAAGTAATTGCGCTTACTAACGTGAATGCGTTCACCAACTATCGTTAACACATGTACCAAGTCACGTTAGTACTCATATAATATTGAATTGTTTTGTATTCAATATTATTCTAGTATTACTATAGATATGGTTAATATTGAATACTATAGTATTCAATATTGTAGATCAAAATCAGACTCACGCTGCAGGTGGTAGTTGAAGGCTGGATGCGTGGGGCTGGAGGCGCTCTGCTCGATGACAGCCACCGTTGAATTAGACTCGAGGTTTTCTGTAGAGGTAAACTTCTTTAAGCACTTTGAACGTAATAGGTTAAACGGAAGTTCAATATCATACTCAAATTTTAATTTAATTGCAGGAATCAGTCTTGAAAATGGCTAACATTACCTGTATTTTTCTTTCATTTAGGTCTAATTAATTATGAATGTAAATTGGTTTGTGGATACCTGTCGGTCAGTAGCATTTTGAAAATCCTCTTCGTGGCGCAAGGGGCGGTCAAAGTGCTGATTTGTTCAAAAATTTAAACTGCTGTCAATCACATACCTTCCCACACCTTTATAGATAAGAGAACACATATTTACCTTAACACATGGACCCAATCATGCACTTAGTTACCCACATTTATGAAATCACGTCTCAAAATATGCTCACCCAGACCTAAAATAATTCATTCATGTAAAGAGCAGTGCAAAAAAATGCATGCATTTGACTATTCTTTTTGCACCTACTTAGGTAGGGAGGCTCAAACTAACTTGCTATTTAATTTTCATGCTCCCAAAACTCTGCGCTGTAGGCTATTTTGTGGCATACTCGAACTCCAGAATTGCCTTAATAAAGACTGGCAGCGAGGAATTTGATTTCCTGCATGAGTGATTGTGAAGGGTGGGGCAAAAAAAAAGGATCAAATCAATGCGGCCTTTTCGCGCCACCCTGTTCATACATACATACATATGCACATACATACTTACACATACATATTTGAACATATATATACACAACATATACATACACACATACATACCAACCTAAGATGGTCATGTTGCTATAGGAACAATACGCAGGGCTGGAGAAGTTGTGTCTCACCACAGACGCGACTCTCAGCAGCGACTGCAGGCCGAACACATGCGCAAGTCTCTCTTCCTCTTCTTCGCTTAGCATGTTTTCTTTTTGGTAGTCGTTGGAAATTTTCTGTCGTGATTCACTCCGGTGCTTATTCAAAATTATCGGCTCGGAGATTTTATTACCGTGGTCGGAGTTAGAGTTTAAAGGTACAGATTTTTCATCCCCGTCGAAACACTTTTGTCTGACTTCAGCATTTGCAAACCCTACCTTCCGAGAAACTTCCTCGTACTGAAACAATCCGATCACTGATTGACTGCTAGTGTTGATCGAACACGTACTTTTCTTAGAAATTTCCACGGTCCCGCTGTACTTCCTCCTATCGGAACAGGACTCGTTCACTTCACTCCACCGAGAGTGGAAGAGTAAGTTGAGGGGAGGAACAGCGGTGTAGCTCTCGGCGATGTTGAACGGCTCGTCCGCTGGCAGCCGCCGTGACCTGTAGACGATCAGACCCGATAAATGAGTGTCTAAAGTTTCAATAGGATTTTGGATAATCTTATAATTGGATGTTCACTTTACGCTCGCAACTGTAAGACAATCTAACTCTATAAATGCTTATGTTGCAATAGATTATTAAATAATCTTATTATTGGGCTTTGACTTTAAGTTTGCGACTTGCAGACGATGAAATCCTATAAATGCTCATGTCTGTTCCATTATGCAGGCTATTAGACATAAACTTATAATTGGGTGTTGACTTCACGTTCGCGATCTATAGACCATCAAACCGGATAAATGCTCATGTTTGAGATTTCATTAGGGTATTAGATAACCTTTTATTAAGCGTTGACTATACAGTCGCGACCTAAAGACGATCGAACCCGATAAATGTTCATGTCTAAGGTTTCATTAGGCTATTAGATTATGTTATTATTGGGTGTTGACTTTACGTTCGAAACCTGGAGGCGGTCAAACGGCAATCATTCGATGCTCGACGGGCAATCAATGGATACAGAATGAGGCTTAAAAATTTGATGCATTGGAAATTAGAATTAATCCAACGAAAATGAGTGTTTATGCTGCATTTCAAAAAGTAATGAATTAATTTTTAGTCAACACCGAACCTCACCTCGATTCAGACTCTGGTGCGGTTGACACTTTGGTGAAGATAACAGTCGAGTCACTGCCTTGAGTCAGAGTTAATGATGCTACCGAGAATCCTCGGGTCGGCGAGTCTTGAAAACTTGAGGGAAACTCCGAATCTTAGGACCCCAAAAATCGTAAAATCTTATAGTTACAAAACTTTGGAATTTAAAATATCCTTATTTTGAAATTTTAAAATCTGATAGGTTTCAACTTTTTAATCCTAATTTGGATAGTTGCACATTTTATAATTTTGAAACTTTAGTGTCTGATGGTGTTGAAGTTTTAAAATCTCATCTCTTAGGCATTTCTAAATTTGAAAATTTTCAAGTCCAAAAATCCTAATCTCGAAGCATCACAATCTCATAATTAAAGGCTTAATATGTTAAACATACAAAAATGATGCACTTAAACTTTTTCAACCACAAAGTCGAATATTTTTTGAATCTTATAACCCTAATTTGGAGAAGAAATTTCACAATTTAGAATATTAAAACCTCATAATTTGGAAACCCTAAATTTATCAAAAAATCAAAACATCAAAAAATCGAAAATAACCAAAACATACAACCATAATCTCATTAAAATAGTGTAATCGTAAACCTGAAGTGCTAGCAAATGTTTTTTGGAAGGAAGTTATATTAGATAAGTTTATTTTAGTATAAGCCTTCGAAACAACAAAAACAAAGTGGGGAATGATGAAAGCATCTTTTAGTATGGAGTTATGGAAATCAATGCTAAAGTTGTGTTTTCACACAACATTCTCCACACATGTGAACTGTGAATTAGAGAGGAAGTTTGTGGAACGAGATAAAATTTGGAGAAAAAAGTAATAAGTGCTGATAAATGGAACAACAGGGAACTGAAAAAAGATGGTCCTCACCCTATTCTTTTTCAACAAAACGAATGTCTAGCTAACTTTCAGCTCGGGGCCTCGCATTTTCCCTTTGGGAGCGCTAATTCCCCTACATACAATAGCTACTTCCCCATGAACAGCGCAAAATTACAACGTAAAATTACAATTTTTCTAAGCCGGTAAACTTCCTTTTACCCTCCAAGATGAACTCGGCAACGCTCTTTAGAAATTCTGAAACGTGGCCTCCATTCTCTCCAGATCTGTCCCCATCACAGTCACGACTAGGCGGTTGGTCGTGCTGCGTAGAGCTGGCAGAGCCGCCTTTAGGACACGCGTCTTCATCAAATTTCTGGCTTGAAGAGTGTGTGTCCGTGCGATACACAAGTTCGAAGTGCAATTCTGGTTCTTCAAGTTTCCATTCAGAAGACGTCAGCGGGAAGTTGTCGGAAATCCGGTGCTGAAATAGTTATTTTTCGACAAGTTTCTCACAGGTAACGATTTGGAGTTTTTATATACATACATTTAAATTAATCATCTACACAATCATTACACAATTATCTGTCACACAGCGTTGATGCATCGTTATTGTGATCAACATTTTGGAACTAAGCTAAAATTGTTATATTTTGAAAAATCTTTTGGTGGTAACTAATTGGAGTTTTTAGTTACATTTCCATTGCACTATAATCAATGTTGATTGTGCAAATTATTGTGCGTTGGTGCATCGTTACTGTAATCAGCAGCTCGTACCTATTACAGCTATGGTCATAACTGCGTTCCATTTGCTGATGTATTGATTGTATCCCAGAAATTGCGCACCATCAAGGTTTTTATAAAAATACTTATGTGTATACATAATTCTTGAGCTACGGGGCGGTATGTTGCCAAACATTAAAGCAATTGAACTCTTCCAAACTGAACTCTTCCAAACTGAACTCTTCCAAACTGAACTCTTCCAAACTGAACTCTTCCAAACTGAACTCTTCCAAACTGAACTCTTCCAAACTGAACTCTTCCAAACTGAACTCTTCCAAACTGAACTCTTCCAAACTGAACTCTTCCAAACTGAACTCTTCCAAACTGAACTCTTCCAAACTGAACTCTTCCAAACTGAACTCTTCCAAACTGAACTCTTCCAAATTGAACTCTTCCAAATTGAACTCTTCCAAATTGAACTCTTCCAAATTGAACTCTTCCAAATTGAACTCTTCCAAATTGAACTCTTCCAAATTGAACTCTTCCAAATTGAACTCTTCCAAATTGAACTCTTCCAAATTGAACTCTTCCAAATTGAACTCTTCCAAATTGAACTCTTCCAAATTGAACTCTTCCAAATTGAACTCTTCCAAATTGAACTCTTCCAAATTGAACTCTTCCAAATTGAACTCTTCCAAATTGAACTCTTCCAAATTGAACTCTTCCAAATTGAACTCTTCCAAATTGAACTCTTCCAAATTGAACTCTTCCAAATTGAACTCTTCCAAATTGAACTCTTCCAAATTGAACTCTTCCAAATTGAACTCTTCCAAATTGAACTCTTCCAAATTGAACTCTTCCAAATTGAACTCTTCCAAATTGAACTCTTCCAAATTGAACTCTTCCAAATTGAACTCTTCCAAATTGAACTCTTCCAAATTGAACTCTTCCAAATTGAACTCTTCCAAATTGAACTCTTCCAAATTGAACTCTTCCAAATTGAACTCTTCCAAATTGAACTCTTCCAAATTGAACTCTTCCAAATTGAACTCTTCCAAATTGAACTCTTCCAAATTGAACTCTTCCAAATTGAACTCTTCCAAATTGAACTCTTCCAAATTGAACTCTTCCAAATTGAACTCTTCCAAATTGAACTCTTCCAAATTGAACTCTTCCAAATTGAACTCTTCCAAATTGAACTCTTCCAAATTGAACTCTTCCAAATTGAACTCTTCCAAATTGAACTCTTCCAAATTGAACTCTTCCAAATTGAACTCTTCCAAATTGAACTCTTCCAAATTGAACTCTTCCAAATTGAACTCTTCCAAATTGAACTCTTCCAAATTGAACTCTTCCAAATTGAACTCTGCCAAATTGAACTCTGCCAAATGGAACTCTGCCAAATGGAACTCTGCCAAATGGAACTCTGCCAAATGGAACTCTGCCAAATGGAACTCTGCCAAATGGAACTCTGCCAAATGGAACTCTGCCAAATGGAACTCTGCCAAATGGAACTCTGCCAAATGGAACTCTGCCAAATGGAACTCTGCCAAATGGAACTCTGCCAAATGGAACTCTGCCAAATGGAACTCTGCCAAATGGAACTCTGCCAAATTGAACTCTGCCAAATTGAACTCTGCCAAATTGAACTCTGCCAAATTGAACTCTGCCAAATTGAACTCTGCCAAATTAACTCTGCCAAATTGAACTCTGCCAAATTGAACTCTGCCAAATTGAACTCTGCCAAATTGAACTCTGCCAAATTGAACTCTGCCAAATTGAACTCTGCCAAATTGAACTCTTCTCATCTCTTCTAAATATAAAACCAATTCAACTCTTTCGTCTACTGTTAGTTTCTCACTCATATCAGATCTAATCTGAAACATAAAAAAGAAATAGAAATTATCGTACGGTGTGCAACTTCTGGAGTACCCTGCACTGTTTACGTCTGTAGCATACGAAAATACTTCTAGATATTGACGGAGGGAAGCAATTATGGTTTAAATAATTCTGTAGCTTGTGGCATCTTTTATAAATTGTTATTACGGGGTGCTGAACACGACGCTCAAATGATGATGATGAATGAAATCTTGAGCTTGCCTAAAAAAATTCTCTACTGAACGTTTCCCTGTCATGCGGCAAGAGTAATGAAATAAAACAAATATTTCAGCTAAATTTTGTGTTGAGTTACTCAAAGGAAATCTAAACGAGAAAAAAAGATTTATGACTGAAATTTGAAAAGTATGATGTTAAACGCGGATCAAGTCTGTCTACGTCAAAACTTACGATCAAGTCTGTCTACGTCACAACTTACGATCAAGTCTGTTTATGTCACAACTTACAATCAAGTCTAAGTCACAACTTACGATCAAGTCTAAGTCACAACTTACGATCAAGTCTAAGTCACAACTTACGATCAAGTCTAAGTCACAACTTGCGATCAAGTCTAAGTCACAACTTACGATCAAGTCTAAGTCACAACTTACGATCAAGCCTAAATCACAACTTACGATCAAGTCTAAGTCACAACTTACGATCAAGTATAAGTCACAACTTACGATCAAGTCTAAGTCACAACTTACGATCAAGTATAAGTCACAACTTACGATAAGCTCCGTGCGCGCAGCAACTGACCTGCCACAAGGCGTGTGCTGAAGTGACCGTGTCGTTGTGCAGGGAAGCTGAATTGTCTGCGCTGCTTACCGATCTGTATGAAAAAGAAAGTAGTTAATACATTGAAAAATTATTTTCAAACGTGTTTCTACCTGTAGTTCAAAACCGATGAAGAATTTCATTTTCAATGTACATTTCGAAAATTATTCCTACACACATTTCGAAAACTATTCCTACACATGTTTTGAAGCGTTTTGAAACGCTTATCTTCCAACATGTCGATGTCTATACCTATCCAATATTTCGATATCCCTATTCGTCAATATTTCGAAAGCCTCACCAATTTGTCTAAATGCGCACCAATTTTTATAAATGTTCAGCAATTTGTCTTTATGATCACAAATTTTTAAAACCTTCATCAATTTTTCAAAATCCTTTCCAATTTTTCAAACCTTGCACCAAACAGCATTTCGAAACCCATTTACAGCAATACATCGATAACACTTAAAATCATTGAAAGGATGATCATTGATCATTTTCAAATATTTCAATAAATGAACATTTCAAAAGCACCGTCTCCAACACTTCTAAAAGCTATCCAAACTAAGATTGAAATACTAGTAAGTTTTCGAATGCTAACAGATAAAAGCGTAGTCATTCATTAGAGAAACAAAATTTCAATGGAATTCAGTCATGTTAACTTCCTATATCACAACCCTATCAATGTGGCTCAAACTTGTTCCATAGGTCACAAAAGCTGAACACCTCACGCTGTTGTATGATATAGTGTTCCCAGATATCGATCACAAAGTTAGTGGTAACATTTGTGAACAAATTGAATGAAAATCCTGTGCACTAAACACCATAGTTTTCACGTCGACTAAAGCAAGCCGAATCCTAATTTTAAAATTATTCTTAATTTTACAAAAATTTGAAATTGTGCTCGAAAGTGAGCTAAAAATTTAAAAAAGAACAACCATTATAAGAATAGCGGAACTAAATCTAAATCTTTGATCCCGTACCTTCGGCAGATCCTCCAGAGTACAACAACATCTTCACAGCGCCATCGTGCGTCCGTCACCGTGACCACAAACCACAACATCCACAAGTACAATTTCATCTCACGGTTACTGGAGGGCATCTCAGAGCCAGCTGCACAGAAAACATTATAAGAAAACAATGTACATTAGAATAAATTAGATGTTAGTTTAAGCCTCTCTAACCGCAACAAAAATGTTCCAAAAAGAAGAAGGCACCATTTAGCATGGAGTTGAGGGAACTTGGAATCTATGCACAACGGGCATAGAAACAGGAAGTTTAGAAATAAGTTCATGCAACAAGATAAAAGTTCAAAGAGAGTTGTAGGCGATGAAAAACAGAACAGCAGTGAACCGAACAAAAATGGTCATTAACAAAACAAAAAAAAAAAACGTTTAATTTCAACATCACTAATGCCTACCTAATTCCAGCTCAGGACCTCACATTTTCGCCCTGGGAGTGCTAATTCCCATCGATACAATAGTTGTATCCCCTGAGATATGAAAACCACGTAAACGCTAGGCATCTCAAAAGAGCAATTCTGGGTATGTCGTTACGGGTTTACAGAATGAAAGGATAAAGGATCAAGCTCTGTGCGAACATTAGAAAAGAAAGAAAAACAGTGTATTTAAAAAAAATCGATTCTAAAGTTCAACCCGAAGGTTTTTAAAATTTCCTTATACAAAGGGCCTTATATCTAATTGGTGGTAAAGCTACAGCAAGCAAATATTTTGATATCTATATCAGTGGTTGGATGAACTGAGAGCGAAAAGAATCAGGTTCTATTCTAGGCTGTACCGAGGTATTTTCATCTGAGCAAGCAGCTCTACAGGCCAATTTATACCATGAAGAAGACGGGAAGAAATGATTCAAAGGGGAACTCTTCCACACCTCGAGCTTCTACGTTACTCTCTCCTATGGGTAAATGTTACCAGAAAACCATGGTGCAACGCGACTGTAATAAAGAAGCGATCAATACAGACGTTGCCCAAGTGGTGTCTGCGAATGAATGCTCCAAAGAGATAAGAAGGACGTCATGTGAGCAAATTTGCATGGGACCTGAAGCTTTTATTAGGTTCTGATGAAGAAAACGTCTCCAGTTCCTTGTAGCCTATGTGTCCAAAAGTTGAAATAGCAAAAATATTTCCAGCAAGGAAGTGTAACTTTGTGGAACAGATACACAGCCACACTATGCTGTTTTCCTTCAGTGTCTTGCCTAATAAATGGCTGGCTTATCTACATTAAGTAATAAAAACAAACCAGAAAATTTCTTTTATGTAGAAATTAATTTATTGAACGTTTAACCTGTTTTTTTTGAGCGATTGTTGGAAAGAAGCTCATGTAAACCGAAGAAATTTTATAACCACGGGCCAGGAGAGTTTTCACACCGAAAATCTTGACTCGATACGAACAAAAACCGAAACAACTAAAACCAAAACCGGGAAAAGAGGGTTTACGGAAAACCGTAAATAAAGGAAAAAGAAGGGAAAAAACGTGTATTTCCGAAACAAAGATGATACATGGGACGTATGACAATAAATTGGACTTTACATATGCCTTGTAGTCTCAAGACTTTTTATCCTTCTCGAAACCAGAGTATTTGAAAACAACAGTTAACCTTTGTTTGATCGTATTAATTCAGGTTAAACCATTTGACTGCAACGTGAGCCACCTGTGGCCACGGAGGCAATTTTCATAATGCTGCTGACCGACCAATAGTCACAAACTCAATTTTTATGAATGCTTAATTAATGCTAAATGAGGGCATGATCCAGTTAATGAAGGCTATTTTCAGTTATTGAACTTCAGCGTTGCCAATTGCGGTCAAAGGGTTAAGAATCCTTAATAACCGCATTCGTGATACGAAAAATATTTTAATCGCGGGTGCTTTTAGGATGGATAGATTTGTTTGTCATTCATATCTGAACGATTTAGCACTAAATAAAAGCTAAATTAAAGCATGATCCAGTTAATGTTCCCTGTTATCAAAATTGCTTGCTGCAATTGACTTTATATTTGAGTTGAACGTTGAAGTTCACTTAAACCAATATCAGTTGAAGTATCAAGCAAATGAGCGTCCTGTGTTGATGATCAGAAATGTAAGTCGACGATAGATATCGAATTAAAGTAACTCTTGAATTCTTACTTACTGAATTATTAATAAAAGTATCATTTTCGAAAGATTACAAAAGCGAAAAAGTAAACATTATATTAAGAAAAACGCCGAGAATGATTTCAGGAGCAGCGTAGATAATGCCGAACAAAAATTCTACTAAAATTTGGCATGGAGAATTTGAAAATTCTACGATCAATTCTACAATACCGATGTTGAACGCGCCTCTGCACACGTGATTGCTAGGGTAGCGGCATCTTATGTATATGAATAAGCCTTTCAATACTCCTACCCGCTAAAGAAACCTTGAAAAATACAGTTTAGAAACCACGCCACATATGTATATTTGCTTGCCGTATGTACTTTTCTTAATGCTATGGAATTAATCCAAAAAATAACTGTCACGGCGTTCTTTCATGACACCGAGGGAAAATTTTTAACATACCACCACCCACGGAGTCTGGTGTTGTACTAAAGGCGTCCCGATCTGGGTTCATCTTCATGGTTCAGGTGTAGGACTAACTACTGGGCACCTGCAACAGTGCTGAATTTCTCCGTGACTTGAACACTTCCAGTCAGGAGCGTTCTGGTAACATTTGCTAAATGGGAAGAAAGAAAGAAAGAAAGAAAGAAAACCGTTGATTTTTTCAAAAAGTTGATACGTGAAATTTATAACAACACATAGGATTTAAAAAAATCCTAATATAAAGGACTTAATTGATAACAAAACATACGAAGTGTATGAGAATAACTTTGCTCCACGAGATAGAATTTGTAGACTTTGAATATCATCGAAGGAAACTCGAGACTTTTTACAATATGTCAAAATATGATGATACGACTGTCTAATCGTGCGTATATATTTCTTAACCCGCAAAATTGTGCAACGGATCATTCAAGAGGGTGCCCCAAATGCAACTTTACCAGTTTAAACATTTACCATTCAAAAATTGTAGGAGACGCAAAGATTTAGTCAAGCCTGAAAGAAAGAAGAATTCTTAGAGTTTTCACATGAAAATAAGTTTATGCGAATATCTTACATTATTATCCAGGCAGAACGAACTCTCTGTAGAGTATTTTGCATCACACTTCTCAGAATGTCTAGAGAAATATTACGATTTTCTTCAATTTTATACTGTTACAGTTTTGAATGTGTGTTTGGAATATTTACGTAGACTTCAAACTTCTAAATTTTGACCTAGATGTGAATCGCCGGTGTACACGGAGGGAATTTTCATAATGCTGCTGACCGACCAGTAGTCACACAGTCTTCTTTCGTAAATACTTAATCAAAGCTCAAGGAAGGCACGATTCAGTTAATGTTTGCTATTTTTAAAACTGCATATTGCCTTTAATTTTGAGGTGAATACTGAACTTCACGGTTAAACCCATCGTGGTCAACGTGTTGAATATCCGCAGAGATAAGCCTCTAGAGGTGTTAAATCGGGCGATCGAGGTTGCCAAGGCGGGTCCGCAAAGCGAAGAATTAGTCGACCTGGAAATGCTGTCTTTACCAATGCCATCTTCTTAGAACTACATGTCTGGCTCCATCTTCTTGGAGACACGTGTCTGGCTCCATCTTCTTGGCTCCATCTTCTTGGCTCCATCTTCTTGGCTCCATCTTCTTGGAACCATATGTCTTCCTCTTGAATCCGTGTTTGCAGTAATTTTCAACCATTTCCCCGTGCCTTTCTCTGGTGACCATAGCAGTTGTTCCAGAATCGTTTTAAAAAACAAGTCTTTTTGTTGCCAGTCTGTATCATACATACGAAAACAGCCTCCCAATATTCCTCTTTCATACGCACTTAACTAGAACGATTTTTCTTTTTGAGTTTTTACCCAAAAAATGTTTACCCTATATTATCTATAAATTTCCTCTCATACAACCCTGGGAAATAATCGCTAATCATAACTGCTACGAAATTTTGTTACAGTTTCCGTGCATACGTTCCTCCTTGCTTCCTTCCCGTCGAAACACCGTCGCAACAAAGCAACGTAGTTTCCTATGTCACAAAATGCATAAATTTGCCACGAATCTGTCTCGTTGTTTTGTCTCCGTTCTCTGCTCATTTCCTTTTTTTTTCTTCACACAGATCGAGCGCATTGTGTGCAAATGAACATGCTAATGAAGGGTAGTTGACTTGCACAGGTCAGTGCCTCGCATGTAAACGCCAGAGACTACCGCGTGAGTCTTGAACAACTCCAGCATCTGGACCTGCTACTGCCCCCAAAAAATGAGTTTAATAGGGTATTTTTTCACTATTAAGGCATGTTAAAAGAATAAATTCCTGATAGGTTACTACGCAGAATCTTAAAATTAGTTTTTGACACAGTCAAGTTCATGAAGTCTAATACGCGATTTGCACAGCTACAAGTCCCAACTGTACAGCTCAAGCCAACGAATACAAATTTTTGAGAAAAACTCGCAAAGCTAAAAATTTAAAATGAACGTCTCTCTTTTTATCTTCATTGCTGAAAAATTCCAAGTTATTCAGAATCGATTAAGTTCAGATATAATATTCCATTCGTTCAATAATATTCCTTCACATGGACACTTCACAGGTCCTGCAGAATGAGGAAAGATGTGGGTAGGATTTTCGGATGCTACTTAGTTCTACAGTAAATAGTCTACGCTCGTATTTGAAGTCATTGACGACGTATCACGGTAGAGGAAACAAGCTAGGGTCATTTCTAATGGAGAAAATACACCTCCTCTTGTTCGGCTAGCCAATAGAAAGGCTTTATTTCAAACAAACTTTGTAACGTCACCAAAACGCCATGTCGCTAGGCCAATAGTGGAGCCAGATTTGGGGTAGCAGTGCTACCAGGTGCAATATGAGCGCTGCTATTGGCTCGTTGCTGTGACGTCAGTAAAACCACGTCGTCAACAAAAAAGACTGGGTTGAACCTACCTTGTTTCCTCTGCCGTGCTACGTTTTGAGACATAAGCGTGCGACTAGGTGAATTGCTCATTCACGCACTGGCACTAAAACATTTAAATTATTTTACCATTATTTTAAAATAGATTTCACCGTGCGAGGTCAAATATTATCGCGCAATTAAATTTTAGAATTTCGTCAAAATAATTGAAATGTGTTCAAGCAGTAGCGTCAGTTTTTAAGTTTTGCTGAACATGACTTAGCCCGACCAACCTCATTTGCGCAAACGTAGACAACTTCTTGAGTTTACAGTTCATTTTTGTTTTTGAATCCCATTATATGCATGCCATAACTCGCTGATTGCAAGGCCAAAGTGTCCGTTACTACTTCCACTCTGCAAACTGGATACCTGGGCGGTACATAATGATTGCATCTTGCTCGCTCTTTCTTAAGGAGGTCATTACAGGCCACATTTGGCCTGCGCACCCAACTGGGGTCCATTTTTTGGTTGTTGTTGAAAAAGGACCATTAGGTGGTGGACTATTAGGTCCTGAAATTTTTTGGCGCTGCGGACGCTAGAACCCCCCTGAAGTAACCTTACAGTATCCCCCTGTATAAGATAGGATAGATTAGATGTTAGTTTAACACGTTGACTGCGATGGGCTAAACTAAAGTTCAGTATTCAACTCGAATTTATATTAAAAAGTTGTTTAAAAATTTTATAAATACCTAACATTCACTGTGTCCAATAAATACCAATAATTTGAAAAGATTGTTGAAAATTTTCGAACGACTTGTCGATGGGTCGTTTCGCAGCTGGAAAAACTTAGGTACGACCCACCAGTGGGTCACACTGCAGTCAACATGTCTAGCCTCCTTAACCGCAACAAAAACGTTACAAAGAGAGGAATGAGGAAGACATATAGTATGGAGTTAAGGGGACGCAGAATCTACGCACAAGGCTCGTAGAAAGATGTTATATAGTGAAGTAGGCATCGTTGTGTTTATGGGATTTCCGGAGCTGAGGTTTGCGCGTCACCGGAAGACCTGCAGATTACGTTTTACCGGATGCCTTATCGCGTTCAGGTCACATGTCTTTATGGGACCTCCGCCGGAAGCCGTTCCTTGGGGGCGCATCGCATTGGCATGCACCGGAAGGGCCTTGTTTAACTTCCAAGCGCTATAGCTTATAAGCAGAGTCGGTGTATCGAGTCAGTACAAGAATAGGAACCTAGCTGAGAGTTTCCTTCTCCTACTCCTTGAAGTTAAGGCTTCTGATACGGTAGGTAAAGTTACCTTTTACAAAACCTCGTATCGTGGTGAAATACCACGATACTACAAAAGAGTAAGGCGAGATTGAAGTCAATGAAACAAGAAGAAAGTTGAAGAAGAAAGTAGTAGGTGCTGAAAAAAAGACAGCAGTGAACCGAAGAAAGATGGTCCTTAACAAAACAAAAAAAGTTTTATTTCAACATAAAAATGACCTACATAACTCTCAGCTCGGGACAACACATTTCCCCCTGGGAGCGCTAATTCCCTTAAATACAATAGTTGTATTCCCCTGCGGGCCCAAATTGTATAGGATAGCTGTAGAAGACTCGCCTCGGTAACATCTGTTTTAGTTCTGTACTGTACAACTATAGTTGTAATCACGCCTGAAATTTTCATTCCTGGCATACGAGAGAAAGATGTCTTCAAGTCGACAGCCTAGGTCTCCCGATGATTCGGTGAGAAGCACGTTTTCCGTTTAAGGGTTAAATTATACTAAAATAAACGTGTTTAGTTTTCAGTTACTAAGTAGAGTATTGACTTTAATAGTTATCATGAACTTTTGTTGAGTTATGTAAAAATCATTGTATTTGTACCATTCACATCATACTTCATTTGTTTGTTTCTTTGCAGAAAGAAGTGTCAATAAACGAAAACTTCTTCTCGAATCATCTTTCATTCCCATGAAACAGCAAACAAAAAATAGTTTACTACAATAAATAAACCTAACTTTAGCCTATCGTCTATCCTCTGCTCTGTTAGAAGATATCCAAATAAGAATCAGTGCCGCGAAGAATCAAAGATTTACAAAGAAGCCAAACAACGGAGGAAAATGAGGCACGAAAAATTGCAATCATTTTAATTTTTTTATTAGAACGTGTGAACTGAACACACAAACACCGGCCAAACACAACCATCGATCAGCTTCACACACGTGATTAGAAATAACTAATTAATACTCACAATACGCAAAGCTGGTGGTTCAATTTAACCCACCTTAATTTCATGATTCCTACTCGCACAGTCGCGAACAATACTCGTTAAATTAGAAAAAATAATTTGAAGTCGTTTTTTTCACGTGTCATAAGGGGTCATTTTATTTTGTGAAGTAGCTGTTTTAAATATTTGGGAGAAATAATTATAAACTAGAAAAAAAATACTGAAAACGTTTACAGAGTTGAGATCGAAACGCAGCAGATTTTCTCTAAATCTGTCGGTACATAATCAATAGAAAAGCAGGTATATAAATCGATGAAATAGAAACTATAGTAATAAATTTCGCAGCTCATATATAAAAATTAATAGAATAGCCAGAAAATAAATCAATGAGATACACCGTAAACAAATCAATGAAATAGCTCGTGTATAAAAATTAATAGAGCAGCCCGTAATTAAATTAACAGAATAGCCCGCATATAAATCGATGAGATTTTAGAAGCGACATTCAGAGATTAATAGAAAAGCTCGTATTTAAATCAATGAATTACTATAAGCAACGTTTAGAAATTAACAGAACAGCACGTATTAAAATCAATGAAGTACCAGGAGTATGACAGCAACAGCCGATATATAAGTCAATAAAACTGTAGTTGTAAAGCAGAACAAGACAAAGGGAAAAGTCCTCAAGTTTTTACAGCACAATCTGACGTAAATGTAAATACGAGCGATGCGGAACGTTTCAATAGATCAAGCTTCTGCCACGCAAGAGTTCGTGTATGAACTAAATATAGTTATGTACACATAACATCTACGGGCACATGTGAGCTCAAACTCAACACACTTTATACCACACGAATACAATTATATCGAACGCTAAGTCGAATCGATTCGCACTAAAACACAACAAAAACACAGGAAACTGAAGGCAGACCACACAACAACATAACCAGACTGTTTACAGACAGCAACCTAGTCTGTAGCGTACGAAGTGCTAGAAGAGATGAAAATTAATTTTTTGCAATTTGTTTACGGGTACTATTCGTTCCCACAGCCCCGCTGCTGACTGCTGCATTCCCACAGCCCCGCTGCTTAGTACTGCATTCCCACAGCCCCGCTGCTGACTGCTGCATTCCCACAGCCCCGCTGCTTAGTACTGCATTCCCACAGCCCCGCTGCTGACTGCTGCATTCCCACAGCCCCGCTGCTAAATTCTGCATTCCCACAGCCCCGCTGCTGACTACTGCATTCCCACAGCCCCGCTGCTGACTACTGCATTCCCACAGCCCCGCTGTTGACTGCTGCATTCCCACAGCCCCGCTGCTAAATTCTGCATTCCCACAGCCCCGCTGCTGACTACTGCATTCCCACAGCCCCGCTGCTGACTACTGCATTCCCACAGCCCCGCTGCTGACTGCTGCATTCCCACAGCCCCGCTGCTTAATACTGCATTCCAAAAGCCCTGCTGCTGACTGCTGCATTCCCACAGCCCCGCTGCTGACTGCAGCATTCCCACAGCCCCGCTGCTGACTGCTGCATTCCCACAGCCCCGCTGCTGACTGCTGCATTCCCACAGCCCCGCTGCTAAATACTGCATTCCCACAGCCCCGCTGCTGACTGCTGCATTCCCACAGCCCCGCTGCTAAATACTGCATTCCCACAGCCCCGCTGCTGACTGCTGCATTCCCACAGCCCCGCTGCTAAATACTGCATTCCCACAGCCCCGCTGCTGACTGCTGCATTCCCACAGCTCCGCTGCTGACTGCTGAATTCCCACTACTCCGCTGCTGACTACTGCATTCCCACAACCCTGCTGCTGAATGCTGCATTCCCACAACCCCGCTGCTGACTGCTGCATTCCCACAACCCTGCTGCTGAGTGCTGCATTCCCACAACCCTGCTGCTGAATGCTGCATTCCCACAGCCCCGCTGCTGAATGCTGCATTCCCACACCCCCGCTGCTGACTGCTGCATTCCCACAGCCCCGCTGCTGACTGCTGTATTCCCACTACTCCGCTGCTGACTACTGCATTCCCACAACCCTGCTGCTGAATGCTGCATTCCCACAACCCTGCTGCTGAATGCTGCATTCCCACAGCCCCGCTGCTGACTGCTGCATTCCCACAGCCCCGTTGCTGAGTGCTGTATTCCCACAACTCCGCTGCTAAATACTGCATTCCCGCAGCCCCGCTGCTGACTGCTGCATTCCCACAACCCTGCTGCTGAATGCTGCATTCCCACAGCCCCGCTGCTGACTGCTGCATTCCCACAGCCCCGCTGCTGACTGCTGTATTCCCACTACTCCGCTGCTAAATACTGCATTCCCGCAGCCCCGCTGCTGACTGCTGCATTCCCACAACCCTGCTGCTGAATGCTGCATTCCCACAACCCTGCTGCTGAATGCTGCATTCCCACAGCCCCGCTGCTGACTGCTGCATTCCCACAGCCCCGTTGCTGAGTGCTGTATTCCCACAACTCCGCTGCTAAATACTGCATTCCCGCAGCCCCGCTGCTGACTGCTGCATTCCCACAACCCTGCTGCTGAATGCTGCATTCCCACAACCCTGCTGCTGAATGCTGCATTCCCACAGCCCCGCTGCTGACTGCAGCATTCCCACAGCCCCGCTGCTGACTGCAGCATTCCCACAGCCCCGCTGCTGACTGCAGCATTCCCACAGCCCCGCTGCTGACTGCTGCATTCCCACAGCCCCGCTGCTGACTGCTGCATTCCCACAGCCCCGCTGCTAAATACTGCATTCCCACAGCACTGCTGCTGACTGCTGCATTCCCACAGCCCCGCTGCTAAATACTGCATTCCCACAGCACTGCTGCTGACTGCTGCATTCCCACAGCCCCGCTGCTAAATACTGCATTCCAAAAGCCCCGCTGCTGACTGCAGCATTCCCACAGCCCCGCTGCTGACTGCTGCATTCCCACAGCCCCGCTGCTGACTGCTGCATTCCCACAGCCCCGCTGCTGACTGCAGCATTCCCACAGCCCCGCTGCTGACTGCTGCATTCCCACAGCCCCGCTGCTGACTGCAGCATTCCCACAGCCCCGCTGCTGACTGCTGCATTCCCACAGCCCCGCTGCTGACTGCTGCATTCCCACAGCCCCGCTGCTAAATACTGCATTCCCACAGCACTGCTGCTGACTGCTGCATTCCCACAGCACTGCTGCTGACTGCTGCATTCCCACAGCCCCGCTGCTAAATACTGCATTCCCACAGCCCCGCTGCTAAATACTGCATTCCAAAAGCCCCGCTGCTGACTGCAGCATTCCCACAGCCCCGCTGCTGACTGCTGCATTCCCACAGCCCCGCTGCTGACTGCAGCATTCCCACAGCCCCGCTGCTGACTGCTGCATTCCCACAGCCCCGCTGCTGACTGCTGCATTCCCACAGCCCCGCTGCTAAATACTGCATTCCCACAGCACTGCTGCTGACTGCTGCATTCCCACAGCCCCGCTGCTAAATACTGCATTCCCACAGCCCCGCTGCTAAATACTGCATTCCCACAGCACTGCTGCTGACTGCTGCATTCCCACAGCCCCGCTGCTAAATACTGCATTCCCACAGCCCCGCTGCTGACTGCAGCATTCCCACAGCCCCGCTGCTGACTGCTGCATTCCCACAGCCCCGCTGCTAAATACTGCATTCCCACAGCCCCGCTGCTAAATACTGCATTCCCACAGCACTGCTGCTGACTGCTGCATTCCCACAGCCCCGCTGCTAAATACTGCATTCCAAAAGCCCCGCTGCTGACTGCTGCAGCAACAGGATCAATTTTTGATGGACGTTAGAACGCCAAAGAGCAACAATAAGGAGATGCAAGCTCAGTTCGAAAATCTCAAAACCGTTTGCGAGAAACTGCGAAGTTTTCACTCATGGAAAACTGAAAAGCTCCTCAGACAAAAAAGAAATTAAGAAATAAATAAAACCTCGCTTGAAAGATCTGTAGGTAAGAAAAGCTGGAAAGATCCCTGAAAAAGAGAGACGAGAAGGAGCCATGATCAAAGAGCGCTGAATGGAACCCGACAAGTGCAAGATGGATATCCGGGTAAGGAAAGCTGAACGGATATCCAGGTAAGGAGAACTGAAAGAATTCTTAGACATGGTGAGCAGAAAGAACCCTCAGACATGGTGAGCAGAAAGAACCCTTAGACATGGTGAGCAGAAAGAACCCTCAGACATAGTGAGCAGAAAGAATCCTCAGACATGGTGAACAGAAAGAACCCTTAGACATGGTGAGCAGAAAGAACCCTCAGACATAGTGAGCAGAAAGAATCCTCAGACATGGTGAACAGAAAGAACCCTTAGACATGGTGAGCTAAAAGAATTCTTAGACATGGTGAGCAGAAAGTACCCTTAGACATGGTGAGCTAAAAGAATTCTTAGACATGGTGAGCAGAAAGAACCCTCAGACATGGTGAGCAGAAAGAACCCTTAGACATGGTGAGCAGAAAGAACCTTCAGACATAGTGAGCAGAAAGAATCCTCAGACATGGTGAACTAAAAGAATTCTTAGACATGGTGAGCAGAAAGAACCCTCAGACATGGTGAGCAGAAAGAACCCTTAGACATGGTGAGCAGAAAGAACCCTCAGACATAGTGAGCAGAAAGAATCCTCAGACATGGTGAACAGAAAGAACCCTTAGACATGGTGAGCAGAAAGAACCCTCAGACATAGTGAGCAGAAAGAATCCTCAGACATGGTGAACAGAAAGAACCCTTAGACATGGTGAGCTAAAAGAATTCTTAGACATGGTGAGCAGAAAGTACCTTTAGACATGGTGAGCTAAAAGAATTCTTAGACATGGTGAGCAAAAAGAACCCTCAGACATGGTGAGCAGAAAGAACCCTTAGACATGGTGAACTAAAAGAATTCTTAGACATGGTGAGCAGAAAGAACCCTCAGACATGGTGAGCAGAAAGAACCCTTAGACATGGTGAGCAGAAAGAACCCTCAGACATAGTGAGCAGAAAGAATCCTCAGACATGGTGAACAGAAAGAACCCTTAGACATGGTGAGCAGAAAGAACCCTCAGACATAGTGAGCAGAAAGAATCCTCAGACATGGTGAACAGAAAGAACCCTTAGACATGGTGAGCTAAAAGAATTCTTAGACATGGTGAGCAGAAAGTACCCTTAGACATGGTGAGCTAAAAGAATTCTTAGACATGTTGAGTTGAAAGAATCCTTACACATGGTGAGCAGAAAAAATCGTTAGACATAGTGAGCAGAAAGGCTCATAAGGAAGAAGAGAAAGACAACAAGAAACACAATCAATAAAAACAAACACAGAACACTACGATGATAAACACGTCCAACTGAAAATCTGAGTACAAAGCTCACTCAAATTTGATTCCGATGCGTTCGAAAGTAATATGCCCGGAAGAATATTTTTCACATTTATCATTAATACCCGCACACAACAGGCACTTGGAATATTACATTCATTTAGTGGTAAATATAAATGCCCAAATACTCCGTACAATAAATTCGGTTAATTTTAATTACAACAGAGAAACCTTAATTCAAAACAGCTAATGACACCATGAAAATACGTGAATAAGCCCTTAAAATTACGAAAAAATCACATAGGCTACATATTAGTACTACTATGCTAATGCTATCCATATATCTTCGTTATCAGTGATCTATAAATCTTTTCATCATCGTGTATATTTTTTATCATAATAAAGTAAAAACGGCAGCCGAGAATCAAAACGACGTACAAAACTTAGCAGGACTCATCAATAAGGATACAGTTTCCTTGTTGCTCCGGACACGAGCATTTCTCGAGGAGCTCAGGAATCCCACCTGTGAAGGATCCCCGAGTCTCAGATACAAGTTGCCCATGGACAGACAATCCGAGGTGGATAGGAGGGGAATCTCTCGTCAGTCAAAGGGCAAAAAATCGGAAAAAGGTCGTAATGAGGGGGCGGATAACAGGAAAAATGATCTCAAATCGCGAAACTTGGAAGAAATCTTAGAAGAGGAACCATTTATCGCTGTTGATTTTAACGTGGGTTGCCACGGGCGTACTAAGATTAGATTAGATTATTAGTTAGTTTAAGCCTCCCTATCCGCAACTACGACGATCCAAAGAGAGTAGGAGGAAGGCACCATTTAATATGGAGTTAAGGGAACGCGGCATCTACGCAGAAAGGGCTTAGAAACAGTAAGTTGGGAAAGAAGATAATGAAACAAGATCAAAGTTAAAGAAGAAAGTAGTAGGTGCTGAAAAACAAGGACAGCAGTCAACCGAAAAAAGATGGTCCTTAACATAAAAAACCTTTAATTTCAACAAAGATAGATTAGTCGTTAGTTTTTAGCCTCCCTACCCAGCAACAATTGCGATCCAAAGAGAGGAAGGAGGAAGGCACCATTTAGTATGGAGTTAAGGAAACGCGGAATCTACGCAGAAAGGCATAGAAACAGTTAGTTGTGAAAGAAGATTATGAAACAAGACCAAAGTTGAAGAAGACAGTAGTAGGTGCTGAAAAACAGGACAGCAGTGAACCGAAAAAAGGTGGTCCATAACATAACAAAAACATTTTATTTCAACAAAAAGAAGGCCTACCTAACTCTCAGCTCAGGCCCTCACATTGTCCCCCTGGGAGCGCTAGTTCCCATAGATACAATAATTGTATCCCCCTGAGGGGATAATTTCAACAAAAAGAAGGCCTACCTAACTCTCAGCTCGGGCCCTCACATTGTCACCCTTGGAGTGCTAATTCCCATAGATACAATAGTTGTATCCCCATGAGGGGGCGGGCGCACCAAACAAAAAAACAATTTTTGAGCGAGTTATTGCTGATAAACTCGCATAGAGGCTACTTATTAGTATAGATGTAAAGACTACATATTAGTATAGACCACTCGTGTAAAGACTTTCGATGATGCGCTGGTGTATATAGTCCAGGTGATACACTGGTGTAAAGGTTTTAGATGGTACACTGGTGCAGAGGCTTTATACGAGGTTCAGGCATTAGTTCTTCCCTCAGAGGTTATCAAAAGAAAAATATTCACTGGACTTTCATGTTACTATTACAGACTATTGTTCCACTGTATTGCAGTTCCTGAAAACAAATGGCTCGATTGTGCCAAAATTCCTGAACAAATAGCCCGACTGTATCAGAAGTTCCAGAACAAATGGCCTAATTGGGCCAAAATTTCGTGAAAACATAGCCTGATTGGGCTAAAAGTCCGCACGCACTCCAGCCAACATTAGGAGTCAGACTCGGACGCACTTCGCTTCGACGCAGACATGCACGTCACTTTCATACTAAACGCTGTTAAGTATAACTCCTGATGCTACGTGATGTTTTTAACCGTGGCACTCAGCATACTTCAAAGCAGCACATGCTTTGCTGCAGTTCATGGGAACAACGTAGGTGTTACGTCGGCCGCACGATAAAGCGTCTACCCCAATACGCGAACAAAAAGATATTTTTCCAAACCCCCACTCTGATTCTCGGTACAAATGCTTGCTGCTATTCCTAACGGAGAATGAGTCGTACAAAAGTCGTTTAGCCTCACGTTACGTTGATGAGAACAGATACCGGCTATCACTCAGAGCAAGACTAGAGACTAAGTCCCGGATGTTTTGAACGGAAATCCCCGTCTGTACTACTCGTACATCAGGGATGGAGTCTCAAGGAGTCTCTCATAGAGAAGCATATAATATCTTTGACTCTCACTTCTAAGCTGATATAAAAGCTATAGATATCTAAAAACTAGATAGGTTGGTATCTATGTAGATTACCAGCCACGAGATGTTTTAAATAGCACTCCCATTATAGGTTACTCAGATCATATTTCTTAGCTACTGACCAACCGCATTATCATTTACACTATTCAAGTCACTAAAAGTCTTCTGGTATTGGATTAATTTTGTGAAAAATTGTTAAACAATTCGATACGGAATTTGTTAGATTTCTAAAAGGTTTGGAGAAGCGAATGTTCATGAAGTTATGACCCAAAATTAAAAGGGGGTATAAACCAATTTTATTTCACTAGTCAAACTTGCAAGGAATGTCGCCCGTTTAGGATCTCAATATGACATAATGACTATCAACTCAAGACTCTCTTCTCTTTCTCCTAAATAATATGTCTACCCCTCACATCGTTACATTTTACTTCTATCAGTTTCTCTATCAACTTAGGACCTTTGTATTATGAAATATTCAGAATCCAATAGACTGTAATACTTTACAAGTCTCTACTTTTTGGAAGGATGATTTTTTTTCTTTTTTGATCGACATGTCCTTGAAATTCTCCGTATCTCGCAAGTCCTGGAATTTGGAGTCCGTACACATAACGACGGTCTGGTGAGATCTTTCAAAGAGCACCTGAATTTTCGACTGAAATTATGGAATATTTTACAATTACATACATTTACAATATTTTACTCTGGTATTGATCCATTCAGATCAATTACATGATTGATTATAAGTTAATTTCAGACTCTTTTACCACAACAAAGACGATCAAAGAGAGGAAAGATAAAGGCACCATTTAGTATGGAGTCAAGAAAATGCAGAATGTACGCACAAGGTGTGTTCCCCCACAGGATCCCGTGCGCATAGAAACAGTAAGCTAAGAAGGATGGCAATGAAACATGATATAAGTAGAAGAAAAAAGTTGGAGGTGCTGAAAAACACGACGTGCAAACATGAATGTACAGTACATTCAATGCAAGCATGAATGCAGAAAGATGCGCATTCAACATGTGCATGCATGCAAGCATAAAATATTCATATAATGCATGCACGCATGAATAAAGCATACATTAACACAAAACAACACTCGAATAACACGTAGGAATCAGACTACACTCGATTTCCAAGAAATGCCCTGCTTAATACGCCGCATTCTTGTAAAAATGTGAAGACCAACACTGTAAACTCAACACGCGTGACTGGGGAGAGACCCACCGGTGGTCACAGAGATGATTTTCATAACACGGCAGCCCCATTGGAGGTCACTAACTTGATTTGAGCAATCAAAACCAAACGGACGACTAATTTATTGGTTGTTATTTCTATTTCTGAGTGCCAAATTGAATGTTTTCATAATTGAATAATATACTTCATTTCAACACAAAACACTCAACGTCAAATTAAAGCGCTACATTGTTCTAGTAAAGTAGGAATGCACTTATTAGATTGGGCGAGTACCGATTAAATTAGGTATATGCATATCAAACTGGTGGGTACTATTAAATAATGAAATTACCATTAAATTAGCCGAGGACCTATTAAATTAGCCGAGGACCTATTAGATTAGGCGAGGACCTATTAAATTAGCCGAGGACCAATTAAATTAGGCGAGGACCTATTAAATTAGCCGAGGACCTATTAAATTAGCCGAGGACCAATTAAATTAGGCGAGGACCTATTAAATTAGCCGAGGACCTATTAAATTAGCCGAGGACCTATTAAATTAGCCGAGGACCTGTTAAATTAGGCGAGGACCAATTAAATTAGGCGAGGACCTATTAAATTAGGCGAGGACCTATTAAATTAGCCGAGGACCTGTTAAATTAGGCGAGGACCAATTAAATTAGGCGAGGACCTATTAAATTAGGCGAGGACCTATTAAATTAGCCGAGGACCTATTAAATTAGCCGAGGACCTATTAAATTAGCCGAGGACCTAATAAATTCGCCGAGGACCTATTGAATTAGGCGAGGACCTATTAAAGTAGTCGGGTACCCATTAAATTAGGCGAGTAACCATTAATTAGGCAACTACTTAATAAATTAGGTAGATACCTATTTTAAGGAGGTAAGTACCCCTTCAATTACGTAACTACCAATTAAATTAGGTAAGTACACATTGAATTAGGTACCTATCTACCAAATTGGGCAGATACCTATTTAATTTCGGTATGTAGTTTTTTAAATGACAAACGACTAGATGGTATCAACAACAACTTCCAAGCGAAACAAAGAAGGACTATGTAAGAAAATATACGACCATGTGAAAGTAATGCTGTAGTGTGACGGGTTATTTATAGCAGTAAGAATTTTTACGATTATAATTTATACAATTACTATTACATTCTTTTTTGCCTAAAATGTCCACGTGATATTTTGTGGTTGCACATACAGAAATGTGAACGTGGTAGACTATAGTATGAAAATGTATGAGTACAGTAATATGTGATCCAGCTCTACATAGAATATTTGTTTCAAGAATGCCAAAAAATAAGGAGAATAACGGAGAATAACGTTCTAATCTAAGCGTAGTGTGGAGCAGCGGTGGGTATACATTCGGAGAATACGTGTCTAGAACCATATCGTCCACGATACTCTTTTCGCGTGAAAAAAAAAAAATCTTTTTTAAATGCTATGCAAAATCTTTTGAGTGTTTTACCAACTTGAAATATGAACAATAAAAACTGCAGCAAGAAATTATTCAATAGGCCGAACAAAGCAATGTCCGGGTAAGGCTTTCATACCTCCAAAGCAGGTGAGTATATTACTATACTCGTATCTATTCGTAAAGAGATCCACCAACTGTAGTCGGCGTGCATACAAATCCCCTCTAAGCGACGTAGATTTACAATCATCTTCAAGTAGATGCTATACCATGAGCCCTAGCTCTTCACTACGTTGAAGTCAGATTATTCGTCGACTTCTATTAAAAATAAACGGTAAAAATGGAGCATAATTCGAGAGCTCCTTCAAAATTGTATGTCCTATATTTATAGACCTTTAGCACTGGCGGCAGGAATATCTCGGCACCTGAATTCGGCGGAAAAAGAATCGTGTTCTGGTTCACTGGTCCGAGGAGGAAATCAGAGCATTTATAAGTCTACATCAGCACCTAGAGTTACCCTAAAACTAGGACGTGCTGTTCATCAGACAGGAGTGTCAACATATGACCATTTTAAAATGTGATCGTGCTATTTTGAAAGTATGATCATACTTGGACTCACAGTTACACTCTCAATTAGGTTGTAATGCTTGTAGACATGTAAAAGATGTTTTTGCCTAGGCCGTACTATATGTTTAACAGATACCCTGGTTTAAGTGATCTAAATGTCTTGACATTTAGGGGATTCTCTGGTTTAAGTGAATGTGTTAATACGTTGGTGATTACCTAGTTTAAAAGATCTAAATGTGTTAATACGTAGGAGATTACCTAGTTTAAATGATCTAAATGTGTTAATACGTAGGAGATTACCTAGTTTAAATGATCTAAATGTGTTAATACGTAAGAGATTACCTGCATAGCTTAAATAATCTAAATGTGTTAATACGTAGGTGATTACCTGGTATTAGTGATCTAAATGTGTTAATACGTAGGTGATTACCTGGTATTAGTGATCTAAATGTGTTAATACGTAGGTGATTACCTGGTATTAGTGATCTAAATGTGTTAATACGTAGGTGATTACCTAGTTTAAATGATCTAAATGTGCTCATTTGAAGGTGATTACCTGGCTTAGGAGATTCGATTGAATATGCCGATAGGAGATAGTCTGGTTTAGGTGTCGTCTACCAACATTTCGGAGACGGTCAAAGTGTGTAGACGTTGAAAAAAGGCTAGCAAAGGCGGTCTACACTGAACAAAATAGCTGCGGTTATCTCACTATCAGGTGTTTGGGTGCTAAATAAATTTAATTTTTGGGGGTATTTGGAGTGAATAAGAAATTAAGGAATGTACCCTAAAGTTGAACGTTTGGAGTACATTATAAAGTTAGATAAACCAACAATAGATTTGGACATTTGGAGTACATTAGAAATTCAAAAAAGTACAGTAGATTTGGGCATTTGGAGTACAGTATAAATACAAAGAATTACGGTAGATTTCAGCATTCGGAGAAGAGTAGAAATACAAAGAATTACAGTAGAGTTCGGCATTTAGAGCACATTAGAAATAACCACATAGGAAGTGGATGTCACGCGATTCGGCATTTGGAGTAGATTTGGAAATTCCACACTTGAAGTACAAACACATATTAAGGAGAAAAATTCAGGCATTCGGAGCTAAACTCAGGCAATAAGATACTTGAAATAAATGTCAGAGATTCAGGCATTTGGATAAGATGAAGGCAATTACACGACATATCTGAATCCACAAACAACTTAGGATGCTTCCAACCGAAGGTAGCACATCTAAACCACAACTCGCATCAACATGGAACTCGTTCGTGTAAAACTGGTGAATCACGAAGCTGGTGACCGAGACACTCGTGTTCGAGACACGCGTGCGAGAAACTCGTGTTCGAGACACACAAGTGATCGAGACACACTCGTGTTCGAGACACACAAGTGACCGAGACACACAAGTGACCGAGACACTCGTGTTCGAGACACACAAGTGACCGAGACACAGGTGATCGAGACACAGGTGATCGAGACACAGGTGATCGAGACACAGGTGATCGAGACACAGGTGATCGAGACACAGGTGATCGAGACACAGGTGATCGAGACACAGGTGATCGAGACACAGGTGATCGAGACACAGGTGATCGAGACACAGGTGATCGAGACAGGTGATCGAGACACAGGTGATCGAGACACAGGTGATCGAGACACAGGTGATCGAGACACAGGTGATCGAGACACAGGTGATCGAGACACAGGTGATCGAGACACAGGTGATCGAGACACAGGTGATCGAGACACAGGTGATCGAGACACAGGTGATCGAGACACAGGTGATCGAGACACAAGCGATCGAGACACAAGTGATCGAGACACCCTAGGTCGAAACAGTCGTTTCCTTAGGGCTGGAGCAAGTCGGAGTCCGTGGACCCCCTCTGGGGGGCGAGCAGGTCGGCGCCCCCCGCGTCCGCGTACGCCCCCCCGCTCTGGTAGTTGAGGGGGCGTGTTGCACCCCCACCGCTCAGCCCCCCGTCTGGGTGGGGGTAGTGATATTAGCAGTGTAGTGCGCTCAGGAAATGGTGAAAGTTTGTCTCGTAACTATACTATATGAATAATTATAAAGATTAATTGTTTTAAATAATAGATAATTCGAGAGAAAATACGAACTTGAGAAGAGATAAAAATAAAATAATTATATATAACTATGGGAAATATGCTCACAATGGTGTTAATCGAGCATAGAAAATTCATGGAAAAATAATTATTCGCAAGAGTATGATATAAAAAAACAATCATACTTAAGCATAGAAAATAACACGAAAATGTGACTACACTTATGTACAGAGAATAATTTGTAAATTGAAGAGACGCATAAAATACAGCAATAATAATGTATACCTAGGTATATGAAATGATCTGAAAATTGACGATGCTTAAACACTGGAAGTTCAACAGAAAAATTATTGTGTGTGAGCGTTGTAGATGATTTTAAAATCAATGATACACAAATCATAGAAACTGTCAGAGGCAAATTTCAACACTACCCATAGGTAACAAAGAAAAAAGACTCAGAGAACATCAAGGTTCGATAATATTAATTACGGAAATAATACCAATGTGTTCATAATATTGCCCATAATGCTGAGAAGTATTTCAATGAAAGTGAATTCGATGTTGATTCCGATACCAACCATGACAACATTGAGTGCGATTTCATAGATACAATACTGAGTTAAATCTAAAACTTTAAAATTAAAAGGAAGAATCAAAATTTGAAAATTTAAATGATTGAAGTACATTTTTGACGGCGCTGGTGGCGATTTTCTCTGTTGGGTATAGGGGAAAAATTCCAAGCATAATACCCCAATCTAACCAAGGTGTCTGAAATGGGTACCGGTCTTGACCGGGGGAAAGCGTCATGGCGTCCTGGCGTTAGTTATAAGGCATTTGAAAATCCAATGTACAAGGTGATATGTATCAGGCTTGATTGGAAATAAAGCATCCGTAGATGCCTTCATTATTTTGACATCCAAAAAGGCATATTTTCACCAACGAAATTAGCATAAAATTCAATGCAAAATTTTGAAGTTTGTTGAAAATAAATAATAGACCGCTCCGAAAATATTATTGGCGATAAGTCCCAGCATTTTAGCTTCAGTAGGAAAACTTTTTAATTACTGAGAATTCTTCAAACCTCACCCAATTGTATTACTCTAAGCATTAGCTCAAATCCAACTTGAAAATAAAGATAAAGAGGAGAAAGATGTTGAAACATACAAAACACACACACAACACTCACCAGACACACGCAACACTCACCAGAGTAAGGCGCACTGCCACCAGACACACAACACTCACCAGAGTACGGCGCATTGCCCCCAGACACACAACACTCACCAGACACACACAACACTCACCAGACACACACAACACTCACCAGACACACACAACACTCACCAGAGTACGGCGCACTGCCACCAGACACACAACACTCACCAGAGTACGGCGCACTGCCACCAGACACACAACACTCACCAGAGTACGGCGCACTGCCACCAGACACACAACACTCACCAGAGTACGGCGCACTGCCCCCAGACACACAACACTCACCAGAGTACGGCGCACTGCCACCAGACACACAACACTCACCAGAGTACGGCGCTCTGCCCCCAGACACACAACACTCACCAGAGTACGGCGCACTGCCACCAGACACACACAACACTCACCAGAGTACGGCGCACTGCCACCAGACACACAACACTCACCAGAGTACGGCGCACTGCCCCCAGACACACAACACTCACCAGAGTACGGCGCACTGCCCCCAGACACACAACACTCACCAGAGTACGGCGCACTGCCCCCAGACACACAACACTCACCAGAGTACGGCGCACTGCCCCCAGACACACAACACTCACCAGAGTACGGCGCACTGCCACCAGACACACAACACTCACCAGAGTACGGCGCACTGCCCCCAGACACACAACACTCACCAGAGTACGGCGCACTGCCACCAGACACACAACACTCACCAGAGTACGGCGCTCTGCCCCCAGACACACAACACTCACCAGAGTACGGCGCACTGCCACCAGACACACACAACACTCACCAGAGTACGGCGCACTGCCCCCAGACACACAACACTCACCAGAGTACGGCGCACTGCCACCAGACACACAACACTCACCAGAGTACGGCGCACTGCCCCCAGACACACACAACACTCACCAGAGTACGGCGCACTGCCCCCAGACACACAACACTCACCAGAGTACGGCGCACTGCCACCAGACCACCAGACACACACAACACTCACCAGAATACGGCGCACTGCCACCAGACACACACAACACTCACCAGAGTACGGCGCACTGCCCCCAGACACACAACACTCACCAGAGTACGGCGCACTGCCACCAGACACACACAACACTCACCAGAGTACGGCGCACTGCCACCAGACACACACAACACTCACCAGAGTACGGCGCACTGCCACCAGACACACAACACCCACCAGAGTACGGCGCACTGCCACCAGAGACAGAAGTGTAGTCATCGAAGTTGTTGTCCCCGAAGTGTTTGTCGCAGCGGCACAGCACTCCGGTACAGTCCTGCACGTGGATGTGTTACGGACTTGCGAGTGAGTTCTTTGAAAATTAGGTATAATGTGTTAAGGACTTTTACGAGTGAGTTACTTGACAATTCATGCCATTGAGGCACCATGCATCACCGGCTGGGTGCATCACAGTACGTCACATTAACACTTTGACTGCGACTACCAAATATTAAGTTCAATGCCAAACTCAAATTTAAAGTCAATTGTAGTAAACTATTGTGAAAATAGCAAACATGAACTGGATTGTGCCTTCATTTAGCTATGATTAAGTATTTATGGAAATTTAGTAAATTTAAAAACACTGGTCGGTAGTAGCATTATGAAAATTACCTCCGTGTACCACCAGCGGCGCATGTCGCAGTAAAAGTGTTAAAGAGTGATTTTCGCACTGGTTTAAGCCAAAAAAGTGGTTACACGGCAGCAATACTCTCACTATGCATGTTTTTTCTACTTTGTCATGTCACTTGTGTATCTACAATCGGGTCGTGCCGTTTTATCCAAACTTTCTGTTTTTTTTTTTACTTGTGGGTTGTTTTGCCCCGAGCAGTGGACTTCATGTACGGGTACCTTAAGGGTAGCAGCATTTACCTCATTTTTGTTTTGGCACTCTGGTTTATATAAAAACACAGAGTGAATTATAATTCTATTGTGTTTTTTCGGAAGGAAATTTGTTTGGATTATAATTAACTTAGTGTATTTTTCGGAAGGAAATTTGTTTGGATTATAATTAACTTAGTGTTTTTTTCGGAAAGGAATTTGCTTGGACTATAATTCTCTTCAGAAAAACCACAAAGTGAATCACAATCCAAACACACTCCCTCGAAAAATCCGCGCGAGAATTTCCCCCACCAAATAGCACCCTTGCTCACCGCAATGGCATTGCCAGTCCTGAACCAGAAGAGCTTGTTGGGGAGCTGGTCAATGCCCTTGGCGCCCTTCACGAAGCGCATGTAGGCGACCCCCAGCAGGAGGTAGGTGGCGAACAGCACCGACACGACGATGAGAAACACCGAGAAGCCCCCCAGGCCCGAGGACGGGCGTGGGGCGCTGCAGGCCAGGGAGTGTGAAGTCGAGAACGAGTTGAAGCACCCGAGGCCGGGCACTGGGTCCGACTTGAGCGTTGGGGAGGGCTGTAATAATAAAAAAAAAAATTACTAAGTAATAACCAAGTACTTACTAATGCTCAGTAATTAGGAATTACTACCACTTTTACCTAAGTAGTTACCAAGTCGTCAAACAGGAATTATAATAATATTAGCGTGCACTGCCCGTCAAAAATGACGGGATTCATTACCTTTCTTGAACAAATTTTCCAGATGTGGATGACAAACAAATATTTCCACCCTAACTGTACCCGTGATAAATATCCTTGTACTCGTGCACTGGTGAAACTCGCATCACAGATACGGTCATTATAACTATCCTTATGAGCGTGACAGAGAAATGGGAAAAGCGGACTCCAAACATATAAACCAAGGGTATTATTAGGTAGTAGTAGCTCCTGTGGAAATTCCTTTGTTGCTTTGTTGGCTGGGTGTCACCGTCCAAGCCCTGCTTTCGGCAATTAAACAGGGCAAAATGCAGCATGCTGCTTCAGGAAAGAAGATAGGGCAAAATTTTAAATTACCACACATGATGTTGTGGATGCGACTTGTGAGTAAAAGAGAGCCAGGAACTGCATCAGCAGACATGTCAAAGTGCCCCACGTTTCTAAATTGGGCAGTGCAATAATCCAATATTTTGACAGAATCTTACCAAATAACACCCATGGTGTGTTAATTTATTTTCATATTTATATATTGGTTTGCTGTCTGCTTTTTAAGAAACAGATCCTTTGATTTGATTTCAAGGATGCTTAATGAACGTATCTGTGATACGAGTTTCACCAGTGTACAAGTACAAGAATATTTTAATGGCGTTCACTATTAGGATGGATATATTTGTTTGTCATCCACATCTGGAAAACTTGTGTAAAGAAAATATAGAATCCCGTCATTTTTTGACGGGCCCTGTACACTAGTGAGTTATAAACGCCAACAAATTCAGATTCCAGCCCAAGAAAACCTATCGGAAAACTTTGCATGCAACACGGGGCAGTAGCCTGCTCACCTCTGCGCAATATTTCCAGAAAGTTGGTTGCTTCGGAAACTTAATCACAGAAATCTTTAGTGGTCAAACACCGACTAAAATAGGAGTATTTGGGAACGCAAAAATCCAACTACTAATTCGAATTAGAGTTGACACCAGCACAAATTTTGGAACACGTGAAATCGGGATCGAAATTTACTTTTATTCGAAAGATTAATGAATACTTGGTCTCCTAAAGTTTCGCATTATGGATCCAATTGTATAAAATTCAAATTATTAGCGTGACTTATTTCTTACTATCTCATTTTTACAGGTCGTTTCACAAAAAATTCAAGTCCGTCTGTATCGACACTAAAAGCTAACGACACCACGGCAACCAGAAGTAAATTTTGTACATTTAAGCATGTAACGGTACACCTTGTAGGTACTGCTTACGTACCTCCCGCATATCACTTGAACCCCTCACGCATGTTACGTGCCTCGCTACGTGAACCCCTCATGTACATCCGGGCGTGTCACGGGCACCCCAGAACGTACATGACGGGCTAATGACGCACCTTATCACGCACATGACGTACCTCGTCCCACCAACCCCGCACGCACATGACGAGCATATCACGTGGACCATGTCATGTACTTCGTCACGTCAACCCCCCACACACATTGTGGGCACATGACGACGCACATGACGGGCACGTCACGTACCTCGTCGCGTACCCCATCACTCTCATGACGAGCACGTCACGTACCTCGTCACGTACCCCATCACGCACATGACGGGCTAATGACGTACCCCTTGCACGTCGTAGTCGCAGGTGACGAGAAGACGAGCGGTGCGCGGTCGGCTGGCGCAGGCGTCAGCGGCGGAGTAGTTCGTGCTGCTCAGCCACACCACCTCCACCCAGTCCGCTGTGGGCACCGTGGCGGCTCTGGGGCTTTGTGTGTACAGACTCGAGCGCTTTGCTGCTCGGGCACACTGACTGTGCAGCTCTGGGGCTTTGTGTGTGCACACTCGAGCGCTTTGTTGCTCAGGCACACTGACTGCGCAGCTCTGGGGCTTTGTATGTACACACTTGAGTGCTTTGTTGCTCTGGCACAGTGACTGTGCAGCTCTGGGGCTTTGTTTGTACAGACTTGAGTGCTTTTTTGCTCAGGCACACTGACTGTGCAGCTCTGGGGCTTTGTGTGTCCAGACTTGAGTGCTTTGTTGTTCAGGCACACTGACTGTGCAGCTCTGGGGCTTTGTGTGTACAGACTTGAGTGTTTTGTTGCTCAGGCACACTGAGCTAATCTCTGAAGTTAGGCGAGCATACTTTGGAAGTAAAGACTCAAGCATATACTATTGAAAAAACAAACTGCTATGGTGTCCAGAAAAACAAACTGCTGTGGGTACAGTGTTAACTCAATGTACTTTGAAAATAAAAGCTCAAGTTGTCTGAATTCAAGAAAAACAAACTGCTGTGGTGTCCATAATTTTAGAAAAACAAACTGCTATGGTGTCCAAAATTAAAAAAAAATAACTGCTGAGGTACCCAAAATTCAAGAGAAACAAACTCCTGTGCTGCCCAAAATTAGGCCAGCAGGCTGCAAAAATATGACAAGTTTTCTGCCATCACAGGAAAATCAATGTTTCACAGGTCCACGATTAAGTCAGCACCGCACTCAAATAGGCACTCATGACACCGACCAATATGCCCGCAGTACATCCTCCCACACAGACACAGTCATTGTACTCATGCAGTGCTGCAATTTGCTTCATCAATTTCCATATTTATCGAACCTAGATTACACAACAAAGGAAAAACATTTTTCAAACTATTCCCTCAGATTAGATTATTAGATAGTTTAAGCCTTCCTATCTGCCACAATGGCCATCCAAAGAGAGGAAGGAGGAAGGGACCATTTAGTATGGAGTCAAGGGATCGTGGAATCTATGCAGAAAAGGCATAGAAACAGTAAGTTGAGAAAGAAGATAATGAAACAAGATCAGAGTTGAAGAAGAAAGAAGTAGGTGGTAAAAACAGGACAGCAGTGAGCCGAAAAAAGATGGTTTTTAGTATAACAAAAACTTGTTATTTAAGCAAAAAGAAGGCCTACCTAACCCTCAGCTTGGCCCTCACATTTAACTATTCCCTCAATCATCGGTTTTGACTATTGACATGAGTATAACGTTGCTCATGTGTGTATTTGAACAAAAAATCCTGACGTCAAGATATTTTAAAAACCGATGAGGCTTTTGTATCATCTTTATTGGAAAAACACCATTTTTCTTTTCTTTCGAGTGTCCTTAGGCCGAGCTCTTCCCGTTCACTTTTCTTTGTTTGTTTTTATAGAATTGATAAGCACTCTCGGTTTGATTCGTTTCTTGAGATTTATTTGCATGATTGTAATTAATTTAACGTGATATAAATGAGATAGTAATTTAATCTCATTTCAATAATTTGATTTGATCACCGTGATGGTAATTTATTTCAAGGCCAAGTCTTGTTTGTTTTGATCAGGTCAAACCTGGTCATGGGTGGGCCATGATGTACTTCTACTCGTACTTATGAGTTCATACTTGTTACTTCTACTCATATTTGTACGGCCATGCTTTAAAGTTCTACTCGTACTTGTAAGTTCGTACTAGTACTTCTACTCGCACATATGAGTTCATTCTTAGTACTTCTACTCATACTTGTACGTTTATTTTGAACTTCTACTCGTACTTGTAAGTTCGTACTAGTACTTCTACTTTTATTCATGAGTTCATAATTGGTACTTTTACTCGTACTTTTGAGTTCCTACATAATACTCGTACTTGAAAGTTTATACTTAGTACTTTCATTTAGACAGTGTTTTACGTCCGCGGTCCCACCGAACTTTTGTTTTATGACGTCTTATGTTAGGAAATTTTTAAAAGCCAATATGCTGGCATGTATCTCATGTGGCAACTTGGAAATAAACGGTTTTTCTTTCTTTCTTGACCAGCCTAGCTTGTAACATATCTATCACATGCATGTAGATGCTCTTGACAAATTTCATAATTCTTTACTTATTCGTACTGATGGTCACTAGTTACCTAACATGCTTCATTGAAATTCTTTACCTACCTATTTGTAACGTAGGTCACCATTTGCTTATACAATTGTTATTAGAATTTTTCACGTATTCTTGATTGTGGTCCTTAGTTTTCTTTAAAAGTTTCCTGTAAATATTTTACCTGCGTAAATCATTAACTTCATTAACTTAATCATTTAACTTCAGTCCCAAGTCTTTCTCGATTTTTCAAGTACAGCGATTTCAACATTGATTCCAACTTTTTGCATTCCTTCAGTAATCCATTTCATTTTGAGTAAATCATAACAATCGCAATTCTTCCATCCCACCATTTCCCCAGTTGATCGCTACTACGATTGAAATTAGAACTTAGCGTGAAAAAAAAATTCCGCAACACAGCACCAGTTGTTCATGGCAATAAAAGAAAGAAAGAAAATCTAGAGATGAACTAGGACAAAATACCTCACAACTACACAACCTGCACACTGCAGTACATATTTAATTATATTTTTCGAGGTAACAATTACTGGTAATAACTTGCAACAACCCGCACAGCACAACCACGATCCTCAGATATATTCATAGCAATGAGAGAGGAAAGGGTATAATATACCCGGCAACATAACACATGACATTACCTCTCAATAATTGACAACAATGACAAAAAAAGCAAAACGCACCATAACACACATGACGCTACCTTTTTTTTATCTACTGTATTCAATGTAATAATAAAAAATACGCGTCACAAAAACACAATACGACGTCCTCAACGATATAGAACATTCACGCAAAACAACACACAAGGTACCACTCCCTCAACAACGACACAAAACAACACAATACGCTTGACAACACACATGACGTCACCTTTTTTAGCAACAATAAAAAAATGCAAGAACACAATACCACTTCCTCAACAATATTCAAGGCACCGATCCACAAAGCAACAAGTACGCGTCCCAACAACACACACGGTACCACTCTTTCAAGTCCGACACAAAACAGCGCAGTACGCGTCCCAAACAACGCCACAAAACAGCACAGTACGCGTCTCAAACAACGCCACAAAACAGCACAGTACGCGTCTCAAACAACGCCACAAAACAGCACAGTACGCGTCCCAAACAACGCCACAAAACAGCGCAGTACGCGTCCTAAACAACGCCACAAAACAGCACAGTACGCGTCCCAAACAACGCCACAAAACAGCACAGCACGCGTCTCAAACAACGCCACAAAACAGCACAGTACGCGTCCCAAACAACGCCACAAAACAGCGCAGTACGCGTCCCAAACAACGCCACAAAACAGCGCAGTACGCGTCCCAAACAACGCCACAAAACAGCACAGTACGCGTCTCAAACAACGCCACAAAACAGAACAGTACGCGTCTCAAGCAACGCCACAAAACAGCACAGTACGCGTCCCAAACAACGCCACAAAACAGCACAGTACGCGTCTCAAACGCCACAAAACAGCACAGTACGCGTCCCAAACAACGCCACAAAACAGCGCAGTACGCGTCCCAAACAACGCCACAAAACAGCACAGTACGCGTCCCAAACAACGCCACAAAACAGCACAGTACGCGTCTCAAACGCCACAAAACAGCACAGTACGCGTCCCAAACAACGCCACAAAACAGCACAGTACGCGTCTCAAGCAACGCCACAAAACAGCACAGTACGCGTCTCAAACAACGCCACAAAACAAGCACGGCAGGCGTCCTAAACAATGCCACAAAACAAGCACGGCACGCGTCCCAACCATACCACTCCCTCAACAATATACAACGACACAAACAACAAAAACACGCGCGTCAAGACCACGACACACAGCAGCAGCACCGCACCGCCTCTGAAGGCGAGAGTTCTGTTCCTGTATCCGACGGGGATGAGCTCGGAGGCAACCTTCTCCACCACGGCGGACTGCGGCATGGTCTCGCCAGCGTCGCCGCCGCACACCGACACGCTGTACTTGCGGCCGCTCGTGCCCTCTACCGAGTACCTGCGCACGTGGAAATATTGAAATATGCATGATGAAGTTCTAACGTGGAAATCCTGATGCGAGTACAGACGGAATGAAACGCCTGGTGTGCATGCTAGAAAGTTATAAGAAAAAAATTTATATTAATTTTTCCCTCAAAAAACTTGGGGCTTTTAGCGAACAAATTTCAGCATTCAGGAATTTTTAGCGAATTAAAGGAGTTTTAGTCAGCATTTTTTAGATGGATTAGGCTTGGTTAAAATTAGAGTAGGTTCGGTCGAGTTCGGTTGAGTCAAGTTGGGTTAAATCAAATTCGGTTACGTCAAGTTCGGTTGAGTCAAGTTGGGTTAAATCAAATTCGGTTATGTTAAGTTCGGTCAAGTCAAGTTCGGTCAAGTCAAGTTCGGTCAAGTCAAGTTCGGTCAAGTCAAGTTCGGTCAAGTCAAGTTCGGTCAAGTCAAGTTCGGTCAAGTCAAGTTCGGTCAAGTCAAGTTCGGTCAAGTCAAGTTCGGTCAAGTCAAGTTCGGTCAAGTCAAGTTCGGTCAAGTCAAGTTCGGTCAAGTCAAGTTCGGTCAAGTCAAGTTCGGTCAAGTCAAGTTCGGTCAAGTCAAGTTCGGTCAAGTCAAGTTCGGTCAAGTCAAGTTCGGTTAGGTGAAGTTCAGTTTAGTCAAGGTAGGTTAAATCAAGTTCGGTCTGCCTCACGTTTGACTTTAAATTTGAGTTGAGTATAGAATTTCAGTTGAACGTACATAACGCGGTCAACGTGTTAAAATAGCTTCTTCTTAGAGCAACCTCCTACCGTTGCAACATACAAACCAGAAATCTCTGAAGTGCTGATTTCTGACACAAACTTGGAGAGCTTTGCCCAAAACCATATGGGGAGAACATAGATTTTCTTGTCAACTAATAGATGCAATGAAAGAGCGTTGCATCCATCAGTTAATAAGAACAATGAAGTACTTTTCATACAAGAAAGCGCCAAAACCATGGAGGTATGGGGCACAACCATGAAAGTATGCGGACATAGAGTGACATTAAAACGTAGCCAGCCTTATCGGGATGCCTCGAAGATAAAGCGTAGATATCGCCGACGTCTTGCGGAACTTTGGCATAACCAGGTGCTGTGGCTTTGACAAGGTACTCAGGCTTTGGAAAGGTGCAGTGGTTCTGGCAAGGTGCAGTGGTTCTGGCAAGGTGCTGTGGCTCTGGCAAGGTGCAGTGGCTCTGGCAAGGTGCAGTGGCTCTGGCAAGGTGCAGTGGCTCTGGCAAGGTGCAGTGGCTCTGGCAAGATGCAGTGGCTCGGGCAAGGTGTTGTGCAATCAATGAAATGTGGTCTGGCAAGACATTGTGGCTTTGGCAGAGGAACAGTGGCTTTGACAAAGGAACTGTGGCTTTGGCAAAGGAACTGTGGCTTTGGCAGAGGAACAGTGGCTTTGGCAAAGGAACTGTGGCTTTGGCAAAGGAACTGTGGCTTTGGCAAAGGAACTGTGGCTTTGGCAAAGGAATTGTGGCTTTGGCACAGGAACTGTGGCTTTGGCAAAGGAACTGTGGTCTAGGAAGTTACTGTCCTCTGGGCAAAATTTTGTGCCTTTAGCGAAACTATGGCTTCGGCAAGGTACGGTGGCTTTGACAACGAATTGTGGCTAAGAAAAGGTACTGTTGTTCTGGCAAGGTACTGCAACTTTGATCAGGAATTGTGGCTCTGACAACTAGGTTAGAAGATTTTATTTACTTATTAGTTTGAGCCTTTCAAACTGCCACAAAAATGCTTCGTGGAGAAAAAAGACACCATTCAGTATAAAATTAATGGAACCAGAAATACATGCAAAAGGTGTCACACATCTTGCGCAAAGAAGCAGCATAAATAAAAAAATATACGACAAAATAAAAATTGAAGTGGAAAATAATAGGAACAGTAAAAATAGAACAGCAGTGAATCGATAAAAGAACGTTGGCATCAAAACAAAAATGCCTAATATATTTCAATAAGAACAAGGCCAACTTGACTTTTAACATAAGGCGCAATATAAGGTTTCGTTGTTTCTTAAAGCTAATAAAATAAGCCTTAATATCGATAAAACGAAATATATTACATTTTCATACAAGAAAAATGTATCTCTCCCACGCATTAAAATTGGCGAAGGTGAAATATAAGAAACCAAGTAAGTTTCTGGGCATCATAATAGATAAACATCTTACCTTCAAAAAGCACATCGCTCATATTAGTTCTAAATTATCAAAATCCATCGGAATCCTAAATAAAGTTAAAATTTCCTGCCTTAAGCAGCTTTACAAATGCTCTACCAAACGTTCATTTCTCCATACTTGCAATACGGAATAGAAGCATGGCACGAAACTGATAAAAATAAAACAACAAAATTTTTAATCTGCAAAAAAGAGCTATCAGAGCGGTAAAGAACCTAGAATATAATGCTCACACAAATGATTCATTCAAAAAATTTACAAATACTTAAACTTTCGGATCTCTATGTCTTCATTTGTAATTTCATTAACAAAACATTAAGAAATTATGGCGACAATAACCTAAACCAATTATTAAGTGCACAAACTGGTCATCACGACCATTTAACCCGAAATAGAAGTAAATTCATGCTTCCTTACTATCCAAAGGCCCGGTCGCAACACAGTATTCTCTACGTTGGAACTAAAACTTGGAACTCAATACCTGCGGAGATCCGTGAAAGCAATTCTTACCAAGTATTCAAAAGACATCTTGAGTCTCATTTCTTATCAGAATAAAAGTCGTTTAAGATCACCTAGTCACATCTCGCCTCGTACATGTCTGGTCCTAATAATGTAACGTGCCACGGATAAGATAACCGATCTTCAGTCTGCTCTTAAATCGTTTTATTGAATACATTGTTAAATATAGCCGATTTGACCTATGCTGTAAAATACAGCATCAAATATCGAATTAATTATCTCTTTGATCAGTCTCATGCGAAACTAGGTTAAGTGGATTAGGTTAAACATTATTGTACACCTTAGAATAACGTTGATGGTAGGATGCCCCAGAAGTCGCTGAATATATTCGGGCCCACAGGTAGCTAAGCTATACTCAAATTTGACCATTGTACTAGACTTAAGAAACATTCTACCTCTGTATTACCTGTGGTAAATAAATTGTTTAAATTGTTTAACTCAAGACTTCAAATCGTCTCCATGGGAACGCTAAATCCCATACATTCAATAGTAATATCCTCAAAAGATGGGTTTGATAATATGCATAGTAATTATAAAAAATGTGTACCTTTTAAATTGCCATAACCTTTCTTACAGAAAAGATAAGGAAATAAAACTGGTATTATTGGGAAAAAGATTCCGTCAGTGCGCTCAGAAACTTTTTTATATTAGATTATTGGTTAGTTCAAGCCTCCCTAACCGCTACAAAAAAGAGCGTATCGAAGAGAGGAAGGAAGAAGACACCATTTAGTATGGATATTGGGGAATGCGGAATCTATGCAGAAGGAGCATAGAAACAGTAAGTTGGGAAAGAAGTTCATGAAACAAGATAAAAGTTGAAGAAGAAAATAGTAGGTGCTGAAAAACAAGATAGCAATGAACCGAAAAAAGTGGTCCTTAACATAGCACCAAATATATTTTATTTCAACAAAAAGAAGGCCTACCTAACTCTCAGCTCGGGCCCTCACATTTTCCCCTGGGAGCGCTAATTCCCATAGATACAACAGTTGTATCCTCCTGAGGGGTCAGAAACTTTATTTCCCAGATCTTCCTTCATTAAAGTTTCTCACAATAAACTGGTATTGCAACTGTTAGGAAGTTCCACTGAATCGTTATTTTGTTAGGTTTGAATCGGTATTCCAAGAAGAATTTCCTCCGAGTCCCGACGATGGATCCAATTTTCGTCTTTTCTTCGACGATGAACTTGCGCTGTCGAAGAGTCAGTTGTGCCGTGTTTCTGATTACAACAATCTTCGCTCACGCACACTTGATGTTTATGCTTATTTAGAGGGTATAGCAAGGAAACGAATTCTCTTCTTTTGGATGTTATACGTAGCAAGGAAACGTTGAATTCTCTTCTTTTGGACGTTATACGTAGCAAGGAAACGTGGAATTCTCTTCTTTTGGACGTTATACGTAGCAAGGAAACGTGGAATTCTCTTCTTTTGGACGTTATACGTAGCAAGGAAACGTTGAATTCTCTTCTTTTGGACGTTATACGTAGCAAGGAAACGTTTAATTCTCTTCTTTTGGATGTTATCCGTAGCAAGGAAACGTTGAATTCTCTTCTTTTGGATGTTATACGTAATCGTCTCCTATTTCATTCATGGAAGAAGTTATTGGAAATTTAAAAGGTATACATTTTTAGCAACCACCCTGTGCTGTACCCCTGAAAAGGTGCTGTGCCTCTGACAAGGTACTTGCTCTCCGGAAACCCTTATCAATTGAAAACTTAATTTTCAATAAAAGATTTTGGGGCTAGTGATAAAAATAGTCATTTTAACATATATGAGAAATTATTTATCAGGAATTAAAGCAGTAAGCTACCAGTGAAAAACTGTAATGCTAGTAGAGAATTTATGTACGAGTTAAGGTTAGATTGAAAGTAAAAAATGTAAATTGCAAGTACAGAATCATATTGCGAGTAAAAACTCGGATTGAGAGTAAAATCGAATTCCAAAATAAGGCATGAGGGCTTCTTGTAGGTACAGTTAGTATTTTAGTAGTTTCAGCAGATATTCTAATAAGTAAAGTATGTATTCTGGTAGTTCAAGCAGATATTCTGGTAGTTCAACCAGATATTCTGGTAGTTCAAGCAGATATTCTGGTAGTTCAAGCAGATATTCTGGTAGTTCAAGCAGATATTCTGGTAGGTAAATTAGGTATTCTGGTAGATAAATTAGGTATTCTGGTAGGTAAATTAGGTATTCTGGTAGGTAAATTAAGTATTCTGGTAGGTAAATTAGGTATTCTGGTAGGTAAATTAGGTATTCTGGTAGGTAAATTAGGTATTCTGGTAGCTGCAGTAGGTATTCTAGCAACTACAGTAGATATTCCGATATTTACAGTTGATATTCAACTAATAGTTACAACGGGTATTCTAGCAGGTAAAGTAGGTATTCTGGTAGCTACAGTAGGTATTATTACAATTACACAAGGTACTGTAATAGTTACAATAGGTATTCTAGTAGGTAAAGTAGGTATTCAAATGGTTACAATAGGTATTCTAGCAGTTACAGTAGGTATTCTGGCAGCTACAATAGACAGTTACAGTAGGTATTCCGGCAGCTACAGTAGACAGTTACAGTAGGTATTCTGGTAGCTACAGTAGATAATTACAGTAGATACAGTAAGTACTGTGGCAGTTATAGTAGATTGCTACAGTAGATACGGTAGACAGCTACATCAGATACAGTAGACAGCTACAGTAGATACATCAAATACAGCAGATAGCTACAGTAGATACAGTAGACACTGCTCGCACACAGTAGACAGCTACAGTAGATACAGTAGGTAGTCTGGTAGCCACAGTAGACAGCAGATACAGTAGACACAGTAGAAATGCTCGCACACAGTAGACAGCTACAGTAGATACAGTAGGTAGTCTGGTAGCCACAGTAGACAGCAGATACAGTAGACACAGTAGAAATGCTCGCACACAGTAGACAGCTACAGTAGATACAGTAGGTAGTCTGGTAGCCACAGTAGACAGCAGATACAGTAGACACAGTAGAAATGCTCGCATACAGCAGGCGAAGTAGCACAAAACGCAGCAAGGCAGGCGCGGCGACAGACGGAGACGAGATAAAAGATAATATCCACCAGCCACAGCCTTCTCAGGAGGATGTTATCGAAATGATCCCATGTATCAGTGGCTGGTGATAGCGCATTTTTGGGGTCATGATGTCACTAGCGTGCTGTGGGTGATGTGGCGTGTGTGGTGTGGGTGATGTGGCGTGTGTGGTGGGGGTGATGTGGCGTGTGTGGTGTGGTTGATGTGGCGTGTGTGGTGTGGGTATTGTGGCGTGTGTGGTGTGGGTGATGTGGCGTGTGTGGTGTGGGTGATGTGGCGTGTGTGGTGTGGGTGATGTGGCGTGTGTGGTGTGGGTGATGTGGCGTGTGTGGTGTGGGTGATGTGGCGTGTGTGGTGTGGGTGATGTGGCGTGTGTGGTGTGGGTGATGTGGCGTGTGTGGTGTGGGTGATGTGGCGTGTGTGGTGTGGGTGATGTGGCGTGTGTGGTGTGGGTGATGTGGCGTGTGCGGTGTGGGTGATGTGGCGTGTGCGGTGTGGGTGATGTGGCGTGTGTGGTGTGGGTGATGTGGCGTGTGTGGTGTGGGTGATGTGGCGTGTGTGATGTGGCGTGTGTGATGTGGCGTGTGTGGTGTGGGTGATGTGGCGTGTGTGGTGTGGGTGATGTGGCGTGTGTGGTGTGGGTGATGTGGGTGATGTGGCGGGTGTGATGTGGCGTGTGTGGTGTGGCGTGTGTGGTGTGGCGTGTGTGGTGTGGGTGATATGGCGTGTGTGGTGTGGGTGATGTAGCGTGTGTGGCGTGGGTGATGTGGCGTGTGTGGCGTGGGTGATGTAACGTGTGTGGTGGGAGTGATGTGGCGTGTGTGGCGTGGGTGATGTGGCGTGTGTGGTGTGGGTGATGTGGCGTGTGTGGTGTGGGTGATGTGGCGTGCGTGGTGTAGGTGATGTGGCATGTGTATTGTAAGTGATGTGACTTGTGTGCAATAGACTGGAGAAAAAATATTAAGTGGGTACTATAAAGTAAAGAATTAGCATGCAATCTGAATAAATGGTAACCTATTGAAAAGCCACGTAGAACTGGGAGGACTCATTTTAACACGTCTACTGCGATGGCATAAACTGAAGCTCAATATTCAGCTCAAATTTATAACCAAAAGTTGTAAGTAATTTCACAAATACCAAATATTAACTGTGTCCATTAATCCCATAATTTTAAAAGACTTGAAAACTTTCAAACTACTTATCAACGGATCGGGTCGCAGCAGGAAGAACTTATTCTCGACCCACCGATGAATCGGACCACAAGTAAAGTGTTGAAAAGATAGACTTAGCAGAGCTCATTAAAAATAGAAAGAGATGGAGTTGGGCACATCAAAGAGAGAAAGAGATGGAGTTGAGCACATCAAAGAGAACAAGAGATGGAGTTGAGCACATCAAAGAGAACAAGAGGTGGAGTTGAGCACATCAAAGAGAACAAGAGATGGAGTTGAGCACATCAAAGAGAACAAGAGATGGAGTTGAGCACATCAAAGAGAACAAGAGATGGAGTTGAGCACATCAAAGAGAACAAGAGGTGGAGTTGAGCACATCAAAGAGAACAAGAGATGGAGTTGAGCACATCAAAGAGAACAAGAGATGGAGTTGAGCACATCAAAGAGAACAAGAGATGGAGTTGAGCACATCAAAGAGAACAAGAGATGGAGTTGAGCACATCAAAGAGAACAAGAGATGGAGTTGGGCACATCAAAGAGAACAAGAGATGGAGTTGAGCACATCAAAGAGAACAAGAGATGGAGTTGAGCACATCAAAGAGAACAAGAGATGGAGTTGAGCACATCAAAGAGAACAAGAGATGGAGTTGAGCACATCAAAGAGAGAAAGAGATGGAGTTGAGCACATCAAAGAGAACAAGAGATGGAGTTGGGCACATCAAAGAGAACAAGAGATGGAGTTGAGCACATCAAAGAGAGAAAGAGATGGAGTTGAGCACATCAAAGAGAACAAGAGATGGAGTTGAGCACATCAAAGAGAACAAGAGATGGAGTTGAGCACATCAAAGAGAACAAGAGATGGAGTTGAGCACATCAAAGAGAACAAGAGATGGAGTTGAGCACAAAGGGAGAAAGTAGAGGACTTGAGCGCACATTTAAGAGAGAAAGTAGAGCACTTGAGCGCACATTAAAGAGAGAAAGAGAGCGAGTTGCACAAGAGAAAGAGAGCGGGTAGAACCCAACCAAGGCAGCAAGTTGAGCCCAAAAGAGAGGGCGAGTTGAGCACAACACGAGCAGAAAAAGAGCGGCCCACAATCATGAGCTGAGATAGATAGCAGCTGATAACGCTCACGGAACGGGCACACGTAAAAAGGACTCCATCGTGTTGAAGTCTACTCTGGCTTTGGTGTCTCTGGTGTGGTCAACTGCTCGAATGTACTGAACTGCTGAATTATGGTGAGCTGCTAAAATGTGGTGAGCTGCTAAAATGTGGTGAGCTGCCGAAATGTGGTGACCTGCTCGAATGTACTGAACTGCTGAATTATGGTGAGCTGCTAAAATGTGGTGAGCTGCTAAAATGTGGTGAGCTGCCGAAATGTGGTGACCTGCTCGAATGTACTGAACTGCTGAATTATGGTGAGCTGCTAAAATGTGGTGAGCTGCTGAAATGTGGTGAACTGCTGAAATGTACTGAGCTGCTGAATTATGGTGAGCTGCTAAAATGTGGTGAGCTGCTGAAATGTACTGAACTGCTGAATTATGGTGAACTGCTAAAATGTGGTGAGCTGCTGAAATGTGGTGAACTGCTGAAATGTACTGAACTGCTGAATTATGGTGAGCTGCTGGAATGTGGTGAACAGCTCGAATGTACTGTAAAATGCCCAAATGCAGAATAACGTCAGAAACTTATTCAACAAAAACAGCTACGCGAACACCAGAAATGTCTAGAGACCATCTGAAATGTGAAAAGAAAGTCTGAAGTGTAAAATATACCTGAAATGTACCGAGTAAATCTGTTCTGCGCAATGACAGAGTGAAATGTGAAGAGAAAAGCTAGCATGTGATGAAAAAGTGAAGACATAAATAAATTTTAGACATGAATAAATAAATTTCAGACATAAACTGCGTGTGGACAACACAAACCACGATTCTAAAAACGCGACCCAATTATACCTTCAAAAAAGTAGAAAATTCAGTACCCAGCAATATGTTGCACTTGATCAGCGTTTCATCACCGATATTACAAATTCTTAATTTTGGGGGTTATCATAATTACAATGTTATTTCTCATCGCATCTTTTTTACACTTGTGTTAAACTTGTTTAACTTGGAGACATTTTGTTCAAAATTGTTACCTTTTTTCTTCCACCAGCGCAGTGGAATATACCACTAAATGAAAATAAATGTCTATGCTATACTCGGAATTTCAATAAAATTACCTCCAGGTAACTCCACTGCAAAAAATGCCTCCAGGTAACTCCACTGCAAAAAATGCCTCCAGGTAACTCCAGTAAACAAATTACCTTCAGGTAACTCGATAGAACAAAACTTCCAAGTACCTCCACTGCAATAGTACCTCCAAGTAACTCGATAGAACACACAAACTCCTAGTAACTCGATAGAACACATAACTTCCAAGTAACTCGATAGAACACATAACTTCCAAGTAACTCGATAGAACACATAACTTCCAAGTAACTCGATAGAACACATAACTTCCAAGTAACTCGATAGAACACATGACCTTCAGGTAAATCAATAGAACAAATAACCTCCAAGTAACTCGATAGAACAAATAACCTCCAAGTAACTCGATAGAACAAATAACCTCCAAGAAACTCGATAGAACAAATAACCAAGTAACTCGATAGAACACATAACTTCCAAGTAACTCGATAGAACACATGAACTTCAGGTAAATCAATAGAACAAATAACCTCCAAGTAACTCGATAGAACAAATAACCTCCAAGTAACTCGATAGAACACATAACTTCCAAGTAACTCTATAGAACACATGACCTTCAGGTAAATCAATAGAACAAATAACCTCCAAGTAACTCGATAGAACAAATAACCTCCAAGTAACTCGATAGAACAAATAAGCTCCAAGAAACTCGATAGAACGAATAACATTCAGGTAACTCGATAGAACAAATACCATCCAACTAACAGCAATGAACAAAATACCTCCAGGTGATTCTCATCTTTGCCGAATTACTACTGCAAAAACTAGCCCACCAAAATTACAACAGCAATGAATCATTGACGTTCCAATTAATGTCCAAAAATTCCAGAGAGCCATCAACGAACCTCGCTTCCGTCACACACTCTCGAAATTTCGCAGTCGATGAAATCTTCACATTAGCGCAATTAAAGCTTTCTTTAAAGCAACATCTTCTGACCAAACCTACGTTCAACACTCCCAAAAATCAACAAATTTCCGAAAAGCACCGTTTCAGTAGACGTAAATAATTTCAAAAAGTTAAACAATATTACTCAATAGTATCACCATTCTAAAGTAATAATATAATTTGTATCAGAAAGTGGATAACTTGCTCAGTAGGTGTGTGTGTGTGTGGGGGGGGGGGGGCAGTGTCAACAGGTGTGTTGGGGGAGGGGGAGGGGGGGGGGGTGGGGCGGCAGTGTCAGCTCACACAGTAGTCATAGGGGCTCTAGTGGAAAGCTTCTTTCAATTTCATCGTTATTGATATTTATTTCTATTGCTACCTAGTGTTATTATTTTGAGTTAAAATTTATTTTCATTTGATTCACTTCCTCCTACCCACAGAACCCGCACAGGTGCAATGGGGTGTCGCATGAGAAGAAGGGATGCAGAGAAGCATAACCGATTCTTCTGAAATAGAAAAGAACTTTTCTTTCTCGATAGCCGGAACAGTGAATTGCAAAATGAATGACTCAATATCAAATGACGCTTCAAATTAGCGGATTGGAAGCGCCTGTAAAATTTGGTGAGATCGAAGTGATTCAGTGGCAGTTGTAGCGAAGGCTCGACGACGCTCATTACGAAGCACAGGACACACATTAGAACCTGGAGGTCGTTTTCTGTGTTCAATTGAGCGGCTTATCAGGGGCGACTGACCTAAAAAGTTGTGTTTCGCAGAGAAAAGAGAGGTTGTCAATTTTGTGTGCTCCAACTGGGGTCAAAAAACTGGAGGCGAAGCGAAGTAACGTTCAAGAGTGAACACTAAACGCTTTAAAAAGCAAGAGCATTTAGTGTGAACAGTGACCGCCACGTTGACGTTGCGTCAGTGAACGAATTTGGATTGCGTCAGTGGTCGAAGGCAAAACGAAGTGTTCTACAGTCAACAGTGGTAAACAACGCTTAAAGAAGCTAGGACTTTCAGTGTGAACAGTGATCGGTACATCGACGTTGCTGAGGACTTGGAATTGTATCAGTGAACAAAAAGCTGATTGAGCTAGTGAATTTAATACAAACATAACAAAATCAAATCATCAAATCAACATTTGTCTTGTGTAAGAGACAGACTCGTCAAAGTTGCTCCTGACACCAGAACACTCCATCAGATCACTAGAATATCTACAATACTCTGATTTTCCAGGTTAGTACAAATTCATTATTTATATAAGAATTTGCTTTCAAGGTTTCACGCCACGAAGAAATTTGTCGATTATTTTAGCGCATCAAGGTAAGAGAAATTGAATTTTTATGAAGTTGAAAACTAACTCGGGCTGAAAACTCACCCAGTTGAAATAAATAGACCGTTTAAGCCAGTATTTCAAATGGCCTTTGCTACACTTTTTATAGATTATGGTAAAACCAAAAGTAAAATTATAAATTTATTTACATAGCATAGTAGCGTGAAAAAGAAAAAAATGACGGGACCTCTTCGAAATCATATATTTCCATGTCAGAGGGAAGGTTTAAAGAAGAGTTTGACAACGATGAATAAAAGACCAAAGAAGAGGGTATGGCAAACGGTATGCTCGTGAGGATGAGAGAAGAAACGGAGATTAATGAATTGGAATGGACAGAGAAAACGCTGTGGGATATCATGATGATGTGTCAATCATTATGCAGAATTGGTGCCATTCGGCACCGAGCTGCATTGTTTCACCAGTAAATATTACAAAATGCTAAGATCGGATTGGTTGTCTTTAGCTTCCCCGGGTCACAGAATTAATTAAAATCTAAACTAAAGTAAATGCACTCAAGGGTATTAGTTACAGCATAAACTATAATTTTCCAGCACTTACGTTAATGCCAGCAGAGAGCATGGTTATCAATAGAAATTATAGGTCATTATTTGAGAAATTCATGTATGAAATATACAAAAACACAGCCTTTACTTGAAATCTACGAGTACCACTGGCCTGGACGTGGACGTATAAAGAAATTCATGCATGATTTACTAAATTAAATTCAGGATACATCGCAGTACAATGTGATGATAAACTTTGATATACATATAATCAAAACACCAGAGTTAATTATCGATATATTAATGTGAATTATTGATATGTCGAAACAGACATACATATATGTGTAAGTTATTTTCGCCGCACTCCAGTAACTATTTTAGTAGAGTTACATTCGCTCCTAGTTCATTATGATGTGTATAGTTTTAGATACTTAGATAAGCAAACTATGGACGAACCATAATCTTTTTTTGTGATTTTGTTCGCAAAACAGCACGACCTTGGACGCAAATCAAAAAGAACCTAAATGCCCACTAAACACGCTACAATTCCAATACATTGGACGACAAAAAGGCGCTCATAATAAACTCTACTTCACCTAACAAACGCTTATCTCAACAGTAAGAGCGACTCTTGAGATACCTAATCACAAGATTCTTTCCCACAGGAAACACAGCCAGCCAAGATGACGGTCGTGGAGAAAAGAGACTCTCCTCCGGAGGGTACTCAGCAAGGCGAAGAGCTAGACGTGCTGGACCACGGCGCCTTAATCGAAGACATGAACAAAAGCGACAAGCTTTCTTTGGAGGAACGCGCCAAGAAAGCCAGGAAGAACAGACACCAGCAACTAAAACTGTTTTCCCAGTACGACCGGGCGGAGGAGGAACGAACAGAGGGTAGAGGGAGCAGCCGCAGCGTCACGATCAGGTTCCCTCATGACGTTGCCTTAATGGACGCCGCGGCAAAAGGGGCTGTTGACGACATGAAGAACCTACTCGAGAAGGGTAAGGGAGGGGGGGAGGAGGGTTGCGACGCAGGAGATTGCGGGTAATCGGAGAAGCTACTATTTTTATCAGTTGAAAACGTTATGGTAAATGAATGAGCGGGCTACTGCAAATCTAGAGGGTTAATATTTATCAATAAGACTTGCGGCATATCAATAAGAGTTGTGGAATATCAATGAGTTTTTTTAAACATCAATGAGGGGTTTTAGCATCAATGAGGAGGTTTTGGTATCAATAAGGTTTTGGCTTCAATGAGGATTATGGCATTTCAATGATTGGTTATGGTGTTTTTAAGTGTTGTCTATGACATATTTAGTAAGATATGGATTTTAATAAAATGTTATAGAAAATGAAGCAGTTCTGATAAATCACAATGCGGATTCTATTCAATCAATGTAAGAAATATTATAGGATCAAAAATTACCTTAGCTCTTCAATCACGTTTCCTACCAATGCACTCCGAAATAAAACAGGAATCTGACTCGCGTTATCAGGATCGATGGCTCAGTTTTTGCTAACAAGGCTTGACTCAAAAGACAGCTAATCCACAAAGTTGCACATAACCTTTAAGTACAGACGGCAGAAGGTAAAGTAACTTTCCTACCTCCCGAATTCTCAATCAAATGGATATAATCCGCAGGATTTCTTAAATAAAAAGGTAGTAATGACAAAAATAATTCATTACCTGAAAGTTGAGGCGTGTGCCTAGCTGCTAGCGGATTTATTGAGCATTTTGAGTTTATAAATCCGCATTAGAAATACTAGTATACCTGTTATGAACTCTTTTTTTGGATGGACCCTAACATCATAATAGTGGAACATCAAATCATCTGTACCTATAGTATTGTCGAGTATCACACATGTTTATTTTTCAGGTTTGGATCCGAATGCGAAAAACCAAGAAGGACTGACAGCGCTGCACAACAGTTGCATCGACGGCAATCCTGATATTGTAAACCTTCTACTAAAGCACGGGGCTTCTGTTAACGTGTCGGACAAGGATGGATGGACACCACTACACGCCGCAGCCACGTGTGGGTATCCCACAGTGGTGAAAACTCTCATCGCCGCTGGAGCTGACCTTCTAGCCATCAATGGTGACGGTGATATGCCATACGACATAGCCGATGACGAAGAAACTTTAGGGATCATAGAAGACGCCATGAGAACAAAGGGTGTCACCAATGAAGCCATTGAAGAGAAAAGAACGGAGCTACACTCAGTCATTTTAGCTGATGTAAAAGCTTTGATAGACGAAAACGAAAATTTGGACATGCCAGTCAATGAAGAAGGGGCCACTTTGCTTCATGTAGCAATATCAAATAACTTCAACGATGTTGTCGAACTTCTACTCGACAACGGAGCCAGTGTCGATACCCAAGACATAGAAGGCTGGAAACCCGTGCATGCAGCTGCGTTTTTTGGTAATGAGGACGCTCTAGAAATGTTGGTAATGAAGAAAGGAGCAGACTTGAAAGCTGCAACAGACAGTGGTCTAGAACCCTTAGACCTAGTTGATCAACCGACAGTTCGAAAAAATATCCTAACCCTAATGAATGCAGACCAAAATAAATACAAAGTAGAAAACAAGAAACCAATTGAGAGAGGATCCACCACCCCTCAGCCCCTCGAAGAGGCATTATCTCAAGACGAAAGCCCCAATGACAAAATTATAAACATTTTACCAAAAGTGGGCGAGTCTACAGGCAACGAAGGGGATGACCAAGTGCTCAGAAACCTTGCCGAGAATGAAGATTTCATGCCCGTACTCAAAAGGGTGGAGAGTATAAGTACTAAACGCAACTCAATGAGGGAGGCAAAAAAACAAGCCCCAACAATAAAGAGTTCTAACATTACTCGCAAGGATTCTCTGGACGTCTACGACAATTCCTACGACCTCCTTCTCACAAAGAAGAAGCAGGACCCACCGAAGCCCAATACAGACAGCGACAATGAGCTAAATTACAACTCTGTGCAAACTTTGGGGAAAATTTATGAAAATGATGACCGCAGTGAAGATTCAAGTGTAGATGATCAAATAACAGTCGACATGCCCGCAATTTCATCAGAAGAAAACATTCACAATGATAATGAGCCTGCATCCACTAGTCAGACTATCAATGGTAGCACAACACTGCAAATTTCAGCAGAATACGGGGCTTTGTTGAAAACTCAATCTAAATCAGAGCCACATAAACCCGTTTTCCTACCACCAGCCATGTCTTCAACTGTTGATATAGATTCCGTACTTCTACCAGTCTCACCTTTTGAAGACGAAAGCTCGCCAAACCACAACGACAGCAAAAATGACCACGTCTTACCATCTGAGACTGACTCCATAGCATCTTCAACCAGAGGAGATGATTTCCTAGGTGAACTGAAACGAGCGGTTCGCCCAAAAATGGTAACTCGACACGCACAGAATGCCGGTACATCTCCGTATGAAAGTGATCTACCAACACAATCCGAACCTGAGGAAAATCCTCCATCCACGTCAGTTCATGAAAGTAGTATACCATCAACGTTAAATTATGAAATTGATCTTCCACCAGCGTCAGTTTATGACGAAGAGCCGTCCACTAATGCAGATCAAGAGAGAAATCGGTCTTCTATGGTTAAGGAAAATACAGCACAAACTGAACTTTCATTCCAAATAGAACCGCAGAACGAGTCATTGTACGAGGACAATCCATCAAACTCGGCGTTGTATGAAAATACGCTTCCAACCGGACACCTTTATGAAGACGTACATGAAGTAGCTTCTTTTAACAAAAGTTCTGAGGTCAAAACTGAAACAGTATCTCGAACTAACGAAATCTCGACCAAACCTAAGGAGCCACTGTATGCTGTTGTAGCAAAAGAGACTAAAAATGAATCTAAAAAAATTACAGAAGGAGAAGGTACGAACTCCAGAGCAACCCTTCCAAGCAACGAAAGTAAGTCGTCAACCCCCTCAGGGAACGTGAATTCGACTAAGAAAAGTGGCACACCAAATAATGAAAGTAGCCGCAACCTAAACGAAAGAAGCCGTCCACCGCCTCTTGTTGTAAACAGCGACCGTGGCAGCACAGTTGCCGCGTCACCACCGCCAGTGCCTCCCCGCAAAAAGTTTGACCCCTTAGTAGAGAACAGGGTTCGCTCTCCAGAGCCTGCGAAACCTGGCACTCTGCAGGACCTGAAGCTCAAGCGTCAGAAGTCTCGGCAGACGCTTTTATTGGAGGACAGCGAGTTATTACCTGTCCTGTCCAGGAGCTTGGAGCCCATGATTCTCAGGAGCATTAATCAGGGGGCTCGGTCTCCTACGGTTCCGTTCAGGCCTCCCGACAGCCCCACTACGAACCGAAAAGTGTTCAAGGCTCCTGAACTCAGCGGCAAAGATGCCAACATTTTCACACAGAAAAAGCGCTGTAATGTTATGTAAATAATGAAGAGGATTTGATTACTTGCTCTAAAAAGCACATTTGATTTATTGGTGTGCCGAATTAGTAACAAATCAAGCTTATAAATGTACGTTGGTAGGTATTCACTGTAGAAAAAATTGTCACTAAACGAACATTGAAAATTGCACAAGTTTTTAGAAAATTTTATAGACGGGCTAAATTTTAGACCCAGGATTCAAGTTGGAATTTGGAGGTGTTGATAAAGGATAGAAAGTGTGTGACCAAGATTAAACGTCAGTGTTTAAGAATAAAAGTTTATACTGATGATTGAAAGTTTCATCCAGCAACTGAAAGCTGTTACCGAGTTTTAACGGGTAGAAGAGAAGCTTGCACGTAAGATTGAACGCTAGAAGCGAAACCGTGAAGTTCATGCAGAAAATTTCAAGTGCAAGCTGGAGATTGAAAATACGTAAAGAAGTACGTAGGAAACTATGTATTTCACACCAGGTGAAAATTACATCTCGCATCGATGATCCGGAACTTGATGCAAGATTCACATATGCACCTCACTCTGCTACAAATTATTTATGTACACAGACCGCTTCTTCAGCAAGAATCCTGCCTTCAAGTTTCAGAAGTCTGGCTAAGAAGAAGCATAGCACCAGCCTGTGGAGCGTACTATTACGCAGTAATTTCAGATAGCAAATCTTTTGGAAACAATACCTTCTACCTGGTGTTTTCAAAGAGCTCGAAGTTCGAATACCAGTGTGTGCAGCGGTAATTATATGCATGCTTAAACAACGGAGATAACAAACGGTAAGCTAAATTGGCGTAAATATTTTAAGGTACTGTAAACTATGGTAGGTATATTCAAAAACTTAAGATACAGTAAACTAGCATACATAATGTAGATACGGTAAATTGGAAAAGATATTCGGCTATCGTAATTGTCACCAAATCTTAGAGAGTGCAGTAACTAAGAATCACAATTCTGGTGAGTTGGCAATGAACTAGCAAAGACCTCCCATCTTCAAACATTATACTAACAGGTATCAGATGCAACGGTTAATCCCTGTGGTCTGAATGCTTAATCCTTCTCTTCAAATGTCCAATATGAAAGTCAGAAAGTCCTAGGCGTGGTGAACTGAATCCTGTAGTTCAATAATTATTCTCAAGACGCGTACTAAATACATTCTGTGACAACTTTTAGCTGAGCTGTGGTTGTTATGCAGCTCTGTTATTTTTCTCGATTTCTATTCGGCATTTTTCACCGTTTTCTGCTCAGTGACAAGATTTTCGGTTAAACTGCAGTGGTTGTGAAGCTAGGTTACTTTCTCGGTAATAACTTGATGTGTCACTGACAGTTCTTTAATCGGAAACACCATAGCTTGGAATGACAGGCACAAGAGTTGACACATGCGCTCAATCGCGGTTTTGACCAGATGTATGAGATTATTTTAGGATTCTGGGTTCAGCGATTATGTTGTGTTTAGCGCTTGTGAGTGCCATTGTAATATCACGGCAGAGAACTCCACCCTAACCACTTGAAGTTTTAAGAAATTTACAGTTGTATTTGCATAAATACTCATATGTTATATCACGCACTCACCAATTTATAATGGTTTTGATGCTCCTCATATGTGGAATATTTGAGAACTTTTACGGAGTGCGCCATTATTGATGTACTTGCAGATAATATTTTCGTTTAAGTCACCATTATTTTAACCTTTTCCTTTCTTCACGAAATGCATACTTCACATCAACAAACAATCGTTTCCCTCAATAAATCCCTTAAAGAGGAGTTAACCCATCATTTGTCCCAACTTCATTGAAAATGTAAATTAAAACGCGTACTAATCATTTTTATGTCGTAATTTTTGTGAGCTTTTCAAGCCTTCATCTTCCTTGACAACATTTCTGTTTTGCAGACATGTAAGATTTACACTTCAACTAGAAGTGAAATTTTTATTTTTATTTTTTCAAACCTCTGATTTCATAAGCGCTAATTTTCGTGCGACTTAATATTTCCGATTTTATTGAACGGGTTAATCAGTCATCTCTCGATTGATTATTGTATAATGGATGCGACTATCGATCAATCCTTCAAACAACCATTACTCACGATGAGCATTATATCATGCCGTTAACCCTCGGGTTTCATAAGAGCTAGTTTTAGTACGATTAAATATTTTCCACTTTTTTTAAAAGGATTAATCAGAGACCTCACGATTGATTGTTGTACAATGGAGTGCGTGACAAAGATTAAGTGCGTGTTGGCGTGAATCAAAATCGAACAAGCAGCAAATTGGCAAAACGTTTAAATAGACCATAGTTAGTGGTTAGAGCGGCTTAAACCAATTTTTCTATTTGGATAGCAGTCATGAATACGAAACTTCTTCCTTGTGAAGTAACGTATTTATTAGACAAACCATACAGATGTCCGAGAACTTTTGCAGTGATTGAAATGATTTGAGAAAAAGGACGTGATTTGATTCCATTCAGTTATATTGTACATATGCACTATTTGTGATTGGCAATATCTCCCGCCGTATTGTGTAAAATAATTATGAAATTGCAAGGTAATCAACATCACTGTACATCTGCACTATTTGTGATTGACAATATCTCCCGCCGTAATGTGTAAAATAAGTATGAAATTGTAAGGTTGTGGTGTTCTCCCCCAGGCTGCAACACGCTTCGGGCAGACTTTGAGCTATCTTTTTCTTGATAGGATAGCCCGAAGCGAGTGCCTGGGGTACAACCGTATTCGGCAGGATATGGACAACACGGGGGTAACACGGTAATTATATTGGTGACTGTTAGGTACACGGAACACGGACCATTACACAGGGCCCTCGGTGACTACTATGAGCACTGTTCGTTACTCGTAAATTATGTAATGATTGGAACACAGCACTAATACGTGATGGTTGAAATACAATACTATTCGAGAAGTACGTGATGATTGAAACACAATCCTATGCGCGAATAGTACTAATACGCGATGATTGAAATACAATACTATTCGAGAAGTACGTAATGATTGAAACACAATCCTATACGAGAATAGTACTAATACGTGATGATTGAAGCACAATCCTATTCGGGAATGACGTAATGATCGAAATACAATCCTATGCGAGAATAGCACAAATACGTGATGATTGAAGCACAATCCTATTCGGGAATGACGTAATGATTGAAATACAATCCTATGCGAGAATAGCACAAATACGTGATGATTGAAGCACAATCCTATTCGGGAATGACGTAATGATTGAAACACAATCCTATGCGAGAATAGCACAAATACGTGATGATTGAAGCACAATCCTATTCGGGAATGACGTAATGATATGAAATACAATCCTATGCGAGAATAGCACAAATACGTGATGATTGAAGCACAATCCTATTCGGGGATGACGTAATGATTGAAACACAATCCTATGCGAGAATAGCACAAATACGTGATGATTGAAGCACAATCCTATTCGGGAATGACGTAATGATTGCAACACAGCACTAATAGCGGGTAACGTCCCCGAGGACGCTACTTACGAACGCAGCGGCGAGACGTGATGATTGGTGCTACGTCGTGCGACTGTTACGAACAGGTCAGCTGGTGCTAGCGGGGCGCCGAGATGAGGCTTGTCAGCTGGGTCGGACCCAGCCGCCACGCGGTTCACCGTTGTAGCTGGTAAGTAGCTGCGGCGAGGCTAGCCGGCCGGAGCGGGCGAGAGATGTCGTAGAGCGGCTTGGCCGACGACGCCGGCGCGGGGCGTTGCAACGTGACTTTTTTAAGGCTTTGAAACACCTTGAAGCGTCGATAGGCAGGGCCGGTCTCCGGAGCTTGGTGCAGGTACGCGAGAGACAAAGTCGATCTCGGAAGCTAGATGCAGGAACACGAGGCTGGTGCTGGAGATGTGACTTGAACGAGGACGAGGGCTTGAGTGAGTGCGAGCCTTGTTGGGGTCGCCTTATGTAGGCCTCGAGTGCAAGCCTTGAGTCCGGGCGTGAGTCCTGATTGGTCGCGAGTTTGTGGGCCTGTGGTGCTGGAGGCAGGAAGCCGTTGTAGCTTACGGGCACCTTTTCTCATAGTCGCGAGGCGGCTTCTCTCAGGTCCCGTGTTTGGTTGACTAGGCGCTTCGGGTCCGGAGGTGCTCTGGAACGGATGCGGTTGTAGTCTGGAGGCAGCTTTTCTCAGGTCTTGTGGAGGTCCGCGGCTTGCCGCTGGGATCACCACAGGTGTCCCCCTCCTGTTTTTTTTTTTTTTTTTTTTTTTTTTTTTTTTTTTTTTTTTAAACACTTAGTACCTCACTGGTGGTCTGCTTTCTCTGCCGTATTTAGTGAATACTGCCTGTTTTGCTGTTTCAGGGATTGCTGTGCCTGTTCCAGGGAACGGAACTCCCTCGTATACTTCGTAGTTTGTTGCTCTCGGTGCCTTAGCCTGTTGTTGAGGTTTATCCTCGATGGTGGGTAGGTACGCTGCTTTGACCCTTTCCGTCGCGATGTTAGCTTTTTTTCCTTGTATATCTACGGTGATGTAGTTTGGTGTCCTTTGGAGCACGGGAAAGGGACCTGCGTAGGGTTTCTGTAAGGGTCTTCTGTGCCCCCCGTGTTTCACGAAGACGTTGGTCGCCTTGTATAGAGCGCTCGGGACATTGGCTTTTTGGGGTCCCTGTTGTCGTGGCAGTATTGGCTGCAGGTTTGTCACTCGTTTTTTTAGGCATTGTAGAAATTCTCTGGCGGGCCGGTCTCCTTTTTCTTTCTCGGGTAGCTCTCCTGCTAGGCGCAATGTTTGTCCGTATACCATTTCGGCGGGGGAGATGTTTGCGTCCGTGTGTGGCGTGGCTCGGATGTTAAGCAGTATGAGGGGTAGTGCGTCTGCCCAGTCTGCGTCAGTGACCGTAGCTTTTAACGCCTCCTTCAATCTTCTGTGCATCCTCTCCACCAGTCCGTTGCTCTGCGGGTGGTACGCTGTCGTTCGCTGTCTCTCAGCGCCCAGCGCCGTCAGCAAGTTTTTCCATAAGTTAGACTCGAACTGGACGCCTTGGTCCGTGATGATCGTTGTTGGAGCGCCGAATGATGCTACCCAGTCTTTTAGGAATGCCCGTGCTGTTGTTTCTGCCGTACAATCGGCCATTGGGGTAGCGGTGCACCATCTGGTGAAGCGGTCAATGCACGTCAGCAGGTACCGTTTGTTTTGTGACACGGGTAGTGGTCCGACGATATCGATGTGTATCGTCTGGAACCGTTCCTTGGGTACCGGCATCTTCCCGGGCGGGCATTTGGTGTGCCTTATTATTTTGCTTGTCTGGCAAGGAATGCACTCGCGTGTCCACTTGCCGACGTCTTTGTTGAGTCCGGGCCAGATTACTCGCTGCCTCAAGAGGTCCCTTGTTGCTTGTATGCCGGGATGACTCGCCCCGTGGAAATGCTGAAATACGTTCTTTCTGCAGCATTCCGGGATGTATGGTCTCCGTAGGCCTGTTGACACGTCGCACCAGAGGGGTGGTTTACCGGTCTGTGTGATTATGGGGCGTAGTTTGAGCGCGTTCTTTGATGCTGGGTGCAGCAGTTCTTCTAATTCTGCGTCTCTGTTTTGTTCGGTCATTATTTTGTCGTAGTTGATCGCGGGTCCTTTAGGTATTATTGTTGACACCAGACGTGATAGCGCGTCTGCGACCGTGTTGTTGTCGCCGCTGATGTGCTTGATTTCGCAGTCGAACTGTGAGAGGTAGGAGAGCTGTCTTGCTACCCGGGGGCTGTTGCCTTCCGTGGCTTTTTGCAGGGCAAAACAGAGCGGTTTATGGTCTGTCATGATTTCGAAGCTTCGGCCTTCCAAAAAATGCTCGAAGTGTTTCACTGCGAGGAATATCGCCATTAGTTCGCGGTCGTAGGTGCTGTATTTACGTTGGGTGTCGTCTAGTTTTTTGGAGAAAAATGCTACGGGGCGCTGTTCTTGCCCGACTTTTTGTTGTAGTACGGCGCCGACTGCGGTTCCTGATGCGTCTGTGATTAAGGTGCTTTTGCCTTCTGGAGCGGGGTGCGCTAGCAAGGTGAGTTGCGAGATCTCGCGTTTTAGGCTAGTGAACGCTGCGTCTAGTTCTGTTGTCCAGTTGATAATTTTCTTTGAGTTTTTGGAGTATCCTTTTGTCAATCCGGTCAGAGCTTGCATCTTTTCTGCTGCGGCTGGGAGGAATCGGTGGTAATAGTTGACTATTCCTAGGAATTGTCGTAGCTTTTTTACTGTTGCTGGTTGGGGAAAACTGCATATTTCCTCTATTTTCTGAGGGAGTGGTGAGATTCCGCCGGCTGACACTCTGTGTCCGAGAAAGTCTAGCTCGGGCACTCCGAAAATGCACTTGGCGGGGTGCACGCGCAGTCCTTCTCCTTGTAGCCGTTGGAAGAGTTGTCGGAGGTGTTTTTGGTGCTCCTCTGCGTTTGCGGACGCTATCAGTATGTCGTCGATGTATGCCGTTACGAAGTCCATGTCTCTTGTTACCGCGTCGATGTATCGTTGGAACGTTTGGGCTGCGTTCCGCAGCCCGAATGACATCACGGTGTATTCGTACAGCCCAAATGGTGTGGTGATGGCCGTTTTCTGGATGTCCTCGTTTTTGACGGGTATTTGGTGATAGGCTTTGACGAGGTCGATTTTGGAGAAGATTGTTTTGTTATGCAGTTTGTAATAGAAGTCTTGACAGTGTGGTATTGGGTAACGGTCAGGTTTGGTGCTTGCGTTCAGTCGTCTGTAGTCTCCGCAGATTCTCCATGCCCCGGGTTCGGCTGCCTTTGGTACCATGTGCATGGGTGATGCCCAGGCGCTCTTCGACGGCCTGATGATGCCATGTTCCAGCATTTCCTTGAATTCTTGTCGCGCCGCTTCCAATTTTTCCGGAGACAGTCTCCTTGGTCGTGCATATACTGGGGGTCCGGTTGTTTCAATGTGGTGTTCTACGTCGATTTTCTTTTGTGTGTGCCGGATGTGTTGGGAGGTCGGTAGTATTCCGGGGTATTCCTCGTACAATGTGTTGAATTCCGGGGCGGTTTGGTGTTCGATCCTGTGCACTCGTTGGCTTCTTGAAACGACACGTTTGCAGGGTACTTTGGTTCCGGAAGTTTGGGCGTATAGGCTTGCGTTTGCGGCGTCGACGCTTAGCTGGTGTGCGGCGAGGAAATCCATGCCAATGATCGGTTGTCCCACGTCCGCTTCTATGAAGTTCCAACTTACGGGCCATAGGGGGTTGAGCAGGATGATGCGCTCAGTCGTCCCGTAAGAAGCTATGGGGGTGTTGTTGGCGGCGAGTAAGTCGTAGGACGGGGGTTTGAGCGTGTGTTTCTTTTTAGCTGGTACTAGGCTGACGGCTGAACCGGTGTCGATGAGGTATCGTACGTTGCCGGTGTCTGTGACGTACATTAGCTCGCCTTTTTTTGTCTGTGCGGAGACTGGGGCGTTTACCATTCTCCGCGGTCGTCGTTTTCCCGCGAAACTGCAAGGTTGGGTACAGTTTCTTGCTCGGTTACCGAAAGTTTGGTGGTAATAGCAGATTGCTTGGTCCTGCTTGATTCTTGTATTGCTTCTGTTTTCGTACCTAGGTCCTGGGGTTTGGTTTCGCCAATTTTCTGCTTGCTTCTTGTTTTCCTGTGGGCGTAAAGCGTTTGCCAGCATTTTCTTGAGTTCTGCTATTTCCTGTAGGGCTTTGTCAAATTCCGCTCTTGAGACGGTAAGAGATGGTGGTTGTTTGATGGCAGTAACGGTGATGGGTTCACTCATGGCAGTTTGGCAAGCGGTTTGCCTTGCTATGATCTGATCTGCGATTACTCTGTATTCTTCGTCCGTTTTTCCCCTGCCTAGTGCCTCGATCAGCGGTTGTGCTGTGATTGGTAGCTTTGCGAGGTGCATGGAACGGATAACGGACGGTGGTAGGGGTGCTTGCCTGCAGCTGTTCAGTCGTTTCATTTCGAGGAGCAATTCTGATGGCGTATTGTCTCCCATGGTAGTTTTGACGATGGTGTCGTAGTTTGCTTCCTCGTCGTGTCGCACGAAACGGTGCGTTAATGCGGCTTTTAATGCGTCGTATTTGTCGTTTGCCGGTGGGTTCAGGAGTATTTCTTGGATCTCGGATACGATGTGTGTTGGGAGTCCTCCTAGTAACGCTCCGAACTTTGCGCTGTCGTCCAGGTTTGGTACTTGTGCGAGGAACACGTCGCAATGCAGTAACCATCCTTTCACATCTCCGCTGAATGCGGGCAACCGGATATCTTTCCCAGCCATGCCTCCTATTGCCTGCCGAATACCTCTGGGGTCAACCAGTGTGGTGTTCTCCCCCAGGCTGCAACACGCTTCGGGCAGACTTTGAGCTATCTTTTTCTTGATAGGATAGCCCGAAGCGAGTGCCTGGGGTACAACCGTATTCGGCAGGATATGGACAACACGGGGGTAACACGGTAATTATATTGGTGACTGTTAGGTACACGGAACACGGACCATTACACAGGGCCCTCGGTGACTACTATGAGCACTGTTCGTTACTCGTAAATTATGTAATGATTGGAACACAGCACTAATACGTGATGGTTGAAATACAATACTATTCGAGAAGTACGTGATGATTGAAACACAATCCTATGCGCGAATAGTACTAATACGCGATGATTGAAATACAATACTATTCGAGAAGTACGTAATGATTGAAACACAATCCTATACGAGAATAGTACTAATACGTGATGATTGAAGCACAATCCTATTCGGGAATGACGTAATGATCGAAATACAATCCTATGCGAGAATAGCACAAATACGTGATGATTGAAGCACAATCCTATTCGGGAATGACGTAATGATTGAAATACAATCCTATGCGAGAATAGCACAAATACGTGATGATTGAAGCACAATCCTATTCGGGAATGACGTAATGATTGAAACACAATCCTATGCGAGAATAGCACAAATACGTGATGATTGAAGCACAATCCTATTCGGGAATGACGTAATGATATGAAATACAATCCTATGCGAGAATAGCACAAATACGTGATGATTGAAGCACAATCCTATTCGGGGATGACGTAATGATTGAAACACAATCCTATGCGAGAATAGCACAAATACGTGATGATTGAAGCACAATCCTATTCGGGAATGACGTAATGATTGCAACACAGCACTAATAGCGGGTAACGTCCCCGAGGACGCTACTTACGAACGCAGCGGCGAGACGTGATGATTGGTGCTACGTCGTGCGACTGTTACGAACAGGTCAGCTGGTGCTAGCGGGGCGCCGAGATGAGGCTTGTCAGCTGGGTCGGACCCAGCCGCCACGCGGTTCACCGTTGTAGCTGGTAAGTAGCTGCGGCGAGGCTAGCCGGCCGGAGCGGGCGAGAGATGTCGTAGAGCGGCTTGGCCGACGACGCCGGCGCGGGGCGTTGCAACGTGACTTTTTTAAGGCTTTGAAACACCTTGAAGCGTCGATAGGCAGGGCCGGTCTCCGGAGCTTGGTGCAGGTACGCGAGAGACAAAGTCGATCTCGGAAGCTAGATGCAGGAACACGAGGCTGGTGCTGGAGATGTGACTTGAACGAGGACGAGGGCTTGAGTGAGTGCGAGCCTTGTTGGGGTCGCCTTATGTAGGCCTCGAGTGCAAGCCTTGAGTCCGGGCGTGAGTCCTGATTGGTCGCGAGTTTGTGGGCCTGTGGTGCTGGAGGCAGGAAGCCGTTGTAGCTTACGGGCACCTTTTCTCATAGTCGCGAGGCGGCTTCTCTCAGGTCCCGTGTTTGGTTGACTAGGCGCTTCGGGTCCGGAGGTGCTCTGGAACGGATGCGGTTGTAGTCTGGAGGCAGCTTTTCTCAGGTCTTGTGGAGGTCCGCGGCTTGCCGCTGGGATCACCACAAGGTAATCAACATTATTGTATACCTGCACTATTTGTGATTGACAGTACCTCCCACAGCATTGTGTAAAATAATTATAAAATTGCAAGGTAATCAACATAGCATAGCCCTGTACCCATTGAATGCGTACATAAATAGAGTATTTGAGGACATATGCAGCTTAAATACAGATTTCTTGTGCTAGAATTCTTCAAAACCATTTTATGAACCCCATTTTTTAATTTTAGTAATGAATTCAGCAATTTTTAAACGTATTTTCAAGTCTCATGGTATTTTTTTTAATTTTAGCAGTTCAAATTATTTTCAGTCAGACCCCAATAACCGAAAAACCTCCATATGTCAGTTGATAGCATTATTCAACATCCCTAAATGGTTGACAGTATGAATAATTATATGAGGTAAGGTTTCTTATGAATTAGTCCCTCATTAGAAGATTTCTGTGAAGAACACTACAAGCACGTTTCCTGCTACAGGATATGCCCAGAAGCGCGGTAGAGAAAACAAGGTAAATCATTTCTATAGGTGAAAAAATACACCTCTTATTAATACAACCTCTTAATACACTAGCCAATAAAAAGGCTTCGTTTCATACAAACTAGATGATGACACCATTGCGACATGTCTTTATGCCAATAGTGGTGCCAGATTTCAGGTTAGCATTGTTGTCAGATGCATTATTAGCGATGCTATTGGTTCAATGCCATGACGTCAGCATTGCCACACGGTCGACGAAAAAAAGACTGGTGTGACGCTACCTTGTTTCTTCTACCGCGCCCAGAAGCCAGCTATTCTTGCATTGTATAAAACACGAGCAAATTTTCAGGAAAGAACGAAAAGACTCCAGTGTCAAAAGCTGCCTGATAGAAGGTTTTTTTCAGCTGTAGAAAAAACTGCATCTTCGAGTCTAAACTTTATTTCAACCGGTTAATATAGACTCAACAATGGCCTTGCAGAGAGCTAGATGTTCCATATCCATGTATATATTGTAAATTTCTTCTGTTTTCTCTGAAATATATTTAATATTCCTTTTTTAAAATATATAGAGAAAAGAGCCCAATGCTGTAACTATTTACTTAGGAAAACTTATTACCAACATGTAGAAAGATGCTCGGAAAAAATCTTGGGCTGTTTTCCTGGCAATAAAAATGGTTCATGTCTAACAAATGTAATCATGAAATATTTTATACCTGGGAAAATTTCAAATAAATTATAATAACGGATAAATTTAACCAATAAGGCTGTCAATACATGTGTATTGACATACCCAAGGATTTTTATTCCATGCCAAAAGCCTAGGGATTTTATAATAGGAACTACAAAACAAGGTGAGACTTGACAGTTCTATTGCTCCTGATCGTGGTACAGCCAACACGTACTGCAGTACTGCTACTTAGGATATACATAATAAAATTGCTCAATGGATTTGTACAGGCCAGCATTGAGCTGGGTATTAAAATCATGCTTCCTAAAAGTTGTATGTTTGTGTAAATCAAAATCGGAACAATTAAAAAGATTTACTGTAGCACCATGAGTGAATGTGGGCCCAACACATTCATGGTAAGTTGGTAGTCATTTGATGTGCAATGTATTTGTAAATGCTACTTCCATTTCATAACAAAGTTATAGATTGCAAAACATACGGGGTACTTATGCTAAGGTTATGTCATGTACTAGCAATAGAGAAAATTACAATGTATGATTAATTGTACATAAAATAATTGGTTGTTACTCGTGAATCGAAAAATTTTTGTTGATTTCCCTAATATATTTATGTTATACTAATCATGCTTAAACTTGTGAAATGATTTTCGAATTTTGATAAGGATTTTCTTAACCTTCATATGATGCGTAAGAAAACTATTTCAGAAGAAGCTATAGAAACCAATTTCTGGAGGCTAACAGGATATTGAAAATAACATGGTGACCCATGTAAAAAATATATTCAGAGCAAACAACTGTAGTGAAAATATAGAAAATACCACTGAGCCTTACCTAAGAAAACTAAATATACATGACACAAAACTATAGTCAAGGTACAGGAAATGACATGATGAGTCAAATAAGAAAAACTGCATCTTTTATGCAAAAAACCTATTGTCAGAAATTTGGTACCCCCACACAGAACAACCCATAATACACACTATGAATCACTACACACATGCAATTTTCCAACCGACATTCTTATGAGAGACATTTAATGGAAACATTTTTTGGCCAAAATCCATGCTTCCAAGACAAACATTTTACCTGTACAAACTTGCCAGATACAATCACACATGGTTGACAGCAATGTTAGGTGCAATCATGCAGGGTTGCCAGCGGCATCCCTACAGGGCGGCCAGACGCACCCCTACAGGGCGGCCAGACGCACCCCTACAGGGCGGCCAGACGCACCCCTACAGGGCAGCCAGACGCATCCCTACAGGGCAGCCAGACGCACTCCTACAGGGCGGCCAGACGCACCCCTACAGGGCGGCCAGACGCATCCCTACAGGGCAGCCAGACGCATCCCTACAGGGCGGCCAGACGCATCCCTACAGGGCGTCCAGACGCATCCCTACAGGGCGTCCAGACGCATCCCTACAGGGCGGCCAGACGCATCCCTACAGGGCGTCCAGACGCATCCCTACAGGGCGTCCAGACGCATCCCTACAGGGCAGCCAGACGCACCCCTACAGGGCGGCCAGACGCATCCCTACAGGGCGTCCAGACGCATCCCTACAGGGCGTCCAGACGCATCCCTACAGGGCGTCCAGACGCATCCCTACAGGGCGTCCAGACGCATTCCTACAGGGCGTCCAGACGCATCCCTACAGGGCAGCCAGACGCACCCCTACAGGGCGGCCAGACGCATCCCTACAGGGCAGCCAGACGCATCCCTACAGGGCGGCCAGACGCATCCCTACAGGGCGTCCAGACGCATCCCTACAGGGCGTCCAGACGCATCCCTACAGGGCGTCCAGACGCATCCCTACAGGGCAGCCAGACGCACCCCTACAGGGCAGCCAGACGCATCCCTACAGGGCAGCCAGACGCACCCCTACAGGGCGGCCAGACGCACCCCTACAGGGCGGCCAGACGCATCCCTACAGGGCGTCCAGACGCATCCCTACAGGGCGTCCAGACGCATCCCTACAGGGCGTCCAGACGCATCCCTACAGGGCGTCCAGACGCATCCCTACAGGGCGTCCAGACGCATCCCTACAGGGCGTCCAGACGCATCCCTACAGGGCGGCCAGACGCATCCCTACAGGGCGGCCAGACGCATCCCTACAGGGCGGCCAAACGCATCCCTACAGGGCGGCCAAACGCATCCCTACAGGGCGGCCAAACGCATCCCTACAGGGCGGCCAAACGCATCCCTACAGGGCGGCCAAACGCATCCCTACAGGGCGGCCAGACGCATCCCTACAGGGCGGCCAGACGCATCCATACAGAGCGTCCAGACGCATCCATACAGAGCGTCCAGACGCATCCCTACAGAGCGTCCAGACGCATCCCTACAGAGCGTCCAGACGCATCCCTACAGAGCGTCCAGACGCATCCCTACAGAGCGTCCAGACGCATCCCTACAGAGCGTCCAGACGCATCTCTACAGGGCGGCCAGACGCATTCCTACAGGGCTCCCAGACGCATCCCTACAGGGCTTCCTGACGCATCCCTACAGGGCTTCCTGACGCATCCCTACAGGGCTTCCTGACGCATCCCTACAGGGCTTCCTGACGCATCCCTACAGGGCTTCCTGACGCATCCCTACAGGGCTTCCTGACGCATCCCTACAGGGCTTCCTGACGCATCCCTACAGGGCTTCCTGACGCATCCCTACAGGGCTTCCTGACGCACCCCTACAGGGCTTCCAGACGCATCCCTACAGGGCTTCCAGACGCATCCCTAAAGGGCTTCCAGACGCATCCCTAAAGGGCTTCCAGACGCATCCCTAAAGGGCTTCCAGACGCATCCCTAAAGGGCTTCCAGACGCATCCCTAAAGGGCTTTCAGACGCATCCCTAAAGGGCTTCCAGACGCATCCCTAAAGGACTTCTAGACGCATCCCTACAGGGCTTCCAGACGCATCCCTACAGGGCGGCCAAACGCATCCCTACAGGGCGGCCAGATGCATCCCTACAGGGCGGCCAGATGCATCCCTACAGAGCAGCCAGACGCATCCCTACAGAGCAGCCAGACGCATCCCTACAGAGCAGCCAGACGCATCCCTACAGGGCGGTCAGACGCATCTCTACAGGGCGGCCAGACGCATCCCTACAGGGTGGCCAGACGCATCCCTACAGGGTGACCAGACGCACTCCTACAGAGCTGCCAGACGCACCCATACAGGGCAGCCAGACGCACCCCTACAGGGCGGCCAGACGCACCCCTACAGGGCGGCCAGACGCACCCCTACATGGCAGCCAGCCGCACCCTTACAGGGCAACCAGACGCACCCATACAGGGCGGCCAGACGCACCCCTACAGGGCAGCCAGACGCACCCATACAGGGCGGCCAGACGCACCCCTACAGGGCAGCCAGACGCACCCATACAGGGCGGCCAGACGCACCCCTACAGGGCAGCCAGACGCACCCATACAGGGCGGCCAGACGCACCCCTACAGGGCGGCCAGACGCACTCCTACAGGGCGGCCAGACGCACCCCTACAGGGCGGCCAGACGCACCCCTACAGGGCGGCCAAACGTACCCCTTCAGGGCGGCCAAACGTACCCCTTCAGGGCGGCCAGACGCACCCCTACAGGGCAGCCAGACGCACCCCTACAGAGCGGCCAGACGCACCCATACAGGGCGGCCAGACGCACCCCTACGGGGCGGCTAGACGCACCCCTACAGGGCGGCCAGACGCACCCATACAGGGCGGCCAGACGCACCCATACAGGGCGGCTAGACGCACCCCTACAGGGCGGCTAGACGCACCCCTACAGGGCGGCCAGACTCTGGCCGCCCTTTAGGGGTGCGTCTGGCTGCCCTGTAGGGGTGCGTCTGGCCGCCACACGCACCCCCCTACAGGGCGGCCAGATGCAGCTCAACATGTTTGTTCATCACTACAGAGCTGCCAGTGCACAAATCACAGGATTGATACTTTTAAAATTGGCATCCTTGATTTTCTGAGAGAAGCCAATTGTTTCTGCTATCTAACTTCTAAATAGATATCATTCATCACATTATGGGCAAGTTGCATGTTATATTTAAAGGCTGATAGGACACACATATATTTTTGAAGCACTCTTTTTTATCATCTTGTTTACTATAATCCAAAACTAGGTGTTCTACTGTTTTTTTTTACTTCTCTGTCATACTGCATACATAACATATCCACCAATGATTGCTTTGATTTTTCCATTTAAAGTAATATTTTTAATCTTAATTATCAACATACAGCTGGAACACTGATATACTTAGTTAAATCCCATACTTGGCTTGATAATGACATTTTTTGGGTAGGGTAATTATTTCTTGAAATACGAAACATTTCAGATTAGTTAATTATGGGATTAAACTGAACTGGAGACATTACAGTCTCATAAAGTGGCCAGTAACAGTAAAAATGAACTAGTACATTTTATTTTATATGAAAATACCACTATACTTACAAGTTATGCTAGGGACACAGTATTTTGAAAAAGGAGCCACATGACAAATTCAGTTGCTTTTTTGTAGATCTGATTTCACCCTTATCAGAGTAGAAAATGATTGTTTATTCATAGTGAATAGCTGAACCCCTAACATTTTATATATTACTGCAAACAACAACACTAATCAAAGGAAGCAGAAAGTTTCTAAATTTATTCATCTGCCCGTTAGGCTTGAGAGTGCTTAATAAAACCCATTCAGGCCTGATAATGCACAGTAAATTTATTTTTGTATTTATTTTCTGCTCCTTGGCACTTTTGTTTCAACCAATGACAAAATTTCATCAGCAATAAAAATAGACTCAAGACATCTGCTCATGTAAAATTGAATTTGAGTTACTCAATGAAATGTAAACCCTTTTATAAACCAAAAGCTTTCACATAAATGAAGAATGATATTTACATTTTAGTTAATTAAATACTACATGCATCATTTATAAGTCTTTGTTACTCTGACATCAAAATTAATTTACTTTAGAAATGATCTTCAAGTATTTCAAGTGGATACCTACTACGTAATATCTTCTCCCATCCAATTTTCAGAGCAGAATATCAATGAACACTCTGTGTAAGCAATCAACCTTGACATAATTGTATCCACAATGTAAGAATTGAGTCAATTTCTTCTCGTGCAATGACTCCAAGAATCTTATGATTACTAATGCAATGACAAGTTAAAAACATTAAGTACATGAAAAGTGTAGTATCATCAACAAGCAGTTTTAGACAAACACGAAAGTGCTAGGTATCTTGATAAAAATAAGAATAAAACTTACGTTTTGGTTCCAATAGGTTCCAGAAGTTTAACGATGTCTCCCACAGCAGACTTTTCTTCAGAATTGGTGACACTTTGATCCACCTTGCAGTCGCAGTTAGTTTTTGCAAATAACAGCAAAATTACAAAAGAGTATAACAGTGCTGATACTTCAGCCATTTTAATTTATCAATAGTGACAGCTTTGAACAGAACCAAAGATACTGAAATATCTAACTGAACTTTAATAATGCTGAAAAAAATAACTTCATGGATTTTATGTAACTGAAACAAACCAGTCAGACTGATATTTGCAGAAATAGTTGCATCTTCAAGGCTTTATAGATAAAAGAAGAAAACCAACAAATAGGAAATGGTCTCAGTATCATTTGTTATTATTACAATTTCTTGACGTGTAAGCTGGTTCAGGAATGCTCCTAGCATTTTTGTACTAAAACACAGAAACTCATTGAAATCTATATTTCTTTCTACTTATAAAATGCAACGTTGTGACGTATCTCACATCATCCCCAGGCTGGAAAAAATATAGAATAACTTTCAGTCACATTGGAAAAACTTAATTACTAAAACTTAAGTAATATTGACTAGATATGTAGATCATAAAAACAAATGCGACTAGACAAAGGATTAAATTTTTATCACAGAAATAGTAAGCATGACTAGATATATCGTACAAAAACCTCGATGGTCACCACACGAGAAACAAGAGCAAAATGGTCGAGCCGCTTCCTTATACCTAGCAAGCTGAAGTTCTGCTAAACAATTTGAGAGCAGAAAAATCATTAGTGTTTCCATTAAGGGAAGGTTTAAGTTCATGAATATGTAATGCTGAATGTGAATATTATATGAATATGATCTTTATTAATAACATTATATAGAATTTTGGTGTTAGGAAACAGATCTTCATTGGATGGTTCGCAACTATGGTCAACACAAAAATAGGTATGAAAAATCAGCTCAATCATTATGCTCTTGTCTCTCGTGTGGTAAACATCGAGGTTTTTGTATGATATATCTAGTCATGCTTACTATTTCTATGATAAAAATTTGATCCTTTGTCTAATCGTATTCGTTTTTTGTGGTCCACATATCTAGTCAATATTACTTAAGTTTTAGTTTTTACGTTTTTCCAATGTGACTGATAGTTATTCTATATTTTTTCCAGCCTGAGGATGATGTGAGATACGTCAAAACATTGCCTTTTATAAGTAGACAGATATATAGATTTTAATGAGGGTCAATGTGAAGTTTAATGCAATCACGGAAAATAATAATTCCGATCTCAAGAATCACTAAAGGAACCCATTTAAGAACGTTGTACACAAATGACATTCTGCTCGCTGATGCGATTTTTTTGAATTATTACACTTTGAAGTTGGCTTTCCCGTGCTAAAGAAAGCGAGCGCATGAAGCAGAATTTAATTAATAACAGAAGCTAACATCCTATTACAAATGTAAACAGGTTGGGTCATGAGGGGGAGCAACAGTTCTTCTAGTGAAAATCTATACTATAATAAGAGCCGTGTCCGTCCGTCGGTCGGTCTGTCCGAAGCCAGCCGAGAGTATGTGATGAGCGTATCTATGATACAAGCTCCAGCCCCATACATTTTGACGGGCCGTATTAACGTGGCCCTATCAACTCTCGAGAGATTGTATTTTTTAATTTCTTACGGCTGTTCTCTCATTTCGCCCTCTTTTTTATTTCAAATAAAGGGGGTGGACTAGTTATAAATAAAGGTTACCGAAACTCAAGTCTTATGAAGCGGGAGCGCACGCATGGCAACACTGTCATGGACGCTCAGATGAACCAGCGCGCCAAAGAGCATACCAGGTGGCCGCCATTTTAGAGCTGAAGTAAACACAACGCATCAGCGAGCACAATGTCATTGTTGGAAATGCATGGGTTAGAATATTTATTTATAATTTTCACTAGGAGAACTGTGGCTACCTCTCTCGACCCAACCTCTTTACATTTGTAATAGGGGGTTAGCTTTTGTTATTAATTAAATTCCGCTTGGCGTGCTTGCTGCGCAAGCCAACTTCAAAGTTGAATAATTTGAAAATAATGTATCAGCAAGCAGAATGTCATTCATGTAAGAGGTTTTTAAATGAATTCCTTTAGTTATTCTTGCGATCGAAATTATTATTTTCCGTGATTGTATTAAACTTCATATTGATTTTAATGAGTTTCTGTTTTGGTACAAAAATGCTAGGAGCATTCCTGAATCAGCTTACACGTAAAGAAATTTGACTATTGCGTAAAGCTGAAAAGTTAGAAAAGAAATTTGTTATCATTATTATTATTGTATAAAATTAATAGAAACAAAAGGTAAATTAGTACCAATTGATCCAAAATAAACTATTGGTAATGTAAAACATGCTGAGAACTCTAAATTAATAGAAATTTATGAATTAACATAAAACCAACAAACCTATAAATTCCATTCTTTCATACAATATAACTGATATTTTTTTGTATGCTTGCATTAGATTAAAGCTCATGTGTATGGTGCAAAATTTAAGCAAGATTTGGTGCACAATTATAAGCAAGAACATAATTTTGAGCATGGATAAACATGTAGATAATGGTGCTGCTTCATTTTCATAGCTATCATCACACATTTTGAACAAAATATACAAATATGCCTAACTAATCAATCATTAAAATTTTTGCAGTTTAAAATCTTCTTAAGATAAAACAAAAGTTTATTAAATTAAATTTCGGTAAATGTTGAGGACTTGACCATAATCGATTTTCCACTTCTTGATCAGCAAAGATTGTTGATGAGACCAAAATAAACAAGTTTTCTTCAATGCACTTTCCGGCGGAAATGAGTATTTTAAAAGTTATGGCATTAAATGAGTTACCGGAACTCCAGTGTGCATCACCCTATTACAAACGTAAAGAGGTTGGGTCGTGAGGGGTAGCCACAGTTCTTTTAGTTTTATAATTTTCACTAAAAGAACTGTTGCTACCCCTCACGACCCAACCTCTTTACGTTTGTAATTGGGGGTTTGCTCTTCGTCGGCTTGGTTGGCGCGCGGGAACGCCTGTTTACTTTCACGTCGGACCGCGCGGTGTATTTTTCCCCGCCTCAAACACTGGAGTTACGGTAACTCATTTAATGTCATAACTTTTAAAATACTTATTTCCGCCGGAAAGTGCATTGAAGAAAACTTGTTTATTTTTGTCTCATCAACAATCTTTATTGGTCAAAGAGTGGAAAATCGATTATGGTCAAGTCCTCAACATTTACCTAAATTTCTGATAAATATGTGCTGCCAATTAAGAATACATGCATTTTATGGATTACATATTCATTAAATGTAAAAACCAAATAAATTAATTTAAATGGATGCAATTACTTATAATGGTCAATGTATAATTTCCCTTCGGCAGGGAAATTAAAGATGTCGTTGCTGATAATCACTAAATGAGCACATTTAAAAACCTTTTACATGAATGACATTATGCTCGCAGATGCGTTATTTTCGAATTATTGAACTTTGAAGTTGGCGCCGGCGCACGCCGTAATTTAGTTAATAACGGTAGTTAACCCGCCTATTACAAACGTAAAGAGGTTGGGTCGTGAGGGGGAGGCACAGTTCTTCTAGTTAGTGAAAATTATAAATAAAGCTTCTAACCCACCCATTAGGGTGACGACCGCAATCTTGTTTACATCGGGTCTTAGATGGCGACCACCATGGGCGCCGCCATTTTGGATCCGATTTCAACAAGATTGCGGTCGTCACCGTAATGGGTGGGTTAGAAGCTTCATTTATAATTTTCACTAGAAGAACTGTGCCTCCCCCTCACGACCCAACCTCTTTACGTTTGTAATAGCTTCGTTTATTAATTAAATTCCGTTTCACGCGCTCGCTTCCTTTGGCGCAAAGGCCAACTTCAAAGTTCAATTACTCAAAAATAACGCATCAGCGAGCATAACGTCATTCTTGTAAAAGGTTTTTAAATGTGCTCATTAAGTGATTATCAGCAACGACATCTTTAATTTCCCTGCCGAAGGGAAACTATACATTGACCCTTATAATAAAACATTTAGAAGGTTTTCACAATTCATTCAGTATTATGATACGTAACCTAATTTTTCCAATAAGAACTTTTATGAGGTTTACATGGCCCATTATAATTCATTAAAAATAATTTACTAACTTGAAATAACTTTGGTAAATCTGAAGGAGATGACAGTTGTTGATTTTGCAAATTTTAATGGCTAAACATGGTTAATGACACCAAAATAAACAAATTTTCTTCTATGCACTTTTCGTCTCAAGTGAGTATTTTATTAGTTATAGCGGTAAATGACTTACCGCAACTCCAGTCTTTGAAGCGGTAAGAAATTCCTTGATCGAGTTGTATGGCAATACTGCAATGGCATCTCGCTTCCAGCGCTCTGTCTAGAAAGACGAAACCAAACCTACCGCTATACCTCGTTAAATACTCATTTGACGAAAAAAGTGTATAGAAGAAAAGTTGTTTATTTCGATGTTATTACCATGTTTCAAGCAACAAAAATTCGAAAATTGATGAGTAGCTGTTTATTCGAGCGCATTCGTCATCAATGACGAAACTAAACTTACCGCTATAAATCGTAAAATACTCATTTGAGACGAAAAGTGCATAGAAGAAAACTTGTTTATTTTGATTCCATTAATTAGGTTCAGGCACCAAAAAGTGGAAAATCGACAACTGTCATCTCCTTCAGATTTACCCTCATTTGAGACGAAAAGTGCATAGAAGAAAACTTGTTTATTTCGATTCCATTAATTAGGTTCAGGCACCAAAAAGTGGAAAATCGACAACTGTCATCTCCTTCAGATTTACCATAACTTTCGCCAGATATGAATAGCTTCATTAGGTAGCCTATGTCTTGTTGAGAGTAGGCCTAACCGCATTCTAATGAACATGACGTCACACTAGTTTAGTCGAAGCAATTCACGTTCACCCTCAATATATATTATACAAAACGAGCAACAAACATATTTTTAACTTTCAATCTTACACCTGCTTTTTTTTGAGTATCCGATCAAAACTTGCTTGAATCATGAATTGGGACCGAGACCCAAATCGAAGTTTTCAGAGAAAATTTTATCTGTACATCAAACCAACAGCTGCGAACATCTGTTACACAGTAAATACCGGCTCCGGTTCCACACACACAGAATAAGTATTTACTACTTCTCTTAAGGGTATTTCTATCGTTTGGACTCGTAAGAAAACAATGAATGTCTCACACCAATAAATTTGATTCATGTTGCATGAGCTTCTAATTGTTTAAAGCTATTGATGAAATACTATGAATATTAATGCCCTCTTATTTAGTGTACAGAGGGGTAAGACTTTTTTCGAATCAAGCTGATACATTTGATTACACCGAATAGGGTTTTAATATTTATAAGTGATACCAAAACGCAATGTTGTATTAGGGTAATGTTCAATTAATAACTCGAGTTTAGCCAGTGCTCATTTGATGAATTTTGGTCATTTGTGAAATTGAAATCACCTAAATTGTTCGGCAGAAAAATGCAGTCCTCACAGTGCAAGACTTCGAACTTCTCACATTTCGCACAATAAATGTCTATGAATAAGCAACAAATTCCAATGCTAAATACCTTACGTAGCAGTGTAAAGCTAAGAATCCTGTGATACCTACTTTTCGAGGATATATGTCGGGTTTTTCCGCCAAAAGATATTGATTTTTGTTACGGCAAGAATAACTCGAACGATTTCTCGAAGCGTAAGGGAAAATTATGAGAAGGAAAATGAAAACGTTTTTGGAACTCAGCTCGTTTTTCTGCTGTGTAGTTTATTGAAGGAGAACCAAGGAGGACTGGCTTCTTTGGCTCTTGATCTCGGGGAGCTGGTTGAGGTGGCAATCCGTGCCGGAGGACCAGGCTGGAGTTGACGAAGGCCGGCACGCGATGCAGTAATCGTGGTGAGTGAGTTGTATTTGGGGCAAAACTTGAAGGAGTTCTAAACAGTGACTTAATGTGGTCACGTTATGAGGTCTGCTTTCCAAACGTCTGGCAGGCAATCGAGCTTGGGTAAATGGAGTAGCTCAAAGGTTTGAGGCTCAGGTAGATTGGCTGGCCTTTCCCAAGATAATGCCAAATGGCTGGCTCAATAATAAGGTAAGTTGAGTGCAAGTTACAGCCTGACTCAGGTTAACAACGTAGCATTTAATGTGGCAATCAGGGAAAACCCAGGGAGATTTGACTGTGAGGGTTGTGTATGGCGCTGATGTAGAGGTCCTGCACAGGATTCCAGGATGCTGGATTAGGCGTTCCAGGAGAGACATTAAGACATTCCCTACTGAAAATCCAACACAATAATGAATAAATCTTCCCACACGGAGAAGTCCGAGAAACTCCTACAGGTTCGACTCCAGCTAACTTGAGAAGAGAGAGGAAGAATTTAAGCAAGAAAGTCTGATACAACTGCTGTTGCTTTAAATGCAAGGCATGAAATTTAAGATTTTTTTAGTAGACTATTTTGATTTTTCAAAAAGCAACCGGGGAAAATTCCCCTGAAATCATGGAAGGCGCATGATTTAACAAGGCATGGCTTATGAAGCAGAAAAGGAGAATTACATCAATTAAGTAAAATACGTAGCATGTGGATTTAGATTTTTTTTTTTTAATGTACTCTAGAACATCTCGATACTGTACGAGAAAACAGGGAGAAAAATTCCCTAAAGTTAGTTGATAAAGGTTTTACTGAATTTTTTCTGATAAATCTCGTTGGCAAGAATGAAAGGAATAAAAGGAATATTATTCCCTCTGATAAAAGAAAAAAGGAAAACTGCGTTTTGGATCTCACAGAAGGAAAATACTCAAAGAAAACGAAAGCATGAATATTTCGTGCGGCGGTGGACCCAGCGGCTTCACGCGTCGGCATAAACCAAAACCGCCGGCGTCTTGCACACACTCAATGATAGGCAGATAGTAGCGGGTGTTTGTCACACGAATGCGATGGAGTAAATTAATTTTATTGAGATGATTGATATCGAATTGAGTGAGGTTACGTAAATATATGGAATTAGAATGAAGTTCCAAACTTTAGCAAGTAGACATGAATAACTGCGTAATTTATTAAAAGCTATTTAAAAAGGACATCTTTAATGATTATTTTGCGTTTAAACAAGTTTAAGAAAAAGAAACTGCTAGAAGTGATTTGTAAAAAAAATATAAGAGAAAATACTATTAGAACACATGCTTAAAATGCAAATAAAAATCACGTAGTAGTGACAGAAGACGGCAGAGTTTTCCGCCATTAAAACAAGACGCTATCGGCAATGAACGCCGACAACTCGGCCGCGTTCGTCCACAAGTAGTTTATGAAAGATTCGTGACATGATACTGGCAAACCCGCAATATATGTTTGCAGTAAGGAGAAAAAACCAGTACGTTAGCTGAATATCTAGTATGAATTCACGCGGGAGTTTGGGAAATGACACGCAATATTCACTCTATAAAACACATGCTAATCTCAGAATCTTAACACTAATTTCTCTATCCCTAATTCACGACACTGAGCAAATCTTTAGATTAAAAAACACAATACACCGAAAAAAAACACATGGCACATATTCTTACCCGGTTTTACTCTTATTTTAACCCTAAATATCACTGCACTTACGAGATGTTCGCGCAACCGAGCCACAAGCAAAAGTGAGTGGACTAGGCGTCGCGCTTGTATGTTGCCAGACGGGCTGCTTAAGAACTCGAAATGTCGATTGATTATTTTGATCTCTCATGTATTTACACAAAAATTTTAATGAGTACGAATTAGAAGTAGAAAATAATTAATAATAAATTAGAGTAATATTTTTATTGCTACTAATTAATTTCTTTAAGTATGAATAGCGAATTTCTAATTTTTACGCTTCTGTAGCGGTATGCTACATATACGCTGAGCATTTCATTGAGATAAAGCGCTTTTCATAAATTCAAACATTCACACTGCGGCGTAGTTACGAGACATTTCTAATTTTATCCAACACTAAGAAAACATTTACTGTGACGTTTCATTCTCATGTTTCATTTTCAATAACGCCATCTTTAGCTATTTTGCTAGACTGGAAATATGTCGAGCTCCAAGGGTATTCTCAATAACATACTTGCAAATGTTAGGTTCGGCCGTGGGTATAGCCAAACCTAAACATAAATCGATAAGCATTTGCAAACCATGAGATGGGTAATGAGGCACTCTGGAAACTCAGCTTTTTGTCTCTGGTTTATTTGAAGGAGCCGGGAAGGACCACCGAGTCTTGCGTTTGCTGAAGAACTTGGCTGACGATGGTTCGCAGTCCGTGCAGGCGAAAAGGCTCCGGCCAGCGACGAAGTCGACAGTGTGGGTGTGTGTTTGGAGTTTATCGGAGCCCCAATTTATAAGACTTTGAAAGACCCGTGACGTCGGTAGGCTCAATTTAAGGTATCGGCTTATTTAATTTCAAGCCGGACAAGATAGTTATCGTAGTGGAAGCAGGGAGTTGAATTTTAAGGGAATGACTTGTAGTTTTTCAGTTAAGGCCAAACAAGGCCACAACAAAGTCCCCCACAATAGAAGGAGGCCCAAAACTAGTTCCAGAAAAGGTAGTCCCATGAAAGGCCCAGGGGAAAACTGCGTGAGTGTGGCGTTGGTGATGACGTTGAGGTCCTGCAAAAAGTAGAACGCTGGATGAGCAGTCCAAGGAGACATCAAGGAAAATTCCACCACTGACAGTCCCCAACATCGTAAATGATAAACTCCCACAAAGTAGACTCCGAGAAGTCCTACAGATCCGACACGAGCTAATTTAATAATCTCTCTTTTGTCAAGCTCAAGGAGATAAGACAGATTTTTTTGAAGCTGGCAAGCCTGTTCACCAATGCCTTTGGCTTTAATATCTGAGCATGAGGTTTAAGAACTTCCGGTAATGACAATCGTTATTCATTACCGAAACCACAGGCAATTAAGCACAAGATCTACGGAATATCATGAAATATCCATAAAACTGCAACTTTTGCAAGACTCTGCAGGACAGCAAATCCTGTGATTTTTAAGGCAGTAATATCGGTGATTAAATTTATAGAGTTATGGAAAACACATGACTTAATAACACATGATTCATGAAGCAGAAAGAAAAGAAATTAAGCAACTAAAAATTGCATAGAATGAGAATTAATGCTTCTTTAGTACTCTAGAACATCTCTATAACTGTACGAGAAATAACAGAGAAAAAATAATCCTAACTTTCATGAATATCGATAATACTGAAAAACACTGGCAAGCATCATTGATAAAAATTTAAGGAATAATGTCTACACTGAGAAAAGAAACACTAAACGTGTTTGCTTGCACAGAAGGAAAATATGCGCAAAACGAAACTTGAAAATCAAGGTGACGATGACCCGGCGGTTTTACGCGTCGCCATTTGCAATAAACCGCCGGCATACATCGTACGCATTCACGAAGGCAGATGCTAGTATGCATTTTTGTCGCAAGAATAAGAAGAATTGATTTAAATTTGTTGATAGTGATTTATATTGAAATAAGTGCGATTAAACGCAAGATTTAAGGAGTATGAAATATATATAAAATAAAACTAAAACTTTAGCAGGCATATGCATGAATAATCTGCGTACTCTATTAATTCGTACGAAATTATTAAAAGGCATTCCCACTTATTACACGTCAAAACACCTTTAAGAAAAACTAGAAAAAGTATGTTTGTAAAAAGGAATATTATTCCACATGCGTAACGTATGATTTTAAATCACAGTGTAAAGACACGAGACGGCAGTTTGTGCTTCGCCATCTTGGAAAACAAAGACGCCGGCAACAAGACGCCAGCAGTTCTGTCGTGCTCTCTCACGAGTATTTTATGAACGAATTTCAATATCAATATGACCGCTGCTAAATGTATAACTTTCAGTAAGGGAAAGGACGTAGTTGTAGCATACCGCTACATAAGCGTAAAAATTATAAATTTGCCATTCATACTTAAATAAATTAATTAGTAGCATTAAAAATCTTACTCTAATTTATTATTAATTATTTCCTACTCCTAATTCGTAATCATTGAAGTTTTTGTGTAAATACATGAGACGATAAAATAGCAATTTACATTTTTCGAGAGAGAAGCCCTCTGGTGGCAACACTGCGCAGTTGCGCGTCTCTTCTTTCAAAAAGCCACTCTTACTTTGGCGTCCTACCTTAGCGGTGTTACAGCAAATTCTCGACCTCTACATCATCGCCATACACACAACACTCACAGTTTTGAATCTCCCTGGGTTTCCCGAGTGCCGTGCTGATTGCTATTCTCACATAAGTTGTGACTCAACTTGCTCCTACTAATATGAGCAAGTAACTTAACCTGCTCCTGCTAAAGTGCTAATGTGCTAATGTGCCGACTTGATTCTGCTCACATGAGCCGGATTTAACTTGCTCACTCACACCCCACCGTATTTTGAGTCTTTAGTTCTGTAGTGAATCTCTATCCCGCAACCTGGTCGAAATTTCGAAATTCTCAGAATGATCATCTAAAAATTCAGTAAAATAAATGCAAACATTAGCATTAAAATAACATTACGAAATTCACTAATCTCTGTCCTCAATTTTATCAAAATTGTGTAATGAAAACAATTCAATTCCTAAGAATTCACATTTGCGTTTTAACGGAACCTTCCACGTACGCGCGACAGCAACATCGTATGCGATCTAGCGTCAATTGTCTCGTGTCATACAGAGCGTGCATATCTAGGGCTGTTGACTGGTGAGAATTAAATATTGTGTTGTGCCTTTGCTGTTCTACGGGTAACTATATTTATGTATTATATTTTAACCGTCAGTAATTTTATTGTGTAGGTATTAAGAAAAATTGCCTAAAACTTCCAGAGTGCTAAACGTTTAGAATTTCCTTGCCCAGAACTTGGGTTCCCCCACAGGCCATTTTTCCTTGTGTATTGTTGTATCTCCTTTTCTTAAAATGATTTTATGTCAACATTTCAATTTCAACATTTCTATAAGATGGTGTTATTCTTATCAAATTATAAATTTTCCCTTTTGATGTTTCATATGTTTCATAAGCCAATATTTAAGATGGTGTTATTCTTATCAAATTATAAATTTTCCCTTTTGATGTTTCATAATTTTCATAAGCCAATATTTAAGATGGTGTTATTCTTATCAAATTATAAATTTTCCCTTTTGATGTTTCATAATTTTCATAAGCCAATATTTAAGATGGTGTTATTCTTATCAAATTATAAATTTTCCCTTTTGATGTTTCATATGTTTCATAAGCCAATATTTAAGATGGTGTTATTCTTATCAAATTATAAATTTTCCCTTTTGATGTTTCATAATTTTCATAAGCCAATATTTAAGATGGTGTTATTGGTATCAAGATTAGGATTTTCCCTTTGGCATCAAAAATAACTTCTTTAGCCAATATTCATTATGGTGTTACTTTGTGATCAAGTTAGACTAACCTCAAATTATCAACTTATTTCTTTAATGTTTTTGTGTTAATCAAAGCAATCAAAATATTCATTCTCAATTGCTGTATTTTGTCACAGCTGTATTTCCAATTAGGTAGTGTTTTGATATAATCACGTGGTTGTAGTTTTTATGTACTGTCAACATTAAAAATCATTCTTAACAAATTTTATAGTCAACCTTTGTTGTGATGATAATCAGAACAAACCTTGTAAATACCAATAACTAAATACCTGATTTTCCTCCTAGAATCAGTATTATACATTGAATATTATTGATTTTGTTAAGTTTAGTTAGATGGTAATTGTATAATTCTTACATTGATTATTTCAGTTAGGAAGAACTGGGAACATGTGTTTTTTAGTTCATTTGCATTTAGCAGATGCTGTAGATTTTTTTACCATTAGCTATTAATTAAGTGAGGCAGGATACTCAGTTCACTGCTTATGCCATCTTAGTTTCGCCAGGCAAAGTTTTGCCTGTGTGAGTTACTAGTGTAGAATTTTTAGCTTCATGCTTTTAGAAATATTAGAATTAAGTTCTGATTCCGAGCAAAGTGTTAGTGCTCCGAAGCTGATCCCCGCTTGCACTCCGGCGCCAGAGTGCTGGTGGGGGTCGTTTTTCGAAGAGACTCCTCGCTTTGAGGCGGCATGTTAATGCCAGATTGTTTGCAGCATAGCATGTGTTGATATGTGTTTGTAATACCGTGTGCAATTTCACCCAGCCTATTATCCCGTACAGGAAGCTACGAGACACTTTACATCCCACTGCCACGTCACCTACCTTTACCTTGCCGATCATATCAAAAGGGTAAAATAACCCGGTAGCCAGATTTGGCAACAACAACTGCCTCCTTCATTGTTACATCTTTCACTTCTAACAAACCCCATTACTGGACGTTGAGAGCAAGTATCCAATTCCTACACCTCACTAAGAATTGAGACATCATTGGTTACAGCTAACCCAACTGCTGCATAACCTGCAAGTTGATATTCTAACCCCCTGAGAGGAATTGCAATTACCGTCCTCACTTATCAAAGACGCTATTGCTGTCACTAACCACGGGATACCATTGCACACGACCTTCTCCACAATCACACTTCCGCATACCGACGCAGCTGTGAGCCTGTTGCAGTCCCTACTCAAGAACGGACGTCAACATCAGCGCACCTGGAAGACCCAATCTGACAGCCTTCAATAAATCAGGCCAGAATTAAATAACCATATCTACTTTCTTATCCTTTCGATGGTCCAGTTCCGAGGTGAAAATTATAGTGTTTTGTTTTTGATTAAAGACGCCGGAAAGATCGCGTCCGAACCTCTCACTCCTTCTGAGTCAGATTAAGTCATTAGTTTATTAATTAAGTAATTAAGTGTTGGCGTTCGACGCCAACTGGTGACCCGGCCTTCAGCCAAAAATTCAAACCTGCCTAAAGTAAAACTAAACTTGAGTAACGCCACCTAAACTGGAAGTTCACAACTCAAAACTTGAACTTTACACTGGTATACCCCAGAGCTAGAGTAGTTTAATCAGAAATAAATACTCACCGGACCACCATCGGAAGGATCAGGAGCGCATGTCTAGTGCTGTCAACTTCTGTGCATGGCTGACCTTGAAGGAGGTAGTTTCTTTCCTTACTCTCAGTAGCTAAACAGAGTATTTCCTCTCCAAACTCTTCCCTAATAATAAGTTATTGCTACTGCAGCCTATACCAACAAATTCTTTATGTTTATCCATTGCTACTGAAGCCATCTTTTTACAAAACTCTTCATGCATTTCCATTGCTACTGAAGCACATATAGGAGACCTTCTAGGATTTTTTTTTCCCATTGCTACTGAAGCTCTTAACTAATAACCTTCGCAATTTCCATTGCTACTGCAGCAACATTGCTACTGAAGCACAAAAGTAACATAACAACTCATACGAAACAAAAAGCTATTGCAACGCGCGTTATCATTCATTCTTGGGGAACATTTGAAGCATTATGGCGCCAAACGATGGTAACGAGAGTAACGACAGTCAGGTGGTTTCCGTAAAATTAACACCGTTCGCGATTCAAAGTCTGGACTCATGGTTCTTCCAAACTGAAGAACACTTCGAAAGCCTGTCCATAGATTCCGAGAAAATCAAATATTATTCACTATTAAGGGCCCTGCCCACTACTTGCCTAGACGACCTCTCTGGGGTCTGTAACGCTAACTCACCCGAACCTTATTCCACCCTCAAAGAGCATGTCTTAAAACGTTACAGCAAGGATAGAGCCCAAAGAATCCAGGCTTTGACGAGTAATCTCACCACCTACAATAGCCAAACACCTCTAGCACTACTTAAAGAGATGAGGAAATTAGCGAAGGGGGTCATGGATGACGATACCCTAAAGACATTGTACATCCAACGCTTGCCCTTACGCCTTCAACCATTCCTCCATACACAGGATTCCTCTGTGAACCTGGACGTTCTCGCAGAATTAGCCGAGAAAATTATTGCCTGTGAAAACCAGACACCGAATAGCCCTGCCGCTACTCCAGTGGTCAATCAAACCAGCTCAAACGAAGTGGAAAGATTATTGCGCGAGTTAGTTCAGCGAGTTGGAGCACTAGAAGTTGCTACCCAGCAAGCCGAACACGCGGATGGAGTTCATGGGGTTGCACGCCAAACTGCGGCGTACCAGCAAGCCGATAATTCCACACACACCGTTCCGTTTGACAGGCATAAAAATACGAATCGTTCATTTAAACATCAGAGAGCTGGTAGTTCAAATACCGTTCAGGTCCAGGGGTCACGAGACAATCTGGAGGAGGAATGGTGCTGGTATCACAGAAAGTACTTGCACAAGGCTCGTAAATGTGAATCGCCGATGTGCCCATTGTACGTACTACTTTACCCAAAAAACGGGAACAGCGCGGCGTAAATGCGAGTCAGACGCCAGCGCCAGCTAAATCAAATGCCACTCGCTGCCTATTCCTTTCAGATCCGACTTCCGGTTTTCGATTCTTGATCGATACCGGGAGTTCGGTGAGCCTAATCCCGGCAACTGCCAAAGACAAACGCACCACAGGTATTCCAAACTTGCGTGCTGCTAATGGCACTCCTATACTCTGTTACGGCACGCGATCGTTGTCATGTTCCCTAAATCTCAAACGTACCTTGAGCTTCGAATTCATAGTGGCTGATGTGGACACACCCATCATTGGTGCCGATTTTCTGCAGAAGTTTGCATTGGTGGTGGATGTGAGAAATGGATGCCTTTATGATAGCGAAACCAGAGTGCAAAGACCCCTTAGTGCCGTCGATATGGTGAACGTTACGTCAAGCGTCTCACCTAACCTAGAGAGTACATGTCCCTACCAACGGGTGTTGCTCGAATTTCCCTCACTCTTTCAACCTAATGTAACGTTGCAAAATAACACGCTGACGCAACACCACATATCGACGAGCGGCCCTCCTGTTTACGCGAAAGTAAGACGTTTGCCCCATGATAGATTGCAGGAAGTAAAAGCCGAGTTTACAAAAATGGTCCAGGAAGGGACAGTTCGCATCTCGAAAAGTCCCTGGGCCAGTCCCTTGTTGATTGTGCCAAAGAGTAACGGCGAGTTGCGTATTTGCGGCGACTATCGCCAATTAAATTCCGTAACTGTACCCGACAGATTCCCCATTCCCCACCTTCACGATTTTACTGCAAATCTGTCAGGGGCAAAAATCTTTTCCACCGTGGATCTGAAGAGAGCTTTCCATCAGATTCCAATGGAGGAAAGCTCTATTCAGAAGACCGCAGTCTGTACGCCGTTTGTTTTGTACGAGTATCTTCGTATGCCGTATGGCTTGCGAAATGCTCCACAGACCTTTCAGCGTCACATGACTGAAGTCCTTTCCGACCTCCCGTTTTTGTATTGTTACCTCGATGATGTGCTTGGGGCTTCGGGGACGCCTGAGGAGCACGTGCATCATTTGAGGGAGCTGTGCAAACGACTAGCGTCGCACGCTCTGCTGATTAACCCAGCAAAGTGTGTACTGGGAAAGAAGGAACTGACTTTTCTAGGTCACCACATCTCAGATAAAGGCATTAGGCCACTTCCCGACAAGGTAGAGGCTATCCGAAATTTCCCGAAACCCTCTACACAGAGAGAATTGCGCAGGTTCTTGGGATCGGTGAATTTCTACCACCGATTCCTAAGGAACTGTGCGGCGACTCTGGCACCACTCTCCTCACTCATTAGAGCGAAAAAACGAGGGAAGTCTGTACTGATCGAGTGGAACAGTGAGGCTGAGGAGGCATTCAAAGCAATTAAAGATGAACTTGCTAATGCGACGGAGTTGGCTTACCCACACCCGAACGCAAAACTTAATCTAGTAGTAGATGCGTCAGACCTTGCTGTCGGCGCGGTACTACAGCAAACCGTGGACAACAACACGACCCCTCTGGCGTTTTTCAGCCGGAAGCTCTCTCCCACCGAACAGCGTTATAGCACGTTCGGGAGAGAGCTCCTGGCGATATACCTTTCAATCAAACACTTCCGATATACCTTGGAAGCACGTCAGTTCACGGTATTCACCGACCATAAGCCTTTGATCAACGCAATAAGAATGCCTCCTGACCGCCACTCCCCTCGTGAAAGTCGGCACCTGAGTTACATAGCACAGTTCACTAACGATCTCAGGCACGTTAAGGGGGACGAGAACACGGTCGCCGACTGCTTATCGCGTGTGCACAACGTGGTATTAAACCCGTTGGCGCCCGAGTTCCGACCTTCTGTGCACATGATTTCGTTGGCTGATATCATCACCGAACAGAAAAACGACACGGAGATCCAATCTTTGATTGAGTCTCCTAGCTCGTCTCTAAAGCTGTCACTCAGAGAAGGCGTTTACTGTGACGCTGACCGGCCTAACCGATACTACCTACCTACCACCTTGCGTTTGCCCGCCATCAAACACTATCATGCGCTATCTCATCCTGGGACGGAGAGAACTTTTCGCCTAATTGCGGATCGTTTTGTTTGGCCCGGGATGCGTAGGGCCATAAGAGAGTACGTTCGCAATTGCCCAGATTGCCAAGCTAGCAAAGTAACTCGACACAACAAAGCCGCAATTCAACCTTGTGTTTTCTCTGGCGGTAAATTTGACGCAGTCAATATAGATTTGGTAGGACCGCTTCCAAACTCTCGCGGGTTCTCGTATTTACTCACTATGATCGACCGCTTCTCTAGGTGGGTCGAGGCTGTTCCCATTGCTAACATAACGGCAGAAACCGTAGCTCGAACCTTCGTAGAGACGTGGATCTCCCGTTTCGGGGTCCCTCTGAGCATCACTCATGACCGTGGGGCTCAGTTTACCTCCTCCTTGTGGTTAGAGATCTCCAAAATCCTAGGTAGTTCAAACATCACAACCACCTCTTTCCACCCTTAATCAAATGGACTCATCGAGAGAGTCCACCGAGACCTCAAAGCGGCACTTCGCTGCTTAAAATGCCACGACGATTGGGCGGACCGATTGCCTGTCGTATTACTTACCCTACGTAACCTGTTCCGGCAGGATCAAAAGTGCACGTCCTCCGAATTGCTTTACGGGAAGTCTTTAAGATTGCCCGGTGATGTTATTGATCCTGGGTACAAAATTGACGACTCTTTCAGTACAATCACGGATTACGCGGCACGTCTCAAACGCGCCATGCGCGAAGTGGTTTACCACCCGCCTCGCCTGCCTTTACCATCCGAAAGCCTCGATCCATTGTTGAACACGTGCACACATGTTTACGTTCGGGTGGACGGTGTAAAAACCCCCTTACGGCGTCCCTATGATGGCCCCTACAGGGTCCTAAAGAGGACGCCGAACTATTTTCTCATCGAGAGGGGTCCCAAGAGCGACAGTGTTAGCATAGATAGACTTAAGGCAGCATACGTGTCCTTCCCTGATGATAGTTCTACCAACACTCATGAGCCGCAACCCAGGGTGCAAATTACCCCCAGGTCAACACCTGTCGAGGCCACCGGGTTGCACCTTTCTGTCTTGGCTAAGAACTTTCCTCCCACTATGGAGTGTAACGAGTTCGTTGTTCCCTTGAAGACCGCTCAAAGAACGTCGTCGGAACCTCGTAATTCGGGTACCTTCAATTCGGCTGATGTTTCTGTTGCTGTTGTTCCTCATCACGAAAAATCCTCAGAGACCCGTTCGTTGTCCCAGTTGGGAATCCGAACGTCAACTTTCACAGCTTCACAGACTAAACCTTCTATTGCCCCCGAGCGCGTTAGCAGTTTTGGCAGACCTAGTCGTCCGCCAGCTCGTTACGCGCAGACTTAGGGTGGTGACTTCTGTTCTGTAAAAATTTTTTTATTCTGTTCTCTCCTGTCAAACCTTCTGTTAGGATTTTCCTTTTATGATCATTTCGGGCATTTACAGGTAACAGCTTCACTGTTACCAGACCTTTCGGTCTACATGCGTTGGGGGGTAGCTGTAGTGAATCTCTATCCCGCAACCTGGTCGAAATTTCGAAATTCTCAGAATGATCATCTAAAAATTCAGTAAAATAAATGCAAACATTAGCATTAAAATAACATTACGAAATTCACTAATCTCTGTCCTCAATTTTATCAAAATTGTGTAATGAAAACAATTCAATTCCTAAGAATTCACATTTGCGTTTTAACGGAACCTTCCACGTACGCGCGACAGCAACATCGTATGCGATCTAGCGTCAATTGTCTCGTGTCATACAGAGCGTGCATATCTAGGGCTGTTGACTGGTGAGAATTAAATATTGTGTTGTGCCTTTGCTGTTCTACGGGTAACTATATTTATGTATTATATTTTAACCGTCAGTAATTTTATTGTGTAGGTATTAAGAAAAATTGCCTAAAACTTCCAGAGTGCTAAACGTTTAGAATTTCCTTGCCCAGAACTTGGGTTCCCCCACAGGCCATTTTTCCTTGTGTATTGTTGTATCTCCTTTTCTTAAAATGATTTTATGTCAACATTTCAATTTCAACATTTCTATAAGATGGTGTTATTCTTATCAAATTATAAATTTTCCCTTTTGATGTTTCATATGTTTCATAAGCCAATATTTAAGATGGTGTTATTCTTATCAAATTATAAATTTTCCCTTTTGATGTTTCATAATTTTCATAAGCCAATATTTAAGATGGTGTTATTCTTATCAAATTATAAATTTTCCCTTTTGATGTTTCATAATTTTCATAAGCCAATATTTAAGATGGTGTTATTCTTATCAAATTATAAATTTTCCCTTTTGATGTTTCATATATTTCATAAGCCAATATTTAAGATGGTGTTATTCTTATCAAATTATAAATTTTCCCTTTTGATGTTTCATAATTTTCATAAGCCAATATTTAAGATGGTGTTATTGGTATCAAGATTAGGATTTTCCCTTTGGCATCAAAAATAACTTCTTTAGCCAATATTCATTATGGTGTTACTTGTGTGATCAAGTTAGACTAACCTCAAATTATCAACTTATTTCTTTAATGTTTTTGTGTTAATCAAAGCAATCAAAATATTCATTCTCAATTGCCGTATTTTGTCACAGCTGTATTTCCAATTAGGTAGTGTTTTGATATAATCACGTGGTTGTAGTTTTTATGTACTGTCAACATTAAAAATCATTCTTAACAAATTTTATAGTCAACCTTTGTTGTGATGATAATCAGAACAAACCTTGTAAATACCAATAACTAAATACCTGATTTTCCTCCTAGAATCAGTATTATACATTGAATATTATTGATTTTGTTAAGTTTAGTTAGATGGTAATTGTATAATTCTTACATTGATTATTTCAGTTAGGAAGAACTGGGAACATGTGTTTTTTAGTTCATTTGCATTTAGCAGATGCTGTAGATTTTTTTACCATTAGCTATTAATTAAGTGAGGCAGGATACTCAGTTCACTGCTTATGCCATCTTAGTTTCGCCAGGCAAAGTTTTGCCTGTGTGAGTTACTAGTGTAGAATTTTTAGCTTCATGCTTTTAGAAATATTAGAATTAAGTTCTGATTCCGAGCAAAGTGTTAGTGCTCCGAAGCTGATCCCCGCTTGCACTCCGGCGCCAGAGTGCTGGTGGGGGTCGTTTTTCGAAGAGACTCCTCGCTTTGAGGCGGCATGTTAATGCCAGATTGTTTGCAGCATAGCATGTGTTGATATGTGTTTGTAATACCGTGTGCAATTTCACCCAGCCTATTATCCCGTACAGGAAGCTACGAGACACTTTACATCCCACTGCCACGTCACCTACCTTTACCTTGCCGATCATATCAAAAGGGAAAAATAACCCGGTAGCCAGATTTGGCAACAACAACTGCCTCCTTCATTGTTACATCTTTCACTTCTAACAAACCCCATTACTGGACGTTGAGAGCAAGTATCCAATTCCTACACCTCACTAAGAATTGAGACATCATTGGTTACAGCTAACCCAACTGCTGCATAACCTGCAAGTTGATATTCTAACCCCCTGAGAGGAATTGCAATTACCGTCCTCACTTATCAAAGACGCTATTGCTGTCACTAACCACGGGATACCATTGCACACGACCTTCTCCACAATCACACTTCCGCATACCGACGCAGCTGTGAGCCTGTTGCAGTCCCTACTCAAGAACGGACGTCAACATCAGCGCACCTGGAAGACCCAATCTGACAGCCTTCAATAAATCAGGCCAGAATTAAATAACCATATCTACTTTCTTATCCTTTCGATGGTCCAGTTCCGAGGTGAAAATTATAGTGTTTTGTTTTTGATTAAAGACGCCGGAAAGATCGCGTCCGAACCTCTCACTCCTTCTGAGTCAGATTAAGTCATTAGTTTATTAATTAAGTAATTAAGTGTTGGCGTTCGACGCCAACTGGTGACCCGGCCTTCAGCCAAAAATTCAAACCTGCCTAAAGTAAAACTAAACTTGAGTAACGCCACCTAAACTGGAAGTTCACAACTCAAAACTTGAACTTTACAGTTCTACCTGAACTAAGTCACCGACCCTCGCTCAATTATCTCAAATTGCCCAATTCAAATTCCCAAATACAACTCACTCACCCTGCTTACTCCATCGCGGGACGGCCTTCGTCAACGCCAGCCTGGTCCTCCGGCACGGATTGCCCACCTAGACAAGCTCTCCGAGATCAAGATCCAAGCCAGTTTTTCCTGGTTTCCTCTTCCAATAAACTCCACCGGAAATAAGCTGAGTTCCAATCCGTTTTTCATTATCCCTCTCATAATTTTCCCAGATCACTATCGAGAATTGATCGAGTTTTTAGCCGGCAAATTAATATTTACATTCAAAACCCAACGGCAAAAACCCGACATAGTTGAATATCTACTATAAATTATTGACACACGAAATGCACGTGCCGTGCAAAGTTCACGCTAAGTCATGTTGAGATATCCTCTGAATGAAACATGCTACATCACAACTCCTACGCATAACTACGTATCTAAATACACAGCACTGTCACTATTTATACTCACTGAACACGAAGAAAGGAACACGATAATTTTCTAACACAGATTTGCTCACGAGAAATGCTTTAACACCGAGCTAGAGTGACGCCAATGTGAAAGTGCGTTTTTGAAAGAGACACGCCACTGCGCAGTATTGCCACACAGGGGCTCCTCTCTCGAAAAATGTCGAGTGTTATTTCATTGTTTCATGCATTTACACAAAAACTTCAATGATTACGAATTAGAAGTAGAAAATAATTAATAATAAATTAGAGTAAGATTTTTAATGCTAATAATTATTTTATTTAAGTACGAATGGGAAAATTTATAATTCCTACGCTCTGTAGCGAATGCTACACAAATGACATGTTCAGTACCTCACTCAAAAAAGCTTGGTGGACCGATCCATTGATATGCTGGAGATATTGGTTGATACCATTTAATTCGATGCACAATTGACACATTTAAAAATAATATTATTGAGAGACGACTGTTGATAGATCATCCTCCCAACAAAAACCACCAATGTGGTTTTTATTAAAGACTTTGCGAAATGACTTCTGGGGATTGACGTCCCTACCTTTCTGAGTTTATCTTTCAATGTTTTCAATTTCAGACCATGGGAAGGAATCATGTGATACCTGTTTTATACGACTCTACACAAATACCAGCGAGAAAATCTGGCGAAATATACAAATGGAACTTGGAACCGTAGCTGATGAGCTATAATTCACGGCGAGCCAAAATTTCGAAATTTAAAATTCAATGATTGCACCAGCATGCAAAAACTGTCTGCAATTTAAGAATGGAACTTATGGTTTCAAGTTACTGTCATTGAATCTCTGCACATCTCTCTCTAGGAACTGGAGCCTCAAAGTAGCCGGTTACAATAAATATATACAGAAACTCTCTATCCGAAGATATATTGATTATACAGGATGGCGCATAAGTCACTTCCCCATTTAAAATTCCACATCTTTTTCCGATGAATCGATTTTGATTTTTATTTTCAGAATTATAAAGTTACGTCGTTGAAAAATTCAACTATAAATAAATTCACAACCGAAGAGAAAATGAAGATAATTGAATTTTATTTTGAAAAATGGAAGCACAATTATTGGAACACGGTGAATAGATTAGCTAGTAAATTCTATTCATACGTAAATAAAAGAAAGAAAGAAAGTAAGAAAGAAATAAGAAAGAAAGAAAGAAAAACCGTTCATTTCTAAAAAATGTTGCCACATGAGATACATGCCAATATATTGTCTTTAAAATTTTTTAATATAAGACGTCCTCAGACTAACGTTCCATTCGAGGAGTACTAATAGACAAACCATTCGAAGTGTACTAATAGACAAACTATACGAGGTATGAAGTTTGATGACTAGTATGAATTTATGGTTGAGTGTATGAAGTTTAGTGTTTTGCTTGGTGCGAGGAATTCGAATTTTACTTATTATTTTTAAGTACACCAGTTTGATGTTCTGGTATCAACAAAGTTTCGACAAATAAGGTTTGACAGGGTCACCAGCATTTACTGTGGCTAGGCACATAAATACGAATTTAAAATTTAAGATTGAAACTTTGTTTGGCTCTTTGACTCAGAAGGAGTGGGTAATCGGGTGCTCTACTGGCACCGAGGTTTTCAGGAACTTGCACGAACTTTACCTCTGCGGGATAGTGAAAAACAACGACTATTCTTGCCTTTCTTTATTTTTGACGCTGAGGGGTGCCGTGGCCACGGTCCACTCATTGGGGTGAATCCTCTTCTTGAGGCGGGGTTCCGGATCCAGTCCTGGCGGCGTACTCCAACGGCGGCTCGTGGGAGTCCGTTGTGGGTCCAGGTGAGGACTTGAAGGTGAGTGTAGTTATCCGCGGATGCGGGTGATTAGGGTGGCTTAATGAGTGGAGATGGCTGTAGTGGAATGGATGGCAAAAAGGACAAGGTGAAGCCTGAACGCTTGGAGCGAGGCAATAGTGGAGGATTGAAGTGTTCCACGAGAATTAGAAAGTCTCGAAAGAGGCAGTACCTTGGTCTGGTTACTGCGTGTGGAGCCGTGGGGCTGAGTGAATCTGAGGAACGTTCCAAGTGAATCTGAGGAAGGTCTAGTTTTCGGCTCAATGGCGGGGATTGAGGACTAGCGGGTTGTGTTTGTGTGTTGGCTCGTAGGTCCTTATATGCCCCTCTAGTGCCCAAGCACTACACTCAGACGAATCTCTTACGTCAATGACGGGCTCTGCCTGGAGAGCTGGCTTTATGTACGTACGATACCGGAAGCTTGCGAAATGGTTCTGCGTGACAACGCGATGAGAGCTGATGCTCGAAAAATGTTTAAATATTTCGGGTCAAATTTTAATAGATTTCGGGGTAATGATGAATGACAATTGTAGTCTAAAATTGTAGGAATGATTGCGTTAACTTTATTTAATTTTTAGAAGATGGTTTTAATAATTTATGAAACTTAGGCTGAAGTGCGACTGAGGGCGTTCACTACAGAGGTGTACTAATAGAAAACCATACGAGGTGTACTAATAGACAACCTATACGAGGTGTTCTAATAGATAAACCATACGAGGTGTACAAATAGACAAACCATGCGAGATGTACTAATAGACAACCTATACGAGGTGTACTAATAGACAACCTATACGAGGTGTACTAATAGATAAGCCATACGAGGTGTACGAATAGACAAACCATATGAGGTGTACTAATAGATAACCTAAACGAGGTGTACTAATAGACAACCTATACGAGGTGTACTAATAGATAAACCATATGAGGTGTACTAATTGACAAACCATACGAGGTGTACTAATAGACAAACCATACGAGGTGTACTAATATACAACCTATACGAGGTGTACTAATAGACAACCTATATGAGGTGTACTATTAGATAAACTATACGAGGTGTACAAATAGACAAACCGTACGAGGTGTACAAATTGACAACCTATACGAGGTGTACCAATAGACAACCTATACGAGGTGTACTAATAGATAAACCATACGAGGTGTACTAATAGACAAACCATACGAGGTGTACTAATAGACAAACCATACGAGGTGTACTAATAGACAACCTATACGAGGTGTACTAATAGACAAACCATACGAGGTGTACTAATAGACAAACCATACGAGGTGTACTAATAGACAACTTATACGAGGTGTACTAATAGACAAACCATACGAGGTGTACTAATAGACAAACCATACGAGGTGTACTAATAGACAACCTATACGAGGTGTACTAATAGATAAACCATACGAGGTGTACTAATAGACAAACCATACGAGGTGTACTAATAGACAACCTATACGAGGTGTACTAATAGACAACCTATACGAGGTGTACAAATAGTGTAATATAGCGAATAACATAAGTTCTAGTTAGAGAGACCTAAAGATGGCAACGCTCGTGACGGCAAGATCCTCAGCAGTTTCCGATTGGTGCTAGCCAGCTAAACAGTTCATGCTGACTGCAAGTGTGTATATAGATTATCCCGGACGGCTAAGTATTACCTCTAAGTTATTCTCTAACTACCTACTACTAATTCTATTCTACTCTTTTCTATTTATATTTCACGCTATCTCCGCTCTACTCTCGCTGGCCACATGTCTGGTATTTGAGTATCTAAGTTGTAGGGTATCTAAGAGGTGAGTGAATTATTTACTTGTGAGGTGTCATTGCATTGTCTATTTATGTCAGCACTATTACGGTGTTGTGTCTATGTGGAACCTATACTGTGCTCTAGTGTAGGATTACTAAATCTATAACAAATAGATAAACCATACGAGGTGTACTAATAGACAAACCGTACGAGGTGTACTAATAGACAAACCATACGAGATGTACTAATAGACAAACTATCCGAGGTGTACTAATAGATAAACCATACGAGGTGTACTAATACACAAACCATACGAGGTGTACTAATAGACAAACTATCCGAGGTGTACTAATAGATAAACCATACGAGGTGTACTAATAGATAAACCATACGATGTGTACTAATACACAAACCATACAAGGTGTACTAATAGATAAACCATACGAGGTGTACTAATAGATAAACCATACGAGGTGTACTAATACACAAACCATACGAGGTGTACTATTAGACAAACTATCCGAGGTGTACTAATAGATAAACGATACGAGGTGTACTAATAGATAAACCATACGATGTGTACTAATACACAAACCATACAAGGTGTACTAATAGATAAACCAAACGAGGTGTACTAATAGACAAACTATCCGAGGTGTACTAATAGATAAACCATACGAGGTGTACTAATAGATAAACCGTACGAGGTGTACTAATACACAAACTATACGAGGTGTACTAATAGACCAACCTTTCGAGGCGAATTTAAATTTTGTCATGAATTTTTTTTTTTGTTGATGATGTTGCCTAGTTATGTATACGCATAAAATCATTGACGATTCGTATGAGAAAAGGCAAATATTAATGCTTCCCATCCTGGAGGAGAGTCAATTGGCATGTTCTCCAAAACAAAAACTATCCGAGGATAATTCAAAGTAACGGGTGGTAAAGAGGAAACGCATGTTTTTAGAACCGCTAGTACGCGGCGACGGGAGGGGGTATTGACCTTGAACGAATGTTGGCAAACGGCCCATACAATGCCGTTTCAGTCGCTATGGAGCGATGAAACGTACAACATCGTGTGTTCGTTGTCGAGCGGTTTTTTAGAAACCGCTCACCCGACCCTGGCCCCCTCGCTCACCCGACCTGTCGATATGTGACTTCTTTTTGTGGGGATATTTGAAATCAAAAGTGTACATCAACAAGCCTCGCACACTCGATGACCTTAAGAATTCCATTCGTCAGGAAATTGAAGCCATGCACAATGAAATGTCGGAGAGAGCCGTCCGTAATTTTGGAGCAAGAAGGACGTCATCTCAAAGACATTATTTTCTGAACCTAAATATGGTATGTAATTTCAAAAACTGCATTAAAAAGCCTATCATTTAATACTTGTTTTTATTCTTCTCAACCCATTGTGTCCCAGTAATTCAATATTGAAAAACATGCGTTTTCTCTGCACCATGCGTTTTCTCTGTACTCGTCTCATCACCGTTATTGTTTCTGTGACCTCATCAGTAGCAACATATCGAATAAAAATCTAAACCAAAACACAAATCTTCGCTTGGAGAAGATTCCAAGATAAAACAAATCAAATACAGTGTGGTGATATAGTTTATAGTATGCATATATATATATATATATATATAAGCAGAACAGACACTCCACAGCCGGCAACCGGAAGGACGCTGTGCGGGCCGAGGGAGCTTGGAAAGGGAGACAGGAGAAGGGAGGAGTACGTAAGGGGGAGCGGCTGTGTAAAAGCTCGCTCGAAAAACTACACATAGTATCACACTAAGGCAACTTGAATGTGTAGCATAGAAAAATAGCGGACCAAAAGTAATTACCGACGAGTAAGGGAACAAGGGAATATACGCATCAGAAAAGAATATGTTAGAGGGGAATGCGCGTAGCAATACCAAATTTTGTGAAGCAGAGAACACGTCATAGGTGACGCGTGAGAATCATCCAATAGGGAGAAGCCACGCACTTTCAAAGGCCTCCACTCTGCCGGGACGCAGCCATAGTGCGGCGGGGTATAAAAGCATAGAAAGGCGGAGAACCGGTCTATTTTTGCTTGGTGCTGTGAAGGATGTAGGCTGCCTGAGAGGAGAGGAGGGTTGGGAAGCTGGCCTACGCGGCAGCTGAGCCATCGCGGTGACTTGGGTTTCTGCCGCTGCGACGGAAGATTCTCTGCAGCTTGCAGCACGCAGGCTCCTTGACGGAGAAATGTCGCTGAGCGGTGTAGCAAACCATCAGAGGGAGAGCTATACTTTGGTTGGACGAGGAGAGACGGTTTTTGGGGTGAATGAACCAGGAAAGCCGGCTGCCGCCGTGATTCCCATAGAGACTGCAACTCGTGAAGTTTGGTGGCATAGAGAATTTGAAACAGTGCTACAGAGTGTGAGAATTGGAAATCAAAAGTGGCACCCTGAACAGTGCATTCAAATTTTGGCGCGCTGTGCTATGTGGTTTGTGTGATGTGGGTATTTAGCTCATGTTCTGAATCTGTGTTTTGTATAATGCGAAGCACTCCATAATTGACACCTTGCTGTGAGTCAAGGTTCTAATCTATTTTTGGCATAACCATGTATTTTATGTGTGCGCTAACCAGGATGTTCATTTCATGTTTCTAATTTTCTTCTATTGAGTGAAATTCTCATAGGTTGATAGTTGCCAAGAAATTCTATGCAGCGGATGGAAGTGTTGGGTCGCAGATCTTTAGCATTTTGCCTGAGGGCACTGGTGCGCAATTATTGTGGCGATATATATATTTCCCTGTGCCAAAATCCACGTGTTCATCTTTAAAATAAAGGTGTTCAATCTTTCAATGCTTATTATTCTCCATGCTTATTTATGTGGGTAACGTGCGAGCACAAAGGTGTACATTATATTTATTTGTGGAGGTTGCAATTCCTCATGCGTTACGTGCTTAACCAGCATTGTTTTCGCAACAACGGTAGGTATAAATTGAAAGATCATTAGTTAATACATTTATTAGAAAAGGCGTCACACGCATAAAATCTGGTCTGATGAGATTCAGTGTACCTAACTCTAGTGACTCGTTAGCTAGAGAGCCGTACAATACTGATCACTCATTAGGAATGTCACATAAAACACGGAGTTCTACTTTAAGAAAATAGCTAAAAACTTGATAACATCTTGAAAAAATGCACATTCCTAAACGAACACTGCACTTTACTGCAAAAAAGGAGAAAAAATAAAAGTCTGACAACTGAACTAATGTATGACTAATTTCGAATAATACATAAATATTGCAAAAAAACGCAGGGAATGACTCTTGAAGGCTCAAATTTAAAACTCTACTAGACACATAAGAACAATGAAGTAACAGTAAAAATTGTACTTCATGAGTGACGTTTCTCGCGACATCGAGTTTCCTCTGAAGGTGTCAGGAAAGTTGAAAGGAGTGGAGGTTCCTTACTAAGATTATGTTCGACAGTCGTATCCAAGGTACCAAGTTGGATCTTTTTAATAGTCAGGAAAATTGTAAGGCATCGAGGTTCCTCACTAGCATCATGTTTGACAGTCATATCCAAGATACCAAGTTCGATTCTTCTCTCAAGATGTAGGGAAAATTGTAAGGCATGGAGGTCCACCACTAGAATTATGTTTGACAGTCGTATCCTAGATACCACCCAGCTCTCTTCATTACAATTTGAGCCTTCAGAAGTCTAATAACATTAGCGCTGATGATGACTCTCAAAAAGTGTTAAGCTTGGCCAACAGAAAACTCTGTTGTCTAGTTTAGTTTAGAATTTGAACCTTCAATATGAAGCCCAGATGCATAATATTTGATATACATACTGCAAACTGATTTTCCGAAAAAATCACAACTGCATTGATTCCTAAGCCGCTGAGTAGAGAGAACAGCAAAATTTCAAGGCAAAGCGTTAATGTTCCACTAAAATAAGGCTTACAGATAAAGCACAAATGAAGTGCAGAATGCAACACAGAAGAAGAGGCGTGAGCCCAATAAGTCTGTACAAAGCGACGACTTCCACGACAACAAGAAGTCCCACAAGCAACAAAATCTGCAGCGAGTGCCAGTCGCATTAAACTGTGTTTACACGATCATTGAGTGCGCGTGTGAGCAGTGAAGAGAGGCGCAAGCCCGCCCACTTGCTCTCGCTTCAGGCTCATGTACTGCTCAATAACAGTGCAGACTATGCTTGTTTTCATGGCACTGGCCAGAGCTTGTCAGTGTCATTACAGACGCACTGTCATTGAGCAAGTAAATGAGCAAGTGGGCGGGCTTGCGCCTCTCTTCACTGCCCACGTGCACACTCAATGATCGTGTAAACAGGCCTTTACGAACGCCTGCCGTGCGGCTTAACTCCTGCAGTGCTCACGAATCGTAGGGATCACACGAAGCATTCAACGTATGTACAGCAACTCGGGGGATAGATTTTACTAGTTCTAACGGTTTACTTTTCTTCAAAGCAGAACTATTCGCTAGTCTGTACAATTCTACTCCAAGTCTAGAATACGACCGTTTTAAAGGGGAGTAATAATTCTGACATCGCTAGGAAGAAGTGTGTAGATTAGACTATGAGTTAGTTTCAGTCCCCCCCCCCCTAACCACATCGAAAGTGTTCCAAAGAGAGGAAGGATGAAGGCACCATTTAATATGGAGTTAAGGGAACGCGCTATCTATGCACAAGGTTCATAGAAACAGTTGTAAAGTTGGATAAAAATTTTTGGATCAAGATAAAAAATAGAAAAGAAAGTGATAGGTGCTTGAAAGCAAGACAGCAATGCACCGAAAAAACATGGCCTGTAACAAAACAAAGAATATATTCTACTACTCCAAAAATAAAGCTTGTCTAACCTTCAGCTGGGGACCTCAGATCTTCCTCCTGGGAGCACTAATTTTCATTGCGATATTAGTACCCCCTAAGGAGACTGAACTCGAGGAGAATTATTCTCAGAACCGCCATAGTAGTAAGTATCTAAGCGAAACTCCGATGCTCTATAAAATATACTCGGGAATAGCCTAACCTGAAGAGAGCGCTTAGATGTAAGCCACATACCAGTACAAATCATGGTATACGGAGAGTCCAATAAATAAGGATAAATTAAAATGTTTTAAAAAATAGTTTAAACTCATTTTGTTAGTCCTATTGAAGATATGCTACATAAAAAAGGGTAAATATGCCGCGATCACACACACAACCTCATCACGGCGACTACAACTCGCCCACGTAAGCAATACTTGAGAGGCTCGGTTATAATTAAAGAGGTCACCATATGTTCAATATGAGGTTGCCTAAATAATGTGACTAACCCGCTGGCAGGAGTCTCTTTGCCTCGAACTTAGTTTTATTGGTGACGCAGAAAAAAAGATTTCCGTCGCCTGCGATAAATTACACATTTATAATTTCCAAGCTGCTCAATCTTTAAAACTAAAATGCACAGATGGTTGCTGGTGCAGATAAGAAAATTCAGTAGCTCACTATTCATTACTCATTTCTACATTGCGAACTGCCTATCCCTAAAATAACAATGCACAAACTTTTTCTAAAATGTTCGTATTCACCATTCGATTTACTCGGCTCAGTTCGCGATGATTCACCAAGTTCATCAGCAAGAGAACACATCACACGAACACAATATCATTCTTGAATACCTTAAACCATGTTCAGTAAAAAGAGCTAACACTAATCTTTGTTCATGGAACACGAGACTGTGCAAATCCTTCACAAAGAGTTAGACAATAGGATCTTAAGCCATTATGTGTGATTTATTATTGCTTAAAGGTAGCCAATGTACTCACAAATAAAGACGTCACTGTGAAGGGGCGTGAGTATCATTCACTACAAACGCAAGCAAAATTCTAGGAAATAAGTGAAGAAGTGTATCGCTTGTGGCTGATAAGCGTGCAAATAAGACATTACGAGTATCATTCACTGCAAACCCAAATGATATTTCAAGCCATCAGTAACGTAGATTGATTGGAATAAGGCAGTTTCTAACTTTCTCCTCCGATAATGAAATAAGAAACTAAAGTTACTTTCAACACGTAATGAGGTAAGGAATATTCACGCTAACTCGATATATGTCAACATCTTGACTACTTGGTGAGTCACCAGTGGCCTCTGAGAGGATTTCCATCAAGAGGGAAATTTTGAGGGGCATTTCCAAAAAGAGGGGGGACCTCTGAGAGGGTGTCCATGAAGGGGAGGATTTCTGAGGGAATTCCGATAAAAATAAGAGTATCCCTGAGGGGATTTCTGAAAAAAGGTGTTCTCGGAGGGGATTTTTTATAAAGAGAGGGGACTTTGAGGGGATTTCTAAACTAAGCTTTTACATGTACGAAGTAAAAATCAATTGAAGGCACGTTCTAATTGATATTTCGTTCATTTCTATGTTTAAAATCGAAAATGAGTTCAATTTGAATTGAATGCATATTGAACTTCGTTTAGCCCAAGCAGTTAGCGAGTTGATGAGGCCATTGCAGTTATTTCAGGTGAAAAACGCCATCATGACGGTAGAAATGGGCATTTCATTGAGTTGATATGGCGCTACAGAAGAAAAAAACTTGAATTTTTTTTCCGGATGAGACCGCCATGTTGTCAGAGTTTTACGGACGCAACATTAAAGAATAAAGATATGATTATTCGTTAGTTTTAGCCTCCCTACCCACAGCAACAAATGCGATCCAAAGAGAGGAGAGAAGGCACCATTCAGTATGGAGTTAAGGAAACGCAAAAATGTGGAAATCTCTTGGAATTCGAGCGGAAATCTCTTTTATTGCAGAAGCCTGATCTTTCCAGTAAGAAATAGTCATCCACTTTCTGAGATGGTTGGAAAGGAACGTAAATCTCTTTCATCGCAGAAGCCTATCCAATTAATGACAGGGAAGCTTTCACCTATAGAGATACTTGGTATGAAGCAGAAATTTGTTCAATCAGAGAAGCCATATTATATCCGTATGAAAGGAGTTTTCACCTACAGAGAGACTCTTGGCATCAAGAGAAAATTTGTAACCTAAGTAAGAGCAGCGTGATATGTATTTTTGTGATGAAACCCTGTTTTAATCAAATCTGCACAAAGAAGAAAAACTTGTGCGTACAACAGAGTCTTTGCATTCCTAACGAAAGCACCGCCATCAACACAAAATAAAATTTATCATCAGAAGATCCTTTTCAGGTTCAATGCAATAGGGCCCAGGACGAACGTAACAAGAATTGTACAGTAAATAGTGACCTACAGCATAACTGACCTAACCTCTGAGGAGGCGTTCATGAACGGTCACAGTGTGAAGTTCTCTGTAAAAACTAGAGAAAAAAATATATCGCAGTTGCTCAATGATATTCGTACTCTACACACTTAGTCAAATATTCTTCCGTGAACACTGGGTCTATGAAATAAGAAAGACAATATGACGAAAAATTCTGCGCGTCATCAGTTTTAGTCAAACCGAGTGACAGGAGCAAGCACGTAATCCCTGAAGTGTGGGGAGGAGAAGTAAATAAGTAGTCTTAACCAAGCCGGCTTCTACTGCAAGGCATCTCGAGGTAGACTGGAGCTGACGGCTGACAATAGCTTATTAAGATACGAACATAAGTTAGTTTATGCCTCCCTAACCCCAACAAGGGTGATGACAAGAGAGCCAAAGGTTTTACTCAGATTAAGCTTGTTAGTTAAAGCCTCCCTAACCATAACAAAGGTGATCCAAAGAGAGGGAAATGCTTCACTCATATAACGACGCGGTTGGTAGGCGAAACTTATACTTATCAACAAAGAAGGTAAGGAGGTTCATCATCAACTCATCCATTACAAAGCACGTGACTGTGAAGTCCAGAGCTAAAATTTCCGGCAAATAAGTAATGCGAGAGGGATCACAAAGCACAGTAGACTTTCATGTGTATAGCTGCAAACTTTTTGGATCTGCCACTCATTACCGAAGGTCTCATTCAACTATTCCATCATTTGCCTACACAAATTATTCAAGTCAGATCCTGACAAATATTCGCTGGAATTTAAAAATAGGAAAAGTGCACGCATAGAAGACAAATTGCTACCAACTCCATTGAAAACGTTTCCATTTCCAAGCCCCTTACTTATACCTGTTAGGTGAGGCAATGAACTGTGCAGCGAGTTTAAAAACAATTATCACTGTCAATGATAGCACAAGTCATTGATTATGGATTATAAGTTAGTTTAAGCCTCCCTAACCGCTGCAAAAATAGAGCGTATCGAAGAGAGGAAGGAGGAAGGCACCATTTAGTATGGAGATAAGAAAATGAGGAATCTATGCAGAGCGGGCATAGAAACAGTAAGATGGGAAAGAAGTTCGTGAAATAAGATAAAAGTTAAAGAAGAAAGTCAGAGGTGCTGAAAAACAGGACAGTAGTGAACCGAAAAAAGTTGGTCCTTAACATAACAAAAAACATTTCATTTCAACAAAAAGAAGGCCTACCTAACTCTCAGCTCGGGCCCTGCCATTTTTCCCCTAGGAGCGCTAATTCCCATAGATACAATAGTTGTATCCCCCTGAGGGGGCACAAGTCATTGAATGAAATAAAATTCTAAATAAGAAAATTTTTAGTATTATATAAAAAATACAAGAAACACTTAAACCTGTAAGACAAAAGTTACCGCAAGCACTCAAACCTAAGCCTTTTGATGAATTTAGCATAATAAAACACCTCAGTCATTTTAGAAAGAATTCCTTAAGACTTACAAAGGTCTGGTAAAAGCAGAAAAACACAAGAAATTTCCGATATGCTAGACCACACATAATCACCACTGGATCCCATACTTAAGCTAAATTATTTTTTGCACGGCAAAATGGAAAATCCAATTTCTATGCTCATAACATCAGGAAAGGCGACGTCATCACGAAGGCGCTGTTATTTTACACTCATTACCCATCAATTAAATACTCAATGCCCTATTTCCGTTGTACATGACACTAATCTTAGATTGCCAATTTTCTCTAAAGGAAGTCATTCAGAACGCGATATTTATTCCTCTAAAAGATAACATATCTTGCTAGAAGAAAAGGTTGGCGTTTAAAATGAGTAATAACTCAAAAAAGAATTTCATTCTCCAACTGCACAGTGCATTTCTGGGACAAAGTAAGTCTCTCAGATAGCAGCAAACCTTCTTCAAGGAAACACTACGCTTAAAAGGTAAAAAAATTTTGCAGGGGAAAACAGTAGGTGAACCTAAGTCAAGCATTTGTTCGACGAACAAGAAAACTGAAGTGTCTTGTACAAAAATAATAATAACAAAGTTAAACGGTGTTGATGAAATCAATATTAAAGAAGGAATACGAGTCCTTTACTGCTCCCCTGCACGCATGCTGTCTGATCTTTTACATCTGAGACTTGAACACTAGCAAGTCTCGCGCACAGCTAAGTGACAAAAAAACTAACCCTCACGCCCCCATACATACGAGTTTAGAACTCAAGAGCACTAAAAACAAAGCAGAAAGATAACACTCTTTAAAATCAAATGAAGAACTCGATGCGACATTCAAGTGAATTGCTAAATTATTGCCCTCAATAAATCGCCTACATATAAGTATAGAACTCACGAACACTTCAACAAACATGTATGAAATCACTCGTAAAAATTGTATGATGCACTCAGTGACAATTAAATAACGTTAAATAGATTGCCTTTATGAGTCTCATGAATTAATTTGAACTATTGGGAACCAGACTTTACAACACTGCTATTTCAGAAAGCATCAAATCAATCGGAAGAATGGCAAAGTAAAATTTTGGATCCCACCCACAGTTAAAGTAAAACTCACTGACTGTGCTGGGTAAATTTGCTGAAGTATTCAAAGGGGAAAATATCCAACATCTATTTTTCCCAATACAGGTTAAAAGAGTTTACCTTATATACCCAATTCATGTCCCGTACACAACATCTCTTTAGATGAAGTACACATTCTAAAAACTACACCCACGCTTACATCTAGAAAGAAAATAAAACTTTAATGTTTGATCTAGAAATAAAATAAATCTCAAGTGTTCGATCTACAAATAAAATCAATCTCACTTGTTCGATCTAGAAATAAAATAAATCTCAACGCTCTCGATCTCGAAATTAAATCAATCTCAAGACTCTCGCTCTAAAAAGAAAATAAATTGCATGGCTAAAAAAACATACCTCAAGACTCTCGCTTTAAAAAGAAAATACATCGCAATGCTAGAAAAAAAACTTACCTCACGACTCTCGCTTTAAAAAGAAAATACATCGCATGGCTAGAAAAAAAAACATACCTCACGACTCTCGCTTTAAAAAGAAAATACATCGCATGGCAAGAAAAGAAAACATACCTCAGGACTCTTGCTTTAAAAAGAAAATACATCGCATGGCTAGAAAGAAAACATACCTCAAGACTCTCGCACTTGAAAGAAAACAAATCCCAAAAGTCTGGATCAAAACCAAATGTCAAGACTCTGAAGGCGCTGGGCCGCAAGGAGAGGGCGTGCGTCGGCAGGCAGATGCGGGTGACTACACTATAATGGGCACGACGGCGCGCTGCAGCTCGGCCGAGGTCGTGACGCTGGCTGCCGCAGCTTCCTGAGTGCAGCGTCCCCATACTGGATCCCTGACCCTATGCGCTCCGGCTCCAGCTCTCCTGTAATGTAGATTTGATAGGCAATTCCTCGCACGAAGTGGATCCCCATACGGGATATCAGTCCCTATATGCTCGGGCTCCAACTCTTCAGTACATTTTTGTTTTTGTAGAAGGTTTGGATCAGTATCTGTTGGCGATCTTTTTCAGCAGTGATGGACAATATTGCACGTAACCACAAATATAGTTTTTGGTATCATGTGATATTGATGAATCAAGCTGATTCTCATGCGCATGCAGAGGCTTTAACTTCTGCTCGGTAGGAACGAAAATGAATATTTTCCCGCATGGTTTTTATTCAGTAGTCAAGTTTGTTGGTCTTCAGCTTAACCTTTGAAAATAAATTATAGAAGTCAATTATTTGCCAACATTTACTAGCCAATGATTCCAAGTCTTTTTAAGCAACTCTATGATACATGGACCAAAGTACCCTCATCGAATCATGTACATGGCAGAGGCAAAAAAAATCTCAGAATCAGAAAATAATTCTTAACAAATTGTAAACAACGTTAAGGCTACCGTGAGGCTAGAGATGCGACTCAAAAAAACCGTGCTGTTTAAAAAAAAAACCATGGCTGAAAAAAACGTGGATATTTAATTTTTTTTTTAATATTTTGTTTGAAAATAACTCAGCAAGGAAAAGAACCCCTTTACATTATTTGTTTTCATGTCAGATTATAAGATAAAACAGCATACTTCTTAATTCATGGTTTTCTATGGTTGTATTGAATTTTTTATTTTTCTGTTTTATGTTTTGATATTTCATTTATTTTACAATGCATGTGAATCACTTTCAACTTCCCAAATAGTGTGTTGTAATAATATATCTTTACTTATGGTCAATGATAGAGATGTGACCAAATAAACACATGCTGTTTTTTCAAAAACATGTTATTTTTACAAAAAAAAACATGACTAAAAAATAAGGATATTAATATATTTAGGTGACAAAAAAAAATGAGGGGTTTTTACAGAAAAATCATGGCTGAAAAAACATGGGTACTATTATCTTTTATGCGACCAAAAAACACATGCTTGTTTCTTCAAAAAACATTTTTTTACAGAAAATCATCACTAAAAAATGTGGATATTAATATATTTTATGTGATCAAAAAACCCAATGCTGCTTTTTTTAAAAAAACCTTGTTTTTTACAGAAAAATCATGACTAAAAATCATGGTTGTCAATATATTTTATTTGACCAAATATAACCATGCTGTTTCTTTAAAAAACATCTTTTTTTAAAGAAAAATAATGACTGAAAATGTGTATATTAATGTATTTTATGTGATCAAAAACCATGCTTTTTGTAGATAAATGTTTTTTTACAAAAAATGACAAAAATAGATATATATTCATGATTTTTGTATAAAAACATTTTTTTAAAAATAGCATGGTTTTTCTTGGTTAGATAAAATATATTAATAATATCCATGTTTTATATTCATGATTTTTTTGTATACATCTTTTTATAAAAAAACATGGTTTTTGTCGTCACATAAAATATATTTATATCCATTTTCTTCACAGAAGTCATGACCAAAAAATGAATGGTAATGACTTTTTGTAAAAAAAAAACGCGTTTGAAAAAATATGATTTTTTTTGGTCAAATTAAATATACTGATATCCGAATGTTTGTGACATGCTTTTTTGTAAAAAATGGCCAATATGCAGTTCAATGCGCTCACGGAAATTAAAAATTCCGCACCAAAGAATCACTAGGAACACATTTAAAAACGTTTTACAAGAATATTCTGCTTGCATATGCGTTATTTTCAAGTTATTCAAGTTTTGAATTTTTGTCTTCCATAGCAGTTGCGTTGCACGCTTGAGCTGTAAGAGTACTCTTGGGTACTTTGTATTTTATTATTGGCCAACTCCGCAGAGCCTGAACCCACTTCTAGGATGTTTTAGTTAATAGCACAATACAGGTTATCACCCCAAAAATATTAGCGGGACTAGGGTAGTGAATACTAAAATCGATATGCAGTTGACATCAGTTTCAATATGGCGGCCACCGTAGAACATTAGCAAAAGCGTAGGAGTGAATACTGTAGATTCAAGTATTCACTTCCCCAGCCCCGCTAGTATTTTTGGGTGATAACGCTTATTGTGTTGTTAACTAAAACATTCTATGGGTTCAGGCTCCGCAGGGTCGGCTAATAATAAATTACAAGTACCCAAACGTACTTTAATAGCTCCAGCTCAAGCGCGCAACTGACTAGAACTGCTATGAAAGACAAAAATTTTGAAGTTAAATAACTCAAAAATAATGCATCAGCGAGCAGAATGTCATTCATGTAAAAGGTTTTTAAATGTGTTCCTTTAGTGATCCCTCGGAAAGGAATTTTTAATTTTCATGAGCACATTAAACTGCATATTGACTAAAAAATGTGAAAAAATCAGGAAGGTTTTATGGTCACATAAAATATATTATTATCCATGATGTTTTACAAATGATTCTTTTTTAAACATGATTTTTTAAAAAATCATTATTTTCGTTTTTCAGATTTTTGGTCACATAAAATATATTAATATCCAGTCTCTTAGTGATGCTTTTTAGTAAAAACAGCATGTTCGTCAGAAAAAAACAGCACGTTTTTTTTTGTCACATAAAATACATTAATATCAATGTTCTTCTTTAGTTATAATTTTTTGTAATAAAAACATCAAAAGGGAACCATACAGTATAAGTGGTGGCAGATAACCCACAATTACCAAGAGGAGTCTTAAGAGGAACAGCAGGAGCCACAGAACTTATGTAGATGGAGTCAAAATTCAGAGCTTACGATCTCTACTATGCCTGATCTATTGGTCACAAAAGTAAAATCATAGTAGAGATAGCAAGCTCTGAATTTTGACTTCATCAATATAAGTTCTGTGTCTCCTGCTGTTCCTCTAAGAACCCACTCCTCTAGGTAATTATGGATTTTTGACTTAATCAATATAAGTTCTGTGTCTCCTGCTGTTCCTCTTAGGCTTCTCTAGGTAATTGTGGGTTATCTGCCACACTTTTACAGTATGGTTTCTCTTTGATGTTTTTATTACAAAAAATCATGACTAAAGAACATGGATGTTAATGTATTTTATGTGACCAAAAATAAACAGACATATACATGAAAAAATTCGGGTGTGTGCAAAAAAAAAAAAAAAAAAATATAAAAACAGTTTTTTTTTTGCAAAAAAAAACGCCATCAAATAAAACCGTTTTTTTTTTGCATCACTACGTGGGGCAGCTGAGAATGCAACCGGGCGGACCACCAAGTAACACCATGCCAGTAAGGCTCTTCTTTCTCTTTTATAATTATTATAATCGTTCGTATAAGACTCCCTAGCTACAATAAATGCAATCTTAATAGAGCAAAGAGGAGAGACTAATTAGTGTAGACTGCAGGTAATGGAGAACCTACCCACTAAGTGAGTTCACCCACAGAATCAGTAAGTTAAGAAGAAAGAGAAAAAACAAAGAACAGACAGCAAAGATAGGACGAAAACTGGGAGAAGCATAGTGGGACAACAAGCTAATTTCCAGACACAATAGTTGCATCCCTTTGATAGGATATAGCAAAGAAAGAACATGAACTGTCACTGGCAAAGTGGGCACAAAAGATACGCGTCCCAAAGGCATGCCTATTGCTGAGGTAACAACAGGGAATCTATTGAAAACGACCAGCGTAGGATTCAAAAACCTAACCTAAACCTATTGCCTACCAGAACATAATAAAACACAGCAGGCGCCTCTTACCAGTCTCTATCTTGGCAAGGATGCACTTAGCGCACTTCAGGAAAGCTTCCTCAACGTTCTCGCCTGTCAGTGCGCTAGCCTCCAGAAACAGCAACTCTGAAATGAGACAACACTTTAGCTTATACGCGCAGCAACTCTATTTTTATCCTTAACATTATAAAATAAAAAGAACACGTTAGCTTATACATGCAAGAACTGTATTTTTATACTTAAAATCAATTGAAAACCCACATTTTAGGTTGTACACGCATCAACTTTATTTTTATCCTTAAAATTATTTGAAAGTCCACATTTTAGACTGTAAATGTATTAACTATACTTTAATCATTAAAATCTACAATAAATTAACACTCTAGTTTATACACATATCAAAGACACTGCAATCATTGAAATCTATTGAAAATCAACACCTTATATTGTACCTGCATCAACGATACTTGAATTGCTGTGCAAACTATTGAAAACCAACACCTGAGGTTGCACACGTACCAACATTACTTTAGTCATTAAATTTACTGGAAATCAACACTTCAGATAATACTCGCAGCAACTATACTTCAGTCGCTAAAATCAGGTGACAACTAGCCTTTGGCCAACCACACAGTCAATAGAGATAGCAACTGCAGCATTTTTCAGTGAGAAATTCATAACCAAGAGAGATCTACAGAGACACACACAAACAAAGCTTTCCGGAAATTTAAAATCACACACCTCAGCAACGCAAGGAATGAATGAATGCTATAACAACAACGCAGAAAGAGTCAATGAACTAAACTTCTAAGAAAATATATGCTTCACACTTCAAAAATTGTCCAAATGTAATCAAATTGATGCAGCATTCACTCAGGAAAGATGCAGTAGAAGAAAAATATAGTCCACTTCCACATCACAAACAGAGTAGAAAAATCTACCTCGATAACATTAAGACAGCAGCATAATCCACCTGATGACACTAACACAGCAACATAATCCACATCGTTAACACTAACACAACGTAATCTACCTTGATAACACTAACACAGCAACACAATCCGCCCCCATAAAACAATCAGAGCAAAATATTGAGCTAAACTTTCCAAAAAGCAGAGAACCAAACATAAAAGATTAACCTAAACAAACTGTTATACGGAGCAAAAGTACTAATAATTATAGAGAAAAACTTTTCATCAAGCAACGAGGAAAAAATGAATGAAACTGACTGAATCAAATAGTTTCACTGAGCCAAAGTATTAATAGATTTAGAACATAATTTTCAAACAGAGAAGCAAGAATATTGACTGTAACAAAGGGCAAAAGCATTAATCTATACTCAAATAAGAGCCGCGTCCGTCCGTCTGTCCCAAGCCAGCCTGCAGTGTGTGATGAGCGTATCTGTGATATAAGCTCCAGTCCTACCTAATATTTTGACGGGCCGTGTTCACGCGGCCTCATCAACTCTCGGGAAATTGTTTTTTTATACTTTTTACGGCCTTTATTTAATTTCACATTCATTCTTATTTCAAATAAAGGGGGGGTGGACTAGTGTTCATAAAATGAAACATCTCAACAAGCATTAGGGCAAAAGAGAAAACAACTAGATTAATTAAACAAAGCGATTATTGGACCACAAACCACTCTCCTGGGCGATCTTAACCAGCATCAAACTAACAGAAAACAACTAGCCATTCTCTTGAGCGATCTCAACCAGCATCAAAGCAACAGAAAACAACTAGATTAATTAAACAAAGCGATTATTGGACCACAAACCATTCTCCTGGGCAAACTGAGATGCCTCCATGAAGGTGACCTCTCTCTCGGCATCCAGGTCCCTTTTGTTGCCCACACACAGCACGACGATGTTGGGGGAGGCGAGGGTCCGTGCGTCCGCCAGCCAGTTGGCGAGCGCGTTGTAGCTCTCCCTGCTGCTGATGTCGTACACCAGCAACGCACCAGCAGCGCCGCGGTAATACGACCGGGTCACCGATCTGGGACGTTGAAAGCGTGATTTGAGCTCTAAAAAGGAGGGTGATTTTGAAATGGTGGCACATGATGACAAATTTTCATTGGTATCAATAATTATACTCTAGGAAGGAGGGTGATTTTGAAATGGTGGCACATGATGAAAAACTTTCATTAGTATTAATTGATTAATGATTGATTATAAGTTAGTTAAAGCCTCCCTAGCCGCTACAAAAAAAGAACACATCAAAGAGAGGAAAGAAGAAGGCACCATTTAGTAGGGAGATAAGAGAACGGGGAATCTATGCAGAAGCCGCATAGAAACAGTAAGTTGAGAAAGAAGTTCATGAAACAAGATAAAAGTTGAAGAAGAAAGTAGTAGATGCTGAAAAACAGGACAGCAGTGTACCGAAAAAGGGTGGTCCTTAACACAGCAAAAATGAATTTATTTCAACAAAAAGAAGGCCTACCTCTCAGCTCGGGCCCTCACACATTTTCCCTCTGGGACGCACATATGCGTTAAGCAGCAGTGAACGTGTTAAACATATCTTCAACTTTAACTGCTTAGCATGAGGAGATACTTCACTAACATCAACAAAAATTAACTAAAACAGTAGGCAAATAGCTGCAAGTCAAGGTTTTAGTTAAGTAGAGTTACCTCTACACTTTATGAATAAAATGGCTAGAAATAGCAACACTGGCAGCATTTATCCTTCAACAAAGGCAATAGATTTAGGTCCCAGATATTGTCTCCAATTCCAAACCATCACGCATTCGTTCATTGCACTGCTGTTGCGACCGCCATCACTGGCAACAGGGTCTTGCCAACAATAGCATGGAGATGGAACTGCCACTCGGTAGTGAATTGCAAAAAAAAAAACACATTAAGATACAAATTCGAAAATACATAAATACCCTCAAGCAGTTTAGATGAATGAATTTTTAAATCCACTCAGACAGGAAAGAAAAAATAGGGGGCAACAAGAGCACACATCTTTCTTGCAGTAGTGGGAGTTCTTTGATATCCTGATGGAGGAAAACAGCATCAGTGCCAGGACTTGAAGATGACACCCTGAGGCTGAATCAATATTAAGAATCAGTTTCTGCATCAGCAGATTCTGAGACTGTGACCGCACGACTTCTGCATTGGTGCCGGTGAATTCGAGAAAAACAGAAGCTGGTGGAGGGGAACAGAAAATATTTTTCCAACCAACCCATCTTCCCGTATAAGGGAAAAGTGAAAAACATGGGAAAAAACGGTTTGTGAAAATGAGCAAAAAATACCATGAGGATCACAGAATAAGATCATTAGTCCAGAGTTGGTTGGAGAATTTTCTTGTCGTTCTCTAGGGTAAAAGAAAAGAATGATTAATAAAATCAGGAAGAATGAAGCACCCTTTGGGTTCTATAGTTGATCAGTCTGTGGTTTGTATTATATTCAAATTTTGGTACTTTAATGTCATTAATATCGCGGAGTGAACATGTGAACAGTTTCAACAATTGAGTAGGTAAAATAAAATTACTTAAAATGCTACAATTATGAAATATGGAAGAAGTTTCAGTCCCCTCACACCACATGTTCCCTGGAACTAAGACAGTTCTGTAAACCAATACTCTAACCAGTCTCACCACTGAGGTGAGACATCTAAAACTGAAGTTGAGTTACAGACCCACACTGACCTGAAGCGCTCTTGGCCAGCTGTGTCCCAAATCTGGAGCTTGACCATCTTGCCACCCACGCTCACCACACGTGAGCCAAATTCTACTCCAATGGTGTGATTGCTGTCAGCTTTGTCTGGGTGCATTTAGGGACAGTTGATGGAAATCGTCAACAAATTGAGCGGTTTCCTACAAAAGTTGAACACTTACCCTATGCCTTTGTTACACACAGTGAATTGAATAAAAATTACCCCGGATTTGTATTCTAGAATTAAAATAATTTTGAAAGTTGAATGTCTAGTTGTTGAAAACTAGGTATGCTTCCTTTTTGGAGATAATCAGTCATGGCAAGTGCGGTAGTTATGTCTTCCATAGTATAAGAAAACTTTGGTTGTTATCAGATCAGTCTAACATTATTTTGAGAAAAGACGACAATTAATTTTCATCTGCTTTGTCTGCATACTATAGCTACACGCAAAGACAGAGATTTTTTGGTCACAATGATAAGTTACTTATTGAGGAGTGACCATAAAATAATGGAACTGGATTACCAAATACTTAATACAGATAGCAACACTCTAGTCAAAAAATGAGTCTCTTAACACTTTGACTGCGACTACCAAATATTAAGTGCAATGCCAAACTCAAATTTAAAGTCAATTGTAGTAAACTATTTTGAAAATAGCAAACATGAACTGGATTGTGCCTTCATTTAGTCTTGATTGAGTATTTATGAAAATTGAGTTTGCAACAACTGGTTGGTCAGTAGCATTATGAAAATTACCTCCGTGTACCACCGGTGGCGCATGTCACAGTCTAAGTGTTAAGGTAGCATGTTTACGATCAGGGCAAAGAGACATGTCAAAATGCTAAATTAAACACATATTGAGCTGTTACAATGCAGATCATCTTTTCTCAAATACGTTAACTTAAAAAAAGATCTTTGTCTTACACCACTCACCTGATGCACCACCTGTACAATGATGATACAAGTGATATTAGTACACCACAATAGGCAATTCAAAAATTAGAAAGTCCCTGCGATGAGTGTGAAATTTGATGACTATACATTATACAAACATTACAATTACTAAGAACTTAAATAACTGCATTTGCCATGCCAGCAAAGGATCTGAAATTGAATATTTTCATCTCAATATCTATGACACAGATTACTATTATTATATATGAAAGTTTTAGCCTCCCTTAACCATGACAAAGATGTTCTAAGAGAGGAAGGAGGAAGGCACCATTTAGTATAGAGTTGAGGGAACGCAAAATCTATGCACAAGGTGCAGAGAAACAGTAAGCTAAGAAAGAAGTTCATGAAATGAGAAAAGTTGAAGAAGAAAGTAGTAGGTGATAAAAAACAGGACAGCAGTGAACCGAAAAAAGATGATCCATAATAAAACAAAACCTATTCTATTTCAACAAAAAGGAAGCCTACCTAACCTTTAGCTCGGGCCCTCACATAGTCTCCCTGGGAGCGCTAATTCCCATAGATACAACAGTTGCATCCCCCTGAAGGGATCTATGACACAGAATGTCTCCAACATGCAGAATATAATTACTACAATTCAAAAATAGTTATTAGATTGAATGGAAGGAAAGAAGTTTTCTAGAATGGGCAAAAATATTAAAGAAAATACAAAATTATAATGGCAGGATAATGTAATATCAGATATTCATCTCAAGAGAGTCTCGGGGCAAAGATATGGAAAAACAACATAGAACTTGAAATTGTTCATTGCAAGCAGTTTGAAGCATTAAATTCCAAATTATATGTACTTCAGTACTGAACAAGGAAATTCACACTTTGAAGCTTTCTTAACAAATGATTTTCAGTTCTGCACCGATTCTACTTCAGTGGCAGAGAAGCTAAGAAAGAATATGAAACTTCTTTATTATGCTTATACATGAAACAAATTTCAAACCGCAAGGAAGAGCCAAAAACTTTTTCTTTAACTGAACCTAAAAGACAACGCTAATTTTAACTTTTTCAATGAATGGCAAATTTGGAGACAAATTTAAGGAGACAGCAAACATTGGAAAACGTCAGCAATTTATGGATTGATTTTTCTGAAATTATCACTAAATGGATGAAATGATGCTATGATTATTTTATGATTGATGAGTTTCTTCATCTGCATCAGAAATTTTATTTTTTAGAACCCCAAAATAATGGGATTTTGAAATTTTTTTCAAGGCTGACAATTTTGGAGCTACAGAACTGCCAATACGTTTTTAAATAGCTTACGTAGTTATCGAATGATAAGGGCGAGTGGATTTTTGATAATTTAATATTCTGAATCTTAGGAATTTATTGAAATTTTTTTGACTTGTTTCCTTTTTTTATGTCATATAATTTTCAAAATAATGAATATTTAAAAAATCAAGCTTCCCTTGTTGCTAGAGTTTTCTAAGCCCTATAGAATGATATACTTTCCATTTTTGTACTCCAAAAATTGAGAAAGAAGTAGGCATTTGAAGAATCAACAAGCAAGTTTCCAGAAAATAGGATTTTTCAAAATTTTCCATTGTTTTTTCCTAATTTTTGAACTGAGTGTTTTTTACAACGAACTCATCTGCTTTTGTAGCGATATTTGAGCACTATTGGTTGATATATTTTCCATTCCTTTACCTCTAACACTTTGGGAGAAAATCCACATCTATAAAGACAATGAAGTTTTCAAAACCCTATTTTTGTAAGCATATTTTCTTATTTCAATCAAAATAAGTATTTTTTTAAACCAACTCCTTTGCCTTATAGCTCTTTTCAAACCCTTTTGATTGGTGTATTTTGCCATTGCTATAGCTTTAAAAACTCTGTGAGAAAATTCATATCAAAATCAATAATTGCAAGTTTTCAGAACAGCCATTTTTTTTAAACATTGTTTCTTATTTTGACCAGAATACATTTTTTTTATCATCTCCTCTGCCTTGTAGCTCTTTTCAAGCTCGTTCGATTGATGAGCTTGCCGTTCCCGTAGCTATGATACTGCGGCTGGCAATGAGCTATAAATTATTGCGTGTGTACACAGAGCAGCTGGATTCAAAACAAATACTCGGATCATAATTTATCGCTCAGCATTAAAATTTTTAGTTCCAATATGAAAGCCCTTAGAGCTAGCCCATAAATGACCACTATTGCCATTCCTGCTAGGAAAAGCTTACAAACAACCCTTAAATGTGCAGGGAAAGGGGAGTCACCCTGAAAGTTGCGTGCTTCAAGGTCCTGCTACTTTGCAGGACCCCTCAACTCCTGCCTGGTGGCGGTATAAATGTGCGTATATGCCAGCCAATTCTATCATTGGAAGCACAAAAAAATTCTGTATGTGAACAATTTATAAACCAAAACCAATAATTTTTCTGAATCCTACGTAGACAGTCTCCTTGACTTATCCTGATATTACATTACAATAAAACTTACACTTCCCTTCCATGAACTGGTGCAGAAGGCAAGATTTGCCAGTGCCTGCACTGCCAATCACTAGGAACTTGAAGAGAAAATCTGCACAAAATAAGGCTATTAAAATATAGCCTGATTATTATGGAGCTTATTATCAATACAGTGCATAAGAAGCCTCAAAAATTGAAATTAAGTTACAGAAAACAGAAAATTAGTTTGAGATAAAATATACTAGAATATCTTCAAAAATTGCTATAGATATTTTAGTTATTTGTTTTATCAGTTATTTATAATTCAATTTCCCCTAGTTTCAATTTCTAACTTTCTAGACGACTGATGTTAAAAAATATTAATACAATATTTGATGTTTATTTGAACAATCGGTAAATCTGAAGGATATGTCAGTTATCGATTTTCCACTTTTTGGTGCCTGAACCTAATTAATTGAATCAAAATAAAGTTTTCTTCTATGCACTTTCCATCTCAAATGGGTATTTTACGATTTATAGCGGAAGGTTTATTTTCACCTTTGATGACGAATGCGCTCGAATAAACAGCTACTCATCGATTTTCGAATTTTTGTTGCTTGAATCATGGTTATAACATCGAAATAAACAACTTTTCTTCTGTACACTTTTTTCGTCAAATGAGTATTTAACGAGGTATAGCAGTAGGTTTGGTTTCGTCTTTGGTGACGATCGCGCTGGAAGCGAGTGCGCATTGCAGTGTTGCTGTCCGACGTGCTCCTTGAATTACTTGCCGCTTCAAACACTGGAGTTGCGGTAAGTCATTTATCGCTATAAACAATAAAATAATCATTTGAGACGGAAAGTGCATAGAAGAAAACTTGTTTATTTCGATGTAATTAAGTATGTTTAGGCATTGAAATTTACAAAATCGATAACTGACATATCCTTCAGATTTACCAAAACACAAAATAAGTATGTAAGTATAAAAAACTCAAAAAGTATTCAACTTACCATATGATTCAGACATGTCTGTGATATTAAAAAACTAACTTTATTGTAGTACAATATATTTACAAAGAGGTCATTTTAGAACTAAAGTCATTTACTGAACCATTAGTAAGACTCAACATGGAAACACTGAAAAGAACATAAATTATTGGCTATAAAATTGAACATTAAATGGAATATCAGAGAATTGAATCTGAAAAAAATGTTGAAGAAATTAAGTTGAAAAATTTGCATGTCTATTAGTTAAAAGGATCAATTTAGACTATTCAAAGGCCCATTCAAATAGTATACCTGATGCTTATAATAACAGTAACAGAATAGGAAACTATCAACCATAAGCAATGGCTTTAAAAATTCTCAAAGTAGAGGTTGTTATGTATCTACAAAATTTGACCAGCAGTACTTATTCCATTTATATTTTTTGTTTTTACCAGCACTTTCTGTGATAAAATACTAACACAGATAGATGATACATTAACATATAAGTGATAGGATGTAAGTGTCTGAAATACCTAGTTAGAAACAAATATTCAAGTTTAAAGATAAGCTTTATCTTGTAAGTTCCATGCTTATTGAGGTAACTTTTTTAGTACTAGGTTCTGGTTGGAGAAGAAATGATTAGCCCTATAGTTGCACTTATACAGAAAGCTAAATCTTCTATATTATCAAATCTATAATATGTGTTCCAAACTTGACAAATTACTGCTGCCAGCTCAAAAAAATGGTCAATATTGAATATAATGTTGTCAACGAATTTCATAATTTCGTAGGTATAGATAGGTAATATAGTCAATTTTAAGACGTTTTACACGAATGACAATGTGCCCGGAAATGCTTAGTTTAGGAGATATAGGATAAACAACGCCAGGTAAGAATAGCATAAACGGCAGTTTCGATATGGCTCTTCCGCGTTTTGCGGACGCGGACCTCGCCAAGTTTTTTGGCGGGAGTCATCGGCCTTGGTATGGTTGAATTAAATTAAGATATTTTAGGCTTACTTAGGTTAGGATACTTAACTAAATCAACTTTACCAAACCTAACCTTACCTATCGTTACGTCAGAACCGGATTTCTGCTTATTTACCTCTCCGTTTGTTTAATTTTATTAACGACGTTCCTATAACTTCAAAGTTAAATATCTCCAAAAATAAGAATTTCCGGGCACATTGTCATTCATGTAAAACGTCTTAAAATTGACTATATTACCTATCTATACCTACGAAATTATAAAATTCGTTGACAACATTATATTCAATATTGACCAAAAAAATCTCTTTATCTCTCAATAAAATTTTGAATACATGAAATCTAATTATTAAGTGTTCATGTATTTACTTCTTAGATAATAGTATTCATTATTACCAGCATAAAGCAATCAAGTCTAGTAGCTGATGTACCTACAGACTTTTTTTCAGATTGCTATCTTTTCCATAACTCAAGTCAGGTAATATAGGGCTAATTAATTCATGACGTGTTTGATCAATCAATAACTCAGCCAGGTTCCATGTTTTTTGACACAGCATTACGTACTCTAAAGCATAACGTGATTTTAGACTAAATAATAGCACATTTTAGAGGTTGTTTATTTGTAGTCTTTGTAGTCCATTGCAAATGATGGGGTATATAATACAGGGTTACAAATTCATTCACCACCTCATCAGTTGAAAAAGTCGTCCATAATGGCGAAAAAATATGACAATCCTAAAATGACTCATCAGTTACGCATATTGGGATATGAATAAATTGATAAACTGTCAAGATTGCTTCTGCCTTTGGTAAATCGCGTCAAGAAAACAGTGATAGGCAGTTTTTGGTGCCACTGCAGGAGCTTATTAAATAGGAAATATGTCTCATAGCATCAACAGTGAATCGTTGTATAGACCCTGTGAGAGTTCAGTTGTTTTGTTGGCGGACGTACGAAAAATGTTGATGTCAAAGGTCGTGTACTCAAACGTTTTTGATTCAAGTTTAATAGAATACCATACTGAATTTTTCCAATGCCTCTTGATTTCTACGACACAATTATGGTTAATTCCTAGTTAGCCGGTGCTCATTTCATATACATGGGTTGAATTGGGATTTATGACCAAGTTATTTCTTTTCCTAAGTGACGAAACACTGAGTATGAGGTTGATTCCCGTAAAGCCTCTCTTGGCTTTTTGAAAGAATTGGAGTTAAAGTGATATGATCATTTAAGCATTTAAACTTTACAGTAAAAAAGATTCATATATGTGGCTTGGATTTCCCTTTAAATGTAGTAATCAGGTTCCACAACTCATAGGGGACCAAAAAATATGCAATAACCTCTAAACCGATCCGGACTCAGTCACATAAATCTTCCTGTACCGAATACTTTACGGGTGAAACTGAAAGACTAGTTCTTAAAATAAATAAACTGTTGAATCTATGGTACTCTTTGCCAACTGGAACTTAAAACCGATCCATTGAGTTCACTGATGGAATTTCTGCTAGAGCCCTAGCGGCCACGGTGCAAGAAAACTGCTGTACAAGCAGGCAATGTGTCTGGTCGCGTTATATTGTTGCCATTGTACATTTAATACAGTGGCACAGCGTCGATAATCAACAGGGTAGAAAAACGAAGAAGCGAAAGCATGTGATTCAAGAATTTTTGGCAGGGATGTTGGGCTACGTTAGGAACGCTCCAAATACTCCTCGGTGAGGTGATGGTGATTTTTTCAATAGTAATCGTTATGATTATTTCAGTAATTATTCATAAATAAACACACGCTATATTTTTCGGCGTATTACTGCTCTCAATGAATTTTTCTATTGAGATAATCGATTATTCATGACAATTCCTTTCCAGAAATACTGCGTTCTCTTAAATGACATGATCGCTTAAAGATTTGAACGCAAACTTGAAGTATTTTTGCGCAGCGAGGTACGTGCTGCTTATCGAGGCATATTGACGAGCTCATATTAAAAAAATTGTTGTCTGTGAGTTTACCTAACTCACACTGTTAATGCTTTTCCCGTAACTTCTCTTGCGAAACTTTCTAAACAATGAAAAGAAAATTTTCAACAGTCGCTCGTGAGAGTTTACGTTGAGCACATACAACAGCCTCAATCTCCTTGAGCAAGTTCTTCCCACTCTGATGAGGGCTGAGGAAAAACTATTGCGTGATTTGCCAGAAGTTTTTTCTGGATTTTTTGGCATAGATGCAAAATGTCGTGCATATGTAAGCACAGCTAGCTATTATTGCAGCTCAAATTGCCTAATAATTTCTATGCAAAATGTCCTTATTGTTACTCGCCCAGTTTGGTGTAGCTTTCTTCATTGGATCATTTCAAGTCTGTAGTGCCGATGATTGCATTGCTGCTCAGCCCAGCCCGACGTTCAAAGAAGTAAGTGAAAGCTTCACAAACGTTCTGAAACCTCGGCATGTTTATGTAAATTCCGTTTTTAGACGCGCAAAGGTTTTTAATGTTTGATATGTTTTCATTGTTTCACATCTTGAAGACAGATGAAGCATGAGTATTTCAGAGAAAGCATAGAGAAAAAACAACGGTATAATGATAAATTTCAGTTCTGCTTTCTGAGAAACTTTTTGATTGTGAATAACTTGGTCCCCTTATAAATTCTTGAAGTGTCATTCGTCCGATAAATTTTGTCCGTAGCATCTTTGTAGCTCTTCCTTTCACCTGGCAAAAATTAACCCTGAACAATTGGTATTCTTTAGATTTTGCAGGTATTGACACTAGTTTACTCGATTGTTTACGTATATTTTGCCGTCGTTCACAACACCACGCACTTTCACAACTAATATTTATTCAAATGGTTCTCACAAACCACCATGTAATTTTGAAAGTATTTTTTGTGAGTGTAACGTCATAAAATCAAATTGAAGAACTTACGCATGTCTACTGAAATAATTTTTTGATGTATTATAGGTCTGCTTTTGAGCCTTGAAATGCTGGTACCATAGCTGAGTTATCGAGGTGCAACAGCTTTTGGCAGGAGTGCTGGTTTGGTTGCCTGCTTTTTGCAACTGTGGAAAGCGACAGAAATGAGGCGCCCTTTGTTCACTTACGATTACACTATGATCAAATTCTTCTGCAATTTGAGGAAATAGTCATACGCTCTCTCCAACGAATGGTGTATTTTGTCACGAAAAATGTCGTAATTCATTAGGCTTGATATTCAATTATGGCTTATCTATTTGTACACCTCGGATGGTTTGTCAATTAATACTCCTCGTATGGAACTTTTGTTTTAGGTCGTCTTATATTAAGAAACTTTTAAAAGCCAATATGTTGGCATGTATCTCATGTGGCAACTTGGAAATAAACGGTTTTGTTTGTTTGTTTGTTTGTTCAATCACGCACCATTGCTTGCTGTTTAAGTGCGTGTTGTGTCTTTCGACAGGACATAAAACACTTATTTCTTATTGATATGTTTTACACAGTAACCTAAAATTCACTCACTTTACTCGAACACAGTTACTGATGCTTCTTCTACTACTGTTTTTTTAATCTTTAATCTACTCACTGTAAAAAACTATCAACTAAAGTAATAGCTCTCTTCCAGTTATGAATTCAGCTAATTGAGCATTTCTGTTACACACTGACACTACAATACTTCTTCAACCGTTGGTTTTCGAACCCCTTAACTACTTACAGCGCAACATCATCCACTGAAGTAATCGCTCTATTCCAGTAATAAACTCAGCTAATCGAGCATTTCTGTTTCAAGAAAAAAATGAAAGAAAAACAGTTTATTTCCAATAAAGTTAAAACATGAAATGGTTAACATTGTTTTTTTTTAAATATCTCAACATTAACAGTAGTGTCATACATTCAGTATACATACAATCGTAAAACAGTAGGAAGGAATTTTAGATCGCTTATTTCTGCGTGATCTGGATGGTAACTTTCTATTTTCTTATACTCAGGCGATGTTGAACGCGATGGAACACAGTGGTCTCAGTTTGTCCGTCATTTCCGAGTTCATCGTGACGTTTGCTCGACGGGATCCAGCTTTCGCTTGCGTGAGTGTCCGAAAGTAATTTGTCGGTAGCATTTGGATAGTGAAGCATTATAGATGACGTTGTGAAGTAGACAAGCAGTTAGGAAGAAAATGCAAAGAATACGCTAAGAATTGGAACGATGTCGATTGCGAGTCTGTAAAAGATGTATACGGCCAAAGCTAGGAAGCAGGAAAATTGAACGAGCTAGCTTAATTTTTTGAATGCATTGCGGTGGAATTCGTCGTTTTAGATATCTCTTAATTTTATCAAAGCTCCATACTAAGACGGTGTATAACTTAGAGTTAAAGTCAACGTTTCTCAAAAGGATACAAACAAGATGCTAAAACTGGATTATCAAGGCCGTAGCACAATCTGAGGTGAGTAAGAAAGAAAAACAGTCAACGTGGAGTGCGCACACAGCTGTCTTTCGTTATACGAAACAATTCTGCAGCAAGCGTAGTGACTGTAAAGTGTGTCACGCAAAAGGACGACATAATAACGAGTAATTGAATTAGTATTTAATCCAAAATACAGTACACGATGAGCTCACACGCACAGTTATTCGAATAGCGCTGAAGATGAAGATTTACAATTGACTCTGAACCATTTCGGGCGAGATGGTACCAGTGTGAACAACTTTCCTACAACGCGCTGAGGATACATAGAGATACAACGTAAAAAGAAAGCAAAAATTGCATGCGTCCTGATTAATTTCGTTACCGGTTTGCTTTGAGAGGTATTGAATTCAAGCTCCTATTGATTTATTCAGCCAACACTTATATCGGGATGCTGAGCATAATTTTTTTTTGAAACTGGTCAAACTCATGAAAAAGAAAACCTTTTAGGTAAAGTGCTCGGCGCAGTGTCTAGACCTGGATGGTGACTGACGTCAGTAGAGCTTGGATTGAATTGCAGCTCGTTACAGCGTCTAAACCTGGATGGCGCGTGGCGTCAATGAAGGCTTGGATTGAATGGCAGCTCTGTATATATTACAGTATATAGAAGTAGAATAATTTTCAGGTAGAATTCGTTTCGGTGACGTTTATTTTCTTTAATAAATCACTAGTATGAATTTTCCCCCAAGATCGTTTACTTGCCAATATGTATTGCACCAAAATGTGTTTTACCGTCAAAATACGTTTCACTCTCCAGAACACATCATCGCAGCCCCAGCGCTGGCCATCCGGTTTTATACCGTACGAAATCGGTGACGGATTCTGTAAGTTTAAATGATTTATTTGATTGCGCTCATCAAAGGACGTAACAAGGTATATAACTAGATCCCAATTGACAGTCGTGTTTCACTGTACGGTACTCTATGCAAACGTTGTCGCTCATGCAAACTCTCTCAGTCATGAATAACTTAAATGGGTAGGCATATGAAATGATTCAGTTGAAGCTGAATGCGAGGGGGCGGTAACTCAAAAATACAGATCAAAAAATAACTCTTGGTTATAGGTCTCTTTAAATCCTTCACCAAGTGGAGAATGTCTATGAAATTACCCCATTAAAAGTTTAGAACACTTTGGTATGCGGTTCTTTACTCAAACATCGTGGAGTAAAACTCGAATCGTCTTCTCCGAACTGATTTACATTGAATTCTTGTTTTGATTTCTTGAAGCTAGTTACTGATTCATCAGATAGCTCGTAGTAATTTCCTGTTCAATGTCTACATTTTCTCAGAAGGCCTATATCCTATTTTTAAACAGGTTCACCTGTTCTGTAGTTTCATCAGATTGCTTGTATAAAATTTCGGCTCGATGTGCAAATTTTGTCAGCAAGGCCATGTTTCATCTAAAAATAAAAATATATTACTTGAAGAAATTCACATTTCAGGTCATCTACATCTCATGCCATGCTGAAATAATAGCGACGAGAGTTTTTACGGTGTTATTTATGTCTATTCGATCAATTTCACTTAAAAAGCTGCCCAACGTTAATTGCAATTCAGCCTTGTATGAAAATGAAATTTACATCAAACAAAATAACTTGAGGGCTCCAATTTTAAGCGAACAGTCAAGAAACTGTTAATTTTTATTTTTTCTCAAAGATTTTGTAACTGGAGCAGGGATGACAGCCCTGACATGAACCTGTAGCCAGAGTAGGTAGGATGACATCGACAAGAACCTATAGCTAGAGTGGGTATGATAGCACCGACATGAACCTGTAGCCAGAGTAGGTACGATAACATCGACAAGAACCTGTAGCTAGAGTGGATATGATAACACCGACAAGAGCCTGTTGCTAGAGTGGGTATGATAACACCGACGAGAACCTGTAGCTAGAGTGGGTATGATAACACCGACAAGAGCCTGTTGCTAGAGTGGGTATGATAACACCGACGAGAACCTGTAGCTAGAGTGGGTATGATAACACCGACAAGAACCTGTAGCTAGAGGGGTTATGATAACACTGAAAAGAACCTGTCGCTAGAGTAGGTTTGATAGCACCGACTAATATTTTTGTTTGATGAATCGTACGTATCATTTTCCCGTGTTTGGCGAATCACAACCTGGCGACAGCGTCTAGTGCCCAGGCCATCATAGACGCAAACATGGAGGAGTTCAACAAAACTACGTGCCTCAAGTTCGTGCCTCGGAGCTCCCAAAAATTCTTCCTAAGGCTGACCCCTTCTCCTCCCGACTGCTTTTTTACCATCAGGGAAATGGAATTGATCTAGTGAGTACAAAATTTGAATTGTTCTCTTAGATAAATAACAACTGTTGCGAAGGAAAAGTGGTCTCTGATGTTCTCAAATTATCGGGACTCCAGCAACAGTTAATGGATTACATGAAATGACTTAAAGACGTCGCTAAAACATAAGGATTGAAATGTTAGTCATGTTTGGATGGAGGTATATAAAATGAAAATTATTCGGCGATGGGGATATTAACAAATGTTTTCAAGATTTCCAAATAAGTTACGATGTTATAAACACTTGTTCTAAACCAAGTTTGTCAGATGAAGCTCAAGGATCAGCATGTTACCTGAATTTGTTAATTCCAATTGAGTGTTATATTTATCAAGTTGGCCATTAACTGTATTGTGCACAACTTATGTTTAATTCGTCCACAGTAGTAGGACCCTGTCACTTGGATACGTGAAGCCAGAAGAACACTCTTTATTTGGAGCAGAAGAAAAGTCCGACACAACGGTGGTCGAAATTGAACTGCCTAACTCTTACGTCGAGAGAGAAGGGATCTTGCTGCACGTGATGCAGATCTTGGGCTTCTCGAGACAAGAAGTCAGGTACGACCGAGATGACCACATACACCTCATGTATCCCAGCACAGTCATCATCTTTCAGAACGCTTTTAAAAAGGTTAGATGCTCTCAGTTAATGGTTACAATTTGTGCGCTTTTCTTATACGATTACATCAGTTTCCTTTCATTAATGTCAAAAGGAAATGATATATTTGTAACCCGCATAACATAAAGTAACGGATATTTTTTTCTATTGCGCTAGTGTAATATTAGTCTGCTATCCGGAGTTAAGATGTACTTTCACGTCTAGGAACAGAAATTAGGACAGATCAGAAATCAGGAACGAAAAATGGGACAGAAATTACCTTCAGGGAGATTGTCACTAGACCCGCTTCTTGAGCAGGCATCCAATGCGTGTTTACATATGATAATATCAGAACCTGATGTACAGGCGTACTGTTTAATGTCTGAGTTTGAGAAATGAGAAAATTGCATATGAATATGCATATCTCTTCAAGTTGCCTGTGTGAGCCAACTTGACTTGGCATTGAACTGATGACTGGAACAATGAGCCTTATTCTCATCCGTGGCATGATCAAGCAGGTTTAAAGCATTCGAAGAAAAGACTTCTAATATGAGAGTGCACTGAGTAATTAAACCCGGAAAAAACACTGATGTATAGAAGAAAGCGAGCGCTAATGTTCTGATCACGGTTATAATTTCTTCTGATTTTTGTATTAAGGTTCTCTGTACTATCATCACAGTGTTACAAGATTTTTTTTGCATTTCAGAAGCAAGTGTCGTTTTCCGAATTTTCCATTACAAAATGATGAAAAAGTAAAATGTGCCTGTTAAATTTTGCTCTATGTGTATTTCAAAAGATTTTCACCCCTAAATATCAAAATTTTGCGGGGAAAGGGAGGGAAAGGAGGAGAGAGGGTGCAAATAAGAAAAAAATCATTAAGTATTTGTTGCAATTCTCAGAAGTATTTTAAATAGTGAGACTCTATGTGTATGTGGTTTAGTTTCAAATGAGAAATCGAAATATTTCCTTAACCAGTTTGCTTTTATCTCAGGACTCAAAAATGTGGTATCCACAAAAGTACTTTAAAGACTGTAATACCCTATGCATGATCTAAAATCGAGTGAGAGTTCAAAAAACACTCCACATCAACAATAATTGTCATACCAACTCATGATCTCACATGGAATGCAAGTTTAAGAAATACTCCACTCGATCACTTCTCTCTTGCCTCAGAACTCAGAGAACCCCTTAGACAAACAGTTCCCGTACGATGCAGAGTCTGTGACGCAATTATCGTCCGACGAGGCGAGCCACTGGAAAGTTACGCTCCAGTCCAGGCACGAGGACCAAAAGCTGCGAGATGGCTACACAGGCAGCCTGTCCAAGGCGAGTGAGGGTTCCGTTCATCCTCAAGTTGTGCGTCATCGTCTTTTGCTAACCTTAACTTATACGGATAAAAATTAATTCCACTTATGCAACGGTGCTTGGTTCGGGTTGGTTTTGGAGGTTAGCATAATACGGTGGTTAGTTCGGATAATTTATTGTGGTTGCATAATAGGGTGCTTGGTTAGGATAATTTTTGAAGTTTGCTTAATATGGTGTTTGGTTTGGATGATTTTTGAGGTTTGCATGAAACAATGTTTGATTTGGAAGATTTTTGAGGTTTGCATAAAACCGTGTTGGATTTGGATGATTTTTGAGGTTTGTATAATACGGTGCGTGATTTGGGTGATTTTTGAGGTTAGCACAATACAGTGCTTAGTTCGGATGATTTAATAAACCTTATTTGCGTTTGTTAAATGCAACCTGAACATTGTACGCTGTTTATCATTATATTATATTAAAAATTTGTTCAAGTCTCCATAACCACAGCAAAGGTGCTTCCATGAGAGAAAACAGAAAGGTTCAATTTACCATTGAATTAAACGAACGAGGAATATATGCACTAGAGTGTCCACACCCTTGATTCCGTGCGCATAAAAGCAGCTAAATCCAAATAAAATTATGAAAAACGATAAAATTTAAAAAAGAAGCACCAGAAGAAAAAGAAAAACAGTTTATTTCTATTAAAATTCATAAAAGACATCATTGGTTCATGAGATTGATTGACATTAAAATCCATAGTTGATTAACACACATGGGTATCGTAATACCAAAGTAAAATGTCTACCGAATGATTGAAAGAAAAACACGAGAAGATGCATTCTCTTTGTTAGGTTATGCTACGTTTGATCATAAATGTGTAAATACAACTTGAAAAAATACAAAGAACTTAATGCCAGTGACGCATTGGTCAAAGCGCTCTTATTAGAGGGCACTTACATTGAAATACGAGCTGAAGAACTGATGATACAAGGGATTAATGTTAAAAATAGAATAGGTGGAGTGGAATAATTTTACGTCAAGACTGAGAGGTCGTCGAGCTTGCGAATCAACTAGTATGCCAAATAGCTTGCTCGGAGAAAATACTTTTCCTCATCACTCATATATGATATTTCCCAAGTAAAATATGCTTGTACCTAAGAGTTTTCCAGTCTCAGAAACGAGGAAAGGATTTGTTGTACAAAGTTAACCAAAACATCTTACAACACAATTGGAGCAGTTCATGAAAGTGACTACCTAAGTTATGCTGTCAAAATATACCCACGAGCGCCAGAGATTAAAAAGTACCGATCGCGGTTAAAAAAAGAATTGTACGACACAAATTAGAGAAAATAGCTTCATGTATTCAGTACCTGCAACTCATGCAGTACCTCACATCGTGCTTCTAAGAGCACTTAGTCTTATACTGCAGGTGCAAAAATTTGTATCTCCTTCTCGGGCGCACTGATTATTTAAAAATTTTACGCCGCATTTTTCTCTTGCAATGTTAACACACTATATTTAGAAACACGGAATATCGATAAAATGGTCAAGAATACATCCTGAATTCTATTTTAGTCTTCCAGCCACGACAAATTCTAAAAAAAAGTTATTGGCCAAGTATTGTAAAGAAGTACGCACTTATATTCTCTGCATATTAGGGTACAAGATATTCTTTATAATCATCAAAATCACGCACGCAGCATAACTTTTAAGCTTCACATGTCTTTAATTTATGAAAAATAATTTGTTCTTTTCAGAAGTTGACAAATATTGAAGACTATTTTCCACGCATTCTGTAACTACCAATAGAAAGCAATGATGATCACGGCCGTCGTTGAATTTCAAGCATCTTCATGAGTGAAACGGGGAAATTATGACTAACTTTATTCTTTCCCCAACGGAAGAAACGCCAGCTTAATACTACTTTGTTTGAACACTCTACTTTCCCTTCAAAAGTTGAACGCTCTAACCACTACGCCACGGTGTTAACGTTTGTATTTCTAAACCTGGGGAAAGCGTCTTTCTTTTTACATAGCTCGGTTTGAGAGGTTATCCAAACGATTCTAGTCTAACTTTTTCGTCGGAGCATCTATGATTTTGGCCACTCATTGCAGAGGATATATTTCACCAGCTAAAATCACAGATGCTCCTGCAAAAAAGGTAGATTGTAATACTGTTCTAGAAAGTTAAGATAAACGTCTCAAAGCCCTTCTAATGAATTCATCATCTCTTTCCTTGCAGATGGATATTCAGAAAATAAACTTCGTGTACTGCAATTCCAAAAATTCTGCAGTCAAGGAACAAAAAACTCCGATCACACCCTCAGGAATGAGCGACAGAGACAACCCGGATAGCCCCATGCAAGGTGAGGCTTTCACTGAGGGAGAGAGGGAACTGGGTTCATATTTGTTAAAATTAAAACATTATTATTATTATTATTATTATTATTATTGATGGCATTATCAGATAATTCAGCTCAAGCCTGCCTGACCGTGACGTAGGCGTTACAATGAGATGAAGGAAGAAGACACCATTTAGTATGGAGTTAAAGGAACCGTATTTTCCCATTAGGAAGGGCAAATTTGGAAGAGTAAATGGCTAGCTATTCTGCGTAGCGTTAGTAATACGATGTATAGCAAAAGTGAATTATTCAAAGTTATTACGAATTGATCCAAAATTTAGTTTTACATTTTTAGGGAAAGAAGAGAAGCTTAAATACTGCTGAGCAAGATCAATGCAAATTAACTTGTTAAATTATTTATATATGACATGATAATCGCAAGAAATAATACGAGCGTTTGTATTCGTTTGAATGGAAAGAAACTATTATTTTAAAAAATTGACCTCATGAATGATAGATCACACAACAGTTTGCAGCGGGGCAAACTGATTAAACTCAACTCGTCTGATTTTTAGTCTCCTAATTTTTTAATTCTAGAACAGTTTGCAATGGGGCCTCATTGTTATTATGCCAAGGAGTTTTGTGGCAGGGAACACAATTGCTCACCTATTTTTGGTTTCAATTTACCAGCAGCGACTAGCACGGATCGTAGCAAGCAAATAAAGCTGAAACATACACACGGCGGCGGAGACCAAGTAGAACCTCTAGACATCCGTGCGGGTAGTTCAGGTGAGCTTGATCGAGCTGCTTTCATGGGCCTAGTCAAATGTCGCTCACATTATCGGAAATAATGCATGAAATATGCACAGAACACATGCAGTGTATAGTGATGCATCGAACTACTTTAGCGCAATTACTGAAACCACGCTTTCATTATCGGAAATAATGCATGAAATATGCGCGACTCACGTGCAATTTGTAAAGATGTATCGAGCTGCTTTCATGCAATTACTGAAAACTCAATAACCTCGTTGTCGCAAAATATGCGGGGCGTACATACAGTCTAATGATGTATCGAGCTCATTCTTAGCACCCACTCCAACCTCAATAAAATTGTCATCGGAAATATTGAATAAAATATGCGTGATAAGGATGTATAGATTCGTTTGTAACGCTAAATCTGAACTCACACACTTTGAATATCCCAGCAAATAGAGCGGTCAACGCAATATATATTTTGCAGAACACGTCAGTGAACGAAAATGCGGCGCATGAAGTCGATCCCATCATGTATTCCAGTGAGAATAATTTTCAATATAATGGTAACAGAAAACAATGACACACTCATGACCAAACGCCTGAGATTCTGTTTTGAAAAAAGTTTGCTCCAACCCATATCAGGAAATAATTTTAACTGCTTTCATAAATTAGAAGTTCGTTACGTGTTAAAATTCTCAGCAAATTGCTTATCATTTTACTAAATCACACTATAGTCAATAGGTAAAATGCAACGTTTCAATGCCACTGGCATCATCATCAGGCTGAAAAGATGAAAAGAAAACTGGTCACTCAATAGAATTGAAACAATCATACAGGCAAAAACAAAGACCATTAATAAAATTAATGCAAAAAACACATGAATGTAAAATACCAAGACTAACTTTCTCAACACATGTTTATCAGTTTATTAGTTAGTTTAAGCCTCCCTATCCTCAACAATGAGATGTAAAGAGAGGAAGGAAGAAGGCACCATTTAGTATGGAGTTAAGGGAACGTGGAATCTATGCAGAAAGGGCACAGAAACAGAAAGCTAAGAAAGAAGTTCATGAAACAAGAAAAAGTTGAAGAAGAAAGTGGTAGGCGGTGAAAAACAGGACAGCAGTGAACCGAAAAAAAGATGGTCCGTAACACAACAAAACCTATTCTATTTCAACAAACGAAAGCCTACCTAACCTTTAGCTCGGGCCCTCACATTGTCCCCCTGGGAGCGCTAGTTCCCATAGATACAATAATTGTATCCCCCTGAGGGGTCTCAACACATGTTCACTTAGCCGAAGAATAGAGCGAAATGGTGGACTGCAACGATTGTTCCAACAATTTACGGCGCGGTTCTTTTAAACAATTTCAGAGCAAAAAAATCATTCATATTTTCATTGAGGGAAGGTTTGAGTTTATGGATATGTAAGGCTTCAATAATGTGAATATGCTGTTTTTTACGGACATTATACAATACTTTAGTAGCTGGATAGAGATCTTCATTAGAGGGCTTGGAGCTGTGATGAATACGGAAATGGTTAAAAATTGAGCCTTGATACTTATTTGCATTTAACCGCTGCTTAAGGGTCATTCTAGTCAAGCCAATGTAACAGTTGTTGAGAGACATACATTCTCTCCTCATACATTTAAATTGATAAATTACATTGGCCCTATCTAGATCCCCGACCGCAGGCATTGAAATATTGTTTTTCACAACAAGGTTACTGATTTTGCGATTTTTGTAATAAATAAAAATTTTTAGTCTGTTATTACTATCAACAGGCTTGACAAAAGTGCGTATTATATTCTTAAAGACTCTTTCATCTATTTTGTAGTTAGGGTGCATTTGATTTTCGTAAAAAATCTTGACGTAACTGGAACATACATTAGCATGGTTATAACCGTTTACTATTCTACTCAAAAAATTATTAATTTTGCAGTCAACAAGGGTATTAGGGAAATTATTGTTTACCAGTAACCGTTTTATTCTAAGTACTTCTATGTGAAAATTTGCCCAACTACTGCACACTTTGTAGGCTCTATTCAATAATGTAGAAATTACACCTTCCTTGTAAGTCTGTGGAGCTTCACAATCATAATTAATAGTTTCCCCTGCATGTGAAGGCTTAGTGTAAACTGATCTCTGATAAGAAACTTCTGCTGCCTCAACAAGAACGTCCAAAAATGGCAGCTTCCCCTCTACACCGATTTCATATGTGAACGTCAAAACAGAGTTACCCATCATCAAATCTCTTAGCGTTTCCAACTGATTAATACTATCCACCGCCACAAATATATCGTCAACATATCTACCATACACAAGCGGTTTCGTAGGCAAGGCGCTTAAGACCATGTTTTCCACAAAGCACATATAAAAGTTCGCAAACGTTGGTCCCAAGGGTGATCCCATAGCCACGCCATCCACCTGGCGGAACAAGTTGCCGTCAATGTGGCGAAACGGAGCTTCAGTTGTGCAAATGGTTAGAAGTTGCTTCATGAGATGACGCGGGAACTGACGAGGTGCAGGAAGATTTTCACTCTTATAGATGTAATCTAAAATTATTTCGATGGTAGCAGCAACAGGAACATTAGTAAAAAGAGATTCTACGTCCAGCGATGCTATCACTCCACTTGGCTTCTTACCGCGTAACAATGTAATAAATTCATCAGTTGACTTGAGAACGTAATCTTGTGGAAGATACGGTGTTATTATTCGGTTTAAAGTCTTAGCAACAGGATAGGTAACAGTAGGAAGTTGCGATATTATTGGTCTCAACGGTGGGTCATTCTTGTTTTTATGAATTTTAGCATTACCATAAATATAACCAGGTTGATAATGACCTTCTAATTTCTTCAAGTCGAATTCGTTGGGAACAGCGTTAACAACAGAAATCAGTTCATTGAGTTTCTTCTTTAGTTTTTCTGTGGGGTCACGTTCCAATTGTTCAAATTTAGTATTGTCAGCAAGTATTGCGTCCAACTTTGCCTTATAATCATTAAATTTAAGAAGAACATACATATTGCACTTATCCGCTTTCCTGATCACAATGTCTTTATTACTCCGTAAGTTGCGTATTGCCTGGCGCTGATCTTGAGTGATTCCGGAACGACTTCGCATGCTCCGATTGCGGGTGCTTTCAGCTATGAGGGCAGCATCAAAGTTAGGCTCCACCGAAACAGTCCCATCTCTACTGAGGCGGAGAATATTTTGGTACACTAATTCTAGTTCCAATTGTTTTTTGATCGGGTCAAAACGGCTACTTGTGTGATAATTCCAACCCAGGTTTAAAATACTTTTTTCAACGTCAGTTAGAGCCTGGTCAGTTAAATTTAAAAATCTGTCTTGTTTCTCGGGCAGGAGCAAATTTCCATTGTAGAGTTTATTCAGCTTACGGGAGATTGCTGCCAAGTTTTTTTCATTTTCACGATCTCTTGTGAACTGCATAGCTTCGTCGAATAGAGGTAAAACTTCTTCATGGGCTGAAAAATGAAAATTCTGAATGGCATTTTTGAGTGCAGGTTCCAACTGATTCTTCAATGCTGTTTTCTGTTCCACTTCTTTGATGATGGGTAACTCTGTTTTGACGTTCACATATGAAATCGGTGTAGAGGGGAAGCTGCCATTTTTGGACGTTCTTGTTGAGGCAGCAGAAGTTTCTTATCAGAGATCAGTTTACACTAAGCCTTCACATGCAGGGGAAACTATTAATTATGATTGTGAAGCTCCACAGACTTACAAGGAAGGTGTAATTTCTACATTATTGAATAGAGCCTACAAAGTGTGCAGTAGTTGGGCAAATTTTCACATAGAAGTACTTAGAATAAAACGGTTACTGGTAAACAATAATTTCCCTAATACCCTTGTTGACTGCAAAATTAATAATTTTTTGAGTAGAATAGTAAACGGTTATAACCATGCTAATGTATGTTCCAGTTACGTCAAGATTTTTTACGAAAATCAAATGCACCCTAACTACAAAATAGATGAAAGAGTCTTTAAGAATATACGAGGCCTGTCTAAAAAGTATCCGACCTTTGGCCAGAAAAAATATTTCGAATACCTGTCGGAGTTGGGACCCTAATCCCCTTCAAAGTATGCCCCTTGTGCTTGCACACACTTAGCCCACCGATCCTTCCACTGCTGGAAACACCTCTGGTAGTTTTTTTTTAGAATGGTGTTCAGCTCCATCGTCGCATTGCCTGTTTGACTCCTTCGATGCTGACTGTTTTCTTTGATGTCCGTGGAATTGTGCATCACGAATACGCACCGGAAGGACAAACAGTGACAAAGGAGTACTATCAGGATGTTCTCCGGCGACTTCGTGATGCAGTTCGGCGCAAAAGACCAGACATGTGGACTGCGAACAACTGGCACTTGCATCACGACAACGCGCCCGCACATTCATCCCATTTGATCCGCAATTTCTTGGCCAAACATGGAATTACGACCGTTCGCCAACCTCCCTACTCTCCAGACCTGGCTCCTTGCGACTTCTGGTTGTTTCCAAAATTGAAGACACCACTGAAAGGATCCCGTTTTGAGAGTAGAGAAGAGATAATGCGGAACGCGACGACAGAGCTGAACACCATTCCAAAAGAAGACTTCCAGAGGTGTTTCCGGCAGTGGAAGGATCGGTGGGCTAAGTGTGTGGAAGCACAAGGAGCCTACTTTGAAGGGGATTAGGGTCCCAACCCCGTCAGGTTGTTGAAGTATTTTTTCTGGCCAAAGGTCGGATACTTTTTCGACAGGCCTCGTAATACGCACTTTTGTCAAGCCTGTTGATAGTAATAACAGACTAAAAATTTTTATTTATTACAAAAATCGCAAAATCAGTAACCTTGTTGTGAAAAACAATATTTCAATGCCTGCGGTCGGGGATCTAGATAGGGCCAATGTAATTTATCAATTTAAATGTATGAGGAGAGAATGTATGTCTCTCAACAACTGTTACATTGGCTTGACTAGAATGACCCTTAAGCAGCGGTTAAATGCACATAAGTATCAAGGCTCAATTTTTAACCATTTCCGTATTCATCACAGCTCCAAGCCCTCTAATGAAGATCTCTATCCAGCTACTAAAGTATTGTATAATGTCCGTAAAAAACAGCATATTCACATTATTGAAGCCTTACATATCCATAAACTCAAACCTTCCCTCAATGAAAATATGAATGATTTTTTTGCTCTGAAATTGTTTAAAAGAACCGCGCCGTAAATTGTTGGAACAATCGTTGCAGTCCACCATTTCGCTCTATTCTTCGGCTAAGTGAACATGTGTTGAGAAAGTTAGTCTTGGTATTTTACATTCATGTGTTTTTTGCATTAATTTTATTAATGGTCTTTGTTTTTGCCTGTATGATTGTTTCAATTCTATTGAGTGACCAGTTTTCTTTTCATCTTTTCAGCCTGATGATGATGCCAGTGGCATTGAAACGTTGCATTTTACCTATTGACTATAGTGTGATTTAGTAAAATGATAAGCAATTTGCTGAGAATTTTAACACGTAACGAACTTCTAATATATCGTGATGCTGAGAAATTAGTAAAGAAGCTTTCAAAGTGCGTGTCGGCTATACTGTTTAATGAGACGTGTCTGCGAGAAGGTTTTCTCCCGACCTATACCAATGTTCGCGTTTATGATGAAGAAGTCAGACAGTCTAATTTGACCCACAACTTTAGGAAGAACTTGCTGCTGCATGAAGTGGAACAGAAAACAGCATTGAAGAATCAGTTGGAACCTGCACTCAAAAATGCCATTCAGAATTTTCATTTTTCAGCCCATGAAGAAGTTTTACCTCTATTCGACGAAGCTATGCAGTTCACAAGAGATCGTGAAAATGAAAAAAACTTGGCAGCAATCTCCCGTAAGCTGAATAAACTCTACAATGGAAATTTGCTCCTGCCCGAGAAACAAGACAGATTTTTAAATTTAACTGACCAGGCTCTAACTGACGTTGAAAAAAGTATTTTAAACCTGGGTTGGAATTATCACACAAGTAGCCGTTTTGACCCGATCAAAAAACAATTGGAACTAGAATTAGTGTACCAAAATATTCTCCGCCTCAGTAGAGATGGGACTGTTTCGGTGGAGCCTAACTTTGATGCTGCCCTCATAGCTGAAAGCACCCGCAATCGGAGCATGCGAAGTCGTTCCGGAATCACTCAAGATCAGCGCCAGGCAATACGCAACTTACGGAGTAATAAAGACATTGTGATCAGGAAAGCGGATAAGTGCAATATGTATGTTCTTCTTAAATTTAATGATTATAAGGCAAAGTTGGACGCAATACTTGCTGACAATACTAAATTTGAACAATTGGAACGTGACCCCACAGAAAAACTAAAGAAGAAACTCAATGAACTGATTTCTGTTGTTAACGCTGTTCCCAACGAATTCGACTTGAAGAAATTAGAAGGTCATTATCAACCTGGTTATATTTATGGTAATGCTAAAATTCATAAAAACAAGAATGACCCACCGTTGAGACCAATAATATCGCAACTTCCTACTGTTACCTATCCTGTTGCTAAGACTTTAAACCGAATAATAACACCGTATCTTCCACAAGATTACGTTCTCAAGTCAACTGATGAATTTATTACATTGTTACGCGGTAAGAAGCCAAGTGGAGTGATAGCATCGCTGGACGTAGAATCTCTTTTTACTAATGTTCCTGTTGCTGCTACCATCGAAATAATTTTAGATTACATCTATAAGAGTGAAAATCTTCCTGCACCTCGTCAGTTCCCGCGTCATCTCATGAAGCAACTTCTAACCATTTGCACAACTGAAGCTCCGTTTCGCCACATTGACGGCAACTTGTTCCGCCAGGTGGATGGCGTGGCTATGGGATCACCCTTGGGACCAACGTTTGCGAACTTTTATATGTGCTTTGTGGAAAACATGGTCTTAAGCGCCTTGCCTACGAAACCGCTTGTGTATGGTAGATATGTTGACGATATATTTGTGGCGGTGGATAGTATTAATCAGTTGGAAACGCTAAGAGATTTGATGATGGGTAACTCTGTTTTGACGTTCACATATGAAATCGGTGTAGAGGGGAAGCTGCCATTTTTGGACGTTCTTGTTGAGGCAGCAGAAGTTTCTTATCAGAGATCAGTTTACACTAAGCCTTCACATGCAGGGGAAACTATTAATTATGATTGTGAAGCTCCACAGACTTACAAGGAAGGTGTAATTTCTACATTATTGAATAGAGCCTACAAAGTGTGCAGTAGTTGGGCAAATTTTCACATAGAAGTACTTAGAATAAAACGGTTACTGGTAAACAATAATTTCCCTAATACCCTTGTTGACTGCAAAATTAATAATTTTTTGAGTAGAATAGTAAACGGTTATAACCATGCTAATGTATGTTCCAGTTACGTCAAGATTTTTTACGAAAATCAAATGCACCCTAACTACAAAATAGATGAAAGAGTCTTTAAGAATATAATACGCACTTTTGTCAAGCCTGTTGATAGTAATAACAGACTAAAAATTTTTATTTATTACAAAAATCGCAAAATCAGTAACCTTGTTGTGAAAAACAATATTTCAATGCCTGCGGTCGGGGATCTAGATAGGGCCAATGTAATTTATCAATTTAAATGTATGAGGAGAGAATGTATGTCTCTCAACAACTGTTACATTGGCTTGACTAGAATGACCCTTAAGCAGCGGTTAAATGCACATAAGTATCAAGGCTCAATTTTTAACCATTTCCGTATTCATCACAGCTCCAAGCCCTCTAATGAAGATCTCTATCCAGCTACTAAAGTATTGTATAATGTCCGTAAAAAACAGCATATTCACATTATTGAAGCCTTACATATCCATAAACTCAAACCTTCCCTCAATGAAAATATGAATGATTTTTTTGCTCTGAAATTGTTTAAAAGAACCGCGCCGTAAATTGTTGGAACAATCGTTGCAGTCCACCATTTCGCTCTATTCTTCGGCTAAGTGAACATGTGTTGAGAAAGTTAGTCTTGGTATTTTACATTCATGTGTTTTTTGCATTAATTTTATTAATGGTCTTTGTTTTTGCCTGTATGATTGTTTCAATTCTATTGAGTGACCAGTTTTCTTTTCATCTTTTCAGCCTGATGATGATGCCAGTGGCATTGAAACGTTGCATTTTACCTATTGACTATAGTGTGATTTAGTAAAATGATAAGCAATTTGCTGAGAATTTTAACACGTAACGAACTTCTAATATATCGTGATGCTGAGAAATTAGTAAAGATGCTTTCATAAACTTAAAATATTCTTTCTGCAAATCCGTTTTCATCAAGTCCTGAAGGAAAGAAAGACTACACATTTTAAAGAGTTATGGAATTTATTGAAAATGAATTAAGAAAGACACAAATCGCTTCTCATTCATCCAGTCAGTGAAATTAACTCTACACATTAGAGAGCCTGATTACGAATAGCAACTCAATCCAATTATTTTTCATCACAGACAATACGTAATATATCCAATACTACGAAAAATGTTTTTTTTTTCACAGGGTCTGGAGAAGCTAACTCGACAAGAGGGGCGGTAATTTGGCTTCTGATTTGCGCGCTGCTCAGCTCGGTGCACCCTGCGAATTATCTGGACTTCTGAGCACAGAGCTCGCGTGGTCCTAGTTCTCGTTGTGGTGTCTAACATCTTGTGTTATTCGGCAACCTTTCACATTGAAAGCATATGAGTACCATAATTAAAACCTAAAACAAATGCGAGGACGAATGTACAGGTTTATGAATTTTAATACTATGTATTGGATACTCATTTGTGTTAAGCTAGTGGAGAACTTAGTCAAAGAAAATAAATGGTCTCATAGAAACATGTTGTTAGCAGTTGCAAACAAAATTAAAAATCAAAACACTGTTAAGTAGACACGCACGTGCTATTTGGCTCAAATACATCAATTTTCACTGCATATTTTAGTTTTTCTTCAAACCCAAACCTGCTTTAGCGTAAAACCCACCGGGCTTAAAAATCAAAATGCTCAAATTCTTGCAGTTCAGACGTGAACTACGAACACTTAAGATCCTATTTTGGAAATGAATTGGCATACCCTTTGAGTTTTATCTTCAGCGAAGCAGCATTAGCCACTGTAAGGATTTATTGTAGTTGTCTGTCAAGAAAATTAAATCAATCAATAATAATATTTCTGATAGGTTGATTCTTCCAGCATAGAAGATAGAATTTGGAATATTCCGAAACGTAAACAATAAATAATGCACACTTTAACCGTGGTCCTCATTTTCATCTTCGAACATGAGGAAATAAAAAAGGCACTATTTCTTCTCATAAAACTGAGTAAACTGAAAGAATTAAACGAGGTCAAAACTAGATTGTAACATTGCAATCACAGATAATCAGTGAAAAATTTATATGATTTTCGAAACTCAGACATTGACTGTGAGGTGACATACTTACGTAAGCAGGAAATAAATTAGCGAATTTTCTTCGTTACTTCTCAATACAAAAAGAAAAACTTCTGAGAAACTTTAATTATAAATTCAACATGTTGCTAAAAAAGTTAACGCTAGTCAGTGTTGAGGAGTCAGATCCCAAGAAAGAGTGAAGTAAGAAGCTTGGTTTCATTTTTGTTTACTAATACAAAGCGCAATTGCCTGGAATGAGAGTGGATGTGTCAACACAAGGTAAACAGCCTCTCGGCCCCTGCGTGAGGTCTCGGTCGCATTCTGAGTCCGTGCGAGATCGAGAACGAAGTTGCAGTCGACGTAACATGCTCTTTTATGCTGACTGACCGGAGTTTCGAGGTTTTTATCGAAGTTTTGTGCTACCAAACTGGGTCATTTACCTTTATCAATTGACCTAAGTTGCAAGGTTTTTAATGAAGTTTTTCACGAAAAAGTAACAGGGTATTTTAAGTCGATTAACCAAAGTTTCGAGATTTTCAGCCAAGTATCGCGACGAAACAGGTTTTTTTCAATGACTAGTAAACTTAAGTTCAATTTCACCAAAGTTTCATGCCTTTAGGAAAATAAAATTTTAATTTTCCTCGCCGGAATACATTTAGGAAAATAACATTTCGATTTTCCACGCCAGAAACATCAATTAGTTACCTGCAAAATCACTTAATCTAGAAAAAAAACAGAAAAAACGACCGGAGGTTTTACACCCACGGTTGAACCCAAAATAAACACTCCCAAAACTACGTTATCAGTACGAGCTGATGAAGCAACCAAGGAACTCAGGTGTCAGGGTGTTGCTGGCGGTGATACATCTGGTGATCTTGAGTGCCCGAGTTGGAGCAGCTGTGAAGATGCCCTACGTCATCACGAAGTCTGGACTGAAGCTGTACAGCATCGCTGAGGAGGTGCGTCATCCTCAAGTCTGTTGGTAGACCCTTGAGTGTCTGAAGTGTTAGGAATAAGTCTCGAGTGTTAGAATTGTGTCTGAAAACTTAGAAATGAGTTTCGAGAGTGAGCAATAAATTAAATCAACCCTTAGACCGCAATTGGTAAAACTGAAGTTCAATATTCAATTCAAATATAAAGTCAATTTCAGTAAGCAATTTTGAAAATAGCAATCATCATGTGGATCATCCTCTCATTAAGCTTTAAGTGTTTTTGAAAATTAAGTTTATTACTACTGGTCGGTCAGCAGCATTATGAAAATGCCCACCGTGGCCACCGGTGGTGCGCGTTGCAATCAATGTGATAAATTAAATTTAATTGCTCCTGAGATTATGCAATATGGCGCTGGAATTATTACCCCCAGACCTAAGCCTCATATTTGTTAATAAAAAAGACCAATTGGAATGTTAAAAATATATTTAGGTTAAAAATATCAGAAGGGGCCTGAAATAACTCCTTCTAACCATGAGACAAGAATTTATGGACTAGGAAACAAAGTATTATGACTCATGTGATGATCATTTATGAATAGTAGTGTGAACAATTTTTACATTCATTTTTAACTTTTAATTTCTTCTATTTCCTCTACCTCAGAACTTAATCCAAAAGGCAATGCAAACACCTGTGTCTGTAAATACCATATCTGAATTTATACGTATACATTCTATTGCCATCCTTAGAACTTGACGCAGGCGACACCGGCAACATCTGTGTCAATGAATGCCTTCTCTGAATTTACGTAAATACCTTATCTTAACCCACGTTCATTTAGCAGTTCGAACCCTAGCAATGCTGCCCGGTGATTCTCCCCATTAGAAATGGGGAAAACTACGCCACAATCCCCACTCCACCCTGGTGTCGGAAATGGGTACTGGCTTCACCGAGGGTAACCGTCAAGGAGTCCTGGTGTTAGTTAGAAAGCAGTTGAAAAATCAATGTACAAGATGATATGTAACAGGCTTGGTTGGAATAAGGCATCTTTTATCCGTCCTGGTGTAAGTCATAAGGTATTTGAAAAACCATTGTACCAGATGATATGTTTCGGGCTTGATTGGAATAAAACATCCTTTCTTTCTTCCAGCCCCAGAACTCGACGCAAGCAACAACAGCAAAGCCGGTGTCACAAAGAAACAACGTTCCCTGGCTGCCGCGCCCGTGGACGAACAATCACATCCCAGTTCAGATCGACTATAACAAATACTGTGAGTCGAAATGCACGGCACGCTTTCGAGTGCTCCTGCTGATATATTAATGGTCACGAGCGCTGAGAAAACTTCTATTCTTCACGTTTCGTTTGCAACTTCTGACTTAAACGTCGTGTATGTACTGATAGGCCTTGAGTTTTGTGTCCTAATTTCAATTTTACTGATTGAAATTTGTCCCAGTTATAGTCATAGCTTAACTCGTGAATAGTATTAGTTGAATAATTAATTAATATATATATATATATATATATATATATTACTGAACAACAAGTTTTTTTTACTGGAGATGTGTAAATTGATATAGACTAATTCGGGTACGCTGATTTCAAAAATCATAACCGTTTTGCTGTATCACGTCAGGATTTTCAGTTACAGACATACTTTTCCTTCTGCTTTCAGTGTCGTCACTGAACGTGATACAGCAAAACGGTTATGATTTTTGAAATAAGCGTACCCGAATTAGTCTATATCAATTTACACATCTCCAGTAAAAAAAAATTTTTGAAATTTTTTAATTTCAAAAAGTCATTTAAAGTCATTGCTGAAGTAATTTGATTTCTTACACACATAAAAGATAGTTTGTGTTTGAGCAAGACTAATTTGGGTACGCTGATTTCAAAAATCATAACCGTTTTGCTGTATCACGTTCAGTGACGACACTGAAAGCAGAAGGAAAAGTATGTCTGTAACTGAAAATCCTGACGTGATACAGCAAAACGGTTATGATTTTTGAAATCAGCGTACCCGAATTAGTCTATATCAATTTACACATCTCCAGTAAAAAAAATTTTTTGAAATTTGTTGTGCCAATTATATATATATATATATATATATATATATATATATATAATATATAATTGGCACTTGCATTTAACCAAGCATTTCAGAGGTCAGTTTGGTCTCTGCGGATATGGTTTAGTTAGATTAGATTCTGCAAGTAAGGCCCAGCCATTTTTCAAATCAGCGTTCACTCTAAATATATAAAAAAAAATTCACACCTAAATATTTTGATACCTATAAAAAATGATAATTTTTTAAGATTTCAAGCCGCATTATATACCGGATAGTTAGCTTATATTTATATCGAACTATTATCGTTTTTTTAAGCGCACTTTTTAAGCCAGGAGTATAATTTTGTAATCGACGACCATGTTAAACTTTCCGAGTTATCGCAACGTCAGTTTTATTGGGCTTGGGAAAAATAATAATACATACTTCTTTTCAGCTACTGAAGTTCAAGGTCGTATAAAGGAAGATCTCACTAGCTTCAACAACCAATCCTGCGTGAAAGTGAAGGAAGGGAATTGCAGCCTCGAGCAACCAAGTCCGTGCATCAGAATCTGTCCGGCAGCTCCACAAAACTTGGCAACTATGTGAGTTTCTAATTGGAAATACGAGGTTCCGAAAAATTACGGCTTATAATGTCTCAATGCTTTATTCGACTAACGCTTAACAATTACAGAATATGATCGGTACGAACAGGTAGAGATGACGCAGTTCCGTGTAATAAATATATATGAACTTATTTAGTGTCAGATAGCTCCAAAACATAAATATTTTGAGCGTGAGTAGCCCCTCTACGACCACTGGGGTGACTTCTAAAAAAGGCAACCAGTCAGGCACGAGAATGGGTTCATTTCTTACACGAAAAATTAAAATCCCTCTGTTCGATCAAATGCAAATTTCAAACATTAACCTTTTGTGCCTCACTTTATAAACTTCTATTTGATACCTCCATTTCGCAGCAAGCAAGTGTCTGAGCCCGGCATGCCCCCGAGTGCAGGAACGTGGTACTACATCATACAAAACATAGACATCAAAACGAACGGCTTCTTACGCCACGCCGCGGCCCTGGCAGGGCTCCCGAATGAGCACAACCGCTTCGACAGAGACGAGTTTCTCGTACTGAACACGACGGACAACAGCGACTTGACGATCTTCGCTAAGGTGAATTCGGGGTGTGAAACTTGATGTGACCATAGAATATGGTGGTGCGAATATGGTTGTATCAGTTGAAACTCAATGTGAGCATAAGAAAGGTGATGTGTGTATGGTTGCGTCAGTCGAAACTCTATGTGAGGATAAGAACGATGGTGAGTGTATGGTTGTGTCAGTCGAAACTCAATGTGAGCATATAAAGCATATAGAGGTGGTGTGTCACAACACGATGTATTTGCTAGGGGATGTGTGTATTATGGTGAGGCCTAACCCAAAGCGATGTGAGCATAGGCAAGGTGGTGAGTGTCTGGCAATGTGTGTCACAATACGATGTGAGGGTAGGAAAGGTGATGTGTGTGTGTGTGTGTGTGTGTATGGTTGCGTGTGTCGTAACGTGATGTGAGTATAGGCAAGGTGATGCGTGATATATGGTGAGGTCCATCGCACCAGCAACAAAAAAGTACAGAGATGAAGATAAATCCCGATTGATTGCGTTGTCTAATAGCTTCAATAATAAAAAAACAGAATGTGTGAGGTATGGTGTGATGGAAATTATTCGCACATTACACATACAATATTGAGGAAAAAATGAAATTAAAAATTTAATGTTACTTTTTACTGCCATCAAACTTTTGAAAGTACTCTTCAAGTAGATAATACAATAATCGCCTTATCAAAGTGAAATTGAAGAATTGAATGAAAGATTGTCTATCTCTTCCGCCACTACTTGCCAGTTTTGAAGCAATTTTTTTACTGCGCATCATTTGAAAAATGATGACGTACCCATCTATAAAGTGTTTTTTACCCTACATAGGACGAAGAATCGTTCCTCCGCGAGACCCAGTACGACTTCCACTCGGCAACACACATCCCGTTCGATATTGCCAAGAACATGAGCCAGGTCACCATGTCGCTGGTCAAAGCTGAGAGGACAACCTTGTTTGGGGGCAGCGTCCCGCTCACCATTGCGAGACGGCTGAGTGCTGTAAGTGAAGTATTAGGATAGCGTCCATGTAACTATTGTAAGACGGCTGAGTGCTGTAAGTGAAGTATTGGGATAGCGAAGTCTTAGAGCTGTAAGTGAAGTATTAGGATAACGCGTACGTAACTTTCGCAAGACGGCTTAGTGCTGCACGTTGAGTATGGGTAAAGCGTTCCTTTTACTATTGAAAGAGGGCTTAATTAATGTTGACATATTTTTAGTTTTATTTCGCAAGACAATTTAGTGCTGCAACATAAAGTTTGAAGACAGCGTTCTTTTCACAATTGCAAGACGACTTAATGCTGTGTGTAAAGCATTTACTCAGCGACTCTCTACCGCGGCTAATCGTCTTAGGGTTCTGGGTGAAATTTCTCTATTTACCGCAGTGATTTTTTTGACTAACATCCTTTGTTTTCACAAAATACAAGTTCACCATATGTTTTTCATAACGACCTAATTTTGAAAAACTTCACGCAGAAAGACATGAGCAGGATCGATAGCATCCACAACTGCACGGTTTACACCTCACCCCCTACGATGGTCAACTCCACCGTCGTGGGTGGAGTTCAGAGCACAACCGGCAGGACAGTGAATGGCAGCCGGTGTCCAGTTTGTACCACGAGACGGTTCACAGTCTCAGTTGGCATTGGGCCCCCTAGGAGCAACGTTTTGAGTGCTATCGACACGAGTTCGGGTAAGCTTTTGTCGTATGTGTACAGGGTGTCCTGTACATCATTCTTTGAATCTTTAATCAGTATTCTGTAATCATTCTTTGAGTGGTGACGATTTTTCAATAATTTTTTGTTTTTTCCTATGAAAGTGAATTTTATTAATTTAATTTTCTTGAGTTTAATGTTCGTTTGTTTGGTCTAACTTATTAGACTTGTCTCTGTGCCAAGACCTACATAAAAACAAAACACGTGAATACTGGGACAGCAACAGAGTGACTGCACGATTTTGGGACATAAACTCGGAATAATAGTGTATGTAATATTATAGTTCAATTTATTTCTTATGAATGGAAAGTTATCGTCGATTTGCATAGAGCAAGCTAATGACGGTTGACTAGAAATGCATTTGGTACAGACGTGACTGATGTGATTTATGTTTTTTTTAATAAATATGCCTAGAGTTTCAAAATAATCGAATGCTAAAATTACTGGATGCGTCTATTTCGAAAGAGTGGCCAAAATATGAGTGCAACTGTCGTACTGCACGCTCAAATGGTCGGAATATTTTCAACTTTTGAAGACTTTAAGCGAGTTATTTCTCGTGAGCGGTACATGAGTATAAACTTTAATCAGAAATATTACAAGTGAAAGGCTGAAAAATAAATATTTGCAGGCCCATATACTCGTATGTTACGTGATATCTAAAGCATCCTATGACACCCTCACACTAATGACTTTAAATTTATTTAATTTAAAACAGTTCTCCTGCACGTACGGTTGTTTAACGTTAGAAAATAAGAAATTATGTTGAATTTTCCATGCAAATTTATTTTAATATCCCAAAGAGACTGTTCAGTTAGTCTAGTAGGTTCTTCTCAACTTTTCTCATAGCAATAAACACAATAAGCATATAACTCCACATAATATTATGACCACGTAGAATTCGATGTTCTAGTCTACACCCCCTTTTTTAATCGAGCTTTCACCCTCACCGGAGAGTTACTCATACATTGTGGTTGTGTGCGTCCGATTTTTAGCACGCAATTACTAATTTGTTGTATATTTTCCAGGCTCGATTGTTGGGTTTGACTCGCTACTGTTGCCGGCTTTTGTAGCTCTCTGGACAGCTTGGTGCTTGCGATCAACGCAGAATATTCATCATTGACTGCGAAGTAGGATCTTCAACACGGTCACGCTTGCAGTATAGGTCAATACATTGAATTTATATTCTGGAAAACTTGGTGCTCTACTTTGACAACGCCCTAAACCACTTATCGAGCTCGCAAGTATCTAAACGGTAGCATAAAATAAGTTGACAGCTCTGAATTTTCTATTGAAATCTACAGTAACTTTGTTTTTGAAATTGACCTTGTGCTTCACCTAACACGTTTAGAATTCGGTGTAGCGTTAACAACTCAAGAACTTAATTAGGACAATTTTATGGAATGTTTGCGAAAAAAGATAATATTTTTATGCTATCATAATAGAAGCCCCATGCAAGGTGAGGCTTTTCTTCCAATGTTAGGACACTAAACATACAATCATGGAATATCGATATAATAGACAAGAATATATTCTGTATTCTATTTTAGTCTTGCAGCCACGAAATATTCTAAGAAAAAATTGTTGGCCAAGTATCGTAAAAAAGTACGCACTTATATTCTCAGCTTATTGAAGTCTAAGAAATACTTTATAATCATCAAAATCACGCACGCAACATAACTTTTCAGCCTTACACATCTTTAATTTATGAAAAATAATTTATTCATTTCAGAAGTTGAAAAATATTTAAAACTATTTTCCCCGCATTCTGTAACTACCAATAGAAAGCAATGATGATCACGGCCGTCGTTGAATTTCAGGCACCTTCATGGGAGAAACGGTGAAATTATGACTAACTTTATTCTTTCCCAACGGAAGAAACGCCGGCTTAATACTACTTTGTTTGAACACTCAACTTTCCCTTTGAAAGTTGAACGCTCTAAGCACTAAGCCACAGTGTTTCCGTTTGTTATTCTAAACCTGGGGAAAGCGTCTTTCTTATTACATAGCTCGGTTTGAGAGGTTATCCAAACGATTCCAGCCTAACTTTTTTCGTTGGAGCATCTATGTTTTTGGCCACTTATTGCAGAGGATATATATGACCGGCTAAAATCATAGATGCTCCTGCAAAACAGTTAGATTAAGATACTGTTCTACATAGTCAAGGAAAACTTTGTAAAGCTCTTCTAATGAATCCATCTTCTCTTTCTTTGCAGATAGATGTACAGAAAATAAACTTAGTGTACTGTAATTCCGAAAATGCTTCCGTTAAGGAATAACAAAAACTAAAATCTCACCGTCAGGAATGAGCGACGGAGATAACCAGGATAGCCCCATGCAAGGTGAGGCTTTTACTAAGGGAGAGAGGGAAACTGGATTCATATTTGTTGAAATCAAAGCATAATTATTAGATTATTATCTATACTAGTCCACCCCCTTTTATTAAAAATTAAATTCTCTCTGGCTACTCGATGTTGTCCAGCGTTATGCCGAAGAATTTCCTCGCTTCTTTCATGTGTTAAGGTCTCTGCTGCTACTCGCTGTTGCTCTGCACTATTCCGTAGAATTTCCAAACGCCGGTCAAGGGTCAATTTAGCTCTAGCCTCTCGGTGGCCAGCAGCATTACTTCTTCTTGCCATTTCGCGTTGTTCATTCGATCGTCTTTGGCTTTTTCTTGCTGTCTAAGTCTTGCTACTTCTCTCTTGCGGTTGGACACATTTCTATCCATGGTGGCCTTTTTTGTCGGAATTTTATTCTGAAATGTCGTCTATTATCTCTTCGACGCTTTTCAAGAAATGACAATTTCGAAAACAATAACTCAAGTTCCAAAATATAGTGCCTTAATACTAAGTGGTAGCCAGGTCAGCGGTCAAACGAATTTAAAACATTTCTTTTCGCATTTCAATTAAAAATATCAGAGCGACATGATGAATTTCAACAGAGATAGATCCATAAAAAATTTATAGTTCTAAAAATAAGTCAATTGCGTATTGTGGATACCATAATCAAGAGGGGGTCACACGGACGGACGCGGCTACTTTTATAATAGTGATGATAGTGATCGATATCATTATAAGTTAGCTCAAGCCTGCCTGACCGTAACAAAGGCGTTGCAATGAGATGAAGTAAGAAGACATCATTTAGTATGCGGGAACCGATTTTCTCATTATGGAGGGCATTAAAAAAGTAAATGGCTAGCTTCTCTGCATAGCATTAGTAATACGATGTAAAGAAAAGGTAGATAATTGATAGTTGTAACGAATTGATCCAAAATTTAGTTCTACATTTTTCAGGGAAAGAAGAGAAGCTTAAATACTGCTGAGCAAGATCAATGCAAATTAAATTGTTAAATTATTTATATATGACGTGGTAATCGCAAGAAATAATACGAGCGTTTGTATTCGTTTGAATGGAAAGAAGCTATTATTTTAAAAAATTGAACTCATAAATGATAGAGCATATAACAGTTCGCAGCGGGGCAAACTGATTAAACACAAATAGTCTGATTTTTAGTCTCCTAATATTTGGATTACACAACAGTTTGCAATGGGGCCTCATTGTTATTATACCAAGGAGTTTTGTGGCAGGGAACACAATTGCTCACGTATTTTTGGTTTTAATTTACCACCAGCGACTAGCACGGATCGTAGCAAGCAAATAAAGCTGAAACATACACACGGCGGCGGAGACCAAGTAGAACGTCTTGACATCCTTGCGGGTAGTTCAGGTGAGCTTGCTCGAGCTGCTTTCATGCGCCTACTCAAAACTCACTTCTTCAAGTTATTGGAAATAATGTTTGAAATATGCGCGGCTTGCGTGCAATGTAAAGATGTATCGAGCTGCTTTCAAGCAATTACTGAAACCAGAATAACATTGCTGTTGGAAATAATACGCAATAGATCCGTGGCTTACATGCAATGTAATGATGTATCGAGGTGCTTTCAAGCATCTACTGCATGAAATCTCACAGACATCGAAAATAAAGCATGAAATACGGGCTGGATACATAAAGTGTAGTGATGTATCAAGTTCTTTTAATGAAATAATTGAAACAACGCTAACCTTATCGGCTATAATACATAAGATATGAGCGGAATTCATGCCGTGTAATAATGTATAGATTCGTTCGAAACGCTAAATCTGAGCTCACACACTTTTAATATCTCGGCAAATACAGCGGTCAACACGATATTTTCTGCAGAACACGTAATGCGTTATGCGACCTATGAGTTCAATCCCATCATGTTTTCCTGTGTCAATAATTCTCAATGCTGGCAGTGGAAAACAAAGACACACGCATGACAAGATGCCTGAGATTCTGTTTTGAAAAAGTTTGTGCAAACCCAAATCAGAAAATGATTCAATTAACTGCAAACGATACCTAAAAATAATCCATTCTCATAAAGTACTGTATAGGAAAGAAAGACTACGCATTTTCATGAGTTATGGAATTTAATGAAAAAGAATTAAGAAACACAAATCGTTTCTCATTCATCCAGTCAGTGAAATTAACTCTACACATTAGAGAGCCTGATTACGAATAGCAACTCAATCCAATTATTTTTCATCACAGACAATACGTAATATATCCAATACTACGAAATTTTTTTTTTTTTCACAGGGTCTGGAGAAGCTAACTCGACAAGAGGGGCGGTAATTTGGCTTCTGATTTGCGCGCTGCTCAGCTCAGTGCACCCTGCGAATTTTCTGGACTTCTGAGCACACAGCTCGCGTGGTCCTAGTTCTCGTTGTGGTGTCTAACATCTTGTGTTATTCGGCAACCTTTCACATTGAAAGCATATGAGTACCATAATTAAAAAATTGAATGAATGGGCGGACGAATGCAGAGGTTTTTATGGATTTTAATACTATGTATTGGATACTCATTTGTGTTAAGCTAGTGGAGAACTTAGTCAGAGAAAATAAATGGCTTCATCGAAACATGTTGTTAGCAGTTGCAAACAAAATTAAAAATCAAAACAATGTTAAGTAGACACGCACGTGCTTCTTGGCTCAAATAAAGCAATTTTCACTTCATATTTTTGTTTTGCTTTAAGCCCAAACCTGTTTCAGGGTAGAACCCACCAGGCTTAAAAATCAAAAATGCCCAAATTCTTGCTGTTGAGACGTGAACTACAAACACCTAACATCCTATTGCAGAAATGAAATATCGTACCCTTTGACTTTTATCTTAAGTGAGGCAGCATTAGTCACTGTAAGCGTTTATTGCAGTTGTCTGTCAAGAAAATGAAATCAAGATGAAGTAACATCTGGGAGAGAGCCCTCAGGTGTTGCTTCATCTTGATTTCATTTTCCTTTCTGCTCGTCCTAGCCGTGCGGCTTTCGGACCCGCCTCCGTGCGGGCAAACCCGGGTTCGAGTCCCGGTGCTGGTGGCGATTTTCTCTGTTGGGTATAGGGGAAAAATTCCAAGCATAATACCCCAATCTAACCAAGGTGTCTGAAATGGGTACCGGTCTTGACTGGGGTAAAGCGTCATGGCGTCCTGGTGTTAGTTATAAGGCATTTGAAAATCCATTGTACAAGGTGATATGTATCAGGCTTGAATTGGAAATAAAGCATCCGTAGGTGCCTTCATTATTATTATTATTATTCTTTCCTCACGGCATTGGCTGTACACAGCGACGATTATCGATAGGGTTCCCAGGCCATGTTATTGGAGAGGTTTTCAAAATCCGGAGGACCACCGCGGCTCACAAACTCAGTTTGCATAAATACGGGTTGGAAATGAAAACTGAATCCATAAAACTTATTGCTTTTACAATTCAGATTGTGATTGTGAACGGAAATTGATTGTGAAAACTATATGAAGAAAGCACAATTTAGTACTCTTTGTAACTTTCAAAACTTAATACTAAAAAACGACTAGTTCGAATCGAATAATGAATTTCGTTAGAACTCACGGGATATTAATTCAATTTTAGTTTTGATGTTTTTGTTTAAGTATTTATAGTCTCTCTCGCAGAGGATAAGAGAGACAAGTCACGAAGGAAAAATATGAACCTTTAGAAAGTGTAGCATAAAAAGTGGAAAATGAGGATTACAAAGGAAAAGATTCTTAAGCGCAGTTATAAATGCTTTTTTAATCCCGTACTTCAAACTAAAAAAATACTTATTCGGCATTTGAGAACCATCAAAAAATATGCTACTTGAAGGTTTGGCTTTAACGTTCGAGAACATTTTTTGCTTCTTGAGCGTTCGAAAGCGTTCTTTGCTACTTAAGGTTTTGCTACTTGAGCTTTCGAAAGCGATTTTTGCTACTTGAACTAGGCTCGAGTGTTTGGTTCCGCTGTCGCTGGCTCTGTACTCGTTAACCTTGCTTCCTAATGACTTCGATTACGATATTCTACTTTGTATGATTTTCATGATTTTATGTACACATACATCGCGATAGAGTAAAATTTTCGTAACACGTCAAGGAATAAATCTAAGCAAAAATGATATTACCGTCATAAATTTAGGCAAGTAGCGTTGAAGCTGTTGCATATAATGCTGCGTAATGAATTGGAATTTTCATGTCATGAAACGAGTTTTTAACTTCCCGGTATTTAGCTGACGGTTCACTGAAAAATCTGCATAGCCTTTAACCACGTATGTTCAGAGAAATTATCGTTTAAAAAATTAGAAATTATTGCTCTTCAACGGAACAACTAAATTGTTTCCGGAATTTTCATTTTAGAAGCATTACTAATGTGTAAAAAAACATTTCCGGAATCTAAAATAAACACACACAGCATATACGACAAACATGCAAGGGGTACGGGTTTCATTAATTGTTAACCGATGAAGGATAAAAGAGTTGAATTAAACCTAAAATCGTTCCAAGAAAACAATTCAGTTGCTTCACCTTACAGCCCCCGCTGAGTATTTGAAGAACAATTTTATTTTCTTAAAACCCTATTGCCTAAAATGCTGGTGATATTAATATTAGTTAGATCAATATTCCCTGGCCGCAACTACGGTGATCTCAAGAGAGCGAAGAGAAGTGATCATTTTTTGAAAATTGTTGAGACTATCACGCGCCGCGTGTGGTCCCACAGAGAACACCATACGCTTAAAAACAGCAAGTTGAGAAATGAAAGAAAGGAAAGGCAAAGACGCCATAGCAGAAATGGCATGAAAATTGAGCGCAAAGTGAAAAGTCCCGAAGGCCTATCTATAACTAAGATAACCTAGCAGTATCCACATGGGACTGCCAGTCCCCTAACACAGAATTGGCATGCTTAACTAACCTGGGCCTAACTTAGAATAGGAAGAGAAATATAATAGGACCTGATGCCTCCTGAGAAGCAATGCTACAAGTCGATAAAATTATACTTACTCAATTAAATATGAATAACTGTTGATAGATATGTCTATGCCACGGACTTAGGGTCTCTTTTAAGATATTAAAGAGTGACCGGTCTCGAGGGAGGAATTTAAACCTCTGAAGAAAGAATAAAGGAACAGAGAAGTGAAAATATTAAGAGCACATCGAGGAAGGCAAATAGACACAGGGATGGGTATGACACTCGTGGATAAATAACAACGTATCAAAAAGATTTTGAAAATTTTATTCGAAGAACAGTACGTAAAAATTACGAAAAATATCGTAATTTCGAGGCGAATATCCTTGAGTCGTAACCTGAAATTTCTGATATTGTGACATCTAAATGTACATGTCTTGTGTTTGAAACCACGTATTTGAAGAGTTTAAATCTCCCTTGGGAAACTACTAATTCATTTAGCTTCAGTGTCGGAGATTATTCGAAATCCTTTTTACTTTGCGAAGTGTTTTTATTTTTCTCGCAGACAAATTCAAATGGGAATAAGTATCGATGAACATACGTTTATACGTATCATTATTTTATTGACTGAAACTTGTACTATCAATCAGAATTAATTAATGGTCACATACGACGGAAATAATCCATGAATAGTTCAAAAACAAAATTTAAAGTAGGACTTGAAGTTGAACAGCAATATTTCTGATCGGTCAATTCTTTCAGCATAAAAGATGGAATTTGAAATATTCCGAAATGTTTGCAATAAATAATGCACACTTCAACTGTGATCTTCATTTTCATCTTCGAACATGATGAAATGAAAAAATGCACTATTTCGCCGCATACAACTGCGAAAACTGAAAGAATTAAACTAGGTCAAAACTAGATTGTAACATTGCAATCACAGATATTCAGTGAAAACCTTTATTTGGTTTTCGAAAGTTAGACATTGACTGTGGGGAGACATACTTACGTAAGCAGGAAAAAATTCAACGTTTTTTCTTCGTTACTTCTCACTACAAGGAGAAAAATTTCCGGGAAACTTTAATTAGAAATTCAACATGTTGTTCAAAAAGTTAACGCTAGTCTGTGTTGTGGAGTCAGATCCCAAGAAAGAGTGAAGTAAGAAGCTTGGTTTCATTTTTGTTTACTGATACAGAGCGCAATTGCCTGGAATGAGAGTGGATGTGTCAACACAAGGTAAACAGCCTCTCGGCCCCTGCGTGAGTCTCGGTCGCATTCTGAGTCCGTGCGAGAACGAGGTTGCAGTCGACGTAACATGCTCTTTTATGTTGACTGACCGAAGTTTCGAGGTTTTTTTCGAAGTTTCGTGCTACAAAAATAAGTTCTTTATGTCAACTGAGCGAAGTTTCTAGGCTTTTATCGAAGTTTAGTGCAAAAGAAACTGGGCTTTTATGTCAATTGACCGGAGTTTCGAGGTTTTATCGAAGTTTTGTGCTAACGAAACGGAGTCTTTTACCTTTATCAACTGACTTAAGTAGCAAGGTTTTTAATGAAGTTTTTGACGAAAAAATAACAGGGTCTTTTAAGCCGATTGACCGAAAATTCAAGGTTTTCAGCAAAGTATCGTGACGAAACAGGCTTTTTTAACGACTAGTAAACTTAAGTTCAATTTCAACAAAGTTTCATGCATTTAGGGAAACAATATTTTAATTTTCCTCGCCGAAACACATTTAGGGAATTAACATTTTAATTTTCTATACCGGAAACATCAAGTAGTTACCTGCAAAATCACTTAATCTAAAAAAAAACCAGATTAATCGACCGGAGGTTTCACACCCACGGCTGAACCCAAAATAAACACTTCCAAGACCACGTTTTCAATACGAGCTGATGAAGCAACCAAGGAACTCAGGTGTCAGGATGTTGCTGGCGGTGATACATCTGGTGATCTTGAGTGCCCGAGTTGGAGCAGCTGTGAAGATGCCCTACGTCATCACGGAGTCTGGACTGAAGCTGTACAACATCGTTGAGGACGTGAGTCATCCTCAAGTCTACTGGTAGACCCTTGAGTCTGAAATCTAGAAATAAGTCTCAAGTGTTAGAATTGTGTCTGAATTGTTAGGAATGAGTCTTGAGTGTTAGAATTGTGTCTGAAGTGTCCGGAATGAGTCTCGAGTGTTAGAATTGCGTCTGAAATGTTAAAACTGCTTCTAAAGTTTTGAATTGTGTTCGGAAATTAGAACTGGGAATATTAGGGTTATACCCGTAGCATTGCAGTTCGTGAAGTGTTAGAAATGTATCTGAAGAGGAAGAGATGCCTGAAGAGTTAGAATTGTTTGAAACATAGGAATTTTTCTAGAGTATTAAAAATGCGTCTGAGATTTTAGATTTGTGTCAGGGGTGATAAAATTGTGTCTGAAATGCGCCTGAAGAGAAAGAATTATGTTAGAAGCCTCACAATTGTATCTAACGAATTTCATGTAACTGTCCGAGTACACCAAACTCGGCAGGCAATAGGAGGAATATAAAAGCTTTCAATCAGAATAGAAAACCGGCTCGAGCTGCACTAGTCAGAGAGAGGAAGGAGGAGGGCACTGATTTCTAATTTGTCGCCTCATATTTGCCAGGAATTGGATCAAGGAGTTAATGAGGCATTCAACGCAATGACGTCAGAAACAATGCCTTGAAAATTAGAGTATTGAGATTATAACAGCGTATTGAACTGTTTAGAAAATGAAGAAAAGTGTAAACAAATATTTATATTAAAAAATTTACCGCGCAAAAATTTAAGAGTATCCCATCAAGTACTTTTGACGTCATTTTGCTCCACCTGGAGGGATGCAAATGCTAAATTTAAACTAAAATAATTTCCTATTTGTTAGCATTCAAGCCCTTTTCAATTAGATAATATAAAACAGCTGTAAAAATAATTACTGATGTGGAGTAGTTGTCAGCGTTTGCTCTGCGTTGACAAATGACAAAAAAGTTGAAGTAGGGTGGTGTCAATGCCTCTTATGAGACGTAGGAGGCACTGGCGGTGATCACATTGGCGACAGCAGGCACTGGTTGTGCTCACATTGGCGACATCAGGCACTAATTGTGCTTACATTGGCGACATCAGGCACTGGTTTGCTCATATTGGCGACAACATGCACTGGTTGTGCTCACATTGGTGACATCAGGCACTGATCGTGCTCACATTGGCGACATCAGGCACTGGTGGGCTCGCATTGGCGACAGCAGGCACTGGTTGGGCTCACATTGGCGATAGCAGGCACTGGCGGTGATCACATTGGCGACAGCAGGCACTGGTTGTGCTCACATTGGTGACATCAGGCACTGATCGTGCTCACATTGGCGACATCAGGCACTGGTGGGCTCGCATTGGCGACAGCAGGCACTGGTTGGGCTCACATTGGCGATAGCAGGCACTGGTTGTGCTCACATTGGCGACAGCAGGCACTGGTTGGGCTCACATTGGCGATAGCAGGCACTGGTTGTGCTCACATTGGCGACAGCAGGCACTGGTTGTGCTCACATTGGCGACAGCAGGCACTGGTGTGCTCACATTGGCACTCTTTGTTTACGATTTTCAACCAATTTACGTCATTATTGCAGTACAGTTGACAGCGTAAGTTCAATCAACAAAACTTCAGTCAGATGAACCGTTACAAAAATGTTGTTCATCCTTTTTAGGATATTATTAGTAGTAGAAATGGTGGCCTATCCACAGAACCTAGCAATCCCACACTAGGCTTCACCAAAGTGATAACATATCAATAGCACCCAATAGGTCGAATCCAACATAAATATAGCAACAAAGTAATCATTAATAGGCATAACAGAACATCAATAGTACATAGCAATGACACATAGAAATCGTATCACATAGGGTAAATAGTTCACTCACCTCATAAATATCTTCTAACTCTATATACTCAACTATCAGACATGTGGCCAGTGGGAGTAAGGTGACACAGCACCGCTCCCACACCATACGCACTACTGTCAGCCACTACCACTATGGGTAGGTTAGGGTCAAAATGGATTAAGGTCTGGGAGTCTAGGAGGGCTTGTTTAGATTTCTGGAATGCCTTCTCCTGACTTGCATCCCATTTTCAATTATTTTTATCCCTCAGTAAGGCATTTAGGGGCTCCAACATAGTTGCAGATGATTTTAGAAATTTTCTGTAGATGTTTAGCAACCCCAAATAAGCTCTCAGCTGAGTCACATTAGTAGGAGCTGGTGTATTCCGGATTGCAGATACCTTCTCTGCAGTGGGGTGCAACCCATCCATGTCGGTCTGATATCCGAGGTAGGATACCTGTGACACTCCTATTTGAAATTTATCCATTTTCAGTTTTAGCCCTGCTTCCTGTAGTTTGAATAAAAAAAAAATGTTTATTTCCAAGTTGTCACATGAGATACATGCCAACATATTGGCTATTAAAAGTTTCTTAAATATAGGGCATCCTAAAACAAATGTTCCATACGAGGAGTACAAATTGACAAACCATCCGAGGTGTACCAGTAGATAAGCCATACGAGGAATAATAATAAACAAACTATACGAGGTGTACTAATAGACAAACTGTCAGAGGTGTACAAGTAGATAGACCATACGAGGCATATTAATTGACAAAATATACGAGGCGTACTAATAGACAAACCATTCGTGGTGTGCTAGTAGTCTAACAAAAGTTCTATACTAGGAGTACTAATTGACAAACCATCCGAGGTGTACAAATAGATAAGCCATACGAAGCATAATAATAATAGGCAACCTATACGAGGTGTACTAATAGACAAGCTATCAGAGGTGTACAAAATAGATAGACCATACGAGGCATATTAATAGACAAAATATACGAGGCGTACTAATAGACAAACCATACGTGGCTTGTTATAAAATATTAGTTAAAAAATACATATATAAGATAAAAGCTAGAAGCAACCTACCATCTACTACACAGAAAATGACAGCTGAGCTCACTGTAATCCTAAGAAATTAAAAAAAAAACTAAAAGGAAGAGAAGACTTCGAAAAACATAAAAATGAGCTGGTTTTTAATTTCTTCACAGAAATTTTTAAGAAAAATCAGGTTATAGTCAAGAAGCAACACAACTCTTCAGCATTATACGGACATGTGTACGTGGGATGAAATGGAGTAACATTGTGGCCGGATATCACATCTGAGTGGAGAATATTCACAAAATTGGCACATATAGGAAGATTAGGCCTTGATCCAAAATGATAATTTTAATTACAGAAATTTAGAGTTTTTTCCGATTTGAAAGTTCAGTGCTAGTGTGCGCTGAACGCACGGAAAAAAATAAAAAGACTAAATGCAATGCTTAAATTACCCCTTTCCCCCCAGCTCAGCCGAAAATCGATTGAAAACATCTTCGAGAATGATTTTGAAATAGCGAGACAACGTTAGCCAAAAATTTAATTCATTATAAACTTTGCACAACCCTCACATCTATAAACCTGTTTATTGGTGTACACACAAAATGTATTTCATGGTATATTCGTCATACGGACGTTAAATATTAATACAGAAAAGAGAAAGAAATAACAAAATAAAGATGAGGAAATACTCCTAATTATGGAAAGAACGTTCGTTCTGCTGCACTGAACTGACGGCTGTGGTGCTCATTGTTGTCGATAGAAATAAGTAAGATGAATATACGAATCGCTTAGCAAACGTAAAATGAAATAGTTTCTAAATTTCTAACAGAAATTTCAGGAAAAATTACAATTTCTGATAGATGGGAAGTTCATACCGAAATGCTGCAGGCCCTATGACAGAGATGCAAAATGACGTGACACATTTACTCTAAATTCTTTTCCAGTTTTCGAGTTTTTGATATGCTGGGGAAGCTTGTTCCACAAAAAAGCTCCAGAAACTGAGAGAGCTTTTTGTCCCACGTTAGATGAACGGTAACTGACTAAAACATCGTTCCTCCGGTTTGGTCTTTCGTTTAGGATATTAGATGGAAAAAATTTTACCACCTCTGCATTACTTTTGGGGAGGTACAGAGAGGAGAATACTCGTCGAGCTTTCTGGATCATGAATCTGTTTGGTATTGGGATCCAGTCGAGTTTTCTTAAAAGAAGGGTGACATGATCGTATTTATTTAAATTTCCTTTGCATACCACTTTGGCGGCGAAGTTTACACATTTTTGCAACTCTTCCTGACGACATTTAGGTAAGTCTCCCCACACAAGACTGCAGTAGTCCAGACGCGATAAAACTAAAGACTGAATCACTAATAATCTAGATTTTTCGTCAAGTGTGTTCTTTATACGATGAAAGAACATTAAGGTTCCGTTAATTTTGTTGCACATTGTTTCGACGTGTGAATTGAAAGTCATATTTTTGTCAAACCAAACACCCAGATTTTTAACCTTATCGACTGGTTTAATTGTATCGTCTCCAAATGTTAGCTTGAATGGTGGTAAATTTTCAGTCGCATTCTGTGATCCAAAAATAATGCATTGCGTTTTACTTGCGTTAAGTTTGAGGCCATTATGGTCATACCACAATTTCAGATTTCTCAGACGGTTTTCAGCGTTGGCTTGTGTTTCTGTTAAATCCGCTGTTGAGCTTGTCATGGCAATTTGTACGTCATCAGCATACATAAATAAGACTTGATGGAGACGCTTGAAGTGGTCTTGTTCATTAGTAGCACTGATGAGCACGTCATCCATGTAGCAAAACATTCCTGGAAGGCCCTGTAATAGTCCTTCCATGGCACGCTGAAAGATTCCGGGAGCGGAAGCTATTCTGAAGCTCAATCTGTTATGAGCGAACAGACCTCTGTGGGTGTTGATCACGGTGAGTTCCTTAGATTTTTCATAAAAAGGTAGTTGGGCGTACGTCTGAGACATGTCTAGCTTGGAGTATATAACTCCTCCGGCTAACCTGCTAAGTATCTTACCTAGTGGCACGGTTCACCGTCAACTTATAGTCCCCGCAGATTCGGGTGCTTTGATCAACCTTGAGCACGACAACAAGAGCCGCAGCCCATCTAGAGTACTGTACAGAGGTGAGGATACCTTCCTGTACCAGTCTATCTAGTTCTGCCTCCACCTTAGGTCTAATTGAGTAAGGCACATTCCTGGCCTTGAAAAATTTAGGTGTTAGAGTAGGGTCAATCTCAATTTTGAAAGTTCTTCCCTTAAAGCGACCTAGGCCTGGTTGAAAAAGGCTGGGAAATTTTTGTACTAATTCTTCTGGTTGGGCAACGAGCTTATGCACACTTCCCGCTACTATAGTCAAACCTAAGGAATCAATCAGGTCTCTACCTACATATCAAGGCTGGCCCCTCCCTGTCTACTACTACAATAGTTACTAGCTGAGGAGCCCTACCACCAGCTTCACACTGGATGTTAGTCCTAATCTCCCCACAAACTACTAGTTCAGCTCCACCATAAGTCCTAAGCTTAACATCGGAAGGTCTCAACTCAACTCAACTTTCGGGTCTTGTCTTGGTGGGCAACCTTAAGTACGCAGGTTTAGAAAGAATAGACCTGGCAGCACCTGTGTCCACCTCCATTTCCAGGGGAATATTGTTTAGCAACATTTTTATTCTGATTGGGTGTTTCATTTCCTCGGCTACTGCAAATATCTCTCCATAGCACCCTTGATTAGAAACTGGGTAGTCTGCACTGGTTGCATTGCTAGTTCTATTAGGGTTAGGGTGGTGTTCCCTCCCCCTTTTTACATGCATAGCATGCACAAAATTATTTTTGTTGCCTTTAGCAGATTTCTGCCCTTTTAGTTTAAAGCAACACTTTTTAAGTTTATCTTTTTGGCCAAAACCATGACAAACACTGTCTTTATACGGGCAATCTTTACGCCAGAGAATGCAAATTACCACAGCCGCTGCACGCTGATTTGGGGCTAGCTTAAGCCTGAGTCTTGCCCTGAAGCTTGTTAACAGTTTGCTGTACTCTAGTCTGACCAACATTCAAAATAGAGTAAGGTTGTCTCAACACCACTGTTTCTCTCAGTGTGGTTTCTTTGGCAGTGGCTAGATCCACGGCTTTTTGTCATTTCAGCCCAGCTTCATTGAGCAACCAATTTTGAATGTCATTACTGGCCACACACACAATATGAATCTATCCAGCAATATTTTTTCTAGCACTTCCTGTTTGAAATTACAGGTACGTGAAAGGGCCTTCAAGCTAGCGACAAAATCAGCGATGCTTTCCCCTTGTTTCTGGTTCCTCTCATGGAACCTGAACCTTTCGAAGATTTGGTTGCGTGTGGGCTTAAAATGCCGCCTCAACACTTCCAAAATTTCGTCATAAGTAGCATCTACGGTTCTTTTTGGTGACAGTAGGTGTTTCACCAACCTAGCAATCTTTGGACCCACAAAGTGAAATAAGTGTGGGCTTTCTCACTGTCTCCTATTTTTTTTTATTTAAAAGTAGCAGTGCAACCTAGTTTCGTAGTCTACAAATTCTTCCTCTAAAGGAATAAACTCTTCCACCGAGCCTATCAACGGCATTTTGAAATTTTTTTATCAAAAAAAAAAAAATCACTAGGTAAATTCTGAGTTCCCTCACTAGTCATTACTACTTTGTCACTCCCAGTAGTTCTACCAAAATCCTCGTCGCCAATTTGTTATGTATACTTCTTAGGATATTATTCGCAGTAGAAATTGTGGCCTATCCACAGAACATAACAATCCCACACTAGACTTCATTAAAGTACTAACTTAGCAATAGCACCGAATAGGTTAGATCTAACATAGACGTAGCAACATAGCAATCATCAATAGGCATAACATATCAATAGTACATAGCAATAGCACAACAATGGTATCACATAGAGTAAATAGTTCACTCACCTCTTAGATATCTTCTAACTCTATATACTCAACTATCAGACATGTGGCCAGTGAGAGTAGAGCAGAAAACAGATTGGAGTGTAGGAAAGAACAGAAGCAGAGTTAGAAGTAGGTAGTTAGAAATAATTAGAGTAAGTACTTAGCCACAACTGGGTAATAAATATACACACGCTTAGCCAACATTTACTGTTGTTGGAACAAAGACCAATGGGAGACTGACTGCGATTGTTACCGTCAAGAGCGTTGCCAACTTTGGTCTATCTAACTAGAACTTACATTTTATGCTATATTACAGAAAATTTTGATTAAAACCTGTCAATGATTATTCGCAAGGAAAAATTTTGAGAGTAGCTATGTCTGATGAAATAACAGTGTCTGATATCATCAAACCCTAGTAAAAGAAGTTTTTTATGAGAATAACTAGATGGGTAACTTGATTAGACTTTGTAAACTCGATAAATTAGACGTTAAATTTTAAAAATTGTGAATTGTTTGCAGTATAAACTGAAAGTAAACAAGCATAAACCAGGAAAAATGAGTTTTCTTTACGCAGATGAATGACAAGCACTGTATGAACTGCAAACTTTACCATCGAGAAAGTTAAATTTATTTTCGTCTCTACCTGTACTGTAGATTTAATATTCGGGTGATTGCCGTTTTTATTGTGAAAGCGAGAAAATTATCTGTTTATCGTTTTTTTATAATTCGTTTAGATTCAACGCAGCAATGGTCTAACCAATATTTTCCTTCCAAAATTTTTGACTCTCCAAGTTTTTCCTTTTAAGATTTTTGGTCTATCCAAGATTTTCCTACCAAGATTTTTGATCTAACATTCGGACTAGATTTTTGGTCTAGCCAAGATTTTCCTATTGGGATTTTTCGGTCCAACAAAGATTTTCCTACCATGATAAAGGCATAAGCCAAATTTTTTGCGATTAGACATAAATACGTGTAACTTGGCAACAGTTGTTCGTCCTTTCAGTAGCCTTATACCCAAGACATTTATTTCTTAACAAAGGCCTTATCAGAATCCACGTAGTAAATACTTTACATTTGTCTACGTAGTAAATACGTTATCTAAATGTACTTAATTAATACCTTGTTTTACCCGACATTCGTTTGCTCTCACCTAGAACTCCACCAAGCGACTCGAACAACACCTGTGTCAATAAATACCTTCCCTGAACAGAAGTAAATACCTTATCTTAACCCACGTTCATTTACCAGCTCGAACCCTGGCAATGCTGCCCGGTGATTCTCCCAGTTAGGAAAAGGGAAAACTCCGCCACAATAGCGAGGTGTTGGAAATGGGTACCGGCTTGACCGGGCTTAACCGTCATTACGTCCAGGTGTTAGTTGAAAGGCAATTGAAAAACCAACAAGATGAGATGTATCAGGCTTGATTGGAATAAAACATCCTTTCTTTCTTTCATCCCCAGAACTCGACGCAAGCAACAACAGCAACGCCGGTGTCACAAAGAAACAACGTTCCCTGGCTGCCGCGCCCGTGGACGAACAATCACATCCCAGTTCAGATCGGCTACAACAAATACTGTGAGTCAAAATGCACGGCACGCTTTCGAGTGCTCCTGCTGATATATTAATGGTCACGAGCGCTGAGAAAGCTCCAGTTCTTCAAGTTTTGTTTGTAATTTCTGACTTGAACGTCGTTTATGATATACTGTCGGTCCTTGAGTTTTGTGTCCTAATTCTAATTTATACTGATTGAAATTAGTCCCGATTTTATTCATAGCTTAACTCATGAATAGTACTAGTTGAATAATTGGCACTTGCATTTAACCAAGCATTTCAAATGTCAGTTTGGTCCATTTGGATATTGTTTAATTAGATTAGGTTCTTTAAGATTGGCTCAGCCATTTTTCAAATCAGCGCTCAGTCTACATACATATGTAATAGAAAATATTAATAATAATGTTGATTTTTTAGAAATTCAAGCTGCATTACTTGCCGGATAGCTAGCTTATATTTGTAACCCCTATCATAGATTTTTAAAGCACACTTTTTAAGCCAGAAGCATAATTTTATCATCGACGACTATGTTCAATTTTTCGAGTTTTCGAAACGTCCTTTTTATTGGTATCGTTTGAAATAATGTATACTTCTTTTCAGCTACTGAAGTCCAGGGTCGTATAAAGGAAGATCTCACTAGCTTCAACAACCAATCCTGCGTGAAAATGAAGGAAGTGAATTGCAGCCTCGAGCAACAAGGTCCGTGCATCATAATCTGTCCAACAGCTCCGCAAAACTTGGCCACTATGTGAGTTTCTAATTGGGAATACGAAGTTTCGAAAAATAACGGTTTCTAATGTTTTTATGCCTTATTCGATTGGTACTTTGCAACTATAGAATATGATCAGTGCGAATAGTAGATACGACGCAGTTCCGAGTAATAAATACATGTGAACTGCTGTAGTTTCTGATAAGCCAAAACCTGAATATTTTGCGCATGAGTATAGCTGCTCAGCGACCGCTGGGGTGACCCCTAAAAAAAGTAAGCAGTCAGGCAGGAGAATGAGTTTATTTCATACACTAAAAATTAAAATTCCGCGCTTCGATTACACGCGAATTTCAAACGACAACCTTTCGTACTTCGCTTTCAAATTTCAATTTGGTACTTCCATTTTTGCAGCAAGCAAGTGACTGAGCCCGGCATGCCCCCGAGTGCAGGCACGTGGTTCTACATCATACAAAACATTGACATCAAAACGAACGGCTTCTTACGCCACGCCGCGGCCCTGGCAGGGCTTCCAAATGAGCACAACCGCTTCGACAGAGACGAGTTTCTCGTACTGAACACGACGGACAACAGCGACTTGACGATCTTTGCTAAGGTGAGTTCGGGGTGTGAAACTTTCAGAATATGGTGGTGCGAATATGGTTGTGTCAGTCGAAACTAAATGTGAGTATAAGAAATATGGTGAGTGCATGGTTGCGTCAGTCGAAACTCAATGTGAGTATAAGACAGATGTTAGGTGTATGGTAGCTTCACTCGAAACTCAATGTGAATATAAGAAAGATGGTGAGTTTATGGTAGCTTCAGTCGAAACTCGATGTGAGCATAAGAAAGATGGTAGGTGTATGGTTGCGTCAGCCGAATCTCAATGTTAGCATAAGAAAGGTGATGTGTGTATGGTTGCGTCCCTCGAAACTCTATGTGAGCATACAAAGGTGGTGTGTAAGGTGGTATCTGTCACAACACGATCTATTTGCAAGGGGATGTGTGCATTATGGTGCCTAACCCAAAACGATGTGAGCATAGGCAAGGTGGTGAGTGTCTGGCAATGTGTGTCACAACACGATGTGAGCGTTGGAAAGGTGATGCGTGTATGGTGGTGTCCATCGCATGAACAACCAAAAAATACAAAAGATGAAGATAAATCTCGATTGATTGTGTTGTCTAATAGCTAACAGAATAAAGAACAGAATGTGCGAGGTATGATGTGACGGAAAATTATTCGTACATCACACTTATAATTTTATAGGAAAAAATGAAGATACAAATTTGATGTCGAGTTTTCCTGCCATGAAATTAAAGTACTTCATTATTTATTTTATAAGTGATAAAATAATTCTCTAGCAGAATGAAATTAAAATATTGCACGAAAGAATATCCATTTCTTTTTCCACCACCTGCCACTTAATTTGTAAGCCATTTTTTATCCCGCACCATTTGAAAAATTTACGCGTACCAATCTAAAGTGTTTTTTACACTACATAGGACGAAGAATCGTTCCTCCGCGAGACCCAGTACGACTTCCACTCAGCAACACACATCCCGTTCGATATTGCCAAGAACATGAGTCAGGTCACCATGTCGCTGGTCAAAGCAGAGTGGACAACCTTGTTTGGGGACAGCGTCCCTCTCACCATTGCGAGACGGCTGAGTGCTGTAAGTGAAGTATTGGGATAGCGTTCATGTAACTATTGCAAGACGGTTGAGTGTTGTAAGTGAAGTATTGGGATAGCGTCCATGTAACTATTGTAAGACGGCTGAGTGCTGTAAGTAAGTTTTGGGATAGCGTCCATATAACTATTGTGAGACGGCTGAGTGCTGTAAGTGAAGTATTGGGATAGCGTCCATGTAACTATTGTAAGACGGCTGAGTGCTGTAAGTGAAGTATTGGGATAGCGTCCATGTAACTATTGCAAGACGGCTGAGTGCTGTAAGTGAAGTATTGGGATAGCGTCCATGTAACTATTGTAAGACGGCTGAGTGCTGTAAGTAAGTATTGGGATAGCGTCCATATAACTATTGTGAGACGGCTGAGTGCTGTAAGTGAAGTATTGGGATAGCGTCCATGTAACTATTGTAAGACGGCTGAGTGTTGTAAGTGAAGTATTGGGATAGCGTCCATGTAACTATTGCAAGACGGCTGAGTGCTGTACGTTGAGTATGAGTAAAGCGTTTACTTTACTATTGCAAGAGGGCTTAATGTTGATATATTTTTAGTTTTATTTCGCAAGACAATTTAGTGCTGCAACATAAAGTTTGGAACCAGCGTTCTTCTTACAATTGCAAGACGACTTAAAATGCTGTGTGCAAAGCATTGGCTCAGCGACATTTTAACTGTGGCTAATCGACTTAGGGTTATAGGTGAAATTTCTGTCCTATTCCCCGCAGTGATTTTTTGGACTAATATCCTTTGCTCACCATCTATATTCACCAAATGTTTTTCATAACGACTGAATTTCGTGAAACTTCTTACAGAAAGACATGAGCAGGATCGATAGCATCCATAACTGTACGGTTTACACCTCACCCCCTACGATCGTCTACTCCACTGTCGTGGGTGGAGTTCAGAGCACAACCGGCAGTACAGTGAAGGGCAGCGGGGGTGATGTGTATACCAAAGACGGGGCCAACGTCACAGCTGTCACTGGGTCCACGTTATCGACTGTGAAAATCAATTTGAGTGGCACCGGCAAAAGTTCGGGTAAGTTTTTCCCGTTTTGTGCACGGTGTCAGTGTAATCATCCTTTGACATATAATTTTTTAATTTTTTGGTTTTGTTTCTCGTGCAATTGAATTTTCTCTTATGGCATTTAATTTTCTTAAGTTTATTGAGTCTTTTGTTGGACTTGACTCATTAGACTTGTGTCTGCATCAATGTTTACATCAAAAGAAACGCATGATTACTAGACAGTCAAAGAGTGAGTGCATGATTTTGGGACACCCACACTCTATAACTATTCACGTGGCATTTCAATTCAATTTATTTTTTCTCAATAAATGGTTATGGTCGATTTGAATAGAGCAAGCTATTGAATGTGGCCTAGAAATGCAGACGGTAGAGGCGTGGCATGTGACTTGAGTTTTTTCATTACATATGCCTAGAATTTCAAAATAATCCACTGCTTAAATGATAGTATGATTTTATTTCGAAAAGAAAAGAAAAAGAAAAAATGTTTATTTCCAAATTGTCACATGAGATACATGCCAACATATTGGCTTTTAAAAGTTTCTTAAATATAGGGCATCCTAAAACAAATTTTCCATACGAGGAGTACTAATTGACAAACCATCCGAGGTGTACAAGTAGATGAGCCATACGAGGCATAATAATAGACAAACTATACGAGGTGTACTAATAGACAAACTGTCAGAGGTGTACAAGTAGATAGACCATACGAGGCATATTAATTGACAAAATATACGAGGCGTACTAATAGACAGACCCATTCGTGGTGTGCTAGTAGTCTAACAAAAGTTCTATACAAGGAGTACTAATTGACAAACCATCCGAGGTGTACAAATAGATAAGCCATACGAGGCATAATAATAATAGGCAAACTATACGAGGTGTACTAATAGACAAGCTATCAGAGGTGTACAAAATAGATAGACCATACGAGGCATATTAATAGACAAAATATACGAGGCGTACTAGTAGACAAACCACACGTGGCTTGCCAATAGTCTATCTCTGTCAAGGGTAGTTGAATGAGAAATGAAAAATATGCCCTAAAAAATATGCAAAGCCCTATCACCACCAAAAACATATTTCGTATCTTCTCGATATTCACCACATCATGCGGACATGGGTACATGGGATAAAATAGAGATACAGTGTAAGCCGGTTACCACTCATGATTGACAAATATCTACAAAATATTGGTAGAAATGGGTAAACAAACATATATTCAATATCAAAATTCATAGCTTGTAGAAAACACGGACAGAAAGATAATTTTACTACGATTCATATGCTCAAATTGCACTTTATTTCATTAATTATATATGACATTAATCCGATTCACAGAAACGCCCTCTGGGGAAGTGCTAGATCTATTTTTGAATCATTTCGCAATTGCAATAAAATTTATTAACCGAATGGTTTTTGCGTAAAGAAATGAAATAGAAACATGTATATCTATTTATGTAGATACATATATATACCTACACACGTACACACACATATTAATTTATATACTTATTGAAAATAAAATATTAGAAAAAAAAAAAAAAAAAAAAAAAAAAAAACATATATAACATACAAATACATATAAAAAGAGGCAAGAATATGAATACAACAGTCGTCGTGCGCGATCGAAGAGTCGGAACGTTTTAAACTTTTTAACCACTTTAAACAAGTTATTTCTTATAAGCGCTACCTGAGGAAACATAACTCAGACATATTACGACTGAAAGACTGAACAATGGATATTTCCAGGCCTAAATAGGTTCCGTGATACCTAAAGCATCTTATAACTACCTCACACAAATGAGTGTGAATTTATTACATCTAGAACAGTTCTTCTAAGCGTAAACTACACTAATTGAACGGTTGTTTATCGTGAAAGAATGGAAAATGATGTTGAATTTTTACATAGAAATCTATTTTACAATCACGAAAAAATTATCCAGTTAGCCTAATAATATTTTCTTCTAACCTTTTAACACAGCAATAAACATATAGCCTCACATGTCTCTACACCCCTTTTTTTATCAAGCTCATACCCCCCACCGGTGAGTTCCACACATACTGAGGTCGTGTACATTCGATTGTAAGCGCGCAACTACTAATATCTCCTACATTTTCCAGGCTCGGCTGTTGGGTTTGACTCCTTGCGGTTGCCAGCTTTTATAGCTCTCTGGACCGCTTGGTGCTTGCGCTCAGTTCAGAATAGCCATCATTGACTGTGAAGTTGGGTCTCCACCACGGTCAAGCTTGTAGTAAACGTAAATAAAGGGAATTTACACTCTAAAAGACTCAGCGCTCCACTTTGACCACGGCTTAACAATTTATAGAGTTCTCGTAAAATAGAGTTAGAGTTAACAACTTATAGAGTTCGTATCTAAATAGTAGCGTAAAATCAGTTGACAGCTCTGAACTTTCTATTGAAATCTACAGTAACTTTGTTTCTGAAATTGACCTTGTGCTTCACCTAACACGTTTAGAATTCGGTGTAGCGCTAACAACTCAGGAACTTAATTTAATAAAATCTTCGCGAAAGAAGACAATATTTCTATGCTGACCATCAAACTGTAAAGCGTACTGAGGCTTTTTCTACGAAAACTTAACTCTACGCGACAGTGCTAGCCTTAGTGGGACCAGAGGTGGATTTTCTCCTCGGGGCGATGACAAGAGCACAGCACTTTGGATAAGAAAATTCCTGGCTAGCTCTGGCTGGCAATAACGGTGCATTTCTGATCAGAACATCACTTGTATCAACACGATGGTCGCGGTGGATGTCTCAGAATATCTAAATAAATGATACGAATTTCTTTGATTTCATTCCGTTACAGTTCTTAGGTGTTTGGAACACGTACAAAGACTTTTTCCCTCAACCGGAGTGTGAGCCGTAAGTGTACACAGGGAGTTTTCATAATGCTGCTGACCGACCAGTAGTCACAAACTCAATTTTCATGAATTCGTAATCGAAGCTAAATGAAGGCTCAATCCAATTAATGTTAGCTTTAAAATAGCTTACTACAATTGACTTTAAATTTGAGTTGAATATTGAACTTTAGTTTAACCCATGGCGGTCAATGTGCTAACCAGGCGTTTAAAACTGGGTAAGCATTGTTTAATATCCAGAGGGAGGGAATAATTAAAGAAATAGATACACAGCAGTGGCCGACGTACAAGTCTAGCGTAGGTGTCTCACCAGACATCAGTTGCTCACAAGATGTCAGAAATAACAATTTATTTAACCATATGTCGACCACCGTCCTTTCTGAAGGACATTAGGAAATCACTCACATCGTTCTTATTTTCTGAATGCTTCGATGAAAAGTCCGCATTTTCTGGGTTTCATTTATGATAATTCAAGAGAAATTTTCGTAATATTTCGTTCAAGAGCCCAAAAATTTGGTCTTCAAAGGGTTAAGCGTGACGAGAATTTTTCAACTCTCTAGAAGAGGCTAGAGTCAAAGTGAGGACGAAGATTAACTCCTTCAGAATTTCCAAGTGCGCCCGGACAAATTCAAGTTGAAATGATGCTATTTCTTAGCTATCCATTGTATTATGTTATGCGGTGTAAGGGGTATACTGTATCATGAGATTTTCCTATGAAAATCGGTTTCAGCCTTAAAAATGAAAAGACTCGGAATAATTTGTTGGCTACGCATAGCTTCAGCTTCCTACCTTGACGGCTGAGAAAATAATCAAGTTGCAATGTTTCTCTGTTCAGTTGCAGTCGCAACAAAATTGAAAAAAAATCAAGGATATATGGATGACTGAAGCTAAAAATTTCAATACAATGACGAAGACATGTTCACGGTTTCATTTCTCCTTTTTTTCTACTTCACAGGACATTCTTTTTTCGTTGCCCTTTGAAGGCACTTGCACTGGTCTACTCAGTTATTAACGACATAAAGATTGAGTATTGATAGATTATTAATTAATTTAAGCCTCCCTATCCGCCACAAAGGCGATCCAAAGAGAGGAATGAGGAAGGCACCATTTAGAATAGAGTTAAGGGAACGCGGAATCTATGCAGAATAGGACATAAAAACAGTCAGTTGAGAAAGAAGATTATGAAACAAGATCAAATTCGAAGAAGAAAGTAGTAGGTGCTGAAAAACAGGACAGCAGTGAACCGAAAAAAGATGGTCGTTAATATAGCCAAAACACTTTATTTCAATAAAAAGAAGGCCTACCTAACTCAGCGCGTGCCCTCACACATTTTCCCCCTGGAAGCGCTAATTCTCATATATACAATAGTTATATCCCCCTGAGGGGGCTGAGGGGGATTGGGCAGCTTTATGACACATCCCTGCATTTTGTATTTTCCCTCCTTAATTTTACAGAGAGAAAATGTAATTCCACAGACGCATGATTTCACCAAACATAATGCTGGGAGAAAAAGACAATGGACTGAAACCTTCACATGTATTTCAAATGAAGCGTACAAAACAACTAATTAAACAACCATTAAGTCATACCAAATGCACTCAGGTAGTTAAAAGCTCATTCAACTCACAAGGGATGAGAAAAGGTACGGATAGGAGAAAACACTTCACTAGTGAATAGTGATCAATCTTAAGTTCAAGTAGAGGAAATATATGCGTCAAGTTATCAAAGAGAAGCGTGGCACAATATTCAAGCGTCAGTATACTCCTATTCATTTTTGAACGCCACTTAAGTACACGTTTACATTAAATCTGTACCCAGATAACACGATTTTTCAGCTCATGCAGCACAGCTAGCGCCATTGCGGCGGAGTCGAGTAGACAGTGAAAGCTGAACGTTAATATTACTTCTTTCGATACAGAAACATTTACCATGAAGTGGGGTAACATTACTTCACACATTGTCAATGCAAAGTAATGTTGCTATGCTATTAATTCTCTTACTGAAAATTCAGTTCCTTAATATAAATAAATTTTTGAAAGCCAGGGCATGTCATAAAAGCTAATTGCACATCCCAGTAAATGATTCCTTTTATCCATAACCGCAGGTCTCGATGACAAGTATAGAGTTTGTTTTCTACGCATGTCGTAGTAGTTAATTGCATGTCCCATAACCGCAGGTCACGATGACAAGCGTAGAGTTTGTTTTCTAGGCAGGCTCATTGTTATGCTGTTGTAAACTGGACATTTACAATGTTATATCCCACATTAGCACACCACGTCTACAGAGCGGTAACTCACAGCACAGTTGTTCCTAACAATATTATTATTTTAAACGACAAGACCAACAAAACGTAAGTTTTAAAAGTACTGCATTACACTGAAATGCGCCGGTGAGGAAATACAGCGAGACGGTAAGTTAAATAAAGTCCTTATTGGGAAAAGAACTGAGAGGTGACTCATACCACGGTACAGACGGAGGTGAGGAGAGGGACAAACAGCAACATTATGATACCGAAACACCCGCCTTTTTATGGTCCACTAACGTACCAAACAAAAAGTCGCACCCTTACATATCTGAACCATAAAAAGAACCACACTACTACCGTTCCATAAAAAGAGTCGTACCACTCACGTACCTCAACAAACGTACCATAAAAGAGTTATACTTCAACACAGGTCTATAAAAAAGTCGCACCACTTACGTACTTCATCATAGGTCCACAAAAAAGAATCGTGCTATTTTCAACCATCAACATGTGTCCTAAAATTAAAGTCACACTACTTACGTACCTTAGCGTACTGCTACGTAAACGAGTCACACAACTTTCGTACTTCAACATATGTCCATAAAAAGAGTCGTAATACTTTCATACATCAAAATGCATCCATGAATTAAAGCCACACTACTTTCTTACTTCAATATAGGTCTATAAAAAAAGCCACACCACTTTCGTGCTTCAACAAACGTCCCATAAAAAGAGTTGTTCACAAAAGTAATTGGGGGGTGGACTAATATCAGGCAAAGGAGATACCGACACATAGCAATTAAGTCAATGAGAAGGACCAACAAGCACATGTACAAGCAGATACTACCAGGTACAAACAGCACTGCGTCGCACGGTAAAAAGGAACACACAATTCTCTTAATTTCTAATTCACAAAAAGCAAAATCTAGTTCAAACTTGGTAAAAACATATGAATAAAAAAGTACCAACATTAAATAGATCACTGCAACCTCACCAGCACAGTAGTACACCGTCACACTGATCATAACAAGTAAAAACACCGTGACTTTGTTCGATAATATATGAAGAGTCTGTAAAATCTAGATACTGCCTCTTCACAATTACTTTACACACGTAAAGAGTATTCACAAAGACGGCCTAGTGCCAGAGACATTGAGAATACTTTAGCCTTATCATGAGTGAGTTGTAGGAAAGCACAAGGTAGTACCGGCAACATGCGGGTGCTGGCAACATGCTGGTGCTGGCAACATGCGGGTGCTGGCAACATGAGGGCGCCAGATGAACGATGGCACTATGTACATCTAGGAAAAAATTGCTCCCTTCAAGCACTCAACTTTTTTTGGATTTATATTCTTAATATCTTCTTTACTAGATATCTCAAATTCACACTGAATAAATAGAAAAACCAACTTAATTCTTCATAATTTTTAGAATAGCCTAACATTTAACAGCAAGCTAAAGTACAATAAGGAAAGAAATAAATTCACAAAAAAAAACATAAGTTGAAACATAACATGGAACTCAACATGTGAATAGACAGCAGTATTGAAACCAGCAAGCTTCAGCATATGCCGCCATGACCTGCATGGTAAACTTACGTTGTTGATTATTCTTACTAATGTGAGCGAGGCAGACGTAAAATATGCATTGAAATACTGGAAGTGGACATCATAGCGTAGAAGATTAGATATTAGTTTAAGGCGTTCCAAAGAGAGGGAGGCACCATTTAGTATGGAGTTGAGAGAAAGCGGAGTCTACGCACAAGATACATAGAAACAGAAAGTTGAGAAAGAAGTGTATGAAACAACATAAAAGTTGAAGAAAGTAGAAGATACTGAAAAACAGAACAGCAGTGAGCCGAAAAATATAGTCCATATCAAAACAAAATACCATTCTATTTCAACAAAAGGAAGGCCTACCTAACCTTCATAGCGTAGAAACGTACACATATATAGTAAGAATGAACGCACCCTACCAGCAAAGTCATTGGTTTTCTGACCGAATTCATGGGGGTTTCAGTTCTGTAAATCCCAGGCAGAAATTGCTGACGCCCGAGCATACATAGGTAACCTGTCCCATGGAGATCGACGCACCTTCAAATCAAACCCAAGGCTGCAGTTGAAAACGTACAGCCAGGGTTTTTTTAGTCCTTGTAAAGCTAAACGTACACAAAATACTGACGCTTGTATATAGGTAACCAGTCATAAAGCATAGGGAGTCTGCATGGCTTAAACGAAATAAATTTAAAGTCACATCCATGGCTTGACAGAAAACACTGCTTTAACCATGAGTTAGATGACAGATCTCAACTAATCCTGCCACCTCACAGAAACAAACAGGGACTTCTGATGGACAAATCGATCCGGAAACACTGCTTTAACCATGAGTTAGATGGCAGATCTCAACCAATTCTGCCATCTCACAGAAACAAACAGGGACTTCCGATAGATAAACCGATTCACCAAGTACTCCCAACTTAAGCTAAGCAAAGTATGAAAGGTATGAAAAGAAGAAAGAGATCATTGATGCTTCTTCTCCTCCAGGGAAGGTTGGGGCGAGCTCGCGTCCGGGTTCGGGACTGACTTGACCTTGAGGCGAGACTCGCTGCCGAATGCCGTGTTCTGGCACTTCTTCAGCTTGTCTTGCACCTGCAAATTTATGAAATTCGCTCAGGTTTCCTGTGTGAAATTGGCTCAAGTTTCCTGTGTGAAATTGGCTCAAGTTTCCTGTGTGAAATTGGCTCAAGTTTCCTGTGTGAAATTGGCTCAAGTTTCCTGTGTGAAATTGGTTCAAGTTTCCTGTGTGAAATTGTTTCAAGTTTCCTGTGTGAAATTGGTTCAAGTTTCCTGTGTGAAATTGTTTCAAGTTTCCTGTGTGAAATTGGTTCAAGTTTCCTGTGTGAAATTGGTTCAAGTTTCCTGTGTGAAATTGGCTTAAGTTTCCTGTGTGAAATTGTTTCAAGTTTCCTGTGTGAAATTGTTTCAAGTTTCCTGTGTGAAATTGTTTCAAGTTTCCTGTGTGAAATTGTTTCAAGTTTACTGTGTGAAATTGGTTCAAGTTTCCTGTGTGAAATTGGTTCAAGTTTCCTGTGTGAAATTGGTTCAAGTTTCCTGTGTGAAATTGGTTCAGGTTCCCTAAAATAAAATAATTCAGGTTTCCTGCATGAAATTGGTCCTACATGAAATTGATTCAGTTTCCTGCATGAGATTGGCTCAGGTTTCCTGCATGAGATTGGCTCAGGTTTCCTGCATGAGATTGGCTCAGGTTTCCTGTATGAGATTGGCTCAGGTTTCCTGCATGAGATTGGCTCAGGTTTCCTGCATGAGATTGGTTCAAGTGTCCTGTATGAGATTGGCTCACGTTTCCTGTATGAGATTTGCTCAGGTTTCCTGTATGAGATTGGCTCAGGTTTCCTGTATGAGATTGGCTCAGGTTTCCTGCATGAGATTGGTTCAGGTTTCCTGCATAAGATTGGTTCAGGTTTCCTGTATGAGATTGGTTCAGGTTTCCTGTATGAGATTGGCTCAGGTTTCCTGTATGAGATTGGCTCAGGTTTCCTGCATGAGATTGGTTCAGGTTTCCTCTGTGGAATTGGGTCAGTTATATTGTGGGAAACTGCCTCAGGCTTCCTTCATAAAATTGGCTCAGTTTTCCTGAGTGATATCAGCTCAGGTTTCTTGGGTGAAATTGGCTCATGTTACCAGTAACCTGAATGAAATTGGTTTTCCTCCAGTTTTATGCGCGATCTGACCACGAAAACTCACATCGATGCGCGTATTTTAAGATGAAATAAAGTTCATTCTTGTATGAGAGTCCCATTAGCTTGGAGTTCACTCAATGACGTTACGTTTTCTAGAGAAACTGGCATTCAAGAAAGAAAAACAGTATATTCTCAAAAACATGATAGGACACGTTGGTTCATGAAAATTTATTACTACAAAGGGCCTTATACGTAAGAGATGGAAGAGCCACAATAAGTAATCTAATCTTCTATACTATAATAGGAGTCGCGTCCGTCAGTCAGTTCGTCACATCCACCAGCCGAAAGTGTGTGATTAGCAAATCTGTGATACAAGCTTCATCAACTACACAATTTCCAGGGTATTAATCCATCAGATTAGGAGTCTGAAAGAATATCAAGTGTATTGTAAAGAAATAAAAATGTGTGTCATGCGATTTCTTGAACATTGTTATACATTTTTGACAGGCCATGTGCACTTGTATCTACAGCAGTGGTTGGGTCTTCTCATGTCGCTTTAGAAGGTGCACGGAGCCGCACCACTTTCTGCAGTTTTTGCCATGGGCAGAGAAAGCAACGAAGATTGACGCAAGTATCGTGGTGCACACTTCAACACGTTGACTATGTAGCGATACGGATGAGTATCACTGGTTATCTATATAGCGCATTTACATTCCAGTATAAACAAATAGCATTTAAATTATTCTACTACCTTGCTTCCAACTAAATTTTGAGCGTACCAGGTGAAATATCATCACACAATTATATTTTTGGTGCTCCTTAGAAAAAAAAATGTTTCGAGCAGTAAAGTCAATTTTTGAATTCGGGTTCTCACGATGTAATCTAACAACCCGTAATAACCGGGCAAACGTTGTCAACGTGTTAAACACACCAGGTTATGTGGTTGCCTTTAATGGTAACGAGAACAGGAGTAGACTGTATTCGAATTTCACTGTGTGAAAACCTGTGTACATAGTAGAGTTAAAAATACTATGTAGTGAGGTTGCGTTTAGTGGTAACAAGAACAGGAGTGGACTGTACTGAAGACTCATTGTCTAAAAACTTGTGTACAGAGCACAGAGAACTTACCATGTAGAGTGGTTGCCTTTAGAGGTGAAAAGAATAGAGATTGGACCTGTATTCAAGTTTCATTGTTCATAAACCTGTGAACAGATTTTGTTGCGGCAACAGTATGTTAAACAAAAAAATAACTACATACCTGGACAAGAACAGAAGTGAGCAATATTCGAGTTCCAGCGTCCAAAAACCAGTGAACAGATTTTGTTGCAGCAACAGTATGTTAACCATGGACATAACAACGTACCTTGCCAAGGATCATGTTGATGAACTGCGCGAAGGCGTGCAGTATCAAGATGAGGCCATGCCCGATGTAGCCGATGGAGTGCCAATAGCGCAGGGTCGGCTCGACCTCCAGCAGTAGGAAGGCCATGCCCATGTAGGCGAACCACTGCATCTTCAGGAACCACGTGAACCAGTCGTACACGCGGGCAGCCTGTAGCACGAAAGTGAAAATAAATACAGAGCTTTCTCTATTATTATTATTATTATTATTATCATTATTATTACGGAACCAGTTGTAGGCAGCATACAAGTGAAAACAAATACAGAGATTTCTCTATTGTCATGGAACCAGTCATAAACGCAGGCAACCTGCAGCATAAAGTGAAAATAATAAGAAGCTTTCTTTATTTCCATAGTTATTAAAAGAATTCAATTAAAATTCCCTAGCCACATCAAAAGCGACTCACGAGAGCAAAGAGAAGGGACCATTTGGTATGCACTGTAGAAAACGGAGAATCAATGCACAAAGCCAGTTCTCACATAGGACACTCAGCGCATAGAGAAAGTAAGTTAGTAATACAGAGCTTTCTCAATTATTATACTTCTACAGTGAAAATAAATAGTGAGCTCTGTACATCGTTATTACAATTAGTTTGAGGTTCCCTAACCTCACCAAAGGTAATGTAAAGAGAGATAACAGTAGGGACCATTTAGTATGTACAGTAGAAGACGAGAGGAGTCAATTCACAAAGTGAACTGACACAGAATACCAAGCGCATTGGAAAAGCAAGTGAAGAGCAGGGAAAGATACAAAGAGAAAGTAAGTGAAGAGGAAGGAAAGACAATGAGAAAGCAAGTGAAGAAGCGAGGAAAACAAAGAGAGCAAGTGAAAAGGAAGGCAAGACAATGAGAAAGCAAGTGAAGAGAAGGTAAAGACAAAGAGAGAGCAAGTGAAGAGGCAAGAAAGACAAAGAGAAAGCAAGTGAAAAAGCGAGGAAAACAAAGAGAGAGCAAGTGAAAAGGAAGGCAAGACAATGAGAAAGCAAGTGAAGAGGAAGGAAAGACAAAGAGAGAGCAAGTGAAGAGGCAAGAAAGACAAAGAGAAAGCAAGTGAAAAAGCGAGGAAAACAAAGAGAGAGCAAGTGAAAAGGAAGGCAAGACAATGAGAAAGCAAGTGAAGAGGAAGGAAAGACAAAGAGAGAGCAAGTGAAGAGGCAAGAAAGACAAAGAGAAAGCAAGTGAAAAAGCGAGGAAAACAAAGAGAGAGCAAGTGAAAAGGAAGGCAAGACAATGAGAAAGCAAGTGAAGAGAAGGGAAAGACAAAGAGGTAGCAACGAAGATACGAGCACTGGAAAAAATACAGTGAGTACGAAAGATAATCGACCCCAAGGCCTATATAGTTGAGGTAGCCAAACAGGATCACTTCTGAAGGCGCCAGTCCCCACAGAATCCGACTGACAAGTTTAAATTTCTCAACACAAAGAGGAAGGACGCAGCTACAAGGCAGTTTACATATGAACTCGTGAACTCCCTAACACTTAAACATAAATCTAGAGTGGCAGCACGTACAATAAATCGTAGGGCTCTCTCAAATTTTTCATTTATAATGTCGTTTTAAGATATGGCGGAATGCAAATAATTTTCCTTGAATAACAGTTTTCCCTTTTCATTCCTACACTGTCTGTGGAATGCAAGTGCTCATGCACACACATACAGTTTCAAACTGATGTCCTATGCATTACACTTGTCTCCAACACACATACCGTTTCATACTGATGTCCTGCCCAAGACACTTGCCTTCATACGCAATGTACGAATATCTCCCTATCTAGCATCACTGGTGATTACTCACATACCTAGAAGCCATTAAGTCTCTGGGTTAAGCAAGCCCAGTAACTCAATTTAATGTACTCCTTAAATCACATCACTCGTACAACATTCTATAAGAATGTCATATTCCTTATCCTTACGAGCCATATTTTTTTTCTTGCTCTCACATATAATAACTTAAGTTTTTCATTATATACTAAATTTCTCTAACTTGTTCATAATTTCCATCATTTCTAAATAGACAAAATGAGATGCTGACCTCAACAGCTAGTCACTTCCTGACAAATCGCGTGTTTTTTCACTCCCACAAATAACACTCCTGATTTTCTCTAATGCACCAATATCATTTCCTAGTTAACAGTTCCCCCGTCTAAATGGTGAGATCCTGATGCTGACCCCGACAGCCAGTCGCTTCCTGACAAGTCAATTCTTTTCACTTCCACAAATAACACTCCTGATCTTCTGTTATACACCAAAATTTCAGTGTCTAGTAAATAATTCCAAAATCTAACACGTAAAAATGTGATGCTGACCCCGTCCGAGAGTCGCTTCCTAACAAGTCTGGCGTAGTAGTCCTCGACCATGAGGATGAAGGGAACAGTGAGCATGGAGAGGTAGTAGCCAGAGTGCATGCCGTGCCAAAACGCTGACGTGAGCATCGTCACTGCTTCCCTGCAGCACAGAACATGTGTCAGATTACGCTCTTAAGCAGGGAACAAAGCTTTATTTAAGGGCTGTGAAAAAAATATAAATAAGACGAGTGCATCACAAAACGAGAAAACGCTCTTGTGCAGCAACCACAGCTTTGTTTTTGAGATGTAACAACACCAATATTAGAATGAAAGTGTCCCAACAGAAAACAAGCGCTCTTGAGCAGAGAACAAAGCTTTATTTTTGTGCGTCAATAAAATTAAGATAAGGGCGAGTGTGCCGGGTAAGCCAGCTAAAGCTCTTTGTAGAGCACAACTTTATTTTATTGGCTAAAAAAACTAAGACTCAGACGAATGTGTCACAAAAGCGCGCCAGACAAATGTTCATTAATTCATGTCACGCTAGTTAGGTTCTTAATAGCACAGGGTCTTTGGAGTAAACGCTTTGACAAGAGAAGTGCAGTGTTTAAATTCGCTTTCTCTCCATGATGTCCTGTGAGTTCAGCAGAGAATCAAATGGTATCAATTCAAGAGAAACTCTGCATACATTTCCTGCAGCATACAAAGAAAACGAGTACAGGTATTACGAGTTACAATTATACAGTAAAATAACTGGTTAGGCATAGCAAACCAGACCACAACGGGCAAAATCGCATGCACAAATTACCTTTAGCACGCTCTGTGCTGTAAAATTAACTTGAACACAAAAATTATTAACATTTTAGCTCCAGAGTACATAATTACTTCGCCACCACACTTGAATGATATATTATCAACACTCAAATACTTGGACAACAGTGAACTGAAAAAAGATTGTCCTTTAACATAACAATGAAACATTTTATTTCAACCTAACTCATCTCAGGACCTCACATTTTCCCCCTGGGAGTGCTAATTTACATAGATACAATAGTTGTATCCTCTAAGGGGACCCAAGGAACAGTTAGTTTACCAGCTACACTCGTAGCCTAGTCCACGCAAGGAACCATTCCCTAACTATACTCGTCTTACCTCTTAGTCCACCCGGGGAACATTTAGTTCCCTAGCTACACATGTAGCCTAGTCCACGCAAGGAACCGTTCCCTAGCTACACTTGTCTTACATCCTAGTCTACCCAGGGAAGTTAGTTCCCTAGCCACACTTGTAGCCTAGTCTACGCAAGGAACCATTCCCTTCCCACACCAGCCTAGACAACTCCACATCTCGACCCATGAGAGAGCAGCTGCAGTGGGCCAACAAGGCTCACTTGAGAGGCTTGGGCGCCTTGAGCCTCTTGTAGATGTTGGAAGCGAGCCAGAACTGGACGGTCATGTTCCAGGAGCGCATGCCTCCTCGCACCGTGGGGCTGAAATCTGACCCATACTCGTCTATGTTGTGGATCGTCTCGTAGCTGAACGCTTCGTTGTCAACATCTTTCGGCCTGAAATAAACAAGCTTTTATTATTCAGAGGCTTGAACAAAAACTTCAGCAGAACGTAAACTAACAACATGAATTAGTTGGTAGACACCTCATCCTCTCTTGCTCTTAATTTATTTTGAAAAACATGAGCTCATTCACAGAGAAGTGAACGTACTCGTACACCGTGGTGTGTACCGTGTTCATGTAGTGTATTTATATTGTATATGTGCAGTGTTCATATGCTGGAAATACCGTACCCTTGTTGAAACAACACAAACCAACGTTAGGCAACGTCTGACGAGACAAATGTTATAATTTCCATCTTGCAGTTCATTGTAACTAAACAGAAGCCTTGGGATGGAAGACAGCACCACATGCAACAAAACGAAAGACCTAGGATGGAAGGCAGAACCACACGCATGTAACAAGACAAGTAGCACCACATGCAACAAAACAAGAGACCTAGGATGGAAGATAAAACCACATCGCATTGTAACAAAACAAGACAAGCAGCAACACAGGCAACAAAACAAGAGAACTAGGAACACAGACAGCACCACACTGCAAGTAACAAGACAAGCAGCACTTACTCATTCAAGGCGAGGAGATCAGTGGGTCCCTGGCCAGGCCTGGGCCGAGACGAGGCTGGGTAGGCCCCGAGCCCCGCCATGATGCAGACACATTCGCTCAGCACAAATCCCGAGTAGAGGCGCATGCGGAACACGAAGAACACGGGCGTCATGTACAGCACGCGGTACAGGAAGTTGTAGTCCTTGAAAATCTCTGGCCCTTCTGCAAACTGGAAGGAAATGTTCAGAAATTTTCCTTCTGGTGTATCGCATGTACTTCTACAAACTGGATCTCTGGTCCTTTTGTAAACTGGAAGGAAATGTTCAGAAATTTTGTTCCTAGTGTACCATATGTCAACATACTTCTACAAAGGGCAGTCAGCAAGTGTTCAACATATAATGTGATGCTATATGAGTTATAGTGTGTGAAAATCTCTGGCCCTTATGCAAACTGAAAAAAGTTCAAAAACTTTGTTTCTGGTGTACCACATGTAAACTTCTCCTACAAAGTGCAGCCAGTAAGTGCTCAACAAACTATGCAGTGCTGTATGCGAGTCTGTCCAGTCGGCAGCATTAATTTGATTTGTACACAGGTATTCAGAAAATTTATTCATCAAAAACATTTAACCCGTTCCCTGAGAAGGGACCCACCGGTGGTCCCTTAGGTGGTTTTCAAAGTGCTCCTGACCCACCTGCAGTCACTAACTCATTGATTATAAATACTTAATGAAAGCTAAATAAAAGCCCAATCCAGTTTAGATTTGCTATTTTCAAAGTAGATTACTACAATTGAATTAAAATTCGAATTGAATATTGAACTTCAGTTTAACCCATCGCAGTTAACGTGTTAATATCACACTAATTTAAAATTTTATGAAAATTCACTTGCGCAAAATTTAAAAAATAATACACAATTCATTCAAGGAACGAACAGAAAGTTCAAAATCGTGTACTAATAATGAGCAACCAATTTCTAAATTAGCTTTATGAGTAGTACAGTTTACATTTTCATCTGCCATGCGAACATTCACGGTGGCATACGTTGACATAATACAATTGAAGTATACTTATTGACCAAAAATATGAACTAAATGACAACAAAATTTTGATATGATAAACACTAATAAAACAAAGTTTGTTAAAAACAGAGAATTGCTCCACGCCTATGGCTACGCTCCTACTACTGTTGAAATTGTGCGTTCAAGTTGGCCTGCAACTACACAGCCATCCACTAAAATAACACGGGGAAAAATTGCCCAGGGAAATCAAACATAGCTATAATGACACACAAAGACAAGCATATAAAGCCTACAAAGTGTTAAAACACATCTGGCAACACTTGCAAAGTCACCTTGAGAAGGAAGATGTGCCTCATTACTTTCAACAGGCCAGATTAATATGCTTGAAGGTGACTATTATATTATAATAGTCACCTTGAGAGGGAAGAAATGGCTGGTCACCAGGAAGAGGCCAGCGTACAGAGGCAGTGGTTTGAGTCGTTGAAGACACCAGGACCAGGGCTTGAGGGCAGGGCCTCCACTCCTGCCGTCAACCAGGTCTCTGTACACGCTGTATTTGTAGTACGGACCTGTTCACAGAGTACACGGGGATCAAGTTAGACTGATGATCTCTGCACTTGCAGTTCAAATAGTAAAAACCTGCACACAGTGTACATGGTGAGCAAGTTAGACTCATGGTCTCTGTATACTCTTCCCTATCACGACCTATATCTAAAAAAAAATTAATCAATGCAACAACCAAGGCTGAGTTTTTATTGCCTTAAATTTCATGACAGTTTTATGCTGCTGCATTTATCAGTGAATTAACATCATTAATAATGCTTTGAACAGCTATGATAAATTTTTGTGGGCAATGAGAACAGCAAAAATCAAATGAGTAATCACTCAAATAACATTCTAAAGCATAGTCAAGCACAAGAGGTTTGATCGAAATACCTTCGAGAAAAAGCTGAATTATTATTATTATTATTATTATTATATAAGAAAGTTTTAGCCTCCCTTAACCACGACAAAGATGTTCCAAGAGAGAAAAGAGGAAGGCACCATTTAGTATGGAGTTGAGGGAACGCGGAATCTACGCACAAGGTGCACAGTAACAGTAAGTGAGGAAAGAAGTTCATGAGACAAGAAAAAACTTGAAGAAGTAGGAGGTGCTGAAAAACAGGACAGCAGTGAACCGAAAAAAGATGGTCCGTAACAAAACAAAAACCTATTTTATTACAACAAAAAATGAAGCCTACCTAACCTTTAGCTCGGGCCCTCACATGATTCCCCTGGGAGCGCTAATTCCCATAGATACAATAGTTGTATCCCCCTGAGGGGAGAAAAAGCTGAAGATGAACTTCTCATTCTAGGACCTATTAATTTGCAAGCAAAAATATTTAAAAAAGGTCAAAAATTATTATTGCTGTATAATTACAGCATTGGACCATCACTTCTAGAGCAGTTCGACCGGAATACAAAATTTTTCAATAAAATACTACAATGTAATTATAACCTATGCAAAATTTAACTCTGGTGATGTTTATTACTTCATCTTATTTTTCCTCATGGCCAGGTAAAAGAGAAGAAATGAAATTTGACATTGACTCGAATTATTATCTAGCATCGTATATTAGTGAAATAATTGATAACGTTTTTCAACTCGTAAAAGAAAATTACACAATAGAGGAAATCAATTCGAGGTGGCTGAAAAATCAAGAGTGTTACTGAGGAGCAATGTTGTATGAAACACCAAGTGGTAAAAATACCTGGCAACCACAGAATTCCAAAAGCTTACCTTGAGAGGCATACTAGAACTAACAGGAGTTTATATACAAACAGTTTTCAAAATTTCTTACCAATATGCAGAGCACCTATTTCCATAAATTTAACACTTAGAAACAGCTTTCCATAAATAGAATATGTATTGCGTCTCATGAACAAAACCCGATTTAGTTACATATCTGCTTATAACAATCCATAAGTTAACATTGTTCAACAATGAAACCTGAAATGTGAGATTTGATGGATTAGGTACTGTACTTGAGCATAAAAAGCATACTGAATATGACATTGGAAAAGCATCAAAATCTAAGCACAATGTCATCTCACCGGTAAGAATACCATAGTAGAAGAACAAATAGTGGATGACATCTAACAAAGAAGAGTCTTGAAAAAGCATCAGAATCTAAGCACAAAGTTATCTCACCAGTAAGAATACCACAGTCAAAGAATGAATGGTAGATGATCTCTAACAAAGAAGGGTCTTGAAAATGCATCAAAATCTAAGCACAAAGTTATCTCACCGGTAAGAATACCACAGTTAAAGAATGAATGGTGGATGATCTCTAACAAAGAAGGGTCTTGAAAAAGCAAAATCTAAGCACAAAGTCATCTCACCGGTAAGAATACCACAGTAGAAGAATGAATAGTGGATGATGTCCAACAAAGAAGGGTCAATTGCCTCATGCTGGAGCTGCAGTAAGAGTTTCTCATGGTCAGATGCAGGCCCATTGCTGTCCTTGGGAGTCTCAGCCTTTGTTCTTTTCCTGACCACACTTTCAGGCTCAGAGGATTTTGCAGAGCTGTCAAGTGAAGCTTCTCCAGATGTGGACTTCTCAGAAGTCTTTAATTTGTTTTGAAGTTGCCATGAGTCATGGACTTCATAGCAAACACCCACCAGCTGCAAGATGTATACTGTTAAGTGCAAAATTTATGGAATCTTATAATAATTTGCTCTAAAAAATAGAAAAGAAAAATGTAACAGAAAGAAGACGTACAGCATAGTCATGAGTTGCTTCCTAAGCCCAATGATATTAAAAATCAACCATACACAAGCAGTAGAGTAGATGTAGAAAAGAAATAAAACACTCACGTTTACAGCAGTCAAATTTTACACACAAGCCCCAATGCAATAGATTTACCATAATATCCCCAAATATTGTTATTCATAAGAAACATCAATCAATCAAAGGAATGATACCATAGAAATTGCCAGAAGATTTGATACCTCATTGATGAAAAACATTCTTTGTAAAAGCTGTTTTGATTATACTTTAAAATAAAGAGAGATTTCATTCATAGGTTGACAAAATTAACATGATTTCATTCTTATTTTCCATTATCAATAGATTAAAATAAAAAATCATTAAAAACCATTACAAGTAGATTCCCACAACTAAACCTAATTGGGTCATCTACTTTGAAAAAAGAATAGACTATTGATATAGGTCATTTAGTTACACAAGTAAATCTTGATGTCATACTTTCAGGGTGATCATCATCTGAATGGCATTAGCATGGCCAGGAGGAGCTGGCAGCCCAAAGTAGCTCACGAGGCGGAAGAGCAGCAGATATGCAAAGCTGAATGCCAGGCTGTGAAGATGGCACCATCTGCAATAAGATAGCAATGATTAACATGAACTTAGTATAAGGGAACAACTTTAACTGAGATTGACAATATTTTAGCTGAAATTTTGAGAATTGATGTAGCTTGAGCAATAGGAAATCCTGATAATCATCTTCAAGAGCTGAATAATGTGTAATTTATATAACTCATATAACTGTTTGAGAAACAATATGCAATAAAATAAAAATAATATAATTTATTGTTATTGGTAATTTATTTGTAGATGTAGGCCTAACAGCCAAAATATCTGATACCAACTTTTTTCTAATCTAATCCTGCTCACACAATAGTATGTTACAATAATAGCAAGCACAACAGCATATTTGATAGAGACCTAAATACAATCTGTAAATTATAGATAAACAAATTATGGTAAAATATGATAAGGTGCATCACAATTTAAAGATTAAATTCCAATATACCCAAGTAAATGAAAATCTATTTTGACATAGAAGTATTCTTAAAAGCTACAATTTCATCTTGAAGAGCTTAATTTCAATACTAAATCAATCCTACAATATCTATTCAGTTCTTTGTATTATCTTTATAATCTTTAATCGGTCAATGTTTAGTTTACCTTTGGCAGGGAAATTAAAGATGTTGTTGCTGATAATCACTAAATGAGCACATTTAAAAACCTTTTACATGAATGACATTATGCTCGCTGATGCGTTATTTTTGAATTATTGAACTTTGAAGTTGGCGCAGGCGCGCGCCGCCTATTACAAACGTAATGAGGTTGGGTCGTGAGGGGTAGCCACAGTTCTTTTAGTGGAAATTATAAATCAATTGAAATTCTGCTATACATAAACATAGTTAATGAGATGACAAGTTATATTGTCGATGCAAAAGACTTGTTTCGAATGTTCCCAGATACGTCGAACCCACGATATACCGGGGTTGAAGTTACGGACCTGCCGTCATCTCAAGGCTGCCAGTTACGTCAAAGCAGCGGTGTGCGCTGGCACACACTCGATCATTCGACGTAATGGGTTGGTTACAACCTTTATTTACAATTTTCACTAGAAGAACTGTGGCTAACCCTTACGACCCAACCTCTTTACATATGTAATAGGCAGGTTAACTACCCTTATTAAGTAAATTACGGTGCGCGCCGGCGCGAACTTCAAAGTTCAATAATTCAAAAATAACGCATCAGCGAGCATAATGTCATTCATGTAAAAGGTTTTTAAATGTGCTCATTTAGTGATTGTGAGCAACGACATCTTTAATTTCCCTGCCGAAGGTAAACTAAACATTGACCCTTTAATCTTTGTATTATATCTTAATAATCTTCAATCTTTGTATTATATCATTATAATCTTTGATATTATATAATACCAGATTATTTAGGCCTACATCATGCAAAATATTAGTCACAAAATATAAAAATTAATTTACAAAAGTATAGGTCTGTGAATGGTTAACCAAATGCTTAAAAAAATGGCTTTCCTGAAAATTGAACATAATTTAAATTCATTTATAGGATTTAGAGTAGAAGATTGAGTAGTGTTACTAGAAATACAATCTAGCAAACAAGTATTAGGATTTACAAATGAACTATAACTATTGTTTTTTACCCATGTGAAAGAAACTATAGGCATATCAGGATAATCAGGTCACAAAACAATAATCACAAATAAGGTAATACTCACTCTTTACTTGAGAATTTTAAGATGAGTAAATTGACAATTGTTGTAATAAACGGATGCAGCACATGAATACCAGACACGCTCAAAACCATTGCTATGCCCAAGGCACTTCCGACCCATTGTCGTATGGGACCACATGGCAATTGAGAAAAAAGGCCTCCAAAAGCAATTGATAAGACAAGCAAGGTAATATATATAATATCATCCCAATCCATGTTTAAAACAGCAAAAAAAATGTTAAATTTAGAAAATGCTGAAGCTTTTAGACACTTCTTACATATCGCCCCACTACCGGTGCGATAACTGACGATGGCACCACAGTGCACAGGCGTGATATTCTCATAGCGGCTGTCATCCGCAAAACGTGTTGAAATCTTGAATTGGAACAGAATTTGATACTTTTGGAGGAGAGGAATATAACCAATGTGATATATTTCTAAACTGGCGATATAGTTGGATCTGTTATTTGGAAATACGTAAATTTTGGCAACAAATGAATCATCTCAGCCCTACATTTATAGCATTATACACATTGCATGAATGTCCTGTAAATTAACATCCCTAGTTTCATTTATGTTTGAATCATCTAAATGTTCTCTGAAAGCAAGTTACGCAGGAAATATTTGTCTAATTTTTTAATATTCATTTAACAGGTCAGAAACTGAACCAAACTGCTCTTTTAGAATGAATAAAATACTTGGTAGTACAATACAGGTTTTTCCCGTGATGTTGGATGATTTATTTATCTGTAAATTCATCACTAAATATTGTGATCCGTCATCCATGGCCATTTGACCATACGTTTGTGATAGAAACAGTACACCAATTTATTCATTTATCTAGTACTATTGTCCTAAAAATACTTTTCAGTTCTTTAAGTGTATCATTCTTATCTTTTTGAATTAAGAAGAAGACTATCTTCCTCTGTATGCCATTAATGCTAGAAGAGATATGATTTAATCAATCAAATAAATGAATTTTTCCAATCGACACACTTCCGTTAAAAATTGCAACAAACATGCTCTACTCACCATAGTTACTCATGTAATTGAAGACATATTATATGAGTTGTAAGCATTAGAGTATTTTTTTCAACATCTGCCAAGCGAACTGTCTATTTTGGGAGTACTGGGTGATCTATTTTGAGATCAGCCGCGCTTCCGAACGTAGCTCGCGCCACCGTCTAGCTCTAGCGCCACGCTGCGGCTGCTTGTATCGTAACTATTGAACGGTTCAAGACCTCATTTCTATGTCAAATTTTGACCTGCAGATTTACTGGGCTTTATTGATCACTCTGGCCTAATAAGTAAATTACTAGTCATTCATGTGTAGGACTCAGACCTGCGAGCTTGTTGTTTATTCATTTAAAGAAAAAAAGATGTTGACTTAATTCCTCACTCGACTCATGGGTATGAAATGAGTACTTGTTCGGCTAAGAGCTACCGTCATTGTGCATTGACGTTAAAAAACTAAAAACTTTCTCATTTGAAAAACTAATGAGGGATATGGGATACATCAACTTAAGAAGAATGTAACAACCTTATCCGTTCATTCTTTTGAGAAGAGACTGAGCAGTGTTTATAAAGTAAAAGAAAAGGAAAATTAGTGATCGACCGGAAGAGTATCACATCTCATAAGCTGTCACCATGTCATTGGCGTAAAAACGCTATTTTAGGGAATGTTTGCCGAATAATTATAATATCTACAAGAAAAACAACCAAATAGTACTCACAACAATAGGCAATTTGCTCGAATTAAGGGACCATATGTATATCTCTTTTAGCCCAATAGTGTTGCTCATGTGAGTGCAGTAATCTGTCTCTTGTGAAATAAATAATTTGGCCATCACAGCCTATTGCGGTGCAACACGTTCGCTTTTTGAATGTTGGGTTTAAAACCCCGTCACACGAGTCCTGTGTTTCTTCCCGCATGAAAAATGTCAAAGTTACCCACAAGTCTAATTTGCATCTTTAAATCTTTCTTTTGTCGAGCTTGCAACTTTTGTCGCTGTGCATGACATTATTTCTTTGTATACTGTTTCCCCTGGTAATAATGCCCCGTACCTCAGCAGCCCCGTCACCCTCATAGAGAATCTACAGTGTGCTAAGTACGAAATACTTTTGTGGCACTCAACTAGGTTGTCTCTAATGGTGGTATTTGAACAATTTTTTAACAATTTAAGCATTTATTCACCACAAGAGGTACAGCATTAGTTTGTTCCCCAAGTTTAGTGTAATTGACACATTTGAGTATAGCCACTTGTGGGCCCGAATAAGTTCAGCGACTTCTAAGGCATCCTATCATCAACGCTATTCTAAGGAGTACAATTATGTTTATCTTAATTCACTTAACCTAGTTGCGCACTAGATTCTTCAATGAACTGGTTTACTCAGGATTTGATTTTTAACTTTGCAAAAATAGTCATACGGATTAGATGTGACCAGTATATTTTAGAAAAGACTTGAGATGTAAGTCATAAATCATGGCAAATTATCCTACCAGGACGAATCATATAGAAGAAACGATTTTACTCGATATTTTTATGTGATTAATATTTCGATAGAATGAGGATTCAAGATTAGTTTTGAAAGGTTTACAAGATTTTTTTTCACAGATCTCAGCAGGGATTGAATTCCAAGTACACATAAGTGATCAATAAATGAAAATATTAATAATAATTCCTTTGATTTTGATAGATAAATTCACTTGTAACGCTTCAGAAGCTGCACTTTCGTACCTACACATAACGTTTAATCCAAAATTTTTAATTAGCTCCATTTTTACAATGTTCTCATTCTATTGATCGCTTCTGCTATGAAAAATTTATGTTTTCTTTAGAACAAGTTTCCGTAGCCTGTGATATATAGCGGTATTTCTATCGTTCGTCGGGGGCCTTGTCTCCTTGAGATCTGTGTTTTGTACATGTTCGCTTCTATTTTTTCGGTTCTTCGTTGTCATTTCTTTAGAAGTTTGAATTCCTCTTCCTAACCCGTCTCTTAACTATACAGAGGCGCAGATCCGTGATGCGTTTTTTTTGGGGTTTAAATGTTTTTAGTTGATGTGCGTGGTCTAAAAGTTTCAGTTGACCAGCGACGATATAGTTATGGCCCCCACTCGGGTATTAAACGGCCCTAGACAGGATTTGGATAGACTGGGGTTGTGGGGCTTAAACGAGATCGTTCCAATTTTTCAACTTTTTTCTTCCGATTCGTTTGAAAACTGGCAAGTGTATGTATTTTTTGAAAGTAAACGTATTTTATTCATGTCACTTTTTCGATTTAGGCCTTATTTTTTACGAAAAATTAGTTTTTTGGTATATTTTATGTATATTTCAAAACGCTACTCCTCATTGAGTTTTGATGCTAGAACAAAACCAAAGACAGTTTTAGAATTCTTGAAGCATTGTAAAAAAAGTGACATTGCAAAATTTGAACATTTGAAAAAATATTTTTTGTGAGAAGCGATATTCTTACATTACATCACAAATAAATTATTGTTGGGTTTGAGCTATATAATTTTTCTTCTCAAATGTTCAAATTTTGCAATGGCACTTTGTTTACAATGTTTCAAGGATTCTAAAACTGTCTTTGGTTTTGTTATAGCATCAAAACTCAATGACGAGTAGCGTTTTGAATGGTAAAATGTACGATTTTTCAGGAGAGCCCAAAAATAAGAATATATCATTGAATTGCAATAACATGGCAAATTTTTGTACATGAATGCAGTATCCATGATCTATTTTTATGTACGAATAACGTGCAACATTTTCCTTGTGAAGTTCAATGTAACATATAAGCAATGTCGTGCATAAAAATATGTATAAATATTTTATTTCATCCGAATAAATTATGAAATTTTATATTTGTAGTCTGATTCTTATGAAATTTGACTATGATATGTAACTTTTGAAAAGAAACACAATTTCTTCTATTATTTTTTTCGATTCAGGCCTTGGTTTTTGAAAAAAAAAATTGGACAAATTGGTTTTTAGTTCATTTTTATTGATATTTCTAATGAATAGAACTCATTGAGTTTTTATGCTAGAACAAAACCAAAGACAGTTTTAGAATCCCCTTGAAGCATTGTAAACAAAAAAAAGTTACGGTTTTAAATTTCCCATTTCCAGTTTTGTTTGGTTTTTATATGGGGTCGAAATGGGGTCAAAAATTCAGGATGTTTAGTCCTCTAGATCCCCCCTCCCCATGGGGGGGGGGTGGATCTATTGTCCGTAGCGCCATAAAATTTTAGGACCGAATAGTCCACCACCTAAGGGTCCTTTTCCATCAACAAAACAAAATAAGCTCACCGGACCGACAGGGGCCTGTCAGGGGCCTGGGATGATCTCCTTAAAGCTTTTATTTGACAGTAAGAGTTGACAAGGGGTAGCTAACCGAGGGAGCGGAGGTACTGTTAGGTACTTCGACGACGACTAGAGAGTGAATGGTAGTGGGACTAGGCTCTGTAATCGCGTGATGAAAATGGGGAAATGTTGCCACATGGCTTCAATATTTCAATGCGTGGTGCGCTTAGAAATAATTTAATTTTCGCACCCTTAAAAATTGAATTTGAATCAAAAACACTACTCTAAATTTAAGACAAAATCCATTGTAATTATTTTAGAATTTTACCGGGCACCATACGTTTGAGGCAACAATTCTATTGCAAAGTAATGGGTGTAACGAGCTTGTACTTTGAATTCAAAATTCGTATCGTTAAAACTTTGTGATTTTGTGTTCTATGAGTTTCTGATGAAGTCGGCAAATTTGCTTTTCGTAAATATCATTTATCAAGTGAACCTCATTTGTGGTCCAACAAGCCGAACGCATTTTCGACCCTCTGTTCTGCAGACAGAAGAAAAACTTATACCGCTCTCTTCTCCGTGACACCGCAGTCGCTTCTATTGTTTGTGAGGTGCCTCCGCACGGGAATGCAATAAAGTAATACCAGTCACCATCACCCGAACTAAAAAAAACTCATCTCATCATTCAAAGCCTATTCCGATCTTCAAGCTAATACGATATTTCAGAATTCAAACCGCATCTTCACCCAATTTCGCAAAGATAAAGACGCCCGAAATAAACAGAGAATAAAGCGCTGAAGAAAAAAGAAAAACATCACAAAGAAATGAAAGCGCGCAGGTGTGCCGGCAGCGGAGGTGGACGCGTTGCCATGGTGACCAGCCGTTGCCATGCCAACGCCACCTCAGGGGGCAGTTCTAGCTCTTGACAGATCTGTTGGAGGCGTGCAGATGTGAACAGGGGGACTGACAGTGGTGTGGACAGTGGGGCTGACAGTAGTGTGGAGAGTGGGGCTGACAGTGGAGCTGAGAGTGGTGTGAACAGTGGGGCTGAAAGTGGTGTGGACAGTGGTGTGGACAGTGGGGATGACAGTGGTGTGGACAGTGGGGCTGACAGTGATGTGGACAGTGGGGCTGACAGTGGTGTGGACAGTGGTGTGGACAGTGGTGTGGACAGTGGTGTGGACAGTGGTGTGGACAGTGGTGTGGACAGTGGTGTGGACAGTGGTGTGGACAGTGGGGCTGACAGTGGTGTGGACAGTGGTGTGGACAGTGGTGTGGACAGTGGTGTGGACAGTGGGGCTGACAGTGATATGGACAGTGGTGTGGACAGTGGTGTGGACAGTGGTGTGGACAGTGGGGCTGACAGTGGTGTGGACAGTGGTGTGGACAGTGGTGTGGACAGTGGTGTGGACAGTGGGGCTGACAGTGGTGTGGACAGTGGTGTGGACAGTGGGGCTGACAGTGATATGGACAGTGAAACGAGCTGAACTTTCTCAGAAAGACTGGATTAAATCTTGGACATGGGAAGACTAGTTTAAATGCAATCGTGGTGAAGAGATTTGTGTGTGAACTTCTAGGTTAATATTTGGGAAAGAGTTGTGTTGTAAAGATGTGAATACGCAGTGAAGAGCTATGTGAACACTGAAATGAACGCTTAAATGAAGAGTAATGTATATAGTGAGGTGAACGCACAAGTGAAAAGGTATTCGAATGGTGAAATAAACGCCCTATAGTGAAGAGCAATGCAAATAGTGAGGTGAACGCTTAAATGATGAGTAATCTAACTATTGAGGTGAACGCTTAAATGATGAGTAATCTAAATATTGAGGTGAACGCTTAAATGATGAGTAATCTAACTAATGAGCTGAACGCTTAAATGATGAGTAATCTAAATATTGAGGTGAACGCTTAAATGATGAGTAATCTAAATATTGAGGTGAACGCTTTAATGATGAGTAATCTAACTATTGAGGTGAACGCTTAAATGATGAGTAATCTAAATATTGAGGCGAACGCTTCAATCATGAGTAATCTAAATATTGAAGTGAACGCTTAAATGATGAGTAATCTAAATATTGAGGTGAACGCTTAAATGATGAGTAATCTAACTATTGAGGTGAACGCTTAAATGATGAGTAATCTAAATATTGAGGTGAACGCTTAAATGATGAGTAATCTAAATATTGAGGTGAACGCTTAAATGATGAGTAATCTAACTATTGAGGTGAACGCTTAAATGATGAGTAATCTAAATATTGAGGTGAACGCTTAAATGATGAGTAATCTAAATATTGAGGTGAACGCTTAAATGATGAGTAATCTAAATATTGAGGTGAACGCTTAAATGATGAGTAATCTAACTATTGAGGTGAACGCTTAAATGATGAGTAATCTGAATATTGAGGTGAACGCTTAAATGATGAGTAATCTAACTATTGAGGTGAACGTTTAAATGATGAGTAATCTAAATATTGAGGTGAACACTTAAAGGATGAGTAATCTAACTATTGAGGTGAACGCTTAAATGATGAGTAATCTAAATATTGAGGTGAACGCTTAAATGATGAGTAATCTAAATATTTAGGTGAACGCTTAAATGATGAGTAATCTAACTATTGAGGTGAACGCTTAAATGATGAGTAATCTAAATATTGAGGTGAACGCTTAAATGATGAGTAATCTAAATATTGAGGTGAACGCTTTAATGATGAGTAATCTAACTATTGAGGTGAACGCTTAAATGATGAGTAATCTAAATATTGAGGCGAACGCTTAAATCATGAGTAATCTAAATATTGAAGTGAACGCTTAAATGATGAGTAATCTAAATATTGAGGTGAACGCTTAAATGATGAGTAATCTAACTATTGAGGTGAACGCTTAAATGATGAGTAATCTAAATATTGAGGTGAACGCTTAAATGATGAGTAATCTAAATATTGAGGTGAACGCTTAAATGATGAGTAATCTAACTATTGAGGTGAACGCTTAAATGATGAGTAATCTAAATATTGAGGTGAACGCTTAAATGATGAGTAATCTAAATATTGAGGTTAACGCTTAAATGATGAGTAATCTAAATATTGAGGTGAACGCTTAAATGATGAGTAATCTAACTATTGAGGTGAACGCTTAAATGATGAGTAATCTGAATATTGAGGTGAACGCTTAAATGATGAGTAATCTAACTATTGAGGTGAACGTTTAAATGATGAGTAATCTAAATATTGAGGTGAACACTTAAAGGATGAGTAATCTAACTATTGAGGTGAACGCTTAAATGATGAGTAATCTAAATATTGAGGTGAACGCTTAAATGATGAGTAATCTAAATATTTAGGTGAACGCTTAAATGATGAGTAATCTAACTATTGAGGTGAACGCTTAAATGATGAGTAATCTAAATATTGAGGTGAACGCTTAAATGATGAGTAATCTAAATATTGGGGTGAACGCTTAAATGATGAGTAATCTAAATATTGAGGTGAACGCTTAAATTATGAGTAATCTAACTATTGAGGTGAACGCTTAAATGATGAGTAACCTAAATATTGGGGTGAACGCTTAAATGACGAGTAATCTAAATATTGAGGTGAACGCTTGAATGATGAGTAATCTAACTATTGAGGTGAACGCTTAAATGATGAGTAATCTAAATATTGAGGCGAACGCTTAAATGATGAGTAATCTAAATATTGAAGTGAACGCTTAAATGATGAGTAATCTAAGTATTGAGGTGAACGCTGAAATGATGAGTAATCTAACTATTGAGGTGAACGCTTAAATGATGAGTAATCTAAATATTGAGGTGAACGCTTAAATGATGAGTAATCTAAATATTGAGGTGAACGCTTAAATGATGAGTAATCTAACTATTGAGGTGAACGCTTAAATGATGAGTAATCTAAATATTGAGGTGAACGCTTAAATGATGAGTAATCTAAATATTGAGGTGAACGCTTAAATGATGAGTAATCTAAATATTGAGGTGAACGCTTAAATGATGAGTAATCTGAATATTGAGGTGAACGCTTAAATGACGAGTAATCTAAATATTGAGGTGAACGCTTAAATGATGAGTAATCTAACTATTGAGGTGAACGCTTAAATGATGAGTAATCTAAATATTGAGGCGAACGCTTAAATGATGAGTAATCTAAATATTGAAGTGAACGCTTAAATGATGAGTAATCTAAATATTGAGGTGAACGCTTAAATGATGAGTAATCTAACTATTGAGGTGAACGCTTAAATGATGAGTAATCTAAATATTGAGGTGAACGCTTAAATGATGAGTAATCTAACTATTGAGGTGAACGCTTAAATGATGAGTAATCTAAATATTGAGGTGAACGCTTAAATGATGAGTAATCTAAATATTGAGGTGAACGCTTAAATGATGAGTAATCTAAATATTGAGGTGAACGCTTAAATGATGAGTAATCTAACTATTGAGGTGAACGCTTAAATGATGAGTAATCTGAATATTGAGGTGAACGCTTAAATGATGAGTAATCTAAATATTGAGGTGAACGCTTAAATGATGAGTAATCTAACTATTGAGGTGAACGCTTAAATGATGAGTAATCTAAATATTGAGGTGAACACTTAAAGGATGAGTAATCTAACTATTGAGTTGAACGCTTAAATGATGAGTAATCTAAATATTGAGGTGAACGCTTAAATGATGAGTAATCTAAATATTGAGGTGAACGCTTAAATGATGAGTAATCTAACTATTGAGGTGAACGCTTAAATGATGAGTAATCTAAATATTGAGGTGAACGTTTAAATGATGAGTAATCTAAATATTGGGGTGAACGCTTAAATGATGAGTAATCTAAATATTGAGGTGAACGCTTAAATTATGAGTAATCTAACTATTGAGGTGAACGCTTAAATGATGAGTAATCTAAATATTGGGGTGAACGCTTAAATGACGAGTAATCTAAATATTGAGGTGAACGCTTAAATGATGAGTAATCTAACTATTGAGGTGAACGCTTGAATGATGAGTAATCTAAATATTGAGGCGAACGCTTAAATGATGAGTAATCTAAATATTGAAGCGAACGCTTAAATGATGAGTAATCTAAATATTGAGGTGAACGCTTAAATGATGAGTAATCTAACTATTGAGGTGAACGCTTAAATTATGAGTAATCTAAATATTGAGGTGAACGCTTAAATGATGAGTAATCTAAATATTGAGGTGAACGCTTAAATGATGAGTAATCTAACTATTGAGGTGAACGCTTAAATGATGAGTAATCTAAATATTGAGGTGAACGCTTAAATGATGAGTAATCTAAATATTGAGGTGAACGCTTAAATGATGAGTAATCTAAATATTGAGGTGAACGCTTAAATGATGAGTAATCTAACTATTGAGGTGAACGCTTAAATGATGAGTAATCTGAATATTGAGGTGAACGCTTAAATGATGAGTAATCTAAATATTGAGGTGAACGCTTAAATGATGAGTAATCTAACTATTGAGGTGAACGCTTAAATGATGAGTAATCTAAATATTGAGGTGAACACTTAAAGGATGAGTAATCTAACTATTGAGGTGAACGCTTAAATGATGAGTAATCTAAATATTGAGGTGAACGCTTAAATGATGAGTAATCTAAGTATTGAGGTGAACGCTTAAATGATGAGTAATCTAAATATTGGGGTGAACGCTTAAATGATGAGTAATCTAAATATTGAGGTGAACGCTTAAATGATGAGTAATCTAAATATTGAGGTGAACGCTTAAATAATGAGTAATCTAACTATTGAGCTGAACGCTTAAATGATGAATAATCTAAATATTGAGGTGAACGCTTAAATGATGAGTAATCTAAAAATTGTGGTGAACGCTTAAATGACGAGTAATCTAAATATTGAGGTGAACGCTTAAATGATGTGTAATCTAAATATTGAGGTGAACGCTTAAATGATGAGTAATCTAAATATTGAGGTGAACGCTTAAATGATGAGTAATCTAAATATTGAGGTGAACGCTTAAATGATGAGTAATCTAAATATTGGGGTGAACGCTTAAATGATGAGTAATCTAAATATTGAGGTGAACGCTTAAATGATGAGTAATCTAAATATTGAGGTGAACGCTTAAATGATGAGTAATCTAAATATTGGGGTGAACGCTTAAATGATGAGTAATCTAAATATTGAGGTGAACGCTTAAATGATGAGTAATCTAAATATTGAGGTGAACGCTTAAATAATGAGTAATCTAACTATTGAGCTGAACGCTTAAATGATGAATAATCTAAATATTGAGGTGAACGCTTAAATGATGAGTAATCTAAAAATTGTGGTGAACGCTTAAATGACGAGTAATCTAAATATTGAGGTGAACGCTTAAATGATGTGTAATCTAAATATTGAGGTGAACGCTTAAATGATGAGTAATCTAAATATTGAGGTGAACGCTTAAATGATGAGTAATCTAAATATTGAGGTGAACGCTTAAATGATGAGTAATCTAAATATTGGGGTGAACGCTTAAATGATGAGTAATCTAAATATTGAGGTGAACGCTTAAATGATGAGTAATCTAAATATTGAGGTGAACGCTTAAATGAAAAGTAATCTAAATACTGGGGTGAATGATTAAATGACGAGTAATTTAAATATTGGGGTGAACGCCTAAATGAAGAGCCACGAGAAGAGTGAGGTGAACGCAAAAGTGAAGAGCTAGATGGTTAGTGTGATGCACACTTGGTGAAGAGCTACGTGCGCAGTGCATTGAATACTGAGTGCAGAGCTGTGGGAAGTGTGATCCTTGATGTGATATGCCATGCAATTTTTCCTGTCTTGTCTCGTAGACAGTGGCTTTATCGAAGTTTTTCCAGTGTAATTTACGCCTTAAAAGCGCTTTATATTTGTGTAAGTTGAGCCTTTAAAATTGCGGAGTGATGTGTGTGTAGTTTTAGCTTTGAAAGTTATAATTATTATTATTATTATTATTATTATTCGCTCAGTACTTGACAGTAGTAATCAGTCAAGGGAAATTTTTGTTTTTCTTTATATGAGGATTCCGTATTAGAAAACCTTATAGAGTTGCCCAGATAACGTGAAAGAACACGCACTCGTACACAAAACAAAATGCCCAGTTAACTTTTAGATATTAAAAAAAGTTTCCATAAATTAGCGAATTCGGTATGTACGTAAGTGTATCATGATGCAATAAAAACTAAAAATTTTATTAGAAAATTGTTTGGTATGGAAATGAATGCAATTAAGCTCTATTAAAAAATAAATTCTCTTTGATTCACTCTCCACCATCTTCATGCAACGGTGATGAAGACATGTAGTACCACACATAAGTGCTTTATCTCGAAGTTTTTGTTCAAAAAAATTCCCATGATATAAAACGCAAAATCATGGACCAAATACTCATATTTGTAACTAAACCATTACATTGCCCTGATAAAAAATCTTAAGAATTATCAACCATCTACCTCTTGTTACCTCAACTGAATGTGTGTAGGAGCGTTATCTCGTTGAAATACCACGTTATTAAATATTCCCATCACTTCATCTGAGTGTATATGTAGGAGCGTTATCTCTTTGAAATTCCACGTTATTAAATATTCCCATTACTTCATCTGAGTGTATATGTAGGAGCGTTATCTCGTTGAAATACCACGTTATTAAATATTCCCATTACTTCATCTGAGTGTATAAGTAGGAGCGTTATCCTGCTGCAATACAACGCTATTAAATAATCCCAGTTGCTGAACACTCTCTGTGCATCATTTTTCTTGTATCTACGCCCACAAACGCAGCGACAAAACAAAATACACCAGCACTGGGCAGTCAAAGAGTGAGCAGTTTTTTGGGTCACCCTGTCTATAGTCACACCAATCTCGTGACCAACACGCCCACCCTGAGACGTCTGCAGTGCGAGTGACGTCATCATTTTATTTAAGTCGACGAAGTCTCACCAATGGCGACGTGGAAATATAAATCATTATTTAAGATACTGAGAAATGTTTCTAGTTTTTCAGTTTACTGTAACTGTGGAGAAACGACTGATTTTTTTTTTCGTTTTTCATAGCTACTGTGAATGTATAAACTTGGCGGTGTTCCTTTTTCACTGGTGCTGTGAATGCGAAAATTTGGTGGTGATTATTTTTCATAGATACTGTGAATGCGAAAACTTGATGGTGATCCTTTTTTATAGGTACTGTGAATGCAAAAATTGGTGGTGATTCTTTTTCACAGGTGCAGTGAGTGCAAAAACTTTGATGCAAATCTTTTTTCATAGGTACTGTGAATGCAAAATTTAGGTTGTCTAGATGTGGGCGTTGTGCTGTTTTGTCATTTTTGGTCTAGGGTGAATAAATATTTTCTTTAATGATACAATTCATAGGTAACCATCTGAGTGCAAAATAGTGGTGCTACGTTTTGCAGTCTTGTTATAAAACAGGTGAGTGTGAATGGTGTTGCTAAATTTGTGTGGGGATCGGAATTTTCCTTTGTAAATTAGGTGACGAGTGACTGTTATATACTGAATTTTTCCTCTCAAAACATAGATGTCACGTTATAGTTACTTTTAAGAAAATCCTTAGTATTCCAATAAAACTTTTATGCTGTATGGGACCGAATAAAAACTCCTGCCTCTCTCTGCGTTCATTATAATAATGCATAATGATACTGCCTACCTCTATACTATAATAGGAATAATACAATTGAATATATAATTATTCCTATTAGCGAAATGTGTAGTAAAGTGGACGTCTTATCTGCTTAAGTTGAGTATAAATGTTTGTCGTGTTCATGGCATATTCATTATTGTTGTTCAATTTTTTTTCATAAATGGCATATTCAATAATGTTTTTCAATGTTGTCCATAAATGGCATATTCAATAATGTTTTTCAATGTTGTTCCAAAATGGCGTATTCAATATTGTTTTTCAGCAAGGCGTTGCATTCAGTTGACAAGCAGCAATGACTCATACCTCCGATCGAGCTGGTACCTATGCCTATTCTAGGGTTCGGTGAGAAATATCGACGAGATTTCCTTATCGATGAATATACCGTAACTAATGAATAGTGTACAACTTGCAGACGCCGCGAGCATTCGAACTCGAAACTTTTCGAGTTCGTATCTTCTTGAAGATCACCTATAACCCCTCCCTAAATGGGCAATGGTTGACTCATACAGTTGATAAGTATTTTCGAGCTCAATAAATGCTACTTCGTGTCATGTGCATTCCAATTCTACATGCATAAAAAGAAACTTCATCAAAAACTTCTGCTATTCGCTATGTTGATTTGCAATGACGGTCGATGTCCAAAAATAGAGTTTCCTCGTGATCCGGCATAACCTCTCTCGATTTGGGCATCTCACCTGAGTGGGAGCTTTTCTTGTAGGCGATGCAGGATGTGAGAACCTGTTTGGGTCGCGTGGTAGCCATCCCAGTGCCAGAGTGGCTCCGGTGGGAGATGCAGTGACTTACTTACCTGAAAGAAGAAAGAAAAAAGAGAAAACAGTTTATTTCCAATAAAGATAATACAAAAAGCATCATTGGTTTTTAAAATGTCTTAACGTAAAATTCCTTAGTTTATGTATTTTCAGCATGAGTGTCGCTAAAACTGAACGCTAAACTGAACTGAATTACGCTTAACTGAACGAAGCTACTTCGTCGCCTTAAGAGAAGTCACACTTATGCTCTTCACAGTCTTCAGGTTCAGTAGGAGGAAGTGAAGCTGTGAAACTATACGGTTATCGAAATATGCTTTCATGTTTCTTTGGTAGGGTGTTGCGTTGAAGCTGCGGCGTTGGAGTGTGACTCTAAATATGGTGCCAAAAATGAGTTATTTTTTACTAAGGTTAGTTCTCGTTGAAACATTTGAGTCGTATTTTACAAAAGAATTTCTAGTCTTTCAATGAAATTAGAAAGGTGCTTTTGATACAAGTGTTCACTAACATGAACGGTTCGTACAAACCATTTGAAAGAAACTGACAATGTTTTGTGTACCTTGATCTCTATCACACACTCGTCAGATACAATTCAACTCGCGAGCTACGTTTGGCATATAATTCTCACTGATCACAGCGTTGAAATGCTTATGATTTCGGGAAAATTTAGGCAAAAGAAATACGGCAACATAAACATAAGGGGATGCAGACAACCCTCAAGATGACTTTCTCGGTGCCTTCAAGCACCGCCCTCATGACCGCGCCCCGCCCCTCTGCGCTGACCTTGTAACTTGTTTTCTTGTTGCTGTGCTTTCTCAACAATTTCCTATCCTACTAATTAGAAAAAAAAGCACAATTTGTAATCATATTTATGGATTTAATCTATGAGTCGTATTTTTGAACTGACAATGAAGGAGTTATTATTTTCTCAATTTTTGTGATTGACTTGTTCTCACTCACCATTTTTGTGGTTTAATTATTATCCTGAAACCATTCATTGGGCTTGTAAGAAGAACTTCATATAAATGGGGCTCAGAATAAATCGGGAACTGATTTTTGAAAAATAGGGCTTTGGCTAGTTTAGACAACTACTGAAAAGGAAAAGTACAGTAAAGGAAATGAAAGGATAATGAAAAGAAAGAAAATGTGTACTCTCGTTTCTTCCTGAGAATATGTTAATATAACGAACGTGCAACGCTAATTTTAGCTACTTCGGAAGATTTTTAAACAAGTGTATGTAAGTTCCAGTTTGTTCATTTCAAGAATCAGATCGATGACTAGTATGAGTTCAAAACTTGTGTGAATAGTCATGCTACTAAAATGTTATAGAGTGTTTTAGAATAAAAAATTTCTTGATCTATTCACAGATATTTCAAAGCAAGTGTTTTTGAAGGTGTAAGCATCATAGAAAATCAAGCTGGAGCTAGGCAATTAATTATACTATTTTGAATTATACAACACGAAAAACTTTGAAGCAATGTTTATGTGTACTCTAGTACAGAAAAGTGAGGGAAAACGCTCCCGAAAAAACAAATAAACACCAAGAGAAATACAAAGAGAGAGACAGAGGAAAAAAATATCAAGAACACCCAAAGTGACCAATCCATGTCGAGTTGACTGAGCTGGTAATGTTTCGACGACGACTCTAAAATTCACGCCAATATGATGACTTGATTCAGAAAGTTCAGAAAGCTCGTGCAGTTCAACTTGTGAGGGAGACGCTGAATGGAAGGCTTGAAAAGCTGTCCTTGACGAGGTGAGTACCCTTCTTTTACTATAGTTTACCTGCGGTTAATAGATTATCAATATATTAGTATTAGTAATAAATACCTTTGCCTTATTTTAATAGATTAGCATTAAAATAGTATAAGTTATACCTTTGCCTTAGTTCAATAGACTAGTATGGTTGTTATTATTATTTATTGTTATAATTATTATCGATTTTACTATAATTACGTTTGTCCTTACTTTGGGGTTTCTCAGCCGTTTCTGAAACTCAGCCGATATTAAGCGCAACTTGTTATAGGAAGAACAAGTTATACACAAAAGAATAAGCGATGTTACAGTAAAATGTGTCTTCTGAATATTGTTTCACTTCCTAGCGCGTAGTGGTGCGCTAGTAGGCGTGGAGTCTTACGATCGCGTGCTATTGAAAGCGCAATAATAAGAGCACTATTACATAGAGAACATAAAGATACGAGTACTATTATACAAGGTATGATAATAAGAGCTTCAAAATATCGGAAACATGATAGTTAGAAAGTTACTGTATTGAAAGCATTTTGTTAGGAGCACTGTTATATTGAAAGCATGATGAGAAGAACACTGTTATATTGAAAACATGATGAGAAGAGCACTGTTATATTGAAAACATGACGAGAAGAGCACTGTTATATTGAAAACATGATGAGAAGAACACTGTTATATTGAAAACATGACGAGAAGAGCACTGTTATATTGAAAACATGATGAGAAGAACACTGTTATCTTGAAAACATGACGAGAAGAGCACTGTTATATTGAAAACATGATGAAAAGAGCACTGTTATATTGAAAACATGATGAGAAGAGCACTGTTATATTGAAAACATGATGAGAAGAGCACTGTTATATTGAAAAAATGACGAGAAGAGCACTGTTCTATTGAAAACATGATGAGAAGAGCACTGTTATATTGAAAACATGATGAGAAGAACACTGTTATCTTGAAAGTATGACGAGAAGAGCACTGTTATATTAAAAACATGATGAGAAGAACACTGTTATATTGAAAACATGATGAGAAGAGCACTGTTATATTGAAAACATGATGGGAAGAGGACTGTTATATTGGAAACGTGATGAGAAAAGCACTGTTATATTAAAAACATGATGAGAAGAGCAATGTTATATTGAAAACATGATGAGAAGAGCACTGTTATATTGAAAACATGATGAGAAGAGCAGTGTTATATTGGAAACGTGATGAGAAAAGCACTGTTATATTAAAAACATGATGAGAAGAGCAATGTTATTTCGAAAACATGATGAGAAGAGCACTGTTATATTGAAAACATGATGAGAAGAGCACTGTTATATTGAAAACATGATGGGAAGAGTACTGTAATATTGAAAACATGATGAGAAGAGCACTGTTAAATTGAAAGCATGATGAGAAGAGCACTGCTATATTGAAAACATGATGAGAAGAGCACTGCTATATTGAAAGCACGATAATTACTCGTATAGAGCACTATTAAATTAAAAGCAACCTAATTTAACCCCTCTACTTCAGTAATCATAATAATTAGAGCACTATTAAATTGAGAACTCTATTGTTATAGCATATTATACAGTGAGAACGATAATTAGAGCACTATTACACTATAAGCACGATAATTAAGAGCACTATTATACTATAAGTACTATAATTAGAGCACTATTATACTGTAAGCACGATAATGGGAGCACTATTATACTATAAGCACGATAATGAGAGCACTATTATACTATAAGCACGATAATTAGAGCACTATTATACTTTAAGTACTATAATGAGAGCACTATTATACTATAAGCACGATGATTAGAGTACTATTATACTATAAGCACGATAATGAGAGCACTATTATACCATAAGCACGATAATGAGAGCACTATCATACTATAAGCACGATAATGAGAGCACTATTATACTATAAGTACGATAATGAGAGCACTATTATACTATAAGCACGATAATGAGAGCACTATTATACTATAAGTACGATAATGAGAGCACTATTATACTATAAGCACGATAATGAGAGCACTATTATACCATAAGCACGATAATGAGAGCACTATTATACTATAAGCACGATAATGGGAGCACTATTATACTATAAGCACGATAATTAGTGCACTGTAACAGAATTTACTCCCAAAATGCCCGCAGTTCAGCCTCGTGGTGAGGCGCTCGTGTGTTCTCCGTAAGTGTACTGTTTCAAAACTTTCTGTGAGATTCAATAAGCACCAACAGCCAGACAACACCTGTACCACACATCACGGTAGAGGAAACAAGGTAGGGTCTTTTCTATGGGGAAAATACACTTTTTCTTGTTCTGCTAGCCAATAGAAAGGCTTTATTTCGAACAAAATTTATGACGTCACCAAAACGCCGTGTCGTTAAGCCAATAGTGGAGCCAGATTTGGGGGTAGCAGTGCTACCAGATGCAATATGGGCGCTGCTATTGGCTCGTTGCCGTGACGTCAGCCAAAACCACATCGTCAACGAAAAAAAGACTGGTTTTAATCTTCCTTGTTTCCTCTACCGTGGCACACATAAACACTCGTACCCAGAGTTCACTTTGAAAATGAGCCTGTGTTTGTCGTGGTTCAGCTATGACAGTTTACCTATCAATAGATTTAGGCATAATGGATGTGTGCATGCTAACTAAAATGAACGTAAACAACTGCAATTGATTGCTTCAGCTAGCACGCCTAAGACAGGTGATGTTGTGTGAAGATGCATGGTAACATTCGAGCAAAATGCACTATGATGTTCTCTTTCTTGACAAAATTATACTTATATTTCACACGTGTAACTATATATAGCCTGTATGACTTTCGGTGTAACTTATAACTCCAGTTCAAAACTTTAGTTGATAACTCTAGCTGAGAATTCTAGTTGAGAACTCTAGTTCATAATTTATACAACGTATAAGTTTAACTTATAATTCAAGTACATTACTTGCATAGAAATTAAAGTTGTGGTGGTTGTAAAGGCAGGTGGCCTGTCGTGTGCCTGCACCGCACAGTGAAAAGTTGTTCCCGTATATATAATTTGAATGGTTTTTGAAAGATAAAACCTATAAGTTGTCTGTCGCACTGGCCAGCACTCTATAAATCAGGGCTCGATGTTAAAATCCTTAATTATGATCTGATTCAGTTAACGTTTAACCATAAATATCACTCAGTATCTGACAAACATGCAAGTGATATTTTCAGCCGGTTATCACTTAAAAAAAAATTCAAGGATTTGAGCTGGAAAAAAGACTAACCCTGCTCAAAATTACAAATCTATTCTATGTACTGCATATCTAATGCATGTGTTTTTATGAAATGGTGTCTTAGTTGTTCATGCGACCTGGAAAAAAGTTCTCACAGTTTGAGGAGCTTTGTCGTGGAATAAGCTCCCTCAGCTTATAAAAACTCTCGAGCCGTGGAAAAGAATTCGAGGTAAAGGTGTCACGCTTTTTCGCGTGGAGGTGCAAAATAGCGTGGCACATATGCCTTGAATTTTTGCCTGGAGATGCTATTTCGCACCTCCGGAGATCAACAATTGCGCACTGTAAACTAGTATCAAATTTTCGGAGTGTCGACTCTTTAGTTTTATTGGCAACAATATCAACTTTGCAACAATAAACTCTCAATAATAGCAACAGCTATACAGCAGAACCTAAGTTTAAATATGAATGTAAGGTGAGACTGCATATTCTCTTGTATTTTCCATCAGTATTCAAAATATTTCTATGAGTTTTCTCAAACTAAGAATGCCATAACCAACGGAACACTTTTTAATGTTTCTCTCACTCTAATATTCAACCATTGACATGATTATTATCACACCATGTTTACCAACTAATGATCTTTCTATTGAAACATTCCAAATATTAGTGTAATATATTTTTTACGTACCAACTGCATTAGAAATAAGCTGCTTTCATTTTTTTCTTTCTTATAATACCCATTTGTGTTAACAATGATAATTAACTAATGACGTTTTTGCTTAGACATTTTAAAAACCATTGCAGAGCATTTCAAGTATCAACATTGTTAAACATGAACTATTTTCTTCATTTATTAGAAATATGCTGTTTTTTTTGTTATCAGCGTCAACAATTATTACATTGCTCTATTCCTGTTATAAAATGTTTTGCTTAGCCATGTGCGATCATCCTTTTCTAGTTTCTGACTTTCAGGAATCTTTTGAGCCGTCATTATTGGCGTAGAAAACTTCATAATTTTTTGTGAGGTAGATCAGGTTCCCCCAGCTAGTTACCAAGTGCTGGTTGATGTGCATACACGAAAATAGGAACAAATTTTTATATTGCCGACCATTTAATAGTTAGTGTAAAATGATCAGTTTTAACTCATTATACTTTCAGCATTATCTCCTGAAATAGCAGACGGTGTCTGCATACATTAATGGAGACTGTCGCAGCATTTTTCATTTATGTTGACCTTTCAATGTTAGATACAATATTGTTTACTGTCCCCCACAATATTTCAACATTATTCCCTGATACAGAAGTAATCTAAGCTCATATATCAATGTTAGAGCTTTTTTACCTCGAATGCATTAGCGTTAAAGAACTTGTAAATCTCAACAAAGAAAATTCATTTCCAATATTTCTTTCATGGATTCGTTCTACCAAGAATGATACTCTTTACGTTTTCCAACTTAGGATATCTATATTGAGGCATTTTAAAAACTATTTTTGATAATTGCCATGCGAACTTTATTGGGAATAGGCTTTTTTTCTTTTTAATTTTTCTTTCCGAAATGATCAGCTCACGCACTTAACCCTCAACTTAGCGACTCTCAGTTCTTGTAGCCGCGCATGAGTTTTAATCTGGTAATCCTTCTCAATTTGACCCCGCTATCACGCAGACGGCTTTTGGTTCCTTGTTATTGATTCTGCATTATTGCAGAAGTATCGCAGTATTTTTGTCACCACCTGGTCACAGTGAACCTCTCACGTGTAGGTTTAATCTTTTATTAAATTCAAACTTTTATGCGGAACTGAATGGGAGAACATCAGAAAATGAAAAGAGATAATCTTTTTTCTGCGAAAAAGGACGAGTGAGTCGACTAAAGATTTCAAGTTCAGGAATTTTTATGACGAATTAGGACTAGAGAGTTAAGACTACTGATATGTTTTGACATAAATTTTATTTTTCTCATAGGCGAAAAAATATTCTAACTGAAATGTTCAACATTTCATAGGGCGCAATTGCTGTTCCCTGCCAGACTTTTTCTACTAGGTCTTCAGAAAATTAATTCATTTTAAGAGAGCTAAAACATTCTCCCTTAACATGCAAATTACTTTTGATAATTTGCTGCACGATGTCGTTCGTAGTCAATTTCAATTCTTTTCAATTTTACTACCATTTTCAGGTCGCTCAAATGTTTTAAATGGTACTCAAATCTATATCAAACTGCTTAAAAATATTTTTCATTTGTAATGTTACCACAATGTTTAAAGGTAATTTCCATTTCTGCTTTCTTCTTTTGGCATGCAAACATTTTAAGAGCAGTGTTTTGTTTGTTAATCTTCATTCCGTTTTTAATTAGCAATCAACTTTGGATGATATTTTAAACATTTATAAATGCAACATGTAGAGTTTGACAATTTGAAATTTCGAAGACATGAATTGAACCCTGAAATTCCACTCCATAAACCACGATAGCTTTTCTTGGTGAGTGTTTGATCTTCTCTGATACCTTCTTGGTGGGTGTTTGATCTTCTCTGATACCTTCTTGGTGGGTGTTTGATCTTCTCTGATACCTTCTTGGTGGGTGTTTGATCTTCTCTGATACCTTCTTGGTGGGTGTTTGATCTTCTCTGATACCTTCTTGGTTGGTGTTTGATCTTCTCTTATACCTTCTTGGTGGGTGTTTGATCTTCTCTGATACCTTCTTGGTTGGTGTTTGATCTTCTCTTATACCTTCTTGGTGGGTGTTTGATCTTCTCTTATACCTTCTTGGTGGGTGTTTGATCTTCTCTTATACATTCTTGGTGGGTGTTTGATCTTCTCTTATACCTTCTTGGTTGGTGTTTGATCTTCTCTGATACCTTTTTGGTGGGTGTTTGATCTTCTCTTATACCTTCTTGGTGGGTGTTTGATCTTCTCTTATACCTTCTTGGTGGGTGTTTGATCTTCTCTGATACCTTTTTGGTGGGTGTTTGATCTTCTCTTATACCTTCTTGGTGGGTGTTTGATCTTCTCTTATACCTTCTTGGTTGGTGTTTGATCTTCTCTGATACCTTTTTGGTGGGTGTTTGATCTTCTCGTATACCTTCTTGGTGGGTGTTTGATCTTCTCTTATACCTTCTTGGTGGGTGTTTGATCTTCTCTGATACCTTTTTGGTGGGTGCTTGATCTTCTCTGATACCTTCTTGGTGGGTGTTTGATCTTCTCTTATACCTTCTTGGTGGGTGTTTGATCTTCTCTTATACCTTCTTGGTGGGTGTTTGATCTTCTCTTATACCTTCTTGGTGGGTGTTTGATCTTCTCTTATACCTTCTTGGTGGGTGTTTGATCTTCTCTGATACCTTCTTGGTGGGTGTTTGATCTTCTCTGATGCCTTCTTGGTGGGTGTTTGATCTTCTCTAATACCTTCTTGGTGGGTGTTTGATCTTCTCTTATACCTTCTTGGTGGGTGTTTGATATTTTCTAATACCTTCTTGGTGAGTGTTTGATCTTCTCTGATACCTTCTTGGTGGGTGTTTGATCTTCTCTGATACCTTCTTGGTGGGTGTTTGATCTTCTCTGATACCTTCTTGGTGGGTGTTTGATCTTCTCTGATGCCTTCTTGGTGGGTGTTTGATCTTCTCTGATACCTTCTTGGTGGGTGATAGGTCTTTCTAAATACTCTCTTGTTAGAGACGCACATTCTCAAAAACCTTTTTGGGGACGTTAGGGCTTCTCACACGTTGTCTTGGTGCATATTATGACCTTTTGGTGGTTGATAACTTTTCTCAAAGACATGCTTTTTGATAGAGTTCTTTTCCCGTAGACCACTACTGCACTCGGCGGGCGTGCATCCTCAAGTTGTTTCTAGAGGTCAGGATACTTTCTGAAAGTAAATGGCTTGTTACTTTGATGTGCTTGCACCTAATTTGATGTGCTTGCGCCTACTTCGATGTGCTTGCGCCTACTTTGATGTTCTTGCGCCTACTTCGATGTGCTTATGCCTACTTTGATGTGCTTGCGCCTACTTCGATGTGCTTGCGCCTACTTTGATGTTCTTGCGCCTAATTTGATGTGCTTGCGCCTACTTCGATGTGCTTAAGCGTACTTTTTTCGTTATCGATACACGACTTCTCCACCCGTCCCTTTACAATCTTATAATTTTTGGGATATCGAGGAGTTCATTTCAATGAAGTTAGTTCTGAAGATAGTTCATATAATCTTCTTGACTAATTGGAAGCACGTTATTATGTTTAATGTGACTAGACTCACAGTTTATCATGCTTTCCCTCAGATGGATATAACTATTGTATCTATAGGAATTTGCGATTTCACGAGAAAGATGTAAGGTCCCAGGTTGAAATTTAGGTGAGCCTTCCTCGTGATCCGGTAGAATAAGTTTTTGTTTGTTACAAATTTTTTCGGCTTTCTGCAGTTCTCTTCTCAGTACCTATTACATTTTTCTCCAAACTTTACCTAGGTTCACAAACTTTTCTTGAACCTCGTTGTTCAGGTGTGAGGACACTCCTTGTGAATAGATTCCTCGTTCTAATGATCCATAGGAAGTTGTGAATGCTTCCTTCATTGCTTTGGGAAACATTTGTTGCAGTTTGGTAGGCGCAAACCAACTTATAGTCAAATCTATTACTGCTCTTTGCATAGCGTAGAACGAATAAATTCATACATCAGCTAACATTTTGACTGCGACGTGCATCACCGGTGGTCACGGAAGGGATTTCCATAATGCAGCTGACCGACCATTAGTCATAAACTCAATTTGCATAAATACTTAATTAAAGCTAAATGAGAGCATGATCCAGTTAATGTTTGATATTTTCAAAATTTCTCACAAGAATCAACTTCAAATTTGAGTTGAATATTGAACTTCAGTTTGACCAATTGCAGTCAAGTGTTGAATTCGTTCACTCAGTGGAAAATTTTCTTTAATCCAAAGGTGATGCTCTTAGCATTTGGAAGTTGATAAAAATATTCCAGTGACTGATCATATCTTGAACGTGTGCTTTCACTCAACCGTCGTTTGTAAAAGAAAACTCGTGAAAGTGAAAATCACCTATAAGTGAAAATCCGGAGCATCGATCATATCATCATCGTGAAAGATCTGTTAATTCAGAGCGGAACTTTTCGGAGTTCAACCATGGACATTTGGCAAGATTGATTGCGTTCATTGCATGCTGACCTTGCTTCACCATGTGTGCGTGCGCCGTTTTGACAAAGGTTTTCTATCCATCTCCTGGCCATCGATCTCGACGCAACAACGTCAGCCTAAGCGGCCTGTCGACCTTAGCGACCGCGTGATGCGAGCTGTCACGAGTGGTCAGGGGCAGAATTTTTAAGGACTTTACGATGTCGTAGCTGAAATTTTGAACCATTTACGTTGTCGTAGCTGAATTTTTGAACCATTTACGTTGTTTTAGTTGATTTTTTGAACCATTTACGTTTTCGTAGCTGAATTTTTGAACCATTTACGTTGTCGTAGCTGAATTTTTGAACCATTTACGTTGTCGTAGCTGAATTTTTGAACCATTTACGTTGTTTTAGTTGATTTTTTGAACCATTTACGGTGTCGTAGCTGAATTTTTGAACCATTTACGTTGTCGTAGCTGAATTTTTGAACCATTTACGTTGTTGTAGTTGATTTTTTAAACCATTTAAGTTGTCGTAGCTGAATTTTTAAACCATATACGTTGTGGTAGCTGAATTTTTAAACCATTTACGTTGTCGTAGCTGAATTTTTGAACCATTTACGTTGTTGTAGTTGGTTTTTTGAACAATTTACGTTGTCACAGCTGAAATTTTAAACAATTTACGTTGTTGAAGCTGATTTTTATGCAATTTAAGTTGTCGTAGCTGAATTGTTAAATAGTTTACGGTAAATTTCTAAACAATTTGCTTTGCAGTTGCTGGTAGTTTTTTTGGGTCGACTTTGCTACGCTGTGTCCTACAACACGTATCGTTGCAAGGGCCACTTAACACGCTCACCGCATTTCCGCGGTTGTTTAACGGTTGGTTTGGTAAGCTTGTGTGTAGCAGAATTGGGAACTCGACTTTACTGCTGGAGCACATTTTTATCCTTCCTAAAAATTATGAAAATGTAATTTGCATGATTGCATTTCAATTCGTATGGTAACTGTTATTTTTAAAAACTATCGTGAACCATGAAATGTCATTCATTATTTCGGCACCCGAATGAGCAATTCACTGCATGGTACACATATGGCCCAATACGCGGGGAACCTCTGCAACATCTACCGCTATGACGTCGTTGTAGCGGTAAAGCTGGCAAGTCTCCTCAGTCGACTTGGCTACGCTATGTACAACAGCACGCAGCGTAGCGAAGCCCACTTACAGGAACCCGACGCTGCGACATGTACCTTTATGACTCCGTTAATTGTTTGAAAACTTCCTGGTTGGTGCACGATGTTGGTCGAATTTCCCTTGTATGTTGCGGCATGGGAAGAAGGGAGGAGAAGGATATGATTATAATTATTAATCAATACGAGAATGCAATGGAATCGCGAGGGCTGGGAAGGAAGAATAAGAAGAACCGGAAAGAGAGAAGAAGCAGCTAAGTAGGGCAAGTAATCCTTATTAAACCAAAAGTTAATATAATTGAAATATAACGTGGGTTTTGTCCAAAATCTAAAATATATGGACAAAAGCCATACATTTTGGGATTTCAGTTCGTACTATTAAGATAAAATTAAATCGCGTGCATACTTATAATAAAAAAGTGCGTCTGCGCAGCACGACTGTGAAGCATAAAAAAGCATAAAAGCTTCTCGTGAAGCATAAAGGCTTCACGACTGTGAAGCATTAAAAAAGGACCAGAGCTCCAAACCTTCAAAATTCAATGCCCACGGCAGTGCCACATGAGCGAGCAGCTCCTCTACTGATTGTAAAAAAAAACAAAGAAAAAGGGTAAAAAATGTTCACGAGGATACCCTTCTACTGAAAGGATAATGCACAATTTGAACCATTTAAACATTTTATTTGTACCAAGAGATATAGTGATATACTGTTTCTTGGGTTATTATTTATACGTGATATTTTTTGTTATTTTTTATATATGATATGCGGTTTATATATTATATTACTTATTATATTGCACTATTATTATTATTATTATATAATATAGTTTTAGCCTCCCTTAATTGCACGACAAAGATGTTCTAAGAGAGGAAGGAGGAAGGCACCATTTAGTATGGAGTTGAGGGAACGCGGAATCTATGTACAAGGTGCACAGAAACAGGAAGCTAAGAAAGAAGTTCATGAAACAAGAAAAAGTTGAAGAAGAAAGTAGTAGGTGCTAAAAAACAGGACAGCAGTGAACCGAAAAAAGATGGTCCGTAACAAAACAAAAACCTATTCTATTTCAACAAAAGGAAGCCTACCTAACCTTTAGCTCAGGCCCTCACATAATCCCCCTGGGAGCGCTAATATAGATACAATACCTGTATCCCCCTGAGGGGATTATATTGCACTTCACTCCCCCCCCTTAATATTATAAGCTGAAAGATAATTGTAATTGCTGTGAAAATGGTGAAGTCAATGAAGATTTACTATTTCTTTGGAACACGTGGCAGAGAATAGCTTACAGTGTCAAGCTAGACTTCCGTATTTTAACGCATGATCGAAAGAATTTAAGCAAAATTTCATGTAGCCAAAAACGTGACACATGTTTCATGTTGAAGTCATACCAACATGTACGTATGTGTGAGTGCTGGATGAAGCAAGAAATCTTTTTCCATCATGCGGTGAAAAATAAATGAAGCTAGAGAATAATTACATAGAGTGCATCTCTTTCAAGTCACTATCGATTTCTTAACTCGTGTACGACCAGGCTTGATATACGATATTTGTTCTGAGTATTGAGTGGAGACAAATACAGCCTTTGGAATGTTGGGGACTGTAACTAGGTATAGTTTCATACGAATACTGCGCGCTTTTGTGACATACATAGTGTATTTGATTGACCTACATAGTGCATTGGCATGCACTGTGTATTTGATTGACGTACATAGAGAGAGTGATTGACGTACATAGAGAGAGTGATTGACGTACATAGTGAGAGTGATTGACGTACATAGTGAGAGTGATTGACGTACATAGTGTGCGTTAACATGCACTGTGTATTTGATTGACATACATAGTGAGAGTGATTGACATACATAGTGAGAGTGATTGACATACATAGTGAGAGTGATTGACGTACATAGTGAGAGTGATTGAAACACATAGTGAGAGTGATTGACGTACATAGTGAGAGTGATTGACGTACATAGTGTGCGTTAACATGCACTGTGTATTTGATTGACATACATAGTGAGAGTGATTGACATACATAGTGAGAGTGATTGACATACATAGTGAGAGTGATTGACGTACATAGTGAGAGTGATTGAAACACATAGTGAGAGTGATTGACGTACATAGTGAGAGTGATTGACGTACATAGTGTGCGTTAACATGCACTGTGTATTTGATTGACATACATAGTGAGAGTGATTGACATACATAGTGAGAGTGATTGACATACATAGTGAGAGTGATTGACGTACATAGTGAGAGTGATTGAAACACATAGTGTAGATTATTTGGTGTGGTTATTTGGTGTATCAACCACACTTATATGGTGTGGTTGACACACTTATTTGGTGTGGTTGGCACACTTATTTGGTGTGGTCGACACACTTATCATGTGTGGCTGACACACTTATTTGCTGTGGTTGACGCAGTACTTGTAGTTGACACGCACAATATTATTCTAAGTCCTTGCACTTGTGTTCGATACTTTAAGCATGTGTGGCTGGCACGCACGGTGCGTGTGGTTGGCTCTATAATTATGTGCACACTATAAGTTTGTACGCTATATGTGTGTGTACACCATAGTGTGTGTACACCATAAGTTTGTGTACACAATAAGTGTGTGTTCACTATAAGTATGTTCACACTATAAGTATGTGTACACTATAAGTGTGTGTTAACTATAAGTATGTTCACACTATAAGTATGTGTACACTATACGTGTGTGTTCACTATAAGTATGTTCACACTATAAGTGTGCGTACACTATAAGTGTGTGTACACTATGTGTATACACTAAAAGTATGTGTACACTATAATTGTGTGTACACTATAAGTTTGTGTACACTTTAACACGCACAGTGCAGCGGTTGGAATTCAAGGTGTGTGTAGTTGTGTAGTTCACAGACACACACACACACGCAGAGCGGCTCACACAGCCGGCACAACTATAGTACACAGACGCAAATATAAAGTGCCTCAACGAGGCTTCATGTTATCTCCTGCATGGAACATCACTCCCAGTTTCACAAGAGGACTCTGTCTCTTTTCTATGAATGAGATGACTCATATTTCTATATTGTAATTATACATATAACGTATTGATTTGAACAACGCAGCGCGTGCATCGTAACGCCGCAGTTAGTGACCTCAGCCTGGCGATCGATGCATTGATTCCTGCACATACACTCGTCTGCAGGTGGTATGTGTACACTGTCACTAGTCTGCAGTGGTATGTGTACTCTGTCACTCGTCTGCAGGTGGTATGTGTACTCTGTCACTCGTCTGCAGGTGGTATGTGTACTCTGTCACTCGTCTGCAGGTGGTATGTGTACTCTGTCACTCGTCTGCAGGTGGTATGTGTACTCTGTCACTCGTCTGCAGGTAGTATGTGTACTCTGTCACTCGTCTGCAGGTGGTATGTGTACTCTGTCACTCGTCTGCAGGTGGTATGTGTACTCTGTCACTCGTCTGCAGGTGGTATGTGTACTCTGTCACTCGTCTGCAGGTGGTGTGTGTACTCTGTCACTCGTCTGCAGGTGGTATGTGTACTCTGTCACTCGTCTGCAGGTGGTATGTGTACTCTGTCACTCGTCTGCAGGTGGTATGTGTACTCTGTCACTCGTCTGCAGGTGGTATGTGTACTCTGTCACTCGTCTGCAGGTGGTATGTGTACTCTGTCACTCGTCTGCAGGTGGTATGTGTACTCTGTCACTCGTCTGCAGGTGGTATGTGTACTCTGTCACTCGTCTGCAGGTGGTATGTGTACTCTGTCATTCGTCTGCAGGTGGTATGTGTACACTGTCACTCGTCTGCAGGTGGTATGTGTACACTGTCACTCGTCTGCAGTGGGGTGTGTACACTGACTGTCACTCGTCTGCAGGTGGTATGTGTACTCTGTCACTCGTCTGCAGTGGTATGTGTACTCTGTCACTCGTCTGCAGGTGGTATGTGTACTCTGTCACTCGTCTGCAGGTGGTATGTGTACTATTTCACTCGTCTGCAGGTGTTATGTGTACTCTGTCACTCGTCTGCAGGTGGTATGTGTACACTGTCACTCGTCTGCAGGTGGTATGTGTACACTGTTACTCGTCTGCAGGTGGTATGTGTACTCTGTCACTCGTCTGCAGGTGGTATGTGTACTCTGTCACTCGTCTGCAGTGGTATGTGTACACTGTCACTCGTCTGCAGTGGTATGTGTACTCTGTCACTCGTCTGCAGTGGTATGTGTACACTGACGTCTGCAGTGGTATGTGTACACTGTCACTCGTCTGCAGTGGTATGTGTACACTCTCACTCGTCTGCAGTGGTATGTGTACTCTGTCACTCGTCTGCAGTGGTATGTGAACACTGTCACTCGTCTGCAGGTGGTATGTGTACACTGACGTCTGCAGTGGTATGTGTACACTGTCTGCAGGTGGTATGTGTACACTGACGTCTGCAGGGGGTATGTGTACATTGACGTTTGCAGGTGGCATGTGTAGATACACTGTCACTCGTTTGCAGGTGGTATGTGTACACTGTGTGGAGTGTACACTCTTTTCTTTAAATTAAGTTAAATAATTATTCTTTTCTACAGGCAGCGATGTTTAGAGATAAAATCGGAGTGCGACGTGGAGTGTAGTTTGGCTCTGCTTAAAGCAGGATTTTTATCGAATTTTGTCGCGGGGCTTGGTGCGGGGCTTGTTGCGGGGCTTGGTGCGGGGCTTGGTGCGGGGCTTGGTGCGGGGCTTGGTGCGGGGCTTGGTGCGGGGCTTGGTGCGGGGCTTGGTGCGGGGCTTGGTGCGGGGCTTGGTGCAGGGCTTGGTGCGGAGCTTGGTGCGGGGCTTGGTGCGGGGCTTGGTGCGGGGCTTGGTGCGGGGCTAGGTGCGGGGTTTGGTGCGGGGCTTGGTGCGGGGCTTGGTGCGGGGCTTGGTGCGGGGCTTGGTGCAGGGCTTGTTGCGGGGCTTGGTGCAGGGCTTGGTGCAGGGCTTGTTGCGGGGCTTGGTGCGGGGCTTGGTGCGGGGCTTGGTGCGGGGCTTGGTGCGGGGCTTGGTGCGGGGCTTGGTGCGGGGCTTGGTGCGGGGCTTGGTGCGGGGCTTGGTGCGGGGCTTGGTGCGGGGCTTGGTGCGGGGCTTGGTGCGGGGCTTGGTGCAGGGCTTGTTGCGGGGCTTGGTGCAGGGCTTGGTTCGGGGCTTGTTGCGGGGCTTGGTGCAGGGCTTGGTTCGGGGCTTGGTGCGGGGCTTGTTGCGGGGCTTGGTGCAGGGCTTGGTTCGGGGCTTGTTGCGGGGCTTGGTGCAGGGCTTGGTTCGGGGCTTGGTGCGGGGCTTGTTGCGGGGCTTGGTGCGGGGCTTGGTGCGGGGCTTGGAGCGGGGCTTGTTGCGGGGCTTGGTGCGGGGCTTGGTGCGGGGCTTGTTGCGGGGCTTGGTGCAGGACTTGGTGCGGGGCTTGGTGCGGGGCTTGGTGCAGGGCTTGGTTCGGGGCTTGTTGCGGGGCTTGGTGCAGGGCTTGGTTCGGGGCTTGTTGCGGGGCTTGGTGCAGGGCTTGGTTCGGGGCTTGGTGCGGGGCTTGTTGCGGGGCTTGGTGCGGGGCTTGTTGCGGGGCTTGTTGCGGGGCTTGGTGCAGGGCTTGGTGCGGGGCTTCGAGCGGGGCTTGTTGCGGGGCTTGATGCGGAGCTTGGTGCGGGGCTTGAAGCGGGGCTTGTTGCGGGGCTTGGTGCAGGGCTTGGTGCGGGGCTTGGTGCGGGGCTTGTTGCGGGGCTTGGTGCAGGGCTTGGTGCGGGGCTTGGTGGGGGGCTTGTTGCGGGGCTTGTTGCGGGGCTTTGTGCAGGGCTTGGTGCGCGGCTTGGAGCGGGGCTTGGTGCGGGGCTTGGAGCGGGGCTTGGCGCGGGGCTTGGTGGGGGGCTTGGTGAGGGGCTTGGTGCGGGGCTTGGTGCGGGGCTTGGTGCGGGGCTTGGTGCGGGGCTTGGTGCGGGGCTTGGTGCGGGGCTTGGTGCGGGGCTTGGTGCGGGGCTTGGTGCGGGGCTTGGTGCGGCGCTTGGTGCGGGGCTTGGTGCGGGGCTTGGTGCTGGGCTTGGTGCGGGGCTTGGTGCGGGGCTTGGTGCGGGGCTTGGAGCGGGGTTTGGAGCAGGGTTAAGAGCGGGGCTTGGAGCGGGGTGTGGAGCAGGGTTAAGAGCGGTGTTAAGAGCAGGGTTTGGAGCAGGGTTAAGAGCAGGGCTTGGAGCAGGGCTTGGAGCGGTGGGTATCGAGTAGAGAGAGGTGCTCGCGTGACAGTTTCAATTTTAATTTTAGTTTTGTCTCCGACCTTCATTTCGTCTGCTTTTTTCATTTCAGGATTTTAAACTAAATTATGTTTTACGGAAATGGCGGGAAAAAAATGTGTTGCTTGGATAAGTATTTTGAATATTTTTAAATAGTTTTTAGCTGAATTATATTTTCAAACTTTTACGAAATTTCGGTTTAGAGTTTTGAACAGTTTTGCTATTGTATATTGAGTTGTTATCCAGTGTTTCGTTTAAAATGTGATATTATCATATATAATGATGCTATATATCAAATATATCACTATGATATTTTTTATTACAACGAAAAAGTTTTAGAATTGCTTTAGGACTCGATGCTCACCGAGCATCGAAGGTTTGAAAAACTGCAGCATTTCTGTTGAACCGACAATCTTGCATTCAGAGAAAAAAGTGCAGTTAAACATTGAAAAACTTCAAATTAGAAAGTAATCATTGCAGTCTAAGGAGCTCCTCTGATGCTAAAAGCGCTCCACTGCTCTTTTTATTTTCGTTTATGAATTTTAATTTATTTTTTAAAGTGCCTGAGTGGGCACTGCCTGAGTGGGCACTGCCTGAGTGGGCACTGCCTGAGTGGGCACTGCCTGAGTGGGCACTGCCTGAGTGGGCACTGCCTGAGTGGGCACTGCCTGAGTGGGCACTGCCTGAGTGGGCACTGCCTGAGTGGGCACTGCCTGAGTGGGAACACTCTAATTTATTGAATTGAAAACCTATTCTAAAAATTTAATTAACTGATTACGCGCCTAAATAGAGCGGTTTAATTTTAGATGCCTACACCAGTCAAATAATTTACATCAAAACTGATTATGAAATATTTGTTTTGACGCGTAGATTTCCATGGATGCGCTTGAAATTTATTTTTTTTGTGTTGGCTTGCGTCGACAATCACGTCTGAAAATATGACGAATATTTTTGTCGTGTTTAATTTCCTTATATATAGGAATAAATTCATTGTATATAGGATGCCGTAGATGTCGCTGAACATAACTAATCACGATGAAAAATAGCTACATATTAAGGTGCCCCTTGTGATGAATGTAAGAGATGATATTGTTGTTGTGTTGCTTGTGCTGAATAAATTGTTAATGATTCGTGAGGTAGTAAGGATCTTATACCAGATCGTTTACTCGACTTTATTTTGCCTCTGTACTGCTATTGGACTTCAACTGTTTATATTCCATTTTAATATTTTCACAAGACCTTGTCAGGGAGAATTGTAACTTTGAAAAGTTGCAATGCATCTGAGCACACCATCGTTGAACAGTAAATTGATATTTATTCGTTTGTTAAAGTAAATGTACTTGTTTTTTGTGTGTTAAATGAATTCAATCTACGTGTCTTTGGGTTGCTAGTGAAAGTTGATTTACTTGTGTTTGATGCGTTAATTAAAGACAATTTACTTGTGTTTGATACGTTAATTAAAGTCAATTTACTTGCCTTATATTCGTTAGTTGAAGTCAATTTACTTGTGTTTGGTTCGTAAGTTGAAGTCAATTTACTTGTGTTAGGTTCGTAAGTTGAAGTTAATTTACTTGTGTTTGGTTCGTAAGTTGAAGTTAATTTACTTGTTTTTGGTTCGTAAGTTGAAGTTAATTTACTTGTGTTAGGTTCGTAAGTTGAAGTTAATTTACTTGTCTTTGGGTCGTTAGTTAAAGTTAAAAAACTTGTGTTTGGTTGGTTAGCTGAAGTCAATTTACTTGTGTTTGGTTCGTTAGCTAAAACCATTTTATTTGTGTTTGGGTCGTTAGTTGAAGTAGATTTGATTGTGTTTGGTCTCGAGAACGAATTCTGTTTATGTACTGACTTAATTTAGGCGCCGCTTCTGGTCGATAGTTCCTCCACTACCGTAAAAACAAAAAAGGTTCTGAAACTCTATCTCATAAAGCATGTGTAAGTGCACCAAGGATTCTAATACACATGTGAGCCCTCGAAAAGTCAAGTCGGAGGCCCTAATGTGGCTCTTTTACATCCCAGCAGCTCATTTACCGCCCTTGTTGTGTTTGTTATGCATGAATGAGGTCACGTTCGTTGCTATCATTAAATTTTCCTCAAATGAACCCATCAACGTATGCATAAACAAATAAATAATTTAACATTTCTTCGACTGTCTTCGCTTTGTTATGCAACTGCGTATTTTATGAATTTCTTCAAGCAAATTAACAAATAAACTTTTCTACGCTTTGTTATCCGACTGCATATTTCATGGATTTCCTCAAACAAATAAACAATTCAACTTTTCTACACTTTGTTACAGACCTTCGCATTTTGTTCTCGAGACTTTCGCATTTTTCGCAGGTCCCGGCAACTGTTATTGACTTGCATTGAATAATAGAGTGCGAGGGCTAAAGAGACTGTCGGTGTTTAGTAAAGAGTTGGTGTCTTCAGCGAGCTCTATTCTTAGAGCGTTCAATGCAGCAAGATGGCTGTTTATCCTACAGCGCTTGCTCCAAACTCCAAACATTTCAGTGAACTTTCCAGTGTAACCTTTTCGTCGGTTATCGTGCAAAAGTTTCCTCAAACGCCAAACGTTTTGAGGAATTTTTCTTTCCAGTGTACTTTAGTCGCCGGTTATCCTGCAAAAATTTCTTCATCCAATAAACATTTCGATGAATTTTTCTTCCCAAAGTAACTTATTCGCCGGAGTATCTATGCTTTTAGGCGTTCAAATACTGCCTACACACTGGGCGGCTAAAATCATAGATACTAAAACGAAAAAATAAGGCTGAGCACTACATAATATCTTCTGCTGTAATGAGCTGCATTTTGCTTTACCAGCGTTTGCAATCCGCGTCTTAGTTTTGACAGTCAAATGGACCCTCAATGCCCGTTACTCTTACGCAGTTAAATAATTTAAAAATTTTAATGTTTGAAAAATCTGTTATCGATTCGTGGGCTGCTGGTGGCATTCCATGAATGTATATCTTTTTTCTTCAAGATAACTTCCTCGGGCCAATAAATTAAGCGATTTAAAAGTTTGTTGTATTTTTTTCAGATGCTTTTATATTCTTTTCAAAGCACTTCATGAGTGTCGCTTACTGTCACATGATGACTGTAATATCAATGCAGCATGAGTTTAGCAAGCTGAAAGTTTGTTAATAATTAATTAATACATCTACTGACAGAAGAATTCGTCTCCTATTTCATTCAAAGCAACAAGCAAGCACACAATTTTAAAATTTAGATGACAAATTTGTATTCTTGGGGTACTACCTAGTCTAACTTTTTCCCCGGAGCATGCTGGTTTTTCGTCGCCTCAGTGGTTTAACTACTTGGGCGGCGAAAAACATGCACGCAGGCGGCGAAAAAGTTAGACTGGGTGGGAGGATTTTCCAAAAGCATGTTAACAATGTTAAAATTTTCTTATGCAATTCCTATTAATGTTCAATTTTAAAATTTAGTTGATAATTTCTATTCGTGGGGTGCTGGGAGTGTTTTACAAAAGCTTTTAAGAAATTTTAAAATTTTGCAACCAAATTTTCATTCATGTAAGAAATTTTAAAAATTCTCCGTGAAATTTCTTTTCATGTGATGCTAATGTAATTTTCTGAACGCCAGTATGCAATTTAAAATTCTGCCATTAAATTTCTATTGGTGTTTTCAATTTTAAAATTTACTTCACAAATATCTATTCCTGTGTTTAGAAGATTATCTTCCGAGAGCATGTACGCAATTTCAAATTTTGTAATAAAAGTTCTATTCATGTTATCAAGTTAAAAATGTTACCACCAAACTGCATTGGTGTTATCAATTTTAAAATTTACCTCACAAATTTCTTTTCATGTGATGCTAACATTACCTTCCAAAAGCAATTAAATATCGAATCAAATTGCAATCCAATTTCTATTCATGTTACCAATTTCAAAATTTAGTTCAAAAAATTCTATTCATGTGATGCTAACATTACCTTCCAAAAGCAGGTACGCAATTTTAAATTTCCTAATCTTATGGCAGTCAAATTTTTATTCATGTAACCAACTTTAAAATTCAGTTCACAAATTTCAATTCATGTTATTCCATGACAATTTTCCGAAAGCAGTTTTAAAATTTTCTATTTCAATTTCTAGGCGTGTGGTGCTAATATTATTTTCCAAGACACTAAAGCGACCACGCCCCCAGCAGGAGCACAAGGGGCGCCGCCCCTGGTGACGTGTGCCGATGGGTCCGCCCTCGTTCGTCACCTGCTTCGTCTGCCAGAGAGACTTCGGCTCCCAGTCCATACACATCCACGTGCCTTCGTGCCTCGACAAGTGGCGTAAAGACAATGATAAGAAGCGCAAGTGAGTCAACTCCGTGACACTCAATAACCAAATGAATAACCGTGGCTTTGTTTCTTGTGACACTCAATAACCAAATGAATAACCGTGGCTATGCCTGTTAAGCAAATGTGGAATCGTGGTTGTTTCTGTTAAGTAAATAAATAATAGGGGTCGTGTCAGATAAGCAATTAAATAACCATGGTTGTTTCTGTTGAGCAAGTGGATAATCTTGCTTGTTTCTGTTAAGCCAGTGCACAAACATGGTTGTTCCTGTTGAGAAAATAAATAACCATGGTTGTTATTATTAAGCAAGTGCATAATCTTGGTTGTTTGTGTTAAGCAGATGAGTAATCATGGTTGCTTATCTTAACAAACGAATAATCTTGGTTGTTCCTGTTTAGCAAATAGATAATCATCGTTGTTTATATTGAGCTTGCAAATAATCAAGCTTATCCTTGTTTAACATCTGTGTTAAGCAAACAAACAATCATAGTTAATCCTGTTAGCCAGACGTGTTAAGTTTATAAATAATCATTGTTGTCCCTGTTCAGCGAACGAATAAATAAGGTCGTGTACCTGAGTGGAGTGTTGTGTGATGTGTTTAATAATTCAGCATTCGGAGTACCAGCTGTAAAGTTCACGTGACAGAGGCCTAATGTCAGACTGCGGTTAAAGTTTGGTATCGTTCGCAGTGTAGGTCTTACGCCATCGCTAACGCTGGAATTCTCGGTCGAACTGATGCGACGTGAAATTTGTAAGGATAATATTGGGAAAAATTCGCGCAATATTGGCTTCGAAGTATTAAGGCAAACCGATGAAATTAATTGTGTGGAAGAAAGGCAACTTTTTTGCAGTTTCGTGCTATTTTCTTTGCTGAATTGAATTGAGCGTTGTTTAATGCTTGAATTGTCTCAGGATTTAATTGAAATGCTGGTTCGTCTGTCCGTAGATATACGTTAACCATCAGCAACTATAACTTCCTGCAATTTGTAATTGAATTGAAAAGTTGTATCCTGATGTTTTGTGCCCATGAATCAAACTTTGAGTAGCGAGAAACAATGGCACCCACTTATTTATCGGTGATTTTGCGTAGCTATTTTTAATGTGTAGTCTCATCGAGCTGAAAAGGCTTTCTTTGTCTCCTAGCGACTTTGATAATTCAGTTCCGCTTAAGGTCACAACAGCCAGACTTGCTTTAAAGCAGAAACAGAATAAGTAAACGTGCATACAAATGCGTTCCCTTGAATCTTCAATGAATATAAATATGTAAATATTATACCTTAACCCTGCGAGAAAATTTTTTCAACCCCATCACACTTTAAAAAAATCTTGATTTTACTACCACTTAACTACCAAAAAGGAATACTTTAAAAATAGCTTAAAATTACTACTTAACAGAAAAAGCCACACACAATGCCGTTTTTTAGTTTAAACTTGAACCGCTTGACGAGACGACGTAGGCTGAATGGAGCAAATAAAGGCTCATCGAGCGACACGAATGGTGAGAGTCCGGACAGTACAGAAGACAGAGACGAAGAACACAGAAACAAAACTGAAGACGAGCAAGAAGACATTCACGAAGCAGACCACGATGGGGCGGAAGCTGAGACTGGCGAGGACGGTACTCAGAGGTAATGTTACGAATGATATCTTTTACTAGTGTACACGACCCATCAAAAAATAACGGTATTCGATATTTCTTCAGACGAATACTCCAGATGTGGATGACTAACACATATATTCATCCTAATTGTACCCGCGATTAAAATATTCTTACACTTGCGCTCTAATGAAACTCGTATCACAGATACGGTCATTAAGCATCCTCTAAGAGTGTAAGAAACGGACCAACCAATTTAATATGTTCAATGAGATTCCCATTGTGATACCGTAGGAGATGTTACGGAAAAAAAATGTAGAAATTTACCTATTTATTACTTCCCACGTTCGAATTACGCTTGTGTCAATTAGATTTGTGCGAATGACTTTCGGTGAGAATTCTGCTCGTGCTAATTACGCTCGAACAAATTATTTGCGCATTATTTACGCTGGTCCAGTTTACGCTCGTATGAATTATGCTAGAGCGACTTGCGTAATTTCAAAAAGCGCATGTTCAAATTTCGCTTGAATGAGGAAGGTCGTGATGGCGGGAAACTGCGCATGCGTGAACAATAGATTCAATGCCTTTTAATCAGTGACTCACCATAAAAGTTTATTTTGAACGTAAAAGTTACATGTAATTGTACTACATAACCTCTAACTTCTATTCAAAACATTCACAGTAAAATGTTGAAAACCTGCGTTACGATGTTCATAGATTATCCTTTTAAAAACTGATAATCCTACTCTTAGACTGTTTTTGGCTTGCCGCTGGTAGTTACCATTACTCACAGTTGAGTTGAGGTGGAGAGCATCATATGTTAGTTTTAGAATAAACTGCCACTTAATTTTTGTAACAGGAACTAACGAGCGGGAGCGAAAAAATAGCTGTTTTTTTAATCGATATTTTTCTTCTGGTCGTATTGTGAGAGTGGGCATATGAATTTAGGATTTAGGGTTTTAAGCATTTTTGCACGTCCTCCTGAGGGTTGATTATTACGTTATTACACCAGGCATATCCCTAATACTCATATTTCTGCTATGCGTTATTCTCAATAGTTATTCTAGCCTGTGTGTATGAAGTCTTCGGAATTCAGAAACACTTATTTTCTTCACAAATGCATTATTTTCCCTAGAAATTCATAAATTGGTTCTCCACAACTAATCTCACTCATCACACCTGCACGTACAAACCTTCGAAAACTTCACTTAATTAACAAGCGCATATAATTTTCAAACATCGCCTTCAAACAAAAAGATCCGGGGATTTTTAAATCGCCATAAAGACTCCAGATATTTTTGAACAGCCCGCGCGAGCTGTTCCGTGTACTCGCCGCTCGGCCGCCGTATTGATCACTGGAATAATTCGCTCATGGATTTCTGCTTCCAAGACTTGAGCTGTCGTTGAAGTCGTCGGTTGCTAGGCGCACTCTGCGAGCTAGCCATGAACTCTCACTGCCTCTGCTATCACCAGGATTTAACTTCATCCCAAGACCGCGACCCGAGCTCTGAATCTGGAGGGGCAAAAAAAGAATAGTTAAGTTGAGGAACGAGTTCTGAAATTTGAGGAGTGCGTTCTTATATTAGAGGAACGCGTTCTTAAATTTGAGGAATATATTATTAAATTTGAGGAGTGCGTTCTCGAATTTAAGGAACACTTTCTGAAATTAGAGGAATGCATTTTTGAATTTGAGGAACGCATCCTTAAATTTGAGGAACGCGTTCTCAAATTGGAAAAACACTTTCTTATATGAGAGGAACGCGTTGTTAAATTAGAGGAACTCGTTTTTAAATTAGAGGAATGCATAAAATATACTCTAGAGCAGGTTTTCTCAACCGGGGGTATATGTACCCCTTGGGGTACATTTAACAAACTTCATATGTTAAATCAACAATATTTATTTACATAAAACCGTATAAGTATGGATAATTATTCATCATTAAGTGTATTTTTATAGTTTCTGAAACCTTTAACTGTGCTGAGTGTACACGAAGATACACAATGAAGCTAAGGGATACACGACAATAGAAAGGTTGAGAAGCCCAGGTCTAGAGGAACGTTTCATGCAGAGACGTGTATGGAGCTTCTATACTCTTATTCCAGAACGAGATGTTCTTCATCTGAAGTCCGAGACACATTAATTTCTCTTCTCAAACTAATGAGCTCGTAAGCTTATAGTTGCTTCTGCATTTTTACTACATTGTATAACCTATCACTGTTGTAATAGTGCTATGGTTAACTAAAGTTCAAACACCGGCAATTTTTGTACCCTTTTTCACTGCTTATTTTTTTTGACATCAGCAACGACTTGATCTGGAAGATCATTACTGATTGTTGAACGCATTCATTTTTTATTAAATGCTCAATCCTTGTGCTCTGAAGAATTTACTTGATTGTGGTCACGTTTGGCTTCAAAGTTGGTATGAAAAAGAAACAAATTGTTTGAAGTTTATTACGAACCTGTCTAACAGAAATTTAAAATTGTACAAAAATAGAATTCAAATTAAGCCAGGGGCTTAAGTTAAACTATTTAATTTAAATCAAAGCATGATTCAAAACTAAGTATAACTTGACATATAAAGTGCAAATTGCTGACTGTAAAATTTGATAGTCATGAAACAGTTGATTAGTTCAATAATGGTAGTTAAATTTTTCTTGTGTACGTATAGTGTTATTTAAAATTCAAAGGCTGGCATGGCAGCCGAATTCGTACTAAATTTAATACAAATACAGTAGGCTCTTTAACGTGCATAGTATGAATTAATCAAACAGTGCCTAAGGTTACCCAACAGTGGAATTACAACATTAATAATTAAAAAATTCATTATGTTTGCTAATTTTTTTTGTTATAATCCATTTCGTATAGGATGATTTTGCCTTGATTTTTCCAGAGCTGACTAGATGAATGACTCAGCAGCTCAGATCGACCGGCAAGTAGACCTTCATTTGATATTCCCGTATTGATGCCAACAGTGAGGGCACCGAACACTGTTGACTCATGCCTACCCAATTCTGTGTCTTGCCTCGTGTTGAAATGACCAAGTCGTTTCTTATTTTCTTTACGAGTCCACTTCCTTTTATTTGAAATAAGAAAGAAGGTGAAATCAAAGAAAGGCAGTAAAATAAAAAAAATTAATTTCTTGAGAGTTGAGGCCGAGTGCACACGGCCCGTATCACAGATACGGTCATCTCACTCTTTCGGCTGGGTTCGGACAGACAGACGGACAGACGGACGCGGCTCTTATTATAGTATAGATTTCTATGAAGTAAATGTCCTCAGTTTATTCTATGTCACAGTGGTCTCTGTGAAGCGGAGCTGAGAATGAGCTTTATCAGATGACTGGTTTTATGTGTTTGTGCACAGATTCCTTGCTGTTCCGATAAAAGGTTTTTTTTTGTTGTCCGCATGTTTTGTTTCGTTGCTCATGATAGAAATCTTTTTAACACGCTCACCATGATGGGTTAAACTGAAGTTCATTTTCCAACTCAAATTTGAAGTCATTCGTAGTGAGCAATTTTGACAATAGCAAACGTTAACTGGATCGTGCCTTCATTTAAATTTGAGTAAGAACTTATGAGAATTGAGAATGTGACTACTGGTCAGTCAGCATCATTATGAAAATTACCTCCGTGTATACCGTCGGCTCACGTCGCAGTCAGTGTTAAAAATCGCAGCCTTGATCTGATCCGGCAGTTGTGGTCAGGCCTCAAAAAGCGCCCTTCTCTTTAGGTACTTATATGGGGCCAAATCTGAAATATATAAATAATACCTGAATTTTTAAGTGTCTAGTGAAGACATGGGACATAAATGGTATTTTCCTAAATTTAAATACAAGTTAAAAAGCGATCTGGGGGATAATGTCTATACAGATCACAGCGTGAGGTGTTTTTTCAATTCAGCTAGAAGGGTACTTTAAAAAATCGTCAAGTTTGTTTAATTATCAATTTTCCTTATAATATTTTCCTCTATCTAGAATCTTCCTTTATTATTATTATTTCAAGTTTTAAATGCTATCTACAAAGCTGTTAATGGCTTCTAAAAGATAAGAGATGGCGCTCATTTTCGTTCTATTTGTACAAATACATAATTTTCTCTCAAATTATTATTCTATATACGAAGAAAAAAGTAAAAACAGAGTGAAATAACTTTCGTAGAATAAGGCAGACAGGGTCAGAAGCCTCAGTCAAAATTCGTTTAATTACATATTTTCTCGGAAATAAGAGCAGAGCGTTCATATTTTTATTGAAGGATAGATCCTCTACAACTGGCTACGTTTAAGCGCATTTTGATGCATAATTTTTGGGCATTTACACTTACCGAATGTGAAATTCCCCAGGAATTGTCTCGCACTTTTCAGGGAAAGGTCACTTTAAATTCTGGTTTTTGGGTATTTCGATACATAGTATGAGTGTATTCTTTATTGGAGTTTGTGCATTGATGTTAGAGGCAACAAAGGTTTCGTTCAAATGGAGCAAGTCATCGAGCAAATCACGACGAGTTTTCAAGTGCAGCTTTTTGGTCGGTATTTTTCCATGAATTTTCAAAGACACGCATACGAGTATATGCTTTCTCTGTCGGAGTTGGTGTATCAGTGTTTGAAAATGCCACAAATGGTTCGCTGAAAACGATCAATTCATACGAGTTTTCATAAGTGGCTTATGGTCTGTATTTTTCTCAGGATTTTTTAGACACGCATCATGTGTTTGTATTCTCTATCAGAATTGGTGTATCGATGTGCGAGAAAAAGCTATGCTAAAATCGATCAACCTGAAAAGAGTTTTCATGCTTTGCTACGTGGCTTCTGGTCTATTATATCTGGAGTCTCATTTAGGAAATCATTCAGGTTTCCCAGGATTTTCCAAAGGCATGACGCGATTTGGTCCTCAGGTCAGAGCGGAGCCCCACACCGACCCCGCCAGAGCACTACCCGGTGTCGGTGCAGCTCCGACCTGCCCAGAAACATCAGCGTCTGCTCTCCGCAGGGCGCAGGCCGAGGCCGGTGACTGCCAAGCTCGAGAAACCAAAAGTGAGTCCAAGTATTTAAGAGTGTCGGCATGTTGGTATTACGAGTGCACACGGCCCGGTAAAAAAATGACAGGATTAGATATAGGACCAACTGAGCTTCAACATGGCTTTCCCATGATTTCCCATGCTATTCTATGGCTTTCCAATACTTTCCCAAGTCTCAACCGCTGATATTCTGTACAACCTAATCTAACCCACCAATACACGTGATATTCATTGCGACTCCCAATCTGCTGGGTTAAGGTACGGAATATTGCGGAGTTGATGAAGCTTGTATCACAGATACGCTCATCTCACACTGCAGGCTGGTGGGTGTGACACACGGACGGACGGACGCGGCTCCTTTTATAATATAGATTTCGGTGTTTCCAAATGCGATGGGCGTCATGAGACGCTAAAAATATCAGTAGTGGTAGCTGAGTTGGCGTGGTGTGATATCTGAAGTGAATGTTCCGCGTAATGGTGTTTATTTCTGTCCCTTGATGACGCTGCACTCAATGATAAAATTGCATAGTTGTTTCAGAACGTTAGTATTTTAAAAAACATCTCGAAATTATGAAACGGTGATATATTGCGATGATAAACCATGGTGACTGCTTTCCCCACATTTGCTGGACGAATTCATAGTGGAATAATTTCGTTAAATATAATTCTACGTTTTCGTAATGTGAATGAAACCTAGTTAATTGAACTAATATCAGTCATAAAAGAAAAAAATAATGCTTCGTGAATGCAATGGTCTAATAAGGGAGTCCGTATTACTGCAAAACTATAACTCTTTCCCAAGTCGGGAATGTTTTCTGGTTAATAATTCAGATGTCCTACTGTAAAATGAAATCCAATTTTGACGGCGGGCGGAGTTCTTAAATCTGGTCCTACTTTTGAAACATGCTGGTATCATATTTACATGGTATTATGCTTGATTATTTGAGTAAAATTCAATTTCAGAGTTAAAATTTGCGTCACTGAAACCCAAATTGACATGTGAGCTCAAATGGTTCTATATGGTGTTTTGCATGATGTTAAACATGATGAGAGACTCTACTTGATGCGAACATACTAGTGTCATGACTAGATTAGTAAGCATTTCCCATGATTAACATGGCACAAACTAGTCTAGAAAGCATGAAAAGCCCATGTCACTCGAGACATTTGTATGCTCGCCATAATGCAAGATTGGGTTTTCAAAAACATTTCACGCCAAATGACCTTAGTTGCTATGTATGCCATTATGCGCAAAAGAAAGGAATGTCGTGAACGAAGATGGCTCAACCCACAATTTATACATGAGTTTCGAGGCGCAATCAGATAAAAAAGGCAACAATTGTGGTTCTGACGATAGCCGGACTATCATTGTGGCTGTAGAAACACGGAGAGGCAATTGTTTGGCGCTAGCTCCCGAGTCTAATTTGTTTGAAGGAACTTTTATGATTTCAGACGTCTAATGCAGAAACTATATTTATGCAAGGGCGGTTGTTCCCCCCCAGCGTTGTTTCTGCAATGGGCGGCTTAAATCATAGATACCTTGGCGAAAAGGTTAGAATGGGTCTTTTAATGGAGGAAACGCGTTCCAACTCTCATAGAGGTCCTGTCTCGTTTCCTTCTATGTAATTGCAATCTGCAATATATTTGCGTGGTTATTTTATATTGAAATGTCTTTTTGACCATTTATCGTTGTTGATTAAGACGATGAAAATTCAGGTTTCCCGTTAGTGCAGAGGTCGATGATAAAGTTACAAAATTTTTGGATTATATTGTTCTACAACAATGAACGAATTACTACGAAATTCAGATAATCGAGGACGGAGAATACAAAAATTAAATGAAGCAAAAATTTAATGGGAGTGAGAGTGTTTGCATTTGGATAATGGAAATGGTTTCAAATGAAGAACGTTTAGATTAAATTCAGACGCCATATTTGCTTTCGGAAAGTACGTGTACATCTTCAACATTTGCTCATCTTAGCTTTCAAGTCCATTGAACTCCGGCGAATTGCAATTTAATAATCGTGGCATAGACTCACAGAAATTGTAAAGCCTTCCCAGGTTCATTCACCTCGAGCAGTGATGTACAGAATAGGTTAACTGAAGTTAACGGCCAATTGTTGCAAAAAGCAGCTACAAGACACGAACCTAGGGACCTCGGAGGTCAATATGCCGCAAAACGAAACCTTTATTGATGTCCTGCCAGTCATTTTCCAGGATCCCTAGGATTCTCGGTGCATAATCTAACGCAAACCAAAACCTGAATTGATATCCTGCAAGTGATTTTCCAGGATCCATAAGATCCTCTGTGCATAATCTGCCGCAAAACGAAATCTGTATTGAAATCCTGCGAGTGTATTTCCAGGATCCCTAAAACCCTCTGTGCCCAATCTACCGTGAATCATAACCTTTATTTATGAACTGCGAATGTATTTCTAGGATCTCTAGGATCCTCGGTGCCTAATCTACCGCGAACCAAAACCTTTACTGATAACCTGCCAGTGAATTTAATCCCTATCCAGATATCCACTCTTTAATTACTTTATTTATAAAATGAATTCTTGTTTAATTGCGAGTAACAGTCCTCCCCTTGGAGGCAAATCTGTCTGAAAATGAAATACTTTTTGATATTCTACTTTTAATTTAATTTTTTTCCAGATCTCCATAATCTCTTCATTGATAAAATTAATTCTTGTTTCAAATCGTTCCATGGCTCCAGAGCAAACTAGATGGAAATGACGTGCAGCTGATATGCTTACCAAGTTTTCATATTCTGTTCGTGAATTCAATTTCTATTCCAACGTTCACATTTTTATTGCCTTGTTGATAAAATCAATTCTAATTTCAATCAACACTATAGCTCCAGAGTGAACTAGATGGAAATAATGTGTTTTATGTAGTTTGTGTTTTCAATAAACAATGTTGAAACTAATCTGTTCGTTATTCGGGGCCCCACTATTTATAGCTGGGTCCTTACCTCTTTATACGAAGTTTAATAGAGCAATTTGGCCGTAATTAATTATCCAATGACAATTATGAGCCCAATATAAAAATCATGCGCATGAAATTCTCCACCAAACTTTCTATCTTTGCACGAACAGCTTCATAAAAGCGTGATGAATCGAAGTGCAATGAGTCAAAATGTGATGAGTAGAAGTGTGATGAGTCGAAGTGTAATAAGTGGAAATGTGATGAGTGGAAATGTGATGAGTGAAAATGTGATGAGTGGATATATGACAAGTAGAAGGTGTACAGGTGTTGGAGGGTGGCAATAACGACAATACAGAGAGCGCAATATAAAAGTTTTTTTGAGGGAGGCAGGTTGCAACTGGCCTACTCATGTGGGATTAACCGTTAAGCTATTAAGCTATTTTCATATTAATGATGAACATTGAAAGTGCCTCCTAGGCAAACACGGGACAAAAGAGTGAAAAATAGAAATGTGACAAGTAGAAGAGTGACAAGTAGAAATGTGACTACTAAAAGTTTGACAAGTGCATGTGAGGAAAGTAAAAGTGTGATAAGTAGAAATGTGACGAAAAGGAGTGCGAAAAGTAGAAGTTATGCAAATAAAAGTGTGACAAGTAGAAATATGACAATGAAAAATATGTCAAGCAGAAGTGTGACAACCAAAAATCAGACAAGTACGAGTGGCGACAGGTAGAAACATGCCAAATAGACGTAGGTCAAAGAGAAATGCGCCAATTAGAAATGTTTCAAGTAAAAGTGTGACAGGTAAAAATAGGATAAGTAAAAATATATCAAGCAGAAGAGTGGCAAGAAGCATAGCGACAAGTAGAAATGTAACAAGTAGATGGGTAACAAGTAGAAATATGACAAGTAGATGGGTGCCAAGTAGAAATGTGACAAGTAGAAGGGTGACAAGTAGAAATGTGACAAGTAGATGGGTGAAAAATAAAAATGTGACAAGCAGAAGGATGACAAGTAGAAATACGACCAGTAGAAGAGTATGAGCGGCTTACAAAAGGTGTACCAGCTGCAGGTGAAGCGAGCGCTTGTGGCTGCAATCGATGGTGAACTGCTGTGCTGCAGTGTTGTGGTGGTGCGTGCTGTGGTGGTGCGTGCTGTGGTGGTGCGTGCTGTAGTGGTGCGTGCTGTGGTGGTGCGTGCTGTGGTGGGGCGTGCTGTGGTGGGGCGTGCTGTGGTGGTGCGTGCTGGGGTGGTGCGTGTTGTGGTGGTGCGTGCTGTGGTGGTGCGTGCTGTAGTGGTGCGTGCTGTGGTGGTGCGTGCTGTGGTGGTGTGTGGTGTGGTGGTGCGTGCTGTGGTGGTGCGTGCTGTGGTGGTGCGTGTGCTGTGGTGGTGCGTGGTGTGGTGGTGCGTGCTGTGGTGGTGCGTGCTATGGTGGTGCGTGCGGTGGTGGGGCGTGCTGTGGTGGTGCGTGCTGTGGTGGTGCGTGCTGTGGTGGTGCGTGCTGTGGTGGTGCGTGCTGTGGTGGGGCGTGCTGTGGTGGTGCGGGCTGTGGTGGTGCGTGCTGTGGTGGTGCGTGCTGTGGTGGTGCGTGCTGGGGTGGTGTGCTGTGGTGCGTGCTGTGGTGGTGCGTGTTGTGGTGGGGCGTGCTTTAGTGGTGCGTGCTATGGTGGTGCGTTCTGTGGTGGTGCTGTGGTGGTGCGTGCTGTGGTGGTGCGTGCTGTGGTGGTGCGTGCTGTGGTGGTGTGCTGTGATGGTGCGTTCTGTGATGGTGCGTGCTGTGGTGGTGCGTGCTGTGGTGGTGTGCTGTGGTCGGGCGTGCTGTGGTGGTGCGTGCTGTGGTGGTGCGTGCGGTGATGGGGCGTGCTGTGGTGGGGCGTGTTGTGGTGGTGCGTGCCGTGTTGGTGCGTGCGGGGGTGGTGCGTGCTGTGGTGGTGCTGTGGTGGTGCGTGCTGTGGTGGTGTTGTGGTTGTGCTGTGGTGGTGCGTGCTGCGGTGGTGCGTGCCGTGGTGGTGCGTGCTGTGGTGGTGCATGCTGTGGTGGTGTGCTGTGGTGGTGCGTGCTGTGGTGGTGCGTGCTGTGGTGGTGCGTGCTGTGGTGGTGTGCTGTGGTCGGGCGTGCTGTGGTGGTGCGTGCTCTGGTGGTGCGTGCTGTGGTGGTGTGCTGTGGTGGTGTGCTGTGGTGGTGCGTGCTGTGGTGGTGCGTGCTGTGGTGGTGCGTGCTGTGGTGGTGTGCTGTGGTGGCGTGCTGTGGTGGTGTGCTGTGGTGGTGCTTGCTGTGGTGGTGCGTGCTGTGTGGTGCGGGCTTTGGTGGTGCGTGCTGTGGTTGTGAGTACTGGGGTGGTGTGCTGTGGGGGTGCGTGCTGTGGTGGTGCTGTGGTGGTGCTGTGGTGTTGCTGTGGTGTTGCTGTGGTGGTGCTGTGGTTGTGCTGTGGTGGTGCTGTGGTGGTGCTGTGGTGGTGCTGTGGTGGTGCGTTGCGTGCTGTGGTGGTGCGTGCTGTGGTGGGGCGTACTGTGGTGGTGCGTGCTGTGGTGGTGCGTGCTGTGGTGGTGTGCTGTGGTCGGGCGTGCTGTGGTGGTGCGTGCTGGTGTGGTGCGTGCTGTGGTGGTGCGTGCTGTGGTGATGTGTGCTGTGGTGGTGCGTGCTGTGGTGGTGTGTGCTGTGGTGGTGCGTGCTGTTGTGGTGCGTGCTGTGGTGGTGCGTGCTGGGGTGGTGCGTGCTGTGGTGGTGCGTGCTGTGGGGGTGTGTGCTGTGGTGGTGCGTGTTGTGGTGGTGTGTGCTGTGGTGGTGCGCGCTGGGGTGGTGCGTGCTGTGGTGGTGCGTGCTGTGATGGTGCGTGCTGTGGTGGTACGTGCTGGGATGGTGCGTGCTGTGGTGGTGCGTGCTGGGATGGTGCGTGCTGTGGTGGTGCGTGCTGTGGTGGTGCGTGCTGTGGTGGTGCGTGCTGTATAGGAGGTGATGAGGTTGTTGCCAATTTCGTGTTCCTCCTCTAAATTAGATTAGAATTTATGATTAGAAAAATATTTTTTATTTTTATTTTGACGTTATGTTTCATTTCAGGTTGATGCAGCATTTAGGAAAGAAATTTCTGTGATTTCCGGGAAAAGTTTCAGCACGGTTGATAGTCCGCTAAGTAATTTTCTTATCATTCAGTTCAATTTTCAACTGAATGGATTGTATGGTTTTCAGTGGTTTGTAATAATTGAAATTTAAACAGGGTCCGTTCCCAGAACTCCTCTTCAAATTCAAATTCAAATGAGTTAAAAGTCCACTTTATTTACGAAAGATTGGAAAACTGTAAACTTCAGAGTGTCTCCCCCCAACCCCCCCATAAATGTACTCATTTTTTGACTCACGATTACTCATGTATTGTTATCATTGTTTCAGGAACAAATAAATATTCTCTTACGATATTTCATTTTCTTGAACTTAATTTTATTTTCTTTGACTGAACTCATCAAACTTGTACTCATTTCAAGAAACACCTACATCTAGATAAAATGGATGTGGACTGGTCGGTCAATGAGTGCGAACGTTTTTAGGAGGCAACCTGTTTACAAACAAACTATCAGTCCTCAACACGCAGCTATAAATTACGTCAGTAACTGTTCTCAAAGACAGTGTTTGCAAAGCAATCTAGGAATCAAGATACACCAGCAATCCTGCTATTACAATAACAGCTATTTTATACAGAGTTTTCAAGGACAAGGAGGCAACCTAGGAATGAGACACAAAAAATTCTGACTGTCAAAATAATAACATTTGATGCTAAGTTTTCAAGGACAATGAGGCAATCTAGGAATCAAGATACACCAGCAATCCTGGCTGTTAAAATAAAAGGTTAAAGGTTAACATCGGCATCTTTGGGATGCTTTATTTCCAATCAAGCCTGATACATATGATCTTAGCATTGGTTTTTCAAATGTCTTATAACTAAGCCTATATATAGGACACCATGACGGTTCCCCCGTAAAGCCGGTACCCATTTCCGACACCTGGGTTGAGTGGGGTATTGTGCTTGAGCTTTCCCTTATACCCAACGGGGAAAATCTCCGCGCCAGCGCTGGGAACGAACCCGCGACTTCCAGCATACAAGTCCGATCCCTTAACCGCTGTGCCACGAAGACAGCTATTTTATGTAGAGTCTTCAAGGACAATGAGGCAACCTAGGAATCAAGACACACCAGCAATCTTGGGAATTAAAATAACCGCTATTTTTTACAGAGTTTCAAGGAGCGTGAGTTAATTTCTCTGTGGCGTGGAGTGCATATCAGCAGCGCCCTGTAATGCCCTCACGCACGCCGTAGCGGTGTCGTTGCTGATAACGAAACGCTGTTGCTCAGGAAGTGCATCCGCCAAGAAGTCCCTGTACAACTTGTAACTTAATCTCACAATTTACACGAGCTGTGTAAATTAACCACGCAATTTACACGAACGGCGTAATTCTGTAACTTAATCACCCAAATTACATGAACTGTGTAACTTTGTAACCTAATCATAGAATTTACAAGAACTGAGTGACTCTGTAACTTAATTATACAATTCGCATGAACTGTGTAACTCTTTTCGCAAAACTCTCTTTTACACTAAGGTCAATGTATATATCTGTGTAACTCTTGTAACAAACTTTTCTTTTATTCAATGGTCATTATACATCTATTTTCTTGGTTTGCTTCTAGATTGTTTCTTACTTTCACTTTCACGTGTTATTTGCTTTAACTGTTGATATTTTCGAATATTGGACGTCAAAAACGCATTGAACCTTTAGGTGTTTTCTTTTTTGAATGATAATCTGAATCCATCGGTGCGCATGTTTGCACATTCATTTGGACGTGAGTTGCAGTGGGCTGCTAGGACTTATGATTAGTTCGTACATTTTCTCCAAAGCTTTATTTTTACTTGAAGATTTTATTACACTTTAATTCTCTTCTTAGAACCGGAAAATTTGGCATGACCTTGAAATATCGTAATAGTTTCACTTTTCTCCACAATTGTGTGATAGGTTTTGCGACAGTTGAACGATAAAATTACATTTGTGCAGAAATAGCACTAGAGACGAACATCTTGAATATTCGCACATGCTGTATATCCATTCTGTCTTCCCTCTAATTTTCTTCGTTAAGCATTTCCAACACATTGCAACTCCTTGACACGTATTTTTCTTAATTTTTTATCAATAATTTATACTGCTCAGAGAGTCGACTGGTAGCTGTCACGCGACTACTTTACTCGAAATGTAAGAATTTCACAGCTCCGATACCATTTGCGACATTTTTTTGATTGCGCGAAATATTATTGATGTCACTTTAGCCGACTGTTAATGTTTCGTGCTACATTTAATACGAATATAATTACGCAAGAAGTTGCGTGTCCACGATATAATTTGTTCGATGATTTCACTGCTTCGAAATCCTTTGGGAACATTTTTTAGTGCGCGAAATATTATGGCTGTAGCTTTGGCCGGTCGATATCATTTCGTGCTACATTTCATTTGAATATAATTACGCAAAAAAAAGTTGCGTGTCTATGATACCGCTTCTTCTCTTAGGTGCTGGACGCATCACTACGAGATGAGGTGGACATGAGCAAACTGACTCGTGAGATGGTGAAAAAAATGCCACAGGCCCTAACATCTAACGAAGGAGGCCCAGGCAAAGGAGGCCCTGACCCGGACAAAAAAGGCCCTGGGTCGGACAAAAAGAGCCCTTGGTTGGACAAAAAGGGCCCTGGAACGAACCAAGGGCCCACGTCCAGCGATTACAGCAGCGAAGACTACACTTCCTCGTCACCGTCACCGCTGGACGGAGGTCAAACCAAAGCAGACGACGACGATGACCAGAGCGCGCTGTCATCAGGAAGCGGTGGCGAATCTGAGTCTGACGCTCGTCAGAAAAACGTGAGGCTTTTGTACGACTTGCTTGTGTCGGAATGCGAGGCAAACGGGAGTGATGTGGAGTCCTATATAGTCGGGGAATAATAACGATGGGAATGAAGACGTTGGGAATGTGGACGTTATGGAATAAAGACGTCAGGAATAACAACGCTGGAAAAATGAAGACGTTGAGAAGTAGAGATGTTGCGGAATAAAAGTGTTGAGGAGTAAAGATGTTGGGGAATATAAACGTTGGGACATTATAACGTTGAGGAATCATGACATTGGGAATAATATTAATGTGTAATAACGTTGGGAAATAATGTTGTTGGGGAATTAAAACATTCGTAAATAATTTGGTATGTTCGAGTTCAAGGTTTTTAGGGTAGCCACGTTTAATTAATTTCTTCGTAGAAAAAATTCCTGAAATGACTTCAGTGAAGGAATCATTTCATATGTATTTTATTACATCTAAACTTCATTAAAATTTTCAAAATTAACTGTGCCAAACTGTTAACTGTGTGCTATTTAATTTACTGCGTTTCTACTTTCCATTTTTTTAAATTTTCCGAATTTGGTTGTGATGACGAAGAGGCAAAATCACAAGGAGCTCATTTCGTTTTGTTGAAATATTCTTCATTTATTTTTTTGAGTAGCAGAGACATTTTTAAAATTTTGTGTTAAAATAAAAAAAAATTCTGAAAGAGTTTCCTAAATATTAAAACAGTTTTCTGAGCTCTTTTTCGGCATTTAGGATATTACTTTTCCTTATTTTTTTCAGCAAAGTGTTCACAAAATTTTTCATATTTTGCGCTGTTCATAAACATCGGCTGTGACCACTGCCTTTATATGCTCATTTTGATGAATGAGACGCTAAAATGTTAAGACCTACAAAAAATGATAACAATCTTCCTCGCAATAAGCGTATTAAAAATATATATATGAAGTCCTACACATGGCCTGTTAAAAATAAAATACATTTGTATTTACGTATTTATTTCGTGTGTCAATGTGTATATGCAACGCACGTACTTGTATCAACATTATATACATATTCAGATGCACTTTCTCTCAAGGATCTCCAAAAGTGCACAATAAATATACTCTACTTATATACTATTAAAGTGCCCGCTGTGAAGTTAACCTAACGCGTTTTACTTATATTTTTCCGTATTATGATACACATGTGTTTGCAGCGAACTTTCTGGTATTAATGTTGAGGATTTATTAAGATGTACTTTTTCTCAAGCATCTCAGAGAAATGCTTCTTGAAATGCTCACTTTTTCACTTTCTTTCTAATGCACACTTTCTCTCAAACATCTCCAGAAATGCTTCTTGAAATGCTCACTTTTCCCCTTTCTTTCTAATGCACACTTTCTCTCAAACATCTCCAGAAATGCTTCTTGAAATGCTCACTTTTCCCCTTTCTTTCTAATGCACACTTTCTCTCAAACATCTCCAGAAATGCTTCTTGAAATGCTCACTTTTCCCCTTTCTTTCTAATGCACACTTTCTCTCAAACATCTCCAGAAATGCTTCTTGAAATGCTCACTTTTCCTTTTCTTTCTATTGCACACTTTCTCTCAAACATCTCCAGAAATGCTTCTTGAAATGCTCACTTTTTCCCTTTCTTTCTAAGGCACACTTTCTCTCAAACATCTCCAGAAATGCTTCTTGAAATGCTCACTTTTTCCCTTTCTTTCTAAGGCACACTTTCTCTCAAACATCTCCAGAAATGCTTCTTGAAATGCTCACTTTTTCCCTTTCTTTCTAAGGCACACTTTCTCTCAAACATCTCCAGAAATGCTTCTTGAAATGCTCACTTTTTCCCTTTCTTTCTAAGGCACACTTTCTCTCAAACATCTCCAGAAATGCTTCTTAACACTCTCATTTTCTCACTTCCTCTATAAAGTTCATTTTTTCTCAAACATTTTCAGATGTACTTCTTAAGATGCTCACTTTCTCGCTGTTTTTTACTGCTCACTTTTTCTCAAGCCTCTTAATAAGTGCCCCTTAAAATGTTCACGTTGTCGCTCGTTTTAATGTTCACTTTATCCCAAACATGCCTAGAAATGCTTCTTAAAATGCTCACATTCTCTCAAGCCTTTTCAGAAATGTTTCTTAAAATGCTCACTTTCCTCGTTGTCCTTCTAATGCTCACTTCCTCTCCAACATCTCCAGACAGGCCTCTTAAAGCGTTGACTCCGTATTGAGACAATTGTGCACCACTTGGTTAATTGCTCATTCCTATGTAAATGAATAAAATTTAAACCATTTCGCGACATTTTTCTAAACGTGTTTTTGAAGTACGAGATGAATATTATCGTGTACCTATGTTTTGTATATTTCTTATGAAGGATGAAAACTTATTCGAGCAGTAAAGTCGATTTTCCAATTCTGTATCTTACAACCTAACCAAATCAACCGTAAGATCAACGGAAACGTAGTCAACATGTTGAAAGGCTCACACAACGTGCTAAATTGAGTGCTCTTGTGAAGTTTACCCTTGAATTGACAATGTTCTGTGATTCAGACGGCGCGTCCGAGCACCGTGCGGTTGCCTAGGCCAAGTCGCCACGGCGGCATGCCGCTCGTCATCCACACGGCAGCCAAAGCTCCCCCTCGCCGCAGCACGCAGGCCATCATCAAGTCTTACCCACCCAAACAGAGAAGAAAAAACCTCGACGATTTCTTTAGGAACCCTAAGGCACCTGCTCCTAAGGAGAAGGAGAAGGAGAAAATCAGGGTGAGTGTGTCCGCCGTGTATTGTAGACCATCGGGTTTGTTAGGCTGGGTTCTTTGGGGCAATATTTTCAAATTTGATTTTCTTTCAGTATCATTTGGCTGTGAAAAATTCTTAAGGGTGTCAGATTTTTGGGCGATATTTCTGGTGAGACTTTTTTGCAAGGAGGCTGAGCTTGATTATTTAGGTTAGCAGACCATTTTAAGGACCCATGCGCTGCTCCTCATCGTGAGGTTGCCAATTTTGTTTTGTATCGGAGACGAGATGCGAAAAATACCGTGCTGATGGGATCATTGAGCAGAAAGACAGTCATGATTTTTCTCTTACCCATTCTGACTCAGAAAGACAGCCATAGTTTTCTCTTACCTGTTATCAGAAACGTTTTAATAGGGATTTTTAATTCATTTTTATGTTATATTAAATAATGAGAAAGGTAGTCTCAATCCTTCCCTATATTTGTAGAATAATTTAGTTAGACCTGGACAATGGAGTGGATTCTTTTCGTTATTTTCTTGCTCTCATTCAATTTGCTTAGTAAATAACTTTCTTTATATGAACACTAACCAAGCAAGCAAGGGATTTATTTAATGAACTGAATTCAACTTTTTACTTTACTTCCGATGAGACGAACGTTAATACCTGATGATTAAAGTTTAGCATTTAGTCAACGAGACCACAAAAAAAGTCTGGGGTGCATATGGGTATTTCTCGAAATGGATCACGTAAACTTCAAATCGGTGTTGTTGAAAATTTTGCCAATAAACTTTGAAGTACCATGAATTAGCTGTTTCTTCCCGTTTTTAGTTAACATCGGAATTTTCCACTCCATTTTTTCAACATGATATACGTAAACTATTAAAGAAAATTGGAAGTACTCATTAAAACGTCGCATTAGGAACATTGGGCATGAAAAGGTTCTCATTATTTTTTATTGGCTAATCTGATTATGTTTTAGATTCCAGAGCCTTGCTTGACTTGTGGCAAGGAGCAGAACCCTGAGAGATTCCATAGCCACCCGCTTCACATGACCAAATTCAAAACAGCAGATAGAGATAAATTTAACAGAACTACCCAACTACGTCAAGCCAACAGCAAGCGAATAGTTACTAAGCCTTTGCCTCTCATGTACAAAAGCAGTAAAATGGTTCTTGGAAAAGTGAACGGCTCGAAGAAGGAGAACATCAATGAAAGAGACAAAAGATTGCCCGACAATGAACGGACCACCAAGTGGAGAAGCGAAGAAAACTTGATAAATCCTTCAAGTCATAGAAATCTGAGAGTACAAAAGCCTTTAAAAACTAGAAGCGCGGAAAATTCTCCGGGTAGAAGCTTCGGTAGACAGATTAAAAGTGAGGAAAAAGCAAACTCTGACCCAGAAGACGAATCTTTAGCAACTAAGAAACGTGTAGCAACGAACTCCTTAGGAAAGCAACTCAAGACTTCCATTAGCAAGAGCGACAATTTTCCCGTAGACATTTATGAAAAACTAGAAGAAACGTCTGAATCTGTCGAGGATTCACCATTCCACAACCAGTTCTCGAGAAAAAAGACAACAAATAGGAGCTTGAACCGAGGGAAAAATTTACCTGGACATGGTTCTGACCTTAACCGCCTCATGCCAAAAAGCACCAGCAGAACAGGAGGCGTAAACGTAATCATGAGACCGTCTATGTTAGACGGAGGACCTGCCGAAGAACCTTCAGACAATGAAGAACTTGACAACGTCGAAGAGACGAAGCTTCCTGATGTGCCTGAGGACCAACCCATTGAAACCAAATCTCCAGGTTAGATGATTGTTATTTTTTACATTTTTAAATTTAAGTTATGTATTCAGCCTATTGGATTTCTCAGGAACTAAAGAATTCTTTGGTTTGACTTTAGAAGTAAACATCAGTTTACTCTTGCTACTAAAGAACCTTTGAAATTTTTCGAAAATCATGATTTTCGTGAAGGATGGACCAGTATGGCATAACTGTTAGATGTAAAAACTTGTTATATATTCGTGTGAATCGTAAAAGTTTGCTTAGTACTGCTCTCATTTGTAGGAGTAACAGTGCTTTGACGTTCAAGACTGGGGAGAAATTTTGTTTGAAAAGGCAAAATCCATTAAATGAATTTTTTGAGAGGTACAAATTTGCGCTTAAAAATACGGCAGGTTGAAAATAATTTAAAACAGATTCTGCTAGGAGGGATCTTTCAATTTTGGAATATATTCATGAGTTCAACTAAGTTTCCATTACCAGATTTTTTACTCTTTCTTCATTTTTATTTGATTACTGTATCGTAATTCTGCTACCAATTTTACTCCTGTTCCATTGCCTTCTACGATTTTCTTCCTTATTTTCTTTCTCTACTGTTTTTGTACGTCTGCAAGCTCTTTTTTCTGGTTTCACTCATTACTCTCCTGTCCTATTACGAATTCTACTCGTACTTTTTCTCTTCTATTTTCTAATTATGCACTCTTTCCTTTTGCGTCCATTAACTTCCGTTTCTTTAATATTTGATGAGGCTTAAGTTTTTTATGTTGCACCATGCTACTCGTGATCTGTTGGGTGAGGTTGTTTGCTTTCAGAAAATTTTCGAGTAAATTCTGTATTACTTACCGTATGAGAAATATTCTTCGTGAGAATGAACATTATTAACACATCGTACCCCCAGTACAGGATATATCTACAATTTTACTTTGAATTAATACTGAAATTCAACTTTATCCATGTTGCACTGAAAGCAGAATGTGGACACTACAAATCAAGCGAACCAAGAAGATGATCAGAGATGATAAGATTTAGTCCTTTCCTTCACCATTTAAATTGGGAATGAAAAGTTTGCCTCTAAAAAGTGCACTAACATGAAACATGAAGTATTAATCAAAGTACTTCCTTTAGCAACTTAAAATATATGTTAAAAAGCGATGGTTGCGTTACACAGAAATGAAACAGGGCGCACAAGCGTAGTAATTCAGTATTTTGTTGGTGTTTGGTAATTTGGTTTGTGCCATATCTGGCACACACTGCAGGAAAGGGTTAGGTAAAAATGTTACCCGCTGCACTGGCCAGGTGGCGCTGTGGGACGCAAGATGGCAGCCATCGAAGAAGAGGGCTCTAGGCCGTCCCAAGGCAGCGCCGGCCCACGCAGCGGCCTCCTCACCTGCTACATTTGTGGCCGGGACTTTGGCACGCGCTCTCTTCCCATCCACGAGCCCAAGTGTCTCGAGGTCAGTCCTGTTCAGCTCTAAATTTTCATTTTTTGGTCCGTCAGTCACTCATGATGGTCTTTTCTTGATCCAAGGAGCAATTTTCTCGGTTTAAGAAGGGATTTTCTTGGTCGAGGAAAAGCTGTTCTTGGTCCAAGAAGCGTTTTTTGTAGTTCGATAAGCACTTTTTTGGACTGACCAAGAAAGGCATTTTGGGTTCCAAATTTTTTTTTAGTTCAAGAACGACTTATTTTTGGTTTGCGCTATCTTCACATCCACAAGCCCAAGTGCCTCAAAGTCTATGATGTTCACCTTTATATTGGCATTCTTTGGTCTAACAACCACTTACGATGGTATTTTCTTAGCTCAAGAATGGTTTGTGTTGGGCCGTGACTTTTTTTCATGTTATCGAGCCAACGCTTCTCAAAATCAGAATACCGGTATATGTTCAGCTCTATATCGTATTTTCTTGTTCTGCATGGTGTCACTCTTGATGGCCTTTCTTGTTCCAACCACTTTTAATAGTTTTTTGGCTCAAGAATGGCTTTTCTTTGCTAGGGCCTAGTTCATGTTACCTCAAGGTCAGTTATATGCAGCCCTAAGTTTTAATTTTTTGTTTCAGCATTTTCTGTAAATTGTCATTTTTGGGTACAGCGGCAATTCTAAATTGCTACTTCAGCTATTCATTTCGTAGTTCATGAGTCTTTCCAAATTGGTATTTCCTGGTTCAGCAGCCAATGTAAATTGTCATTTCTTGGTTCATAGGTGATTTTTCGTTTGTGCTTATTTCCTTAACGTTTTTAATAAACTCACTCTAAGCACTAAATTGAGGTGCTTACTGTATAGTCCCCCAAACATGTTTGACGAATCTATTTCGTATTAAGATACACATGTGCATGCAGCGAACGTTCTGGTATCAATGTTAAGGTCAGTTATATTCAGAGAGTCATTAAAAGTCAAGAGTCGTTAAATGAGAATAGTGAAATTAGAAAATATGTTAGTGGATAACAAATTTACTCGGTGAATTGTTCTCATAATAGATACTCGTACGAGAGATACTGGCGCAGAGACAAGCCTGTGGCTTGAAAAAGAATACTTACCAAGTGAAAAGGTTATTAAAAAAGGATTCTGCAAACAACGGACTAACAATTACCATCAAGAATAATAACAATACGAAATATTTTGTCCCAAAATCGACGCACTTTTGAGCGCTCACTTGCCACAAAATTGTCATTCAAAAGTGTCAAAATATACAGCATCAATCAAGGTAGTGTGACGCACTCTTGTGTGTCATGGGCCACTACGACACGCATAAGTGTGTCAAGCATAGCATACTTAGCAAAGCCGATACTATTTCACTTAAATGTTTCTTTTTCTGAGACTAGCTTTTAAATACACGCCATGACTGACTTTTTAAAAGAATTAAAAGGAACAACAGCTGATATCTTATAATTTCTCCTTAGAATTACGTGAACATTTTATTCTTAAATTTCAAAGACTGCTTATTTTTTACCGAGAAAATTTTCATCATATGAAACCAAAATATACGATAAACTTTCTCGACTTCTTGAATATGTGGTTATAGGTGATACACTCCGATTAAGCAAGAGTTCACGGAACAATAATTTGACAAAAAGTGTGTCAAATTTTCTTTGAGTGAATTCACATCCCAACGATTTTAAAATTCAGTTAGTCCGGCTTAACATCCGACTGAGTAAGGTGGCTGACCCCAAACTGAGCATAAACTACTTAATTGGTATATCAATAACTATTTTCATCCTCTGACTGCCGCATTCAACTCTAAATGATAGGAGGATCTCAACTAGACCAATGATCCTACTGATCTAATGAAGCTTGCTTCAATTTAAAGCTTTATAAATGCTATCTCTTCACACAAAACGTTTCGATCTCTGAAGGAACGCTTTGGGGCGCCAATACGTTTTTGATTACGTCGATGTTTATACAAGAAAGTTTTAATTTCACACCATTTACTAGGAGAGTATTGTATGCGTTTATTTGAGTTGTCTGTCTGATCTGTGCATTATCTTATTCTGAGGTTAGTTAGTTTCCGTATTTATGTATAAACAAATTGGAACACTTTTTACACACGAAGAAAATTCAATGCCTACCGGCTTTCGTGAAACTAAACTATTACATGCCTACTTTTCGACCCTGTTAAGTATGCAGCTGAATATCTTCCGTAGCATTGCTAATAGTCACTGTGCGTTAATTTTGTATGCAGAGATTTTACGTTTCAAATGTTATGATCCGAATATTTCTGCTTGTACAATGTTGATGGCCCTTTGCTCCACTCCTATAATGTGTGGAGAACCAGTTTTGCATACCACGAAAATTGCCGGTTGAATTTATAACGTAAATGAATTTCATACAAGCATCGCTAGAAATTACTTTCTGAGGATTTTTTCAGTGTGGGAACTTAATGATTAGTACAGTTAGCACTTTGGCTGCGACGTGAGCCACCGGGGGCGCACGTAGGCAACTTTTATAATGCTGCTGACCGGCCAGTAGTCAAAAACTCAACTTCCATGAATAATTAAAGTTAAATAATGGCGCAATCTAGTTAATGTTTGCAATTTTCAATATTGCTTACTACAATTGGCTTAAATTTCAGTTGAATATTGAACTTCAACTTTACCTCCCGCAGTCAAAGTGTTAACGCATTCGCAAACCAGGAAGATGACTGAAGTTGAAATTTACCTGATATAAAAAAAGGGGGCTTCTTGTTCGCGTCATTACCGCACCCGGCCACAAGAAGTACACAAAGATACCGATGTCACTGACCTCTCACGTCGTAGCCTTGACCGTGGCACGTCTTGCGCTACGATCGATTTAGTCCTTCTACATTGAAGCGGTAACCGAGCTGCACGAACCGGCCTAGCTTCTGCCGCTTGATTTATTATTGAATGGAGCAGAAGGCTACTTTTAGAAACTCAGCTTGATGTTCAATGAAAAGTGCATACTAGAGTCCGTGGACTAATTACTGATATTGGCTGTGACGTCACAGTGGCCAGCACAATGGTGTGATGAATTCTGAGTTTTGAGCCTTTGCTATCATTAGGGATGAAATGCACAGTGTTTATTACGATGAAACTAAGATAAGCGCTCATTAATTAACTAGAGTATTGTTTCATTAATACCCTATAGTAGTGGAATAAATAGTACCTGAAACCGCGGCGCTATTCGAACACTCACAGGTTTAGTCTTGGGCTTTTTATGCAGACATACGAGTACTTTGAGTTCATTACTTTTTGAGGCATACTGCACGGGTAAAAGTAAACACTGCAATCAACGCGCTATAATATTTTTCTATTGATCATAATATCACACAGCATAAGAGCTCCTATGTATATCTGCACCCTGTTTACATGACCCTTCATAATTAGCCTGACCAAATGGACCAGGCTATGGGCGGTCTATTACTGAAAGCTTGTTTTCCAATTTTCGACCATTTATTCCTGAAATCAGGGTTCTGAATAACATCTTACCTTATTACTAACAGCAGCTTGGACAGTCATAACCAAGCACGCAAACAAACAAACAAACAAACAAGATTATAAAAGTTTTGAGAGGTCACTATGCCGACCAGCCAAGCCCTGTTAGGTTCGGTAATTTTTACTTTATTTTTTACCCCAATTATTTACCCCAATTATTTACCCCAATATTTACCCCAATTATTTAATTTACTTTATTTTTTACCCCAATTTACCAAGCCCTGTTGGGTTCGGTAATTTTTACTTTATTTTTTACCCCAATTATGAAATTGCTTGATGATAAGTAGACATAACATCAACGGGGAATATTTCGGGAACAGAACAATTCTAGGGGACTTGGTGAGTGACATTACTTCATCTTGCTACGAGTTGAACGTTTAATTTGATAGGAATTAAACATTTAATTTGTTAGGAGTTAAACGTTGAATTTGCTAGGAGTTAAAATTTTAATTTGCTAGGAGTTACACGTTTAATTTGCTAGGAGTTAAACGTTTCATTTGCTAGGAGTTAAACATTTAATTTGCTTGGAGTTGAACGTTTAATTTGCTAGGAGTTGAACGTTGAATTTACTAGGAGTTGAACGTTTAATTTGCTAGGAGTTGAACGTTTAATTTGCTAGGAGTTGAACGTTTAATTTGCTAGGAGTTGAACGTTTAATTTGGTAGGAGTTGAACGTTTAATTTTTCATCAGAAATGGGAACGCGAGAACGCCTCCTTGCCTCCGGAGCTGCGCCGTGCGACACCAGAGCGGCCGGACAGCAGCATGGACCGGGATGAGTGGAACCAGCACGCCTGGACCGCCTCACAGGTGAGCCTGCATTGCATTCTGTGAGACAATTTCCCTAAAATCCTAATAGTACCCGCGATTAAAATATTCTTGTCATTGTTCACTTGAAACTCGTATCACAGATACGGTCATTGAGCATCTTAAGAGCGTAAAAAAAGGGATGGACCAACCAAACAAGCGGACCAACCAATTTTAATGTGTTCAATGAGGTTCTCATTGTAATAACACAGGAAAAATTGCGAACAAAAAGTTGGGGTAAATTTATTTGTTTATATAATAATAATTTTAAAGGGACACATGCCATTTTATTGCATAGTTTTGAATTAAGGAGACACCTGGCGTTTTATTATATAGTGTTGATTTAAACGGACACCTGGTTTTTTATTATATAGTGTAGCTTTAAGGAGACTCCTGGCGTTTTAGTATAGTATTTATTAATAAAGTATTTATTAATATATTATTATTACTCTTATTATATAGCGTTTATAGTATTAATACTCGTACAGGCGCAGCTGGTTCCGTGTTGGTGCGGTCGCACTTTCTTCCCTGAGCGTCTCGCCGTGCACCAGAAGGCGTGCAAGCCGCCGCCGGGCAAGGAACCCAAGGTGAGCTGCAGCAATATTGCTTCGCTCCTAATGGTGGTCAAGTGTGACCGAAATCCGGTTGTTGCTGCTCAGCAGCACCCCAATTGCTTCAAGTTGTTCCTGATCATAAATGGCACACAGTGCCATTTATGATCAGGAACATAGTCAACATAGTCAACATAGTCAGTCAATACCTTGCTACCGACACTTATATCACAGAATGTATCTGCTCATGTACGCCTCTCACTTCCCCATCTTGTTAACTCTGCGCCACTGGAGAATTACCTCAAATCGAAATCTCACTGAAATTCGGTTGTCGGTAGTGACTGAAATTCGGTTGTCGATAGTGACTGAAATTCGGTTGTCGATAGTGACTGAAATTCGGTTGTCGATAGTGACTGAAATACGGTTGTCGATAGCGACTGAAATTCGGTAGTCAAGAGTGACTGAAATTCGGTAGTCAAGAGTGACTGAAATTCGGTTGTCGATAGTGACTGAAATTCGGTAGTCAAGAGTGACTGAAATTCGGTAGTCAAGAGTGACTGAAATTCGGTAGTCAAGAGTGACTGAAATTCGGTTGTCGATAGTGACTGAAATTCGGTTGTCGATAGTGACTGAAATTCGGTAGTCAAGAGTGACTGAAATTCGGTTGTCGATAGTGACTGAAATTCAGTAGTCGAGAGTGACTGAAACTCGGAGATCGATCAAAGACAGCAATATTATTTCTAGGGATAAGAGAAAAATAACATTCCTTCAGGCCAGTTAAGGATGTTTTCGTATGAATGAGCCTGTTTTCTGATTATTTAGGTAGTCTAATTCTAACTTCATGCGTTGTTCAAACTTTTTCTTTTCAAGGAATGGACAAATAGACGGGGGTGCATTAGTTGTTTTGATAATCAGTTCCATCTGGTCAAAGTTACTTTAATACGATACAATACGATATTGGAAAATTCATCAGAGAGATTCTCAGTCATTCACCGCCAACGACTAGATTCCGAAACGTTGCAACTTACAAACCAGCGACGTAGCGATCCGATGTTCTTTGTGCAGTTTTACGAGAGAAGAAACACCAATTTACTGCACGATATCGCTTTCTTCCTGCAGGCGATATTCCTCGAAATTATTAATGCGTCAGTCAATACCTTGCTACCGACACTTATATCACAGAATGTATCTGCTCATGTACGCCTCTCACTTCCCCATCTTGTTAACTCTGCGCCACTGGAGAATTACCTCAACGTTACCTCATATTGCCTCAATGTTACCTCAAATTCGCTCAACGTTACCTCAAATTACCTCAACGTTACCTCAAATGAGCTCAACGTTACTTCATATTACCTCAACGTTACCTCAATTTACCTGAACGTTACCTCAAATGAGCTTAACGTTACCTCAAATTGCCTGAATGTTACCTCAAATTACCTCAACGTTACCTCAACGTTACCGCTTGAGGTAGATTACCTCAAGTTACGCTCCAGCTGTACTGTTACGATGTTGCAAATTGTTGAGAAAAGGAATCCAACTGCGAAATTCCCCTGAAAAATCCTTCTGAGAAATCCCATAGAGAAATATCGCTGAAAAATTCCACTGGGAAATCCCATAGAGATATACCACTTAGAAATTCCCGAGAGAAATCCCACTGATAAATCCACCTCTGATAAAAATCCCCCTGAGAAATCTCACTGAGAAATCTCACTGAGAAATCTCACTGAGAAATCTCACTGAGAAATCTCACTGAGAAATCTCACTGAGAAATCTCACTGAGAAATCTCACTGAGAAATCTCACTGAGAAATCTCACTGAGAAATCTCACTGAGAAATCTCACTGAGAAATCTCACTGAGAAATCTCACTGAGAAATCTCACTGAGAAATCTCACTGAGAAATCTCACTGAGAAATCTCACTGAGAAATCTCACTGAGAAATCTCACTGAGAAATCTCACTGAGAAATCTCACTGAGAAATCTCACTGAGAAATCTCACTGAGAAATCTCACTGAGAAATCTCACTGATAAATCCGACACTGATAACAATCCCACTGAGAAATCTCACTGAGAAATCTCACTGAGAAATCTAACTGAGAAATCTAACTGAGAAATTTCACTGGGAAATCTCACTGAGAAATCTCACTGAGAAATCTCACTGAGAAATCTCACTGAGAAATCTCACTGAGAAATTTCACTGAGAAATCTAACTGAGAAATTTCACTGAGAAATCTCACTGAGAAATCTCACTGAGAAATCTCACTGAGAAATCTCACTGAGAAATCTCACTGAGAAATCTCACTGGGAAATCTCACTGGGAAATCTCACTGAGAAACCCCACTGAGAAATCTAACTGAGAAATCTAACTGAGAAATTTCACTGAGAAATCTCACTGAGAAATCTCACTGAGAAATCTCACTGAGAAATCTCACTGAGAAATCTCACTGAGAAATCTCACTGAGAAATCTCACTGAGAAATCTCACTGAGAAATCTCACTGAGAAATCTCACTGAGAAATCTCACTGAGAAATCTCACTGAGAAATCTCACTGAGAAATCTCACTGAGAAATCTCACTGAGAAATCTCACTGTGAAATCTCACTGAGAAATCTCACTGAGAAATCTCACTGTGAAATCTCATTGTGAAATCTCACTGGGAAATCTCACTGAGAAATCTCACTGAGAAATCTCACTGTGAAATCTCACTGTGAAATCTCACTGAGAAATTTCACTGATAAATCCGACACTGATAACAATCCCACTGAGAAATCTCCCTGAGGAATGCCATTAAAAAAATATCACTGAGATATTCACCTGAGATATCCTACTAAGAAATTCCACTGAGAAATCTTATTGGGAATTATCGGCCTTGACATCACCGTTCATCGATTCCGTCATTGCTATCACGAAGGCTCGGTTTGGCAGGAGAGGCGATCAATTAACTGTCGAATGGCTCTTCTCTTTCGTTACCATGAAGAGAAATAAACTCTGTGAGCAGAATATCGCTTTAAATCATGCTCTCCTGAATTCATTTTCAAATGAACCGACATGATGAACTTAAATTTCTTTTGAACTCATAAGTGTGGTAGCCAAATATATATACCCATCAATTTTACTCCACAGGCTTGCACAAACAACGCTCGCTCATATGTGTTTTTCTCAAATTACCGTTACGTTTTAGAACAAGACATTATTCTGCGTATGAAAGAGACAAACTATTACCATTAAAATACAAGGCATTCAAAACGTGTCTCCCATTTTTACATTGAACAAACTTCTGGAGATCTGTGTCTCTTCCGCACTTACCTGGTCACTATGACAGAGTGATTTAAAGCTCGCGCCCTCCACGTGAAGGTGTCGGCAGCTCGAATCCCGGCTGTGCCACATGGTGATTCTCCCCGCTGGGAAAAGGGAGAACTCAGCCATAATTCCCCACTCTACTCGGGCGTCAGGAATGGGCAAAGGCTTGACCGCTGGGAACAGTCATTGCGTTCTTGTGTTAGTTATAAGGCATTTGAAAAACTGATATACAATATGATATGTATCAGGCTTCATTTAAATGAAACATCCTTTCCTTTCCAGGCCCGGCCAGGGTCCACGAGCAGCTCGTACGAGACGCCGTCTCACGGATCGCTGGGGAGTGCAAAGCCTACCGTCAGCTGCTACATCTGCGGCCGTGAGTTTGGATCCAGGTCCATCGCCATTCACGAGCCGCAGTGCCTCAACAAGTGGAGGACGGAGAACAGCCAACTGCCTCAGGACCTCCAGAGGCCGGAACCCAAAAAGCCGGAGGTTGTCTATGATGGTGAGTTCACGTGTGTGTTGCGCCAGCAGATCTTCGTCGAACCAAAAAGCAGGAGGATGTCCATCACACATGTGTTGCGCCAGCTTGTATTTGTTATCAGCATTTGACGCATTTCCCGGCAAATTGTTCGAAAATCCCCACCTTGTTTATATGGCACATTTCCCAGCAAATTGTTCGAAAACCCACTCCTTGTTCATCAGCATTCGACACATTTCCCTGCAAATTGTCCGAAAATCCACACAACGAAATTGTTCGAAAATTTGCACCATCAAATCATTGGGAAATTTAGCATGAGTAAACACTTAGAAAACATATTCTCTGTTCACGAGCATTTGGCCCGTTTGCAGAGCGCGGCAATGTGGACCGAGCGGCCATGGAGGCGGCAGCATGGCAGTCCCACCTGGACACGCTGGTCAAGTGCGCCAACTGTCCCCGCACCTTCCTGCCCGAGCGCCTCATGAAGCACCAGAAGACGTGTCGGGGCGAGAGCTAGGCTCTGCAACTTACTCCAAGACGCTCAACTCTCACGCGCGCCTTCCTTCCTGAACTTATTTTGTGATTGAGAAGCGTTCAGCATCTGCACTGGTGTTTATTGTAACAAGGTCATACAAATAATTATTTGTGTAATCCTAAACCACCGTCCGTCTATCATCAACTAGCGTGGAAGTGCCTGATATGAAAAATTGTGAATCGAGTTTCTCTTGTGAATGGGGTTTGTTTTTAGTTTTAACTTGCGCCTGCGCCAGATAAGGGGTAGACACAGAAGCTCAGATTTGAATTCTACATTTGCAGGATTTCTTGAAATCATAAATCTGTTTGCTGAGTCGAAAACTAAACTACTAGTTTGCCTCAGCAATTGCGGAAGACTGTCCCAGCAAATACTGGTTTTTGATGCCTAACTTTCAAAATGATTTTTCTATTTATTGGTTTTTAAAATCATGTTTCTATCAACTTGTCTAGTGACAATTTGAGAACCAATTCTTCAACTGCAACTAAGCCACCGATAACATCAACATCGCTACGCTCTTCTTTGGTTTGCGTCGTACACAGTTCCATATACATATAACTAAGTGCCCCATAACATAGCTAGTAATTTTGCAATAGGTTTGAAAATCGTTGCTTTTTTATGTAAAAATTGAGAAACGAGATGATGTTGTTCAGTTCCACTAGACCCCTGGGCACTGGCAAAACTTTTTAAACTTTTTTCTCTCACTTGATGGGGGTGACCAGGCTTTCTTCCAGCCAAGCTGGAGAGTTGGCGCAAAAGTTGCTGTCATTTCCGAGCCTCTATCAACGAAGAATACCATTTGACTGTTTTAGATAACGTGTCAGAAGACTCATTTTTTTTTGCCTTAGCCATTTTCTAATAATTTTACATAGGACGCATGTTCTGTACGAGGTTTTTTACCTTCGCTCACTTCCATCAATAATTGAGGCTCCAACTGCAACTTTCGGAATGCGTTATCATAAACTCACCGTTTTTGAAAAAAAGCCTTTATATCGTTAGTGTATATTTTTAGGGTAAAATTTTGGTAGGAAGAGGCATTACCCCAATTCCGCGTCTGCATTATGAGCGTGACTTATTTACTGACCGCTGCTGTGGAGACTTAGGAACAATTTTGGCAGCGTTCGTTTTTGCTGAAAAAAGTCATGGACCGAAAGTGCTCTGCGAATGATTTTTTCGCTCCCTAATGAAGAGTCAAACGCCTTGGTTTTGAGAATATGCGAGACCATAGATTTATTTTTGATGATTTTTATTTGTGAGGTTTTAGTTTTTGTTGATGAGCTTGGGAGTCAAGCCCCAACTAAAAATCAGCGCAGTACCGAAGCAGTTCGGCGCAGTTATAATACCTCAGAGACAGACGTCATGATCACCTTCACAGCAGTTTTCTAGCACCGTGGCTGATCGAGTGTGCCGAGCAACAATTCCGTCAGTTCACTCCAATGATCAGCAACGAACAGCAGAGGTGGCAATAAAGTATTGCCTACTACTGACCTATTGTGTGTCATGGCAATGCAGTATATAACGCTGTTATATACGTATAATTTTAATGGCTCTAAACATCTAGCGGTTGTTGTTGATTTTTGCTGCTAATAGAATTATTACTATTGGCGTAATATACGAGTATGACTCAAAATCAACCTTAAAGTGCCATACTGTGCCGAGCTGCAGAAAACGATTTTCAGGTACTGCGCTGATTTTAAACTAGAGTCTAAAAACGTAAGAATCAGTGCCTTATTTTCCAGTCAGTTTTACTATTTACGTTGCCTCGCAATATCACTAATTTCCTGGTCAGTTCTGATGCTGCTGCTGCCACATTCCACCCTAATTTCACGGTATATCCTGACGTTTACGTTGCCACATTCCTTAATTGTATCCCTAATATGTTGTGTTCCTAATTTTCATATTTTTGCCGTCAGTTCTGACGCTGCTGCTGCCACAGTTCCTGTGTTTTGCATCTAATTTCTACCACTTACGATATTCATGATGCAACAATTGCCGTATAACGACTCTAATTTCTATATAACGACTCTAATTTCCGCACTTTATGCACGAACTCAATTGAGGCGTTAAAGTTGCGTAGACTTTAACTGGAATACAGCCGTCCATTTACTTTCCATGACCTGCGCCATGTGATATTTTCCCATGATGAGCTTGCATAGTTTTCGAACAAATAGGTATATAAATACTCGTAGTTTTTAAAGATGAATTTTTTTCTCTGATTATTACTCGATTCTTTGTTTCGCGTTTGATTAACATATTAAAAAATAATAGGAGTTTTTAAACTGATTTTTATTCCTCCACGTGCTTACAGGAATAGATGAGAAATATGTCGGAATAGGAAGACCCACGAATAGAACTTTTTGCAACGGCATGTAAAAATTGAGAATTAAAAAAGAAAAAAAAGCTCAAGTTAGGGGTTTTAACATTAGTTTATTTTCTCGAAACCCAGATATATTTACTTCTCCTTCATTCAGTCGAGAGTTAAAAAGTCAAATGTTGCGCAAACGATGAAATTTTTTCATCTATTTATTTTTTCGATTGCAGTCAAGGGGATAAAATAATGAACAACAAAATTGTTCTCATATGCTAGCTAGGAATCAACTATTTTTTTACACAGCTCTTTTTGCTAAGGTTATTGAGTACGGGATTGAATAAATAATTGCAGAGCAGAACACATTATCAGTAGTCAATTATCTTTGATAATATATAATGAAAAACTGTAAATCTGTGGCTCACAGCTCGAAGCAAGTCAAAAAATTGTTGATTTTTTTGCTCCACTGAGAGATGAAGTCCAGCTGATTTGTGAATTGTGTAAATAATGTGTAATATTGCTACGCGGTTTTGTTAAATGTACAGAAGAATGTTGAATGCAAAAATACATTTGAAAAAATCTTATTTTCACTGCATTTAAAACGGGTATTGTTTCGTTGACGTTGTCGTGGGTCATCTTCATAAACAAGAATACATTTGAGTTATGGAGTCCTGAGCGTTATTTCGTTGCTTCTTCATAGTTAACAGCGTCTCCTAACTTATAATTCTATTTATTTTGTAATGTTTTCTCTCACGTTTCGCTGCGAAAAAGATTAAATCTTCAAGTCGCACTATAGTGTAAGCTGGGACGGTATTTTGAAATAATTATTTAAATTAATTAATAAATAAAAAATCAAAAAGTGAATTAAAAGAAAAGTAAATTAAAATTCTTTCTATGCATACTGCAGTTTCCATGCGCTACAGTGGGTCAAAAAGTTTGATGTGCATTAAATTTTCCATGCTCAATAACACATGGTTGTTCCGGCCTTCATTTCAGTTTTATTTGTTTATTTTTACACAGAGATATTGAACGGTAAGGATTTTTTGGTATATATCAGATTGATATTTCCCTTCAGCTTTGGAAGTAACTACGCAAATATCACATTTTATGACTCTGTAAGTTAAACTTTAGCTGAACCTCGAGTCTTGATTTGAACTTGCCGAGATGTTGCGAGACTTATAAATTTTCTGGGTACTCAATAAATCTTAATGGAAGTGAATTAATTTAAAAAACGCACGTTGAATCCAATGATCATTCAAAGCCATTCAGAGATTAGTAGGCAGTATTCACCGATTGTGCTTGAAGAAGGATGAACAGTGCTATGCGAATTAACAGGGACATCTCAAATAAGCATCTTTAATTTCGAAACACACAATCATGTTATCAGTGATACTTCCGTGTGAGATGATACTTATGATAGTTATGGACCGTGTATTAGTGTACACAGTTATCAAAAATGACGGGATTCAATATTTTCCTTGAATAAAGTTTCCAGATGTGGATGACAAATAAATATATCCATCTTAATAGTACCTGCGATGAAAATATTCTTGTACTTGTGCACTGGTGAAACTTGTATCACAGATACGGCCATTAAGCATCCTTATGAGCGTGACAAAAAGACGAAAAAAGTGGACACCAAACCAATAAATGAATAACTGAACACACAAGGGTATTGTTTGGAAAGATGATGCGTGGGATACTTGGGAAAGATGAGCCAAGACCAACAGCGTTATTTATCAGCTGCATGATACCCACGTTGAATGAGCAGCTGTTCGGCTAGTGCCGGATGAAGCCGGTTGCAGTATGAAAAGGGGAAATAAATGCGTGAACCGCGATAACAGTCGCGATCGCTGGCGTACATGAGTGACAGTGTACGCCTACGATCGTGGCTGTTATCGCGGTTGACGCATTTATTTTGAACCAAGAAATACAGAGAATGAATCACGGTTGAAATATTTATTTCGATCCGTAAAGTACAGAAAGGATGACGGATGGAACATTTGATTTAGACCAAGAAATACAGAGAATGAAAACGGTTGAAGAGGTTATTATGAACCAAGAAATGCAGAGAATAGATGACGGTGGAAACATCTAGTTTAGACAATAAAGTAGGGAATGGATGACAATCGGAAAGTTTGATTTAGACCAAGAAATACAGAGAATGATGACTGATGAAAAATTTTATTTAGATCATAAAGTAGCAAATGGACGATGGATGAAAAATTTAATTTGAATCGAGAAATTCCGAAAGAAGTACTGACGGTTGGAACATTTGATTTAGACCAAAAAAGTGCCGAGTTTGGAAAACGGTTGGAACATTTGATTTGGTTCACAAAGCACACAGATCGGATTTGAAACATTTGGACCAAGAAATAACAAAGAAGACGGGAAAAAAGTAATGTCCTCAAGAGAGATCAATTAGGGCGCGAGAGAAGCAGGTGCCCCGTCAAGCCTCCAAACATACCCTTTTATTCTGACGTGAAAGAAAAAAAAGAATGCGATACGATCTTTTCCATATTCATCGCATTCTTTTTCTCTCATACGCGAATGAAAAAAGAATTCGATGCAATATTTTCCATATTCATCGCATTCTTTTTCTCTCACACGAGAAAGAAAAAAGAATGCGATGTTTTCCATATTCCTCGCATTCTTTTTCTCTCAAACGTAAAAGAAAAAAGAATGCGATGCAATATTTTCCATATTCATCGCATTCTTTTTCTCTCAAACGCAAAAGAAAAAGAATGCGATACGATGTCTACTATATTCACCGCATTCTTTCTCTCGTATGTGAGAGAATAAAAATGTGATACTACCTTTTTCATATTCATCGCATTCTTTTACTCTCATACGTAAAATAAAAAAAGCATGCGATGCGATGTTTTTCATATTCATATGTACTGGGTACCTACATGCGTGTAATGGGCACCTATCATGCAGAGTATGCCTGCCCTTTAGCGTGATGAATATCCTCTGACGTTTCAAATATTTTTTCCCAAAATTTTTTGGTTACTTTCATATCAAGAAAAATTCCAATTACCGAAACCACGCATCTATCGTTCAACAAAATAAAAATACAATTCTCAAAACACTCGTGAGAAAAAACATCTCCTGTAATTTACAGTCATATATTTCAAGTATCTTACATAGCTCACACCTATCAGAAAACTCAGAAGCGTCAGCAAGACACCTTGAGAAAATTCCTAAAAACTCTAAAAACACGCGCACAAAAACTTGTTTAGAATGGCTTCATGACCTGATCGCCCATGCAGGAAGTAAATACCTGCACTCGATGCCTTAATTATCGAAGCTTCAGATCTTTACGGGTGCAACGCGCCGGTAGCCAGCCTTGTGAGCGCTCGTAAAGACTTGCTTTGACATACGCGACGGTGGTTGTCTAGCCAAGCTGCTGAGGCTTCTGGTTGATATTGGGAGCGTCGCTTCAAAGATGACAAAATTTACCACAAGACTGAAAATCTTGTGAAATCTAGCCTCGGCTTTTTACGTAGGGGTATTAATAGGTGGTCCGTGGCTAGCTAGCGCTGGGGCGGCAGAGATGCGAGGCATCCTCTGGTTAGATTAGATTAGACTATCGTCGGTTCAATCGATTATAATATAGGTGGTGTCAAAATAGTCAGATGATGTTCTGGTTTTGCGAGTTTTCACACCAACTGCGGTAGCAATAAATAATTGATAACTGTCTATCCTTGTGATGACCTACTAGACTTACCGGAGCACTCAAATTCAGATCGTTAGTACCGTAAGTGTGTTGACATTGTACAATCGATAAAACTTTTCAATAGATTATGTCGTATTTGAAATTTTTATCTCCACTCTGATATTCATAGCACAAGAACAAAATAATGATGATATTGAACGATAATGTGCGTGAGCTATTAACGCAGGATTATTGTCAACGAATATTTTTTTATTAACATTGAATTTTCTGCTGATAACAATTTTTCGTTCAATAAGAATCTTGGAAAGTTGATTTACTGTCAATGAAGAATCTTGTGTTTAAGAGGAATTTTATATTAATAAGACAGGTTTATTAATTTTAAACGTTTCGCAGAAAAAATAAATTTTCTGTCATTAAGAGTTGTCAGCAAGAAACTTCCCAAAACTAGTAAACTTTCTGACATTAACTTCTTTTCTACAGTATCAATTAAAAAAGTTACAAAGTCTCAGTGATTCTTAACTAGAAATTATAAATGGATAGTAGCAAAAATGAATTCTCCAACCGATAGTTTTTTGATTTGTGCTAAATCATACCATAGGAAATTTCTTCTCAAATATAGACAAAAAAAACATTATTTCTATCAGAATTTTCAAGTCCATCACTCTATACTAACATGTGAATCTACAAAAAATTATTTTGAACCCTGAGAAAAGCCTTCAAATATGATAAAAACATTAATACACAATTTTCTGGACCTGGAGTTTCGTTCCAAAGACCTACGCACCAATTGCATTTCGTCGCCCAGAGCGCATCTCAGAGACTTGAAAAGCCGAACAACTCACGGACGAACAACATGAAGAGATGCTGTTTGATTATGCAACCTTTATTTTAAATTTAAGCCTTTGTATTCAATTTCAGGTTTTTTATTTGATTGTGATCTTTAAATTCAGTTATAGCCTTCATTTTCAACTATAGCCTTTTTATTCGTATATGGTCTTTATATTCAATCATAGCTTTCATATTCAACTATAGTCTTTTTATTCGTATATTGTCTTTATATTCAATTATAGCTTTCATATTCAACTATAGTCTTTTTATTCGTATATGGTCTTTATACTCAATTATAGCATATATATTCAATCATGGCCTTAATATTCGATTACCGAAATAATATTCGACCAATTAGCTACCTAATGTTTCATAATATTTCACAAATTTATTGACCGCAACTACCACATATGAGCTTTGAGGAACAGTTCAAAGAGAATCCCTTCTGCCTAGTCAAACTTATCGCAAGAGCATTCATGTTTTTTGCCGCTTAAGCACATTAATTACTTGTGCGGTGAAAAACATGCATGCAGGTGGCGAAAAAGTTAGACTGGGCGAACGATAACAGTTTTTTGATGTATATATTGGGTAATAACAGTAACATGGGCCAAAAACCATTTATATACGATAATTTTCGTATTTCAAACACAACAGTGCCAACGATTGCAATGCTTTTCAGTCGCAAATGAAATTCAAAATTTCTCTAGAGAACTAATATATTATTTTATCACAAATGAGCTCTACATTGTAGTACCGTGCGTCGGCTTACTATTCATAATATTCTAGATAAAGTTTACTTCAATGTGAGTCACTAGGCATGACTTATCTCTGTGAGTCTTGTGAGTCACTCACGTGCTGAAGAGTGCGACTTTAGAATGTTAATTTTAGAATTATGAATTTCTAACTTTAATTTTCAATTTAAACAAAAATGTAGAACGCTTCTTAATAAACCACGGGATTTTAGCTTCTGGCGATGCTGCAGAAATGTTTTCTGATAGCAGCAATATCTGAACTGGGTCTGATTAATTTTAACTTCAATTTTAGCTTACGACTTTCGAACTTAAATTTTCAATTAAAACATAAATGAGAAACGCTTCTTAATAAACCGTTAGATTTTAGCTTCTAGCAATGATGCAGAAATGCTTTCTGACAGCAGAAAAATTTGAACTGGGTTCGAGACCGCGCATCCGTTCAAAATAATAAGTCACCGAAGTGCTTATTTCAACCAACTCGTGTAAGCTTGACCGTGTTGAATAACCAGAAGGAGCTTAGGAATGCGATTTTGTGTACTCTAAGTTACATACTCATTTCATTTCGAGTTCACCTCGTGGTCTGAATAAATGCTATTATTTATTTTTCTATGAAGCCTTTCAAAGTAGATAATATGAGCATTAGTGAAGTATCCTTGAAGTTTGCTTTTCGTGAATAGATTTGAGAGCCGATCTACTCGTGTGTTTTGTGTTTGCGGTGTAGACCAAAAACATCAGAAAATGGTAAGATTTTCATAACTTAATAGACTCTAGATCGCTAGCAGAAAAATTTCATCACGCCTAGAACACAGCCTGGGAAGATTTGTAGCAAGTTTATATTTTTGAGGAACTTTCAAATACATTTATATGTCTCACAACAACAAATCCCTGCGGGCAGGGGAGAGTTTTTGCATAAAATTACCAGACAATAAATGTCTTCATTAGTAAAGGGATTCAATTTAATTTTGCAGGATTTCAGCGCCGATTTTTCCACCTGAAATTTCCACCTTTAGGCATCAGTACTTGCAGAATTGCAGTGCCGATTTTTCCAGCTGAATTTTCTACCTTTAGGCATCAGTACTTGCAGAATTGCAGTTCCGATTTTTCCAGCTGAATTTTCTACCTTTAGGCATCAGTACTTGCAGAATTGCAGTACCGATTTTTCCACCTGAATTTTCTACCTAGACTATAGCCTAGGCAGCATGACTACCTTAACATCTAATCACGAGAAGCAATTATTATATCCTCACATGAAGGATCGTCGTAATACCCAGGCGCAAAAGACACTCCACTTATCCAAGCACAAGAGACAATTATAACATCCAGACATGTTGTAAGTTGAAATATCCAGGCAAAGGTAAATGACTTAATACAGATACAGGAGACAATTACAACAACCAGTCATATGCGTCAACCCTGATATCCAGGTATGAGAATTAACCCTATTATCCTAGCAAAAACACTATTTCCCATGCATTAACCCTATTATCTAATTATTAACTCATTACTTAAGCATAAACTTTATTATCAAAGCATTAACCTTATTATCCAAGCCATAAGATTCACCCTATTATACAAGGATTAAGATTGACCCTATTATACAAGCATTGATCCTATCATTCAAGTATTAATCCTATTATCCAAGCACTAACCCTATTATCCAAGCATTAAGATTAACCCTATTATACCAGCATTGACCCTAATATACTAGCATTAACCCTATCATCAAAGCATTAACCCTATAATACAATCATTAACTCTATTATCCAAATATTAAGATTAACCCTATTATACCAGCATTGACCCTAATATACTAGCACTACCTATCATCCAAGCATTAACCCTATCATCCAATCATTACTTCTGTTATCTAAACATTAAGATTAAGCATATTATACAAGCATTATCCAGGCATTCACCCTATTATTTAAGCATCAGGAGTAACCCTGCTTGGGAAATGAATTTAAATGTACGACTAAAGCCCCAATTTCCAGCTTGAAGAAAGACCGCCGAGTTGCAGCACTTACACTTGGGTCATTTAACTGAAACTGAAATAAGTTTTCGAAATCGTTTTCAACAAGACAAAAATGTGCTCTTCGTAATGAAACTTTTGTTTTTGCGTCGTTAATGCAACTGAGCATTTATCTTGAAATTCACGCATTCAAAAAAATATACAATGAGCAATGAAAATTTCATTTGTGCGTCGGTAGTGAATTAGTTTTGGCGACAAGGAGTGTCCAAAAATGTCTCCCTATAATTAATTTATTTCTTATCGGCAATAACTTACTTATTGGGCATCTGCAGCGAATTCGTTCTTAAATCATGGCTGTTTTGGCTCCATCTTATTTGTTCACAGTTTATGACCTTTCTATCGGTAAATGGTACCATTATGCGGGCCAGAAATTAGTGATTAGATCACTCATATTTCAAATCCTTCATAAAGCGTCATTGTAAACCTAAATATAGCCCTATTTCGAAGCCTTCACTTCATTGAAGCCATGGTCACACCAGGCTAATTCAATAATTCATACTACGAGTATAGTCATTTTATAAATAATTATGCCATGACTTGACAGTAGATTCCTTTACATCATTTGGCTAAATTTGCATACTTGAAAACCATTTTAATGCTTCTTTCTTCCGCACGTAAAGTATCAGTTTCGCTTGATCAATTCCGCGTTTAAATGCCCAACATTTTACGGGTACTCTCAGCAATTGCCAATTCCCCGCACGCGATCATTCACGGGACTGATGTCTGGTTAGAAACTTTTAGTTTATTCCACGTATGAGAAATTATAAACAGGTTCAGAGCTGGCACAAGGCCAGGCGGGTCGAGCTCTATATTGAGACTTGGGGTCGTTCGTGAGTCGATCCGAAGAAGCGACGGGGCATTCCCATCGAGGGGCATATTTTGTACGTAGTACAGTGCTGAATTTTTTGTACGTAGTACATAGCTGAATATTTTGTACGTAGCACAGTGTTGAATACCTGCAGTGTACTACATGAACTCACTATCACCTGAGGCCGGAGGAGTACTGTATAAGTACTGTACGGGCCTGAATTACTGGAATAAGCTCGGTATACTCGCAAGTAACTGAGGAACAGTTATGGGGCTATGTAGCTCATGAACTCCTGCTTTGTAGCTCATGAACTCCTGTTTTGTAGCTCATGAACTCCTACTATGTAGCTCATGTCCTACCGTCATGTAGCTCATGAACTCCTGCTATGTAGCTCATGAACTCCTGCTATGTAGCTCATGAACTCCTGCTGTGTCGCTCATGAACTCCTGCTATGTAGCTCATGACCTCCTGCTATGTAGCTCATGAACTTCTGCTATGTAGCTCATGAACTCCTGCTGTGTAGCTCATGAACTACTGCTATGTAGCTCATGTCCTCATGCTATGTAGCTCATGAACTCCTGCTATATAGCTCATGACCTCCTGCTATGTAGCTCATGTCCTCCTGCTATGTAGCTCATGAACTCCTGCTGTGTCGCTCATGTCCTCCTGCTATGTAGCTCATGAACTCCTGCTGTGTCGCTCATGTCCTCCTGCTATGTAGCTCATGAACTTCTGCTATGTAGCTCATGAACTCCTGCTGTGTAGCTCATGAACTCCTGCTATTTAGCTCATGTCCTCATGCTATGTAGCTCATGAACTCCTGCTGTGTCGCTCATGTCCTCCTGCTATGTAGCTCATGAACTCCTGCTATGTAGCTCATGACCTCCTATAATGTAGCTCATGAACTCCTGCTATGTAGCTCAAGAACTCCTGCTGTGTCGCTCATGTCCTCCTGCTATGTAGCTCATGAACTCCTGCTATGTAGCTCATGACCTCCTGCTATGTAGCTCATGAACTCCTGCTATGTAGCTCATGAACTCTTGCTATGTAGCTCATGAACTCCTGCTGTGTCGCTCATGTCCTCCTGCTATGTAGCTCATGAACTCCTGCTATGTAGCTCATGACCTCCTGCTATGTAGCTCATGAACTCCTGCTATGTAGCTCATTATCTCCTGCTATGTAGCTCATGAACTCTTGCTATGTAGCTCATGAACTCCTACTGTGTCGCTCATGTCCTCCTGCTATGTAGCTCATGAACTCTTGCTATGTAGCTCATGAACTCCTGCTGTGTCGCTCATGTCCTCCTGCTATGTAGCTCATGAACTCCTGCTATGTAGCTCATGACCTCCTGCTATGTAGCTCATGAACTCTTGCTATGTAGCTCATTATCTCCTGCTATGTAGCTCATGAACTCTTGCTATGTAGCTCATGAACTCCTACTGTGTCGCTCATGTCCTCCTGCTATGTAGCTCATGAACTCTTGCTATGTAGCTCATGACCTCCTGCTATGTAGCTCATGAACTCCTGCTATGTAGCTCATGAATTCTTGCTATGTAGCTCATGAACTCCTACTGTGTAGCTCATGAACTCCTACTGTGTAGCTCATGAACTCTTGCTATGTAGCTCATGAACTCTTGCTATGTAGCTCATGAACTCTTGCTATGTAGCTCATGAACTCCTGCTATGTAGCTCATGAACTCTTGCTATGTAGCTCATGAACTCTTGCTATGTAGCTCATGAACTCCTACTGTGTCGCTCATGTCCTCCTGCTATGTAGCTCATGAACTCTTGCTATGTAGCTCATGAACTCCTACTGTGTCGCTCATGTCCTCCTGCTATGTAGCTCATGAACTCTTGCTATGTAGCTCATGACCTCCTGCTATGTAGCTCATGAACTCCTGCTATGTAGCTCATGAATTCTTGCTATGTAGCTCATGAACTCCTACTGTGTAGCTCATGAACTCCTACTGTGTAGCTCATGAACTCTTGCTATGTAGCTCATGAACTCTTGCTATGTAGCTCATGAACTCTTGCTATGTAGCTCATGAACTCCTGCTATGTAGCTCATGAACTCTTGCTATGTAGCTCATGAACTCTTGCTATGTAGCTCATGAACTCCTACTGTGTAGCTCATGAACTCATAACTGAAATACGAGTAGTACATAGTACTGGGGTCAGTTGAGTTATAATAGTTTGCTACGTTAAATCATACCTATACTGATGTGACGCTCGTGGAATATAAATTATTTCAGTTGTGTAAATAATCAAGTTCGGCATCAATAGTGCAGTGATAAATGAAGATCGTAGGGTGCAAGTCCTGTTGTGTGTAGGCGTGCTCTACAGCCATGATCATCAATTTGAAGGACAAGCTTCTGAAGGACTAAATTTTGAGAATAATTTCTTGATTCTTTGGGTCCAGAAAGAGTGTTTAATCAATCGAGTATTTATTTTAGAAATTAATTGCGATTAATGATTTTTTATAAATTAATTATTGTGTTAAGTTTACATCATTCATTTTTTGGAAGCAATTCTTCTACCACAAATGCTTTTGCACTAAACTGCCTCTTATTTTGAAGTAGCTTACTTTTGTTGAGCGGTTCCAATTTTCTAATATTGATAACTAGCTTAGTATTGGAGGATATTATTACATTTCAAAGCGTCAAAACGACATCTTTGCCCGTCGAGCTTCGTCCTAATTCTTCAAACTCTTTCAGACTTCAAGTCAAAGAGTAGCAGCTGAAATAGGTGTTGAGCGTAGCTCTGACGAGGCTGGTGGAGACGGAGCTTAAGCTTAGTCAGAGTATTCAGGGTAGTTTTTTAATTAAAGATTTTACGTCATAGTACAGTACAAACGGCAGCAAAAGTTCTTCTGTCATTCTGGCTGCTCTACGTGCTGTTTTTCATGCCAAAATTAACCGGTTAGAGTTTTTCCAAATCTTATCCTCTACTCTTTCAAAATTTGAGTTTGACAAGTTTGACCAGAAAACAGCGAGTAGAATGGCTAAATAGACAGACGATGTTTTGCTGTCAGCAATACATCCACAATGCCGGAAAATTTTGTACACTAACAACGACGTGCTCAACATTTGTTAGAACAAAAATTCCAAACCAGCCGAGTTTGACCAAAACCATCACTTCAAAGACCAAATCGACGGAAGAACTTTCGCCGCACCCTGCGCAGCAGCAGACAAATGTGCCCATTTTACGAGACTTAAGAGACAATCTGCTGCTATATCACTTGTGGTAAATTGTTCTAATTATTTAAATTGTTTAAAGACTAAAATGATAAAAAAATTGGGCACTTGGTTGCTTGCTCAAGCTTGCAAAACGCACGGGTGGTCTAACTCGAAGCTGTTATACTTACCTTGCTGTGTGGAGCCTGAGTGAGACAGATGACGTCGGCAATGTAACTTTTATTCAAATGTTGTAGAAGTAACTTTCATTCATATGTAATAAATGGAACGTGTATTTAAATTTGTTAAATGTAACTTTTATTCAAATGTTGAAATGTAACTTCTTTTAAAATGTTGAAATGTAACTTTTATTAAAATGATGTAAATGTGACTTTTATTCAAATGTGATAAATGTAACTTTTATTCAAATGCTGATGGCGAGTCTGACCTGGTTTCTCCTATTCACATACTGATAAAGTATTCACAACTAGTGTTTTCGATATTTTCTAATTTTAAGTATACTGAGGGAACGAGAAATATCCTACAAAATATTTAGTCACATTCGCTAATCACGAGTCGAAAAATATTTTTTGAAAGTCATCTGTAAAACAGTGAAATGAACTTGAATAAGAAACTGAAACCATCACCAAAATAATAAACAAAATGAACATGTTTTTTGGCGCACACTGAAACCTTTTTGGAGAACATTTTTTGGCTCACTCTGTATTTCAGCGCAGGTTCGGTTTGAGGCTCAGAAGAATGTTGAGCTTCGCTGCAAAGATCATGCCAAAGCAAGCAACTGCGCGGGCGTGAGGGAATGGTTTCGTTTTAGCGCGGTGGCCTCCGTTAAATTATGTGGAGCGACGTCATCATAAGCGATGCGGGGTGCCAGCTACGGTGCGTGACTCAACTGCCGACGTCGGGGGAAGACTCCGCCACGCTCTCGCGAAACTCAGCGATTGAGACAACACCGATATTAGCTTGGAAAATACTTCAAAACGTCGGAAGATTCAAGATATCTGAAAGAAAATAAATCTATTTGAGAGTATGACCCTGCGCTTCGCCGACGGTGAAGAAAAATGCTTTACGTATGCTCTCACTATATATGGTTCTATCTTTCTCATTTCTTAAAGAAAAATGCATTTCGAGTAGACTCTAACGCTGCTCATCTCATCCGTGATGGAAAAACTCATTTCACCTGAACTTAGCCGCCGCTCGTTTAATTTCTGCAGTAATTTCCATATTAACAAAGCACGACCGTAGCTGATGTCCGTGCCACCGTTTAGTCTCTAGAAAAAGGAGATTAACTTATTTGAAGAGGCAATGTAGCAACACAACCGTACATTTACCCATCGTCAAAAAAAAATGTTCATATCAAGCAGGGAAATATACGGTTTAATTATGCTACATTCGATCTCACGAGCTCACACTCTGTGAAACTAAGTGAATCGAAATGTTTAGTTTAGAAGATAACCAAACCAAGCGAATCAAAATATATTAGTTAGGAGACAAAAGAACCGCAAACACTGAGTTGTCAAATTTATATAAAAAACTAATGAACCGAGTACAGGGTGTGGCAGTCAATCCGGTATTTTAGGCTTCCTCAGCTGTGTCGAAAATGCTGGATTGACTGCTGCACTGCGTATATTACATGATATTAGGCACCTAAGATAGAAAGCCTAAAGAAAGAAATTGTGCTCTCAACTTATTGTGATGAAACTTCACTGAACTTAGCGTGATGCAAGACTTGGGCACCTGGAATGAAGAAACTTGAGGGTGTCAATGTCGCCAGCGAAGACAATAATTGCAGAATTTTTAGGGGTTACAAAAATTATTGGGAAATGCGAGTCTTTACATAAATAATTACATTTACATTAATATGAAATGCATCATTAAAAAAAATGATTGCAGTAATGCGATGTAACTTATAATGATGTTGGGCATAGCCCAACGACGACGCAGCATAGCCCAACGACGACATAGCATAGCCCAACGACGACGTGGCATAGCCCAACGACGACGTAGCATAGCCCAACGACGACGTAGCATAAGCCCAGTGATAACTTAGGAAAGACATCTATTACATCCGAAGCATTACGAATCGCTACAGGAGCATTCAAATCCAGCCCAACAAATAGTCTACACATTATTTGCAATGAAATGCTTCCCGATATTAGGCGAAATTATCTATCACTCTGTTATTACCACAAAATCCGAAGTCAACATGGAAACCCGGCCTTCAATTACACTGTGACGCCGAGTAACCGACTACTCTTCCAAAATAGGAAAATAACTCCAACATTTGCTATTAAAATGCAAATACTGATAGAAAAATTTGGCCTCCGGAAAAATCGAGTTAAACCAGACTTTTCATACCGACTACTAAACATTAATACTCCCACATGGGCGCCAACAAAACCAACAATAAATACCGACCTCACCGAACTACCAAAAAACGAAACCCCTGAGTACATAATCCGTCAAGAGTTTAAAAGAAGGACAAAAGAAAAATATGACGGATATGTAACTATATACACAGACGGCTCAAGAGGAGAAAATGGCACAGGAGCGGCAGCAGTATGTGGCACTATTGTTAGCTCTGCAACGCTACCGAAAGAGGCCTCAATATACTCAGCCGAAATACACGCCATCCACTTGGCCCTTGGCATCATTGAAGAAAAAAGAGATAAAAAATTCGTAATTTACTGCGACTCCTTGAGTGTCGTTAACAGCCTAAAGTACGAGACATACCATCCAGTACTACGCCGAATACAACACGACATACACGAAAAACAAAAAGGCGGCAAAGCCATCAACATATGCTGGATCCCCTCCCATGTCGGAATAGGCGATTACGATGCTGCAGATACTGCAGCCAAGAACGCAACCCAAAAAAACGAAGAATTTATCTTAATTTGCTACACAGATTGGAAACCATTAATTCGACAAGCCGTGATTAACCAGTGGAAAACTAGGTGGGAAAATTGCAGAGACAAATTAAGGGAAATACAACCATCACCAGGAATAGAGTTGGACTTCGGTAAAATATCTAGTAAAGAGGAGATAATAGTTAAAAGACTTAGAATAGGACATACACTCTTAACACATGGCTACCTGATGAACAATGAAGTACCCGATATCGCACCAGTATGCGAGCTTTGCAATAACTCAACACTAACAGTCAAACATCTAATCATAGAATGTGAAATTCTCACCAATAGTAGAAATTGTATAAAGGCTTGCCGAACGCTACAACGACTTACGCGTCGAGACGGTATTGGGACGCTGTCAGGCTATTGTCAGAGATGCCGACTAGTGCCTTGTAATTTCGCGGGAGGAAAAATAATTCTCTCGCAAATAATCGAACTGACGTATCACAGATACTTGCGAACCATATATCCGTCTCAGATTTCAAAATTTCAACAGCCAGAATTCGTCGGCTCTAAAACTTCAAGGCTTGATTTTTATATCGGTTCAAATATAGCAGCTCGAATTTCATTTCGGCTCTAACTTTCTAAGCCTGTATTACCAGCGCGAAAAACTTAGCTTGATTCGTCTCGACTCAAATTTAGAAAGCTTGAAAAACCAGCTCAAATCTTCAAACCTTGTAACCAGATCGGACTCCAAAAATTACCGAATAATATTCGCAACTTGGAAACTGTTGAAAAGCCTTCGCCTTAATAAAATAAATACTCAGCAACTGACTTCTCTCATATCCCTGAAAAATCAGGAAGATTCTCCGGAATAAAAGCCTTGGAACTTACGGCCCTCAGAACCCTAAAATAGGGAAACTATCTAACTTTTGGCGCCCAAGAGGATACAGCCAAACGGAATATTTAACAGACGCCAATTAGACGTTAGAGAATTGATGAACTATCTTCGTGTGATAGACGCTTATGACCTAATTTAAATGTTTCAGTAACTTTATTTGACAACTGACTTACCTTTAATGATAAACTGTTGAATTGGGCTTTCGGTCACAGACGACATGCGTAGGGGGGAGCAGCAAAGGACCCGCATCCGTGCTTTAATGTTGATTATATCAACACCCCTCATTATTATTATTATTATTATTATTATTAGGAAAGACAACGTAGCGTAGCCCAACGACGACTTAGCACAGCCATATCACCGTAGAACTTTGACTGCCAGCTGTGCCACTCCGATGACGTAAGCTGTGTAGAAATCAGACTCAGGAGAGAGTGTAAGCAAGGGAGGAGCAGTAAACTTTTACTGCATGCAGATAACATTCGAGCCACTCAGTGTAATCCTGTAGTAAATATTATGCTCTGCTTACATTAATAGTCACTTGTGTTCATGAGCGTTCGTTCTGTTCTGTTCTCTGTGCTTATTTTACTGACTGTTACCTGAATGTCAAGAATATCAATGAATATCAAAAATATCAAGAATACATGAATATCAATGAATATAAAAAAATATAAAAAATACAAAAATATCAAAATACTTGATTATCAAGAATAGCAAGCATATCAAGACTATCAAGAATACTTGAATATCAAGAATATCAAATAATATAAAAAATAACAATAAATATAACGAATATCAAGAATAATTGAATATAAACGAAAATAAAAAAAAAGAGGTTTATCCTTTCGTCTTACTTGTGAGACTTTTGTGCTTGCTTTGAATAGTCTTTCAAATCTTTCAGATTAACAATGAGGGTTCACATTTTAGTACAAGGTAATGTAATAACTCAGGGGAAATGTCTAATTTAGAATTTAAAAAATTATATCAGTAGAGGGTTGAGATAGAGAAGTAATAGTTCCTATAATTTCTAAATCGATCTCTTCGTATCATTGTTCGAGACATGTTTTCATCGAATAGATAAATAAGATGCCTTTTAAATTAACCTTCAGTGTGGCTGATTGTTCAGAGCAATGAATAAATATCGTTAAATGAGAGGATATAGCACGTTAGATAAATCACGTTAGCAAAAAATAAATAAAAATTAATTCGTGTTTTACAATTGAGAAAAGCACCAGAACTAATCTCACAAGCAGAATTATGTGAATAGAAAACTAATTTCTCCTGCCATGGCCAATTCTCCCGTTACCCGGTCTAACTTTTTCACCGCCTGCAAGCATGTTTTTCGCCGTCCAAGTAATTAAATCACTTAGGCTGCGAAAAACATGCATGCCTTGGCGAAAAAGTTAGACTGGGTAGCGTGACTACAGGCAGCAGAACATTCATCATGAATAAAGAACTCCAATATTTTGCTGATTTTTCGCGGTTGTCATTCGCTGTCTGGATGAAATCGCGAAATTTTATTCATGCATTGATAACAACTTTAAATTTACAGTTCCACTTGAGCTGAAATAAATTTATAAATCTGGTCTACTCTTAACTGTTCGCTCTGCCTCCTTGAGGTAAAAATTCTTGTTACGAATAATTTTGCATTAGCGGCACTGTTCGCACCACTCGATTTGTTACTTCATTTCTCTTCAGCACTCGCCTTTCCATTGCAATCATCTTTGCCTGAGATAATTAAACCAATATTTAAAGTTATGAAAAATAAAATATATGTCAAAATGCGTAAGCTATAGTCTATGTCACGTAGACTGTTAATGATTAAAATTAAAATTGAATAATTGTCCTAATGCTTCTGCTAATACTGATTTCCTAATTTTTGGTGCCGTATCTCAGAACAGCGTAAAGTTCATCTTCAAGTTCAGGACATAGGTCGATTTCGATGTTACTGTGACAACTTTTTTGAAATTTTTGATCGCGAATTACACTGTTAGCTATAGGTATTTTGAAATAGCTTTACATAGTTGGTAAATAATTGGAATGTTACTCATTCGCACCGGTACGTGAATGAGCAATTTACCGCGTGGAATATGTATGTCCCAATACGAATTCAGGGTGTTAAATGAACTTACAGTAGTTTCTCAACACTTTAGCCGCGATGTCAACACTTTAGGTCCACGGAAGGAATTTTCATAAGGCTGGTGACCGACCAGCAGTCACAAACTCAATTTTCATAAATACTTAATCAAACCTAAATAAAGGCACGATCCAGTTAATATTCGCGATTTCCAAAATTGCTTACTACTCTTTACTTCAAATTTTAGTTAAATATTGAACTTCAGATTAACCCATCGCGGTCAAGTGGGAACGGACTTCTAATGGACTTAGTTGACAGACTTCTTAACTTTAAGTATCATATGAAAGCTGGTCTCGTTGTCATCAGCCATCCTTCAGTCCAAGTGAGCACTGACTGTGACGAAGCATCTTGGACCAATTAATGTTTGGCTCTAGGATATTTTAGAACATTCTCGCCAAAATTATTCAATAAAGTTTTGAAAATTAACAATTTGACTGCCACGGGCCACAGTGTAGTTCATTATTCAACTCGAATCAAAGTCAATTCAATTGATCAATTTGAGAAATGACCTACAATTGGTGGATTGAGTCTGCATTTAATTTCGATTGATAAACATGAAGACTAAGTTCGAGACCACTGGTCAGGCAGCAGCCTTATGAAAATCCCGCTCCGTGACCACCGGGGGCTCACGCCGCAGTTTAAATGTTAAATGGCGTTTCCAGTCAGTCGACTGCCCCTTTCGATGCTTCTAAAACGAAAATAGTGTAACTGAACAAATATTATTTTCACATCACTTTTGCAGGTTATACTCATTACATTTGTGGAACCAAATCTGTGTAAGAAAAACTGAGCTGAAAAAATAAATTTGTTGTTCTTAAAAATATAGAAGATGTTATGATTCATGCTAACATCAAATTTTGAGAGATCACTAAAAGTTTTGAGCTTGTTGTGTCTGGGTGTATTCGTGCAGGAATAATTTTGTCGCTATTTATATAAGTTATGTAGATTTAACAAAATGATCCGTACGAACTTAGATAAACATGAATTAAAAATTTTGTGCAGTAATGTAGCACTCAACCCAAATGCAACTATAGAGGGCGACAAAATTCATTCGGATTCATTCGACACATTTGTTATGATGGTCCCTTGTGTGCGAGACTATTCCGTACGATGTTAGGCTAGAAAGCATGTTAATTGTAGTCGACTAGCAGATAACTTGTAGTCGACTAGCAGGCAACTTGTTGTTGACTTGCAAGCGACTTGTAGTCGACTAGCAGGCAACTTGTTGTCGACTTGCAAGCGACTTGTAGTCGACTTGCAAGCGACTTGTAGTCGACTAGCAAGCGACTAGTAGTTGACTAGCTGACAACTTGTAGTTTAGTTCATAATAATTGTAGTTCACAGAGTCGAAGAATTAATAGATACACTATACATTCTTCAAGACATCACGTGAAAACCAGCAATTCGGCTTTTCATAAAATATTTTTATGTATGCAGTTGCAATGGAATTCGACTTGACTTTGACCTGAACAGTTTTTTTTGAGGAAAGTTTCACCAAAGATGTTAGACATTTCTGGTAAGTTTAAATGTTTTTCTTAACAGGTTATCATTCTTCGTTGGTGTTTCTAAATGATTCCGCTAATACAATATAATTTTCATGAACTGAGTGATAAATATCACTGATCTCCACACTGAGTACTTTTTTTCTGATCACTGTTTTCAGCTTCTGTGGTAGGAGGCAATAAAATGCAGGTGTCCAGCCTTGTGTTTTCTTTATTGATAACACTTATTCTCAGTACAGATGGCAATGTTTCTATACAATTGAAGGGCACAAGGAAACGATACACATACTAAACCTAATCAGAGAATAACATCTAGTTGGTGCTCTCGTTCACAAAGAGTGAAAATGCATGAGTGAAACAACACACACTATTTTGTCACCCGTCTAAGCCTTAGGTCGTGGTGAACCAGATTGCTAGAGCCGTGGCTTCATAAAAATTTGAGATATAAGGTACCGTTTCTAAAACACAAGCCAAGGGATCATTTTTGGCATAAGGCTGGTTTAATAAATATGCAGTTATAAAAGAAATATTGTTTAGGCAGAAAAGATGCGAGTTCCCACTGGGGAGTAGGCTTTTCTCTCGAGTAGTGGCTAGCATTCACAGCAGAAGCCCTTGGACTGTTCATAGATTTCTGATGGCAAAGAAATGGCGCGTGTGTCTGAACTAATGAACATTCGAGATGGCAAAACATTTGTAAGCGTGCAGCTGTGAGTGTCATCCACTTGAAAGCAAGAAAAACCCTCCTTGTGTTCCCAACAATTGTATTCAGTGATCTTGTCGAGCTCACGAGCGAGGCTTTGATCTTCACAGAAACCTCTTGCAAAGAAAAGAAGAGAAAATTGAGTAAGAGGAACAGTAAGATAGAGAACCTAATAGTATATAAACTTTCATAGGACAAAGAGAAGAATATATGAATTCGTTGCAAGCATTTCAGCATAGATTTGCGTCGCGCTCTCACATAAGATCTCAAGTTACATGAGCTCTGCTCGTACAACTATCCATCTTCAGTGCGTCTGTAATAAAACACATATTACAGCGACTAGAGCCACGGATATTGCTATCAATTTCATAGAAAACTTTTCGACGAAAACTTAAATCTATTTGGTAGTTGGAGAGGTGGTTGATTATTCTAGCATCTGGCGGCTCAGGTTGAAAGGTCGGCCGACGGGCTGTTGGCATAGAAAGAAACATTCCCGTTAGTATTATTATTTAGCGTTAGAAAATGATGAACACTCCTATAGGAAAATGATGAAAACTTCTGAGCAGTCTCAACCTCGAGTTGTCATGCGTTGGAGTAGATGAGGATTCGTTATTTGAACTACAATTCGAATGCTGTTATTGTGAATGTTGTTTTGGTGTGTGCGTTTTTCAAATTCGTATATTGTTTGAGTGGATGAGTTTTCTTAAAATTCGCATGTGATTTTGGTGGTTGCTTTTATAGAGACTAAAACCTTCAATGATATTATCTTGCGCTCACTAGTGGGCTGACTGACAGTGGCTTAGAAATTCAATTTTCAGACCTGAAAATTTTTATTCCGCTTCAATGTAGTGAATGAGAACCTTGAATTCAAGTGTAATGTAGAGAAAATGAATTTTTCAAAGTCAAGAGATCATAGAAGAACATAGAATTGAATTATTAAAGAGTTGAAAGACAAAATGTAATTTTTCAAGAAAGAGAATCGAAAAGATAAATAGCAAGAGAAAACGAATACTTACTTTTTTGTTAGAAAGGTGGACCAGCTTAAGACCTCTGCATTGAAGGAAAGAAAATAGAGAAGAAAATTAGGTACAGTTTTATAGTTTGCTAGGCGCAGAAGCTGTCAGTTTATAAGAAGGTCAAGAAAATATTCACAGAAAAAGTCAAATACTCAATAGAAGACAACTAAAAAGTGTATCGATATCAAAGTTTAAAAGATATTCTATAAAGTACAACAGTATAACAACTATTCTAGAGTACAAAGTAATTTTAAAGTGCGCTGGTGGCACTTGCTGGATGATTGGAAGAGAAGAGTACAACAGTATAACAACTATTCTAGAGTACAAAGTAATTTTAAGGCTTGAAATGAAGAATAAAACTAAAAGGTTAGTGAGAACAAACCAGAGAGAGTTATAGGAAACGAGGAGGGAAGTGAGGAGGTTTGTGTGAAATAATTTTTTATAATTTGTACACTCATGTAAAAGAGGAAGTTCGGCGAGGGTGCGGGTCATGTGTAGGATTACATACTTCGAGGGCGGTTCTGCACCGCCATTAAGACCAGCAATGGCTACTGAAGAAATGGCTACTGAATTTGAAACGAAACCAAAACCGTTAAACAAAAGTCAAATAAATTGAAATACGGAAAATAATATGTGAGAACAGTAAAATAAAATATATGCTCATTCAGAAACGAATTTGAATTCCAAAAGTGACAGAGAACAGCTATTTCAATATAGCATCGCACGATAAGCATTTCTATTGATCAAGCGTATGAGGCCATGATCAGGTGCTGAGCGAATCACAAATTTCAGTGTAAGAGGTTACGATCACCTTAGGTTAGGTGCTTGGCTAACCACAAATTTGAGCATTTATTGAGTATAAGAGGTCATGATCACCTTTTTGCTTGGCCAACAACAAATTTGAGCATTTATCGAATATAAGAGGCCATGATCACCTTTAGGTGCTTGGCCAACCAAATATTTGAGCATTTATTGACTGGGTCTTATTGGCGGTATCACCTGTGGGGACATGCGGGCCAAGCTCTGAGCTCGCCCTTTCACCTTGGCCTTGCTGGCGGACTGCTCAGCGTGGTCGGCGCGCTCTTCAGCCTCCTCGAGCTCCTGCTGGGCCTTGCGGAACTTGGCCAAGTTGAGGGCGGCAATCTCCTCAGCCTCCTCGATCTGGCGCTTGTAGGTCTTGATCTTCTGCTGGAGCTTGTCGACGAGGTCCTGCATGCGCTCGTGGTTCTTCTTGTCCTCATCTGACTGGAAGGTGAGCTCCTTGATGCGGCGCTCGCACTTCCTCAGGTTCTTCTGGGCATCGGCGTGGCGGCGAGCCTCATCGTCGAGTAGGCTCTCGAGTTCGCGGACGCGGCCCTCGAGCTTGGCAATCTGCTTCTTGCTGGCCTTCAGGGCGTTACCCTCAGCCTCCTCAAGGCGGACCTGGAGCTCCTTGACCTGGACTTCAAGACCCTTGCGGAGTTTCTCCTGGGCCTGAGCGTGTTCCTGCTCAGCGCGGAGCTCGTCAGCGAGGCGGGCAGCATCAACCATGGCCTTCTTGGCCTTCTCCTCGGAGTTCTTGGCCTCGTTGAGCATTTCATCGAGATCGGCCTGCGCAGGTAAGAAAACACAAACATTTAGTGGCGCGCTAACCCATCAGTTTCGATTTTGAACAGCTATTGCAATCGCCTACCACGCTTAACAACATAGGTGTGGCAAAAGTTCACGCGTGTAACTTACGTGGAGAGTCTGGAGCTCGCCCTCAAGCTTCCTCTTGGCGAGACCCAGGGCGTTGTTCTGGGCGGTGAGGTCATTGAGGTGCTCGTTGGCCTCAGCAAGCTCGGCCTCAGCCTGGCGACGGCCGCGGTCGGACTGCTCGAGGAGGGTGCGAGATTCTTCCAGCTCGCCGTGGAGGGCGTTGGCGCGGCGCTCGGCAATGCCGTACTGTTCGCGGTACTCGGAGGCGAGGCGCTGTTCTTCCTCAACGCGGGCCTGCATGTCTTTGATCTCACCCTGCAACTTCTTGATGTGCTTCTGGAGGTCAGCGTTGGCCTTGTTCGAGTGGTCAAGAGCGATCTCGAGCTCGTTGATGTCGGACTCGAGCTTCTTCTTCATGCGAAGAGCCTCAGCCTTGCCCTTAGCTTCAGCTTCAAGGGAAGCCTGCATGGAATCGATGGCGCGCTGGTGGCACTTGCTGGATGATTGGAAGAGAAGAGACACGCAATGATAAACTTGGGTTCATGGAAATTTTCCAATATATTATCAGGGAGGAGAAAAAGTGGTATCGTCAATATGTTGAGTTAAGAGTTAAGAACTAAGAAACATGGGAAATGAACTCACCGAGTGTTGTCGAACTCTTCCTCCTTCTCCTGGATGCGCCTGTCAATCTCCTGCCTGACCTGGCTGAGCTCAAGCTGACCACGGAGCACCTTGTTCTCTTCCTGCTCGAGGGCGGCCTCAGCCTCCTCAAGAGCGGCCTGGAGTTCCTCCTTCTCGATTTCGAGGCGCTTGCGGTTCTTTTCGGTCTCGTGGAGTGACCTACCGCCCTCACCGATCTGGTCCATGAGGTCCTTGATTTCATCAGCGAGGTTCTTGTTCTCACGACGGACGGAGTCGAGCTGTTCGAGGTTCTCCTCATAGGCGGCCTTGACACGGAAGAGCTCAGTGGAGTAGTTCCTGCATTCCTTCTGGGAGGCGTCAAGCTCAGCGGCAAGGTCGTCAACCTTCATCTTCCATTCGGCGATGATCTTGTCGAAGTTCTTCTGCTTCTTCTCGGCGGCGTTGGCGAGGGTCTGGGCGCGTTCAACCTCAATCTGCATATCCTCGAGCTCAGCGCTGACGCGAGCCTTGGTCTTCTCGAGGTTCAAGTTCTTCACATTGAGCTGTTCAATCTGTTGCTCAGCTTCCTCGAGGCGGGCAGCGAGCTTCAAGCGAGCAGCCTCAAGCTCTTCAGCGCGGGCAACACCCTCAGACTCGTACTTGGCGCGCCACATCTGGGACTCGGCGTTGGCCTTGGACAGCTGGCGCTGGAGGTCAGCCTTGGCTTCGCCTTCCTCATCAAGCTGCTCACGGAGACCATCGATGTCGTGCTCCAGGTTGCGGAACTTACCGAGGATGGTGGCGCGTTCGCGGCTCTCATCGTCGGCGAGTTTCCTGGTGTCGTCGAGCTGGTTGGTGAGGGACAGCTTGAGCTTGGACAGCTGGCCGACCTGGCTCTCAGCTTCCTCAAGCTGGCGCAGGAGGTCAGCGTTCTCAACGGCGAGCTTCTTCTTGGTGGCGTCGAAGTCGTTCAGAGTGCGGTTAGCCTCGTCGAGCTTGGCCTGGATTTCGTTGATGGTGTTCGACAGCTGCTTGTTCATCTTCTCAGCAGAAGCCTATATTGTTCAGCGATGAACAAATCAAAGAAAAGGAAAGATGAATGAGAACTAGTGCATTGAATTTTCCATGAGCGTTATCCATTAATTTATTATGGTCACAGAATTGGATATGTCATGTATATATTTCCACCTGAAGTATTTAAGCAAGTAAACAAGGGTTTCAGGAGTTCGTGTAGTGAGGTTCCACGATAATCACTAGGAAAGGGATTACACAAGGGAGAGTGGTGAACATCCGGAATATTTTGTACCGCAAATTGTGACTAAAATATTTTTTTTTTTCAGATCAGTTCTCGCGGCTACCGGGGAAATATGGTAAGTACAAAACTATTAAGTTTAAGCGACGATTGTACGTTTTTTAAATTTAATTTTCCTAAAAAGTATCGCAATAGTGTCAAGAAAAAAGGTCCGGAGATTGACCCGGTATCAATGATGCACCTAGTTGAAATATCAGGGCTACAAGTTTGGTTCGTGTGTTTATTATCACCATTCAAACGTGTTTTTTGCAATCCATGAGACCTGCAGATTTGGATCGCTGGCGATTACCTTATCGTTGCTGAGCATATCGGCAGCAGACCTGGCATCATTGAGCTCCGAAGAGATTCCTTGCTTGTCGCGTTCAGCCCTGAGTACCCCAGATGGTTGCAAGTCATTCGCGTAATTCCATTTGAAATCAATTAATTTTGTAGCGGTTATTTAAAAATAAAATGGAACGAAAGTTCGCAAAATTAAAAGCGAAAAATAACCGCTTGAATGAAAGCAAGGAAAATGTATGCTGAAAAACTAATGGTTCGGTAGGCTTGAGATATTAGGAAAAGTTAGCGAAACTTAGAGAAAAAAACATAGTTGTTAGGTCGTTAAAATAACCGAAAAGAACGTAGCGGCCCGACGGAACATTTGATTCTTGCGTTCGGTGGCGTTCCAACAGTGTAAAATATTTCTGAAAATATTTACAATTCCCGTTTGTTATAATGTTTCGATGCCGTTTCACGAGACGATGTTCGGAAATCGATTTTTTAACCTAAGTTCGTTGCAGACAATCTGCGGCAACAACTGATGTTTCTTAAAGGATCCTGAAGATGAGTTTTCTTATAGCGTGGGTATGAAGGTACTCAAAGGACAAGTTTGGGGCACATGAAAGGCTTCGAGCTCCCAGGGCAACGGTGGCGGGAAAACACAAGTGGAGGAAGGGAATTTCTTTACCTTGTCTCGTGCAAGACCGTCGGTGGCGGCGCGGGCATCGTCGGAGTCGCGCTTCATGCTCTCCTTATCCTTCTCAATCCTATAAATTGAAGCGTAAAAGTCTTAGGCTTCATTTTCCTCTGGTTACCCGCTGCTAATTTACCGGTAGGGTGCACGCGCTAATTTCATTTAAAAGGCAGCGTAAAAGTCTTAGGCTTCATTTTCCACTGGTCACCCGCTGCTAATATACCGGTAGGGTGCACGCTCTAATTTCATTTAAAAGGCAGCGTGAAAATCTTAGGCTACATTTTCTACTGGCCACCCGATGCTAATTTACCGGAGAGTTGCATTTGCTAGTTCAACTTCCAGTGAGTTTTAAATTAGATTATTGTGCAGAAGTTCTCATAATAATGCTGTTATCAAGCCAAGAAAATCTCTGCGTTTTAAAACAAGATAACGCCTGTTTAGTTTCGTTTCACCCACGTATTACTTTTTGCTACGGAACAATTATTTAAAGGAATTTGCGTTAAAAACTGCAAAATAAATGAATCCCTTGACCGAAAGCATTAAATAAGTTTTATAATAAACTGAACTTAAACAGATAACTCAATATGCAACACGCAGAAGAACGCGAAAGTAATCAACAAGCAAAATATATCGAGAACTGTAAATGTTAGAACAGAAGCAATATATTTACAGTTTATAACCACTGTGTACATATGAACATTTATAACATGAGCAGAAATATAAATTTCATTTCACCTACAGCAATACCTCAGTTTTCACCTACAGAGATACAATTTTGAGTTATTCCATAAGAAGGCTCGAATAAAGTCAACTCTTACCTGGCCTTCATCTTGTTGAGATGGTCGATCTGTTCGGACATCTCAGCGACGGCATCGTTGTGCTTCTTGCGGAGGGAAGCCAGAGCAGCCTCGTGCTGGATGTTGGACTCCTCGAGATCGCGGCGGAGTTTTCCGAGCTCAGCCTCACGCTTCTTGTTGAGCTCAATCTGAGCAGAGGTGGCACCGCCGGCCTCATCGAGGCGCTCGCTGAGCTCCTCGAGCTCCTTGGCGAAGTGGGACTTGCCCTTCTCGGCCTTGGCGCGAGCCTGGCGCTCGTGCTCGAGTTCTTCCTCAAGCTCCTCAACGCGGGCCTGGAGCTCCTTGATCTGCTTCTGCAGCTTGGAGACGAGGTTCTGCTCGTCCTCGAGCTTGGCAGAGAGGGAAGAAACTTCCTTGTCCTTGCGCTGGATGGTGCCCTCGAGCTCCTTCTTGTTGCGCTCGAGATCAGCGACAGCCTCCTGAGTGAGCTTGAGGTCGCCCTCAACCTTCCTCTTGGCCTTGTCGACCTCAGCGCGCAGCTTCTTCTCGCGCTCAAGGGAGTCCTCGAGCTCATCAAGGGTCTGCTCGAGCTTAACCTTCACCTTGTTCAAGTGGTTGCACTTGTCCTCAACGGCCTGGAGATCCTCAGCGGTCTTCTGATTGCACTCCTGGAGGTGCTTCTTCTCCTTGTTGATCTTGTTGATGAGCTCGTCCTGGTGGGCGATCTCGTCGTTGAGGTTGCGGATCTGGTGGTCCTTGGTAGCCTTGTCCTGCTCCGACTTTTGGATGCTGAGCTCCATGTCCTCAATGTCCTTCTTGAAGCCGGCGATCTCCTGGTCGGTCTTCTTCTTGCCCTGGAAGAGCTTATTGCGGGCTTCCTCCTCACCTTGCAGCCTGTCGGTGAGCTCCTAAAGGAGGAAAATAATTCCATCGCGGTCACTTCGAGTGCTCGAAGGCTATTACCAAACATACGTATTACATGAAACACTGATACATGATTTTTCGTGGCTAGGCCTTCACCGAACCGATAAGTAACGAAGACATGAATTAAAAATATCATACCTCAATTGTAGCTTCTAAACTAGCATTGGCCATTTCAAGTGTGAAAGAGGAATGCGTATGCGAAATATATCTAAAGGACTATCAATGTGAACTAGTGAGAAAACTAAGCACTAAGCACAGCCAGCAGGAACGACGGCCAGGCCCGCTCGAGAGGCAGTTGAGGGTCGGCAAGCCTAAGGCAAACTGAGCAGCGGTGACTCCGTTTGCTTGAGGTAAGCTCCGCACCTGGCCGCCTTTCGTCAACACGGGTAAGTTCACCGACGTCCCACCACAGGCTATATTTAGCAACATACATTTTTATCAATACACGGAGCGAGCCAAATACGTCTAATGAGGAAGAGGCTGCCGATGATGTGCGACTGACACCTGTGATCGGTTCGACTGCTAAATATAGACCGAACGTTAAGCTCATGCCTGAATAGAAAACCTGAACATTCTGTCACTGAAAGTTTTGAGGAAGGTAAGACGGGAAGATTGTGTCGATCGCAATTTATATTTCTTGAAAAAGGAAATTAGGTATTGATTTTTCTAGGGTATGACTAGCAGCGTGAAGCTATTTCTGTGAGCCGCTTTTGCAGCCAAAGTAAAGAGGAAGGAGCTGAGCGTAAATATTTGATCTTAAAATTGAAAAAATCGACACGGAATTTAACTCGACACGGGGAAGACAAGGTAGACGTTACAATAATACTTACATTGAGCTGAGCCTCGAGGTCAGCCTTCTGCTGAGCGAGCTTGGCCTGCTTGTCCATGAACTCGGAGGCGCTACCCTTGGTGGACTCGAGGGCGAGCATGAGGTCATTCTTCTCCTGGAGGAGGGTCACGTTCTGGCCCTCGAGCTTCTTGCGGAGCTCGCTCTCCCTCTCAAGATCAGCAAGAGCCTTCTCGGCCTTCTCCTCGAGAGCGCGGATCTCATCCTCGACACGGGTGACGTTGAGGAGAGGCTTGACCTTCTGCCAGAGGCGGTACCAGGGCCAGGTGCGGAGCTGGAGGTACTTCCTCAGGTTGCGCTGGACAACGATCAGGGCGACACGCTGTTCCTGCAGCCTCTTGTAGTTCTTGCGGGAGATGTAGCCGCGGATCCAGGCCTGCAGCCACGAGATGATCTTGGCGAGACGGTCGTCACGGATTTCCTCGAGCTGACCCAGCACACCAGCGCGGAAGAACACCTATAGGAGCGACCCCAAGAAGGAACTGGTTCAGCACGGGGAGTGGATGCGAAGAGAGAGTCGTTTTCGACAAGTTGTATGCTCAACAGGAATCTTAGAATGGGTCTAGCAAGTGAGCTTTAGTGGAATTATGTCAGTATTACGAGAATATCATTTGATTTTTTAAACTTGGAATGAGGTTTGAAGAATATTGTGATCATACGCGATGAGCCACATGGTTTTTTTAACGTTCAAGCAAACACGTACCTCATGTTGGAGATGAAACAATATCTTACCGGAGCGAGATAGAAATTAACGAGAGTCGGACGATGCGTAGACAAAAAGGTACCACATTTAGTAAAACAAAAAATGAAGTACGACATTTAGTAACGGATGCGAGTAAATGCAAATGTTTATTAGTTGGAGTAACAATACCTTCGTAGACCCATATCGGAATTGCGATGCGTCCAATTTAACGGTATCAAGGATCATTTCAGCGGCTGTCTTTGGCTCTACGGGTTCTTTTCGTTCCAAGTGAAGGAAAGGCGAACTCAGCAGGCCGTATCTGAGAGGCAAAAACTCTCCGAGTCAGGGTCGCCAGCCATCTTCTCAGTTCGATTCAACGAACTTCAGGATTTGGCCAACATTGAATACGTAAGGTTACTCAACCTTGCTTATTGATATAATGGTCATAATTAGCACGCACAGGTGGGAGTAGGGATTCTAGCTAGAGTAGAGGGTGATACAACACAGTTCACAGAAAATGGGATCAGGAATCTCGATGTGCAACAAGTCACGGTTGTGTTGCAATCGGGAGGACAGGATTGGGTTCTCTGGTGCAAGTCTCAGGAATTGCGGTTAGTTCTAAGAAACCGGTGGACATGTAAAGAAAAACAGACAAGTTAAATTCTAGCCTCGAGGATCTTAGGATGATGGGAAAAAATTGACCAAAGTAATGGAATTTTAGTTTCATAATTTGAAAAAAATTCGATGCGTTACTGAAATAAGGCTTGACGAAACAGTTTCGTTGAAATAAATACGACACAAATAAATTGTGAATTCGTAGCATCGGTAACAGAACAGAATGAAGCGCCGTCACATGCCTTTGTGTGGCCCAGTCTGTATTTTTCAGGTTCCAAAGAAATCTTTTCAAGGATGAGTTCGGTCGCCTTTTTCTCGTTCTCTGCAGAGTTAGCTATCTGAGTGGATAGGATGGAGTATCTGCGGAGTAGAGAAGCACCGAATGCAACGTCACTTCGAGTCATGAAGCTAATTTCAATTTTGCGAGACGGAAAGGACATGTGCAAGTGACTAAGTTTCTACACATACAAGTTAGGCGAGGAAAAACAGGACATACACATATACAGGGGAAGTTTTTTTCACTCAGTCGCAAAGTGGATTCGAACTGGGATTAAAAATTTAGTCTAGTAGATGCAGCACTAGATTCACGAGTCATCGAACTGATCCTGTTGATCGAGACCTGTATCTTTCAAGCACGCCTTTGGTATTTGGCGATCTCAAAAGGACCATCACATGAATTAGAAGGAACTCTATACAAAAGTGGACCCGCGTTGCTGGCGGAGAGGAGTCACACGTTTTCAAACGGTGGGAAAAACTAAACTAATGAAACTTCTATCACTATTGGCGTTTCTAAAACCATGCGAAACCTTTTGGTACATGCCTTCGTATGCCCAAGTTTGTACTTTTCACCCCCTAGATCAGTTTTCTCGAGAATGACGGCGGCAGCGCCTTTCTCGCTCTCGGTGGCAGCCGCTTCTTTGGATGCAAGAATGCAGTATCTGGATTGACCAGCCAAAGTATTGATCAGTGAGAGTACACTTCCCCTGCTGCAAATACTCAGCAATTTGGTTTTATAAATTAACAACGGGAGGGTTGTAGTTGTGCAGTAGATAATGGAAGCATAAAAGTTGAGGGGGAAAATTACATACGTAGTTTGAAAATGGGAACATGTTGTCATGCCGCATTAAAGAGTTAAAAAACAGCACAGAAATGAAATTCTTGGGGAAAATGAGTGGGGGAGGGCGTCGTCTTCTGTGAAAGGGAAACGGGCAACTTTTAATAATCTACATGGACGACGCCTACAACGGGAGTTGTATTGGAAGAGGGAGGGGAGGGAATAAAACCGGGAAACACAGGGAGGAATCAAGTTGTAGCAAAAGAAATAGAAGTAGAAGAAACGAATTTCGTTGAACTGTTGCTGATCTAGGAACAGCAATTTAGAAACTGGGAATTCAAAATCAATACAATCCGGACAGAGCACTCAACGTACCTTCTGCGACGCTGCTTTGGGGAAAAGGAGAGAGCAATTCTTTCCTAAAGATCAAATTAAATTCAACTTAAACCCCTAGTGCCATTAAATCTCAGCAGAAACTGAATAATTTAACAAAATTAAAAAACATTGAAATCATAAAACACAAGAAAAACAATATCACACAACAAAATCAAGAACGCAATACGAGTACATGCGACAAAAAATTTCAAGTTACTTTTCTGTGGTGGTATTTGTTGTTTTACATGTAGCATGCAATGTAGAAGAAGTGTCAATTAAAATTTCATAGGCGAGGATGGGAATGTTTCCCTTAAAAAGGGAAAAAAACAAAATATGTTTCTGGGGATAGCACTAAAAACTGTCGCTTTGGGATCGGTTTCTCAAATTAGAGTTCGCAAGTCGAAGAAAAATAGAGCGAAATCTTCACCGACAAAAGAGCGCACATTGAAAGGGGGAAAATAAAACATTAGAGAGAAAATTTTGCCAAGGGTATACGGCGTCCCAGAGTGGGAAGTCATTAGCCTCCTATTCTTCATGCTTGGATTTTCAACACGGTAGGGTTCATGTCATTCGTTGGGAAGTACATCATGATCTCATCAGTGAGTTGCACCAACAGGCAATATAAGAGGGATAGGAAGTTCAATCTATCTTGGACAGTCATAGTCCTTCCAAGGGAATACTCAAGGGGGGTAATCAAGATACATCTCGGCCATTTGAAGGAAGCCTCCGGGATATGTAACAGGGATGAACAAAAGTTTGGAATATCCATTGGGGAATATACCATTTGAAGGGAGCCTTGGGGGATATATAACATGGATGAACAAAAGTTTGGAATATACCTTGGTGTTACCAGTACGGTATTTCTCAGCCTCAAGACCGACAGACTCGAGGGCCAGGCCGGCGGCCTTCTTGTCGTCAGGGGTCTCGGCAATAATCTTGGAGGCCAGGATTTTGTAGCTATACCATCGAATTGGTGGGCCGTGCGATGGGGTCAGTGCCCGGAACGCGTGTGGTGTACGTGTGGCGCATGTGCGTGGTGTACAATATTTGTACACGCATAATATTTATACCGCATCGAGGGACAAGTACCATGTGTGTGTGGAATTATTTGATTGCGATAAAGTCCGATAAGTGTTTCGTCCAGATTGCAAACAATAAAAAGTTAGAGGAAGTCATAACAATAGGTACTCAAATTACGTGTAATACAATATATTATTAGGCGTCGATAGGACCAAATGAACAATTTCATAGAATTGCATGAATTGGACGAGCGGAGTGTATTTAGGAAGTGTAACAATGTAGCGGTGTGTTCAGTACAGCAGTGGAATTATCCCATATTTCAATGCATATTGATGGTCAAATAAATATTGTGTGTTAGGTGCATTTGCGTGAAGTAAGCGAGGCGTTGCAGACGTTAACGTTGAAGAAGCCGCGAAGGCAGCGGCCGGCGAAAGAAATCAAACACTCAAAATTAAAATCAAGCCACCGATACAGCGAGCGAGCCTGTCTCGAGAGAACACAAATAATTTATAATAAAATAAGAAGAAGAAGAAGAAGAGAGCGAACATATTGGGATCGAGGAGCATCCAATTAGTTTTGATAAGCACACGCTGGGGTCGAGATTTTGTTGTCGAGGTGTGAGAGAGGAGACAAAGAAATAAAGGAAACTTGGCATTAAAGTTTTAAGTGCGAGTCACGAGAGTAAACTTTGAAGCTATGATGATAGAATATGAAAAACTAAGTTCAGCATCATCGTTGTTGCTAAAAATACTCGTGGCTAACATTTCATTTAGCTGCGATATTAATCAGATTCCTGAAATTACTTAATGAATCAAATATTTTCCATATTAAGATATGATTAAAGCCCATGTTTGAGTTACATACTTGTATGTCAACAACAAATCAGAGTTGACAAATATGTCAACAAAAAGAAACTTGGTTCTGTAGACATAAAAGCCAGCTAATTTTATAAATTAGCTTTGAGTTAAAAACTATAGCTTTTGACTAAGTGCAGTTTGAAAGCTCGAAAACTCCACGGGTCGGAGGTTACTCTTTTCACGACGCCAAGCGAGCGAGTTGCAGACAGAACACAAGTCAACTCTCGCAAAGACGCACATAAAGTTAAGCGGCCCTAGCTTTTCCACAGGAAAATAATATTCAGAAAAAAATTAAAGCATCAGTTGTTTTATAAATGGAATGGATTGTGCGCCGGAGTTAGCGTCATCTCGAAATTCACCTATCGAGTTCCACGTCTTAATAAAGACGACTGGCACTGAGTGAAAGAGCTCGGTAATAGGAAAAGACAATATGAAAATAGGAAAAAGATATTTGTGCTGGGATTTCAGCATAAGAGAATAACCGGAAATTGTTTTGAAAAAATAGTAAGAAAGTTAAACGCAAGTTAGATTCATGAGCTAGGACTCAAATCAATGAAAATAACTTCTCAACAAAAACTAAATTAAATTGAAAAAAACTACGAAAATAAAATTGGAACTTAAGTCGATTCGGAAAGATGAACGAATCTAAAATTGCAGCCATGCTAGGCATAGATAGCCGGATTAATAAAATAATTGAAAATTACGAAGCGAACTGAATCTTAAGAACTTGAAATAGTATTTTTACGGATCATGCGAAATAATTGAATAGCTTAAACCACAGCAACATTACTATATAACAAAAAATAACCTGATGAGTAAAAGTATACAGAAACCATCGTCAAAATAACCATTCGACGTTGTACAGTTGAATAAAAAATGATTCCAATAATACTGAGAATAATACTAATATGAAATAGAGCGCAAGTAAACACATGCCTTGGTGTTGCCAAGTCGATAGTTTTCAGCAGCCATAGCGATTGTCGTGAGACACACATCGCAACTTTTCTTAGGATCGTCGGTTTCTTGCATAAGTTTGGGCGCAAGGATAATATAGCTGTCATGTAGGGGGAACAATAAAGAACACGTTAAGATCACGGCGAAAATGCGTTTCTGTTCATTATTCTACAAATGCGACTACGAGTTGAACAACTTCCTTTTTTCCGACTTTTGAGTTCAACGAGCTGCAACTACAGAGGTTTCAGGGGGAGGTCGAGTTTGTTTCAAATGGACTACTTTTGCAATATTTCCGCTCATTGCATGGACAAGGATGGTGAAGGGTGCAAATACGACGCAAGGAAAACCCAGGTTTTCTTTTGTTCTCTTGAGCATGCAATCTACTTATCACAAACGGGAAGTGAACCGCCATTTCTAGCCGATAGAATCTGCTAGAAATTGGAACAACAGTGGTCTTTGTGTAGTCCAAAGGGATGTTGAGAGGGTAAAACAGAAACGCGGTGCCAGGCGGAGTTTTTGCTGGCCACGAACTCATACTATTTGGCATCAGACTCAAAAAACGACCTGCTGAAAGTCTAAAAAAGCACCTTGGTGTTACCCAGGCGGTAGTTCTCGGTAGGTAACTGAATAGCTTCGAGACAGACACCAGCAGCCTTCTTCTCTTCTGTCTGCTCTTCCATAGCCTTCGAGGCAAGAATTTTGTAGCTAAAAGGAAAAAGAAAATTCGTTCACGAAGACCAATCAGCGTGAAATATCAAAACCTTCTTGGGACCGACGTTTTGTTAAAGTTGAAAACATATCCGTGGTTCAGCAGTAGGGCATTAAAATTTACAAGATAGGTGACAAATTTGAGGGTCTGAGAGCTTCAAAAGTGGACAAAATATTATAGGCGGAACTGTGCATTCACGAAAAAGTACTATGTAGAAACTGGGATTCAAAATCGATACAACTGGGGCAAATTGGGGTAATATCATTCAGTGGGAGGGCGCTGGTACATCGGGCATAATTATAATGGGTCGGGAATGGAATATTGGGCATCCAAATGGAATATCGAAATATTGGGAATATATTTCCAAAATGGAATATTTGGCATCCAAATGCAGGGGAAAATACATTACTAGGGAAACAAGGGGCAAACATGGAATTCTTGCTAACATCACTCGTAAGATAATTTGCATTGGGGAGAAAGTGTACAATAGAAAGACGAAGAAAATATTCAAATGTTGAACAATGCTCGAATGATTATGGGGTAAACAGTGCATCATCGAATCTAAGTACTGAAGTAGAGAAAATCAACATTTAAAATTATGAATCAAATTGCATCTCGTTTCTTCTCATACACCACAATTCTACATCATTTTTATTACATCACTTAAATGGATCAATATTGTTGCATGAACTACGCTTTAAAAAGGCAAAATATATATTTCAGATAAAACAGCACATTTTAACAACAAGGAACCCCAGTCTAACTATTTCGCTTTGGCATCTCTGATTCCAGCCGCCCGGCTTAGAGCCCATCCCAGGGCGGCTGAAATCACGTGAAAAGTTAGACTGGGATTTAAGCGAAACAGCTAAAATTTTTATATTTTTTATTTCATTTGGCGCACGTACCGGTGCTTGAAGTCGGGGTAGAGCATGCGGTTGGGGAAGCCCTTGCGACAGATACGGATACCCTCAAGCACACCGTTACAAGTGAGCTGATGCATGACCAGAGCGGCATCGACCACACCTGCAGGTAGAAGTGGGGCACGGGGGCGTGAGTGGGCGCAGATTATGAAGATAAAGGGGCCTCCCGTAATGCGTATACAACGAGTTTCAGTACGCGGGGTACGGGGGCGTGAGTGTGCGTTGGAAAGACTACGGGCCCTACTGTAAAATGTGTTTATCGAGTTTCAGTACAAAGAATCGATATTCATTTTAACGAATTTTTGTGTAAGATGCAAGGCAAAAGTGCGGCACGGGGGCGTGAGTGTGCGTAGATTACTAAGACTACGGGCCCCACCGAAATTTGTATGCGAGTTGCAATACAGAGAACTGATCTCCATTCATTTTGGCTAATTTCTGTGCAGGCCACGGCACAATGTGTGGAGCTACAGTCGATGCATGACATCTGATTGACTATGCGAGTGTTCACGCCCTTTGGTAAAGCTTATTCAACGAGTCTCAACCGACAAGTAATTGCTATTCATTTCTCTTTTGAAGTTATGCCTAATTTAGATAATTTTTGAAGCGAGAGACCTTAGGTCAAGAGTAGCGCTAACACACATCAAGTGAGAGAAAACAGCTCAACTTCGGTCTTGGAATGCGCGTTACACTAATGCTGATTTCAAGACTCGAATGAATATATTTAAGTTAAAACATAAGCTTGAAATTTTGAACTAAGAAAGTCCGAAGAAATGTCTGGTCTAACAAAATATCATCAAACTATGAATTATAATACGGAACTTATCCCTTATCTTGGAACCAAGAAACAAAACGTCGTCAATCAGACGTAATTACAAGCTTACCTCTCATTTTGGACCCAACAAACAATTGAAGATTTTCAGATAACCTTACCAGGAGCTTTTTCCTCGTTCGGGATGATGCATCGGACAAAGTGAGGAGACGTGCTTCTAAGGACGGTCATCAAGTTGTTAAGTTGCTCCTGAGGGTCAAACATCAACCAGAAAAGTTAGTGATCAACTCTAAGGGTTGCCCTAGTACTGGTCACGGTCACAACCATGAGCCCAAAAAACGAGCTAGGGATGAAAGAAGTCGCCGCTCCATGAGGCTTTAAGTACGGTCAGAAACGGAAGGGAGTTTCAAAATATATTGGTGGGAATATCTAATCAAGACCTTCAGTTAACGCAAAAAGTGCGCTGGAATATTGGTAGGGGTGAAAAATAAAGGAGAATCGCCTTTCTCCTGGAGGATCGATGTTGAAAGGGAAATGTTAGCAAGGATGTATTTGTATTTATGTTAAGAGTTCGTCTGGGAAATCCATCGTTGCGTGGGGATTCGCCAGACGATCTAAAATCGAATAAAATTTCAGGGTATCAGGGACTGGGGTAAAAACGATCATCGCAGGAAACTGCGGCTATGACACCAGCCCGATGGATCTACAAAAATAGCGGTGTCGCATAACAAACAACTCGGCTAGCGGTCTCAATTACAAGCCACTCGATTTCATTCGAGGGTGATGAAAGAAAGCTTATCTTCCATTCATTCATTGAAGAAGATAAGACTTGCTTTAAGGTCTGGGTAGGGCTAGAGACGACACAAGGTAGAAACTCACGGTACTCTTGCAAAAACAATTCTTTCCGTAGTTCAGGACGTCGTTGAGGATGCAATAGTATAACTACGAACAAGTTTGACCAGCCCATACTCAAGTAAGTTTTGAAAAGTTCTCGTGAATGCCTTACCGGGGGCTTTCATCTCATTGGGAATAATACAACGGATGAAGTGGGGAGAAGTGCTTCTCAACGTGGCCATCAGATTGTTCAGTTGCTCCTGAAGGATATCGTAAGAGCGGTTACTATTTGGTACTGGGGCCTAGTGCGACATGCAGGGACTCCGGTGAACGGAATTAGACCACAGCTTTGTAAAAATCTACTGAGGGAAATCGTGGGGTGGGAGTGCGATATATCAGCCGGGTTTTTCATCTCATGGGGTGACAGAATACAGTCAAGTGGGCAGCAATTCGTAAAAGAAATCAAGGTTTAAATAAGGAGCAGATGCAAATAATGGGAGTGAATACGATCAGCAATGATCGTTTTGAGCATCTTTTTTGCTCACGATGTTCTTAAGAAATTCTAGAGCTTATGAAGGGATTCCAATGAACTTGGAAGTTGAAATCAGAGTTTAACTTCCTTAGAAAAGCCAAGCTCGAATTGATTAAGTTTTAGAACTTCTGCGTCGAGATGCTTAAGCTAGGAAAATAATTTGTTTGTATCAGCGATATGAACTGAATGCAAAACTAAAGAGAGGGGTAATAATGGGAATAAGGTGGAGGGAAAATCAGCATGCAGGGACACGTCCGTCGTTACCTGGAGATGACCAGTTGCACAAAAGAACGTAGAGGGACAGCAATCGTCATGGAATGCATAGACTGCGATCATATATTCAAGCGTTGACCCTCGAGTTATATGTCATCTTATGCGAATCTCATCTTTTACGGATAAAGCTCGACCGGTTAATCCGGGTTATACAAAGCTCGAATAAGGCGTCAAGAGAAAACTCTCTCGGTTGCTCCAAAATAAAATGTGAGGAATTTAGACCAATGAGGACGTATTTTTAACCGTAAAACTCTAGGTTCGCAACAGATGATCCTCTCATAGGATCGACTCGTTTCTCCGGGGATCAATTGGGGTAAAGATTGCTATGAAGGGACAAAGGGATGGTCCGTACCAGGAGACTTGGTCTCGTTGGGCACAATGCAACGGATGAAGTGGGGGCTGGTCGAGTGCAGAGTCTTCATGAGGTTGTTCAGCTGCTCCTGTGGGGGGGGGGGCCGGGGACCGAAGAAATGGACGGGAGGGAGGGTGGGGCAGTGAATTGTGAGCAGGGAACGTAGCGTGGATACCACAAGTGGAGACCCGAGTGTGGACCCAACATGAACGGGGTTTGTGAGCAGGGAACGTAGCGTGGATACCACAAGTGGAGACCCGAGTGTGGACCCAACATGAACGGGGTTTGTGAGCAGGGAACGTAGCATGGATACCACACGTGGAAACCCGAGTGTGGACCCAACATGAACGGGGTACAGCAATTCAGGAACAAAAATGAAAAAATAATTTGAATGGTACATGAGCAGGTCCAAGGTGAGCATAACGAAAGTAGTATTGGATGATGATTAGGGAATATTTTGAATAATTTAAGGCGATGAAACCAGAATGAACCAATGATGGAAATTATCAGTGATCAGGGGAATGGCCAAATGTATGAAAATATTTTGAACAATTTGAGGGACCATGGAAAAGCAAAATGTAGGGAAATATTGCAAAGAATGTAGGAACCATGAATGTTGCAAAATGTTTGGCAATATTATGAAATATTTTGGGACCAATGATGTTGCAAAATTATTGGAAATATTTTGAAGAGTTTTGGGACCATCGAAACATTGGGCACAGCGTCGACAGCCAAATGGTTACATCATGTGAAGCGACGCGAAATGGGAGGGTGAGCAGGATTCACAAGGGGAAGAGAAAAGTAACAGTGTATCAGTATAAATTCATTGCAAAATATTGTAAGCGATAATATTTCGATATTTACATCACATATCAGATACATTTATGAATTTTATTACAACCATTTGAATATAGAATAGTAGAAAACTTATCATAAAAGCACGAAAAAACGCCTTACTTCTAGCTATCTAAGCACAAAATTTCAACGTTGAAAAGACAAACATATTTCGCACTTTGCAAACATTTAGACTACCCATGCACGTTAGTGAGTAAACATTATGCAGAGCAGAGTCACAGACATTATAGTAAAGTTACACACCAGATTTACGACGTCATAAGATGAAAAATTCATAAATCGTAATTATTTGCAACTGATGTATTTTAATGGAAATATTAAAATCATATAGTCAATTTCCAGGCAGGGGCACAGTGGCTTGACCCCTTGAGCGAATAATATGCAAAAAAGAGTAATTTCAATCCGGTGCTCTTTTCCGGGAATGAAGGAGAAATAATAGCTTAAAAATAGATTATTAACTTGCGAGGGGAAATTTCAGTTTGATTATTCGCCTTTATACTCAAAAAAGACGAGAGGGTGGCGGATTACGATCGGGTTGGTGGAGAATATTGCACAGGGAAAAAGATGATGCATCAAGAGTGTACCCTTTAATACTCGGGGTATTGGGGGAGTAACATCGAGAAGTATTGAGGATTCAATATACGCTGCGGGTAAAATCGGTTGGGGAAGTATTTGTGTGCTATTATTTTCGGGAAGGGGGAATAAAGTAGGGGAAAATCATTTTATACCCTGTATCCGGACGACACAGTGGAGAAACCACCAGACTTCTTGCCACGGCCTATGAGGAGAAAGATAAGACAATGATCATCACGGCATTGAAGTAAACAAGACTCGGAGGAACACACTTCCGCTGCTCCAAAGAAAATAAGAGAAATTCTAAACGTGCAAATTTTTAGCAGAGCAGAGCGCGCGCTCCAAAGAAAATAAGGTGTAGAATTTTTAACGGAGGATTGAAAATGCGCGCAGCAGATCAGCTGAACAGCACAACTAAGTTTCGTTTTCATTTTCTTGAGAGCAGATCGGAGTGAACTCCTCCGTAGTCCAAAAATTGGAACATTGTAATCGATGTGAACTCCTTCGCCTCGTGTTGTGCTGAAAAGGAAAATTGAGCGTCAATACACGCGCAGTCAAGCGTTTAATAATTAGAAACACTGAAAATTTCAGTTTCTCCATTCAGAACCAGTTCACGGTGTGAGCTGCGCCCAGAACCATCAGCGAGATCACATCGGGATTGGAGCCGAACTAAAGAACCAAAATATTTCACATACGCGATATTTGCAATGACTACATAATGGTTCTAGAGTCACCGAGGGCTGAATGAAGTCAGAGCAGAGGCTAAGAAATGCGTGCACGTTATGAAAGCTCCTCGTTTACTCAATTTCATTTGTAATCTTGGCATAAATTTGAAGGAAGAAAATTAAAGTGCCACGAAACTTTCCGAAACTTTCTGAAAAAAATTCCCGTTTGCTAGAAATTTCAGCAACATAATTTCATGGAATTTTTGTTTTCCAGTGAATATCGCGAGATGCCAAGATTACGAATGTCATCTATGAGAATTAGTAGGTGCGTTATGGATGCAGCTAACGACGAGCATGTCTTTGTTATAGTTACCTTGTACATGCCGGACACGGTCTGGAAAGCAGAACCCTTGGCACGTTTGCCACCTGGATGAGGAACACAACATACTCGGGTTTGAACGGGGTCCTTGTTTGTGACATGACAGAGGCATTATTGGTCATCTCCTCAAGCTGGGTAGTTCGGGGAAATCATCAATGATACCACTGCTGGAAGCAATGGTTGCAAGCAGTTAAGGAATTAGGGGAAATCATCAATGATACCATAGCTGAAAGCAATGGTTGGAAGCGGTTAAGAGAGTTAGGGGAAATCAGTAATGATACCACCGCTGAAAGCAATGGTAGGAAGCGGTGCAGGGTTTACAAGCGAAATCGATGTTAAGAAATATCTAGGCAGTACTGCGTTAGAATTCAAATTCCAATATCTACGGTCAACAGAAATTCAGCTGAAAAGAACTACAAAATAAAAACGTTTATTTTCGAGTTTTGCAAAATATGATGCACTCGACGAACAAAACCTCGCCTTGTTTTGATCCGTGATTAAGAATTAGTAAGCCCAAGAAAGAACATTCAAAGTGATGAATACAAAGCTAAATCCCATTAGATTTGAGTGAGCAGTGATTAGTTCAGAACAAGTTAAGCTTAGCAAGTTTAATTACGTCAATGTCTTTAAGTTATTGGTAACAAAACTTAGGCTTTGCTAATTTAGTAACGTCAATGTCTATAAGCTCTTGGCAACAAGGAACGGTGATAGTTACCCTGTATAGCAGAGACACTGTTTGAAAACCCGAACCTTTGGCTCGTTTGCCCCCTGGATTGCGTGCCAGGTGTGGTGGGGCAGAACAATGTAAGGAAAAGAAAGGGAAACACGCAATAGTTACTCAAGACTCTACTGTCTTTTCTAAATCTAGGACATGGTCACACTGGGGGATATTTCCTGAAGTTTCGTTTTAAAGTTCAAGGGAAAAACACACGCGTTCGAGAGTTTTGTGATCGAACGTGGAGGTCAAGAGTGTTAGTTGATATTTTAAGGACTATAATCATTTGATTGTATACTTTACGAGGGTAAACCAAAACAAACTTGGCCACTGGGAATATCGAATTGTAATTTACAAAAACTACAACATTAGACATTTGAACGAAGAATTGATTTCATTACAATTTTTGAAAATATTATTAGGTAATTCGCTATTATTTAAATTGAACTTAATATAGATCTTGTTCATGAAATATAGACGTAAAAGAGATACTTTACCTTTCACGTACCCTATAAATTATAACATGGATACTGAGAAAATACTTTCAAAGTGTAAAGATATAGGTGGAAAAAGTGGGCTGATCATGTGTTCCAATGAATGCTTTTCAGAGAAACAGTGTTTGCTATTTACTACAAAGAACACGTAGTGTTTGAGGTAGTGTTCACCGGAGGAGTTTTATATATTTCGTGTTGTAAATAAAGTTGTGTCTCACGGTGGAGTATCCTGGTTTTCAAAAATTACATAATGATGAGTCTCAAGGTAGGATTTCATGAATTTCATATTGGATATAATGTTATTTAATATCAATGTCCACATTTTATAAATGTTCACTGAAGTTTCAAGATATTCGTATTGAGTATAATGTAGCGCCCCTCGGTGGAGTTTGTGTGCTAGTGTGAAGTGTGTGATGAAGGGAGCCTCTCGAAACTCTGGAAAACAACAAAAAGCAATTTGAGAATAATCAACCGAAAAATAATCTTCCCATTTTCCAAAAGGAATTATGTATATGGCAAGAAAAAGCAAAATGAAAGAACAAATGACACGAGCAATCTCAAAACTAAGCTCATAAAGATTTAAAAAATCCTACTCTTAATCTTATAACATCAGAAAAAATACAGGTAAGCTTGGATAGATAACAACAAACATGCTTAAAAACAATTGTTTTGCCAAAAATCAAAGAAAAAATAAAAAGTGCGCAGTAATATTCAGTTCACTGAAAAGTTTTGAAAAAATTCACAGTTTTCGAATACTTAACTGGGCGAACAAAATAACGCTGCTTCACAATCATTGGTATAAGAAAATATAACCGTCATGAAGCACAGCTAAAAATATATTATTGGTATATAATATACCAAGCCTTTTCCTCTTCTTAGTAGAAGGTGTCTGAGCATCATTGACACTATACTTCATGTCAATGATGCATGACTAATGATACATGATCTTTAGTCAATGATACATGACTAAAAAGAAAAATCGCTAAATTCATGACAGCTCGCGAAGTGGGGCAGCTGATATTGTTGTCCGCCATGTTTTTCAGGAGCAACAGTTGGAGATATTCACACATCTTCATGACGCTAAATTCTCATTCCTCTACAGCAAGATTTGAGCGCACTTTCAACCAAGAACGTGTTGTGCAACTATCATAGCTCAACAACCATTGCACATTAGATCATGAAAGTTTTATGCGACAATCATAGCATAACAATCATCGAATATTCGACCATGAAAGTATTGTGCGATAATCTTAGCTAAATAACCATCGCATATTATACAACGAAAGTGCTTTGCGATAGTTTAGCAATCACTGATGGTAACACTTCAATTTACTTACCACCCTTGCCACCGCCAGCATCACCGCCACCGGACTGGCCGGGATGGTCAGCGAAGATGGTCTGCACGAGCTCGTTGGAGCCCTTCTTCAGCTGGTCGACAACGGTGTCGTTGAGGGGATCCTTGTTCTTCTCGAGCCAGCCAGAAAGATTGTAAGGCACGGTACCTGCACGGTCGAAGTATAGGCTTTGTAGGGCACGGTACCTGGACGGTTTAAGAAAAGGCATTGAAGGGCATGGTGCCTGTACGGTTAAGTTAAGAATTGTGGGGCACGGTGCTTGTACGGATAAAGACTAGGCATTGTAGGTCACGGTGCCTGGACAGTTGAAGTAAGCACAAGTAGCGTACGCGATTGGAGTATGTGCCATGAAAGATTCAGTGCTTGAGGTCCATTTAAAACCGATGGCTTCGGCTTAATGTGAACCGAATGTTAATGTCACTAACAGCAGAGTCGCTGAAGTAAAATCAAAATGATTCGTAAAATTTTAAAATGTGCTTTGAAGGACAGTAATCGTCATAACCCATCCATGTCACAAACTATTTTGGTTTTTAATGCGACTAAAGTTTTAAGCGGCGTTGCTAAAGTGAAGTAAAAGAGGAGAACCAATTTTTTTAAATTCTCACCGGCGTAGTGCACAATGGCGAAGTGGGCCTCAGCTTGGCCGGGCTTGGGGGGCTTGGGCTTGATGAAGTTGGGCGACTTGCCGAGATGGTTGGCATTCAACTTCTCAGTGAAGGACTTGTCAGTAGCCTTGGGGAACATAGACTCTTCCTCAAGGATGGAGAGCAGACCCAGAGGCTGAGGAAAATGACCAAGTCAGTACGTTGAGGGAACTCTGCGGGGCTTCCGGAGATCAACACGGAAAATAAACTCGAGCGTTCGTTCTAGATGCATGTTAGATTCAATATAATATCGTCAATTATTTCATATATCCACATATGTTCAGCAATATGTTCGTAGTCATGAAGTAACTTACCATGCCCGTGCAAGTTGTGCGTTTTATATCAGAATGCTATTTTACGGCATGTGGCTCAAATGCAGCAATCAAGAAAAGCAGCATTGAACAAATGCAAGTCATTTTGTTAGCGAGGAGAAGAGTATTAAAAAGCAACGTTTCACAATGGCTAAATAAGAAAAGGAATCTAAATAGAATAAGTTTGGAACTGAAGAAAATAACTGGCGAGTAGGAGTGTGCAACATTTATACTTTCACAATAGCCAGAGAAGAAAAGGCAAAAAACAGATGAAGTTTGAAACTGGCAGAAATAACTGGCGAGTAAGAGTGTGTGTTATTCATAGTGGCAAAGCGTCTAAAGTTTTTGAATTGTTTTGCAGATGCTGATGTCCTTTGCAGTGACATTTAATGAAGACTACCTTTTCGATCAGCTCAATGCAGGCCTGGAGATCCAGGCCAAAATCGATAAATGTCCATTCAATTCCTTCCCTTTTGTACTCTTCTTGTTCGAGAACGAACATGTGGTGGTTGAAGAATTGCTGTAACTTCTCGTTGGTGAAATTGATACACAGCTGTTCGAAACTGTTGAACTGGGGTGAAAAGAGGGTAAGTCAACGTGAGTAACTCAGTGACAGTGACTTCACGATGTGGTCGCTAAGAGATATTCAGGACAATCCTTTGTCTTAAAAGGACTTCCAAAAGGGATACACACCAACACACGATTAAGGGGAGTGAAGGTCGAACAGCTCTGAAGGTCCAAAAACAGTTTTGGTACATCTACTAATTCAAGGCAGACTTATACGTGCTCGTCATAGAGAACATGTTCATAAAGTGATATGGTTAGAGGAAAAGAACTGGTTAGAAGGTACAAAGAATAGAGTGATCCCTCTTTCGTCATTTTTGAAGGGACATGCTCTCTTAACTCGATGAATCGTACACTAATGAAGTTCTCTCTCTCTGTCTCAGACGGGAGCGAATTCTCGAAGGAAGAACTAACTTTTTTTTAAGATTCAGATTTTACCTTCTCAATTAGCTCAATACAAGCTTGGAGGTCAAGACCAAAGTCAATAAAGACCCAGTCAATACCCTCTCGCTTATATTCTTCTTGCTCCAACACAAACATGTGATGGTTGAAGAATTGCTGCAGTTTTTCATTTGTGAAATTGATACACAGCTGTTCGAAGCCATTGAACTGCAGAATGACAATATAAAAGCTGAATGAGCAGTAGGAAAGGTATGAAATTTCCACGAAGTTTTTTGGGTGGGTTTGAAAGCATAAGTGGATCAAAATTCGACTGGAAAAATTACGGGGTTCTTCCATGGGACAGTCATTGATCACCATTGATTGGGAGAGGAAGCCATTGGACCATGTAAAGATCGCAACACAAGTCATGTGGGGCACAAGTGATACAAGATAAAGAGATTTGTGGAAAAAGGGAAGTTGAGGAGGGACTATCGGATACGAATTCACTATCCAGGGCATGGGCAAATATGGATATAGGGAGTGGGGGATTCATCTTGATTAGGGAGGGAGCAAAGTTTGGTACTGGGAACAAATGCTGCGTTTCTTTATTGCTGGAGCTCTTGCCTGCATTCAAGTCGATGCCGATGCTTAAGTTGAAACAAAAATTAGTACAAATTACAAATACATACATAAGGGTAATGTTATGGCGGGGAAAAATCAATCTTTCCAATCAAAATACACAGGGTGAAACTCAAACACACATGAAGAAAAATTTTCTTCATAAAATCCTAGCATGCATCTCGGAGATGAAGGCAAATCGGAAAAGGAAGCGTAAAATGGGGATTGGAGGAGGGCATGCACTGTTCAAGTGCATTAATAAAATGGGGTTGCATGTGGGGTTGGGGCGCACCATTTTCGATATCCGTAAGGAACAGTTTGGTAGAGCACAAAAAAAGTTAAAGCTGCAATTCTTAAGCGGCAAAAGTAAATATGCTGATAAAAATATCTTGACTGAATTATCGTCAGCGAGTATTGTACCTTTTCGAAGAGATCAATACAAGCCTGCAGATCCATACCAAAATCTACAAAGACCCAATCAATGCCTTCTCGTTTGTACTCTTCTTGCTCGAGTACGAACATGTGATGGTTGAAGAACTGCTGCAACTTCTCGTTACAGAAGTTGATGCAAATTTGCTCGAAGCCATTGAACTGTCAGGTTTGAACAAAACGTGCATGAGAAAGGACTCGCTCCTCAGACTATACCTCTTGCACAAGATGTAAAACAGGGAACATTCACTCGGGAAATGGGACACACAATACGGGGAGCAAATCGCACAACAAAGTGATTTACTTGAAAGACTTTGGGTGCATTGTAAGATAGTATTTGGAAGTACTGGGAAAACTTGGGTGCGGGTTCTAATGCGAATGAAATTGAACGCTAATTTTTCGTAGCGCGTTCGGAGTACGAAAGGAGGTTCGGTTCAGGTTTACTAGGATCGTCATGCTTAACAAAGGCCTATTTTCTAACATCCACTCCATCTCGCCATAGATACACGAGAATTTTTCTAATCGCTTAAGTGGGTTTGGAATAAAAGTATCAGAATTTGGACAAGCGCTAGCTAAAGGAAAAGAATAACTAGTTTTTTGCTTGCATGGGATTGGAACCAAAATTGAGTAAACGTTCTAAACGTTCTAACAGAATCTCACAAGAATCGTTGTGAGTGCCTCGTAGGTTTTGAACTAAATTTGGGTGTCTAGGCTCGTTTGGGAGCAATAACAAGGTCTGAAGAGTTACCTTTTCAAAAAGTTCAATGCAAGCTTGGAGGTCCATACCAAAATCCACAAAAGTCCAATTAATTCCTTCTCGTTTGTACTCTTCTTGTTCAAGTACGAACATGTGATGGTTGAAGAATTGCTGTAATTTTTCGTTACAGAAGTTGATGCAGATTTGTTCGAAACCATTAAACTGTAGAACAGTGGATGTAAATACGGAAAACATGAGAGACGTTAGGGGCAATATAGGGAGGGAACATTTTGGAGTTCAGATGGTTATTTTTCGATACATGGGGCTCGTGAATACCAACACAACAACAGTTTCCGAAGAGTCATTAGAAGTCTTCGTATAACCACCAGAAGATGCGGTATAGTTTACAGAGTTACATAATTATCAGAATGTGCTGGTTCAATGCGTTAGGTCAAACTCAGTTAGGTTGATTGTTTTCGTGATTGGGGAAATGACGAATGCTTGAACCACACAAAACTGTGTCGCGCATTAAGTGAGTGACAATGTTACTGATACCTTTTCGAAGAGCTCAATACAAGCCTGCAGATCCATACCAAAGTCTACAAAGACCCAGTCAATACCCTCGCGCTTGTACTCTTCTTGTTCAAGTACGAACATGTGGTGGTTGAAGAACTGCTGCAACTTCTCGTTACAGAAGTTGATGCAAATTTGCTCGAAGCCATTGAACTGTCAGGTTTAGATAACAACTAGTCAGTCTCGGTCTTTCGCCTACACCTTTTTTACTTTGATAGCAGGGTGGAAACAATTATTAGTCTAACGATGGGAACACCCAAAATTGCTAGGCAAGGGTAGTCGACGCCAGGCAGGTATGTTGATATTTTGTTGGTGATCATTTGTCACACTGAACACAACTGATTCGCAGTACATTACTGCAGTCTGCTTGCAATGGGAGGGCCAGAAATTTTCAGGGGAGTACACAAAATGACGATTAATTGGGACCTACCAAAAAGTGAGTGAATTCTCGGGAGGGAGAGAGTTCTTAATAATGGAGTTCTTTTCAAACGAAATGGGGAACTACGAAGAGATATCATGAGTTGGGGACTTGTTAACTCGATTACGCTTAGGGAGGGGAGAGAGAACGCAGTTCTGATCATTTGGGGCGAAAATTTTCAAACAATAAAGATTTTCATGGGAGGGAACCCTGGGGAGGGAGAAATACTGAGGGGCCTTGGGGAATCCGATGAAACTTTTAAGAATTTTACCTTCTCGAAAAGCTCAATGCAAGCCTGCAGATCCATACCAAAGTCTACAAAGACCCAATCAATGCCTTCTTTTTTGTACTCTTCTTGCTCAAGCACAAACATGTGGTGGTTGAAGAACTGCTGCAACTTCTCGTTACAGAAGTTGATGCAAATTTGCTCGAAGCCATTGTACTGTGGAAATTTTGAGCAAAAATTCTCAATTTTCGTTTTGGTCGAAGATTGCTTATTTAAGTATGGATCGATGCGATATGACGAGTACAAGGAATCTACTAAAACATCTATTTGGAGAATAACAAAGTTCAAAAAATAAAATCTGAATGCAACGAAGTTCATTTTTGGGGGTACACTGAATTCACATATATTTGTAAAGCCGCTGTCGGAGAAACATTCTATTTCCTTTCTAAGATTTAATACATACTTCACTAACTATGATCTCATTTTAATACTGAAGTTTTTGATTAACATAAATGCAGAACATATTTCAACGTATCATTTCACATGAATTAAAAAAATTTTATTTCAAATTCAACATATCATTTCTCATGAATTGAAGAAATTTAATTTCTAAACTCACGTCGAAAATTTCGAAGCCGGCAATATCGAGCACACCGATGAAGTGGGCGCGCTTGAGGCCGGTCTCAAGAGTGACGTTACACTTCTTCACGAGCCACTTGAACACGCGATCAAACATAGCCTTGGCCAAGGCACCGACGGAGTAGGACACCTGCTGGACGTTCCTACCCTGGGTCACGAACTCGTTACCGACCTTGATCTTGGGCTTGGTCAAGTTCTTGTACAGATCAGCACCATCGACGCCGAGCAGCTTGCCGATGGTGTCACCGATCTGAGGACCACATGGAAGGTTACGTATGATAAATCCCACTTAACGAAACCTAAGATTGTGACTAACCCAGTTATGCCGAATAAAAGATTGTGACTTACCAGTTCTATCGAATTAAAGATTGGGACAAATCCAGCTGAAAGATTGTGACTAACCCAGTTATGCCGAATAAAAGATTGTGACTTACCAAGTTCTATCGAATTAAAGATTGGGACAAATCCAGCTGGAAGATTGTGACTAACCCAGTTATGTCGAATAAAAGATTGTGACTAACCCAGTTCTATCGAATTAAAGATTGGGACAAATCCAGCTGAAAGATTGTGACTAACCCAGTTATGCCGAATAAAAGATTGTGACTAACCCAGTTCTATCGAATTAAAGATTGGGATAAATCCAGCTGAAAGATTATGACTAACCCAGTTATGCCGAATAAAAGATTGTGACTAACCCAGTTCTATCGAATCAAAGATTGGGACAAATCCAGCTGAAAGATTGTGACTAACCCAGGCTTAACTGATAAGAACCAACTTATATTGTTTGGAAACTTTGAAAGCGAAATGGCGACGCTGAGTTATATTGGTTGGAAACTTTGATAGCGTAATGGCGACGCCAACTTATATTGTTTGGAAAAAAACGTAATGGCGACGCTAACTTATATTGTTTGGAAATTTTTGAAAACGAAATGGCGACGCTGAGTAATATAGGAAAAGAAAATTTGTAGCAATCACCTCGGTACCATCGGGCTCAGCCTGCTCCTCGCGACCCCTCTGCTTGAACTTCATTTCACCGAAGTGCATGACAGCGGCGGTGATCTTGTACACATCGTCCTTCTCCTGCTGGCTGAAGCCGAGCACATCGAAGGCAACCTGCGGCAGACAGAGCAATGAATTACACGCAAATCAGAGAACGTCTGCTGGTAACTATTCTACCCTGCCCGTAAATGCGTCTAGAACGTTTTACGTCTGCTGGTAACTATTCTACCCGGCCCGTAAATGCTTCTGGAACGAACTATAATGAATTACACGCAAATCAGAGAACGTCTGCTGGTAACTATTCTACCCTACACGTAAATGCGTCTAGAGAAAACTATGAGGCCCTACACCTACATCCCATAAGTTTAGGAGAGATTCTCAGTCGTCTTTTAGGAATTATATTTGTTAAGGACTATATGAAGAAGATGACTATTTTAGTACCTAGTATTTTTCTCAGGAGCAATTCTTAGTTGCCTCTTTTGCTAATAATATTTATGGAAGAGGATATGAAGATGACCCAAGTATTTTTCTCACGAGCGATTCTCAGTCATGTTTCTTGAGAATAAAATGAGATGATGAGGACAAGAAGCAGAGTATCAGAGTAGTTTTTCAGGATATTGAAAGGAATCTCCTCAATTTTGCATGGCCTGCAAAAGCTAGAAACGAGCACTGTTGAGAGCGATTTCAGGCAAGTAATGGACAAATTTGAAAACTCGCTCTTCGTTCAAACTTCTTTGCGCCATTCGTTATTGCGGGACAGCCAGACAGTCCAAAGAGAGTGAAATTTTCCCTGTGGAGCTCAATTTTTTTCGGCTTCGCTTCTAAAAAGTTTAGTTAGAACTATATGAATACCTTCACTGATACGGTGCATGTTAAAATGCTAGCATGAAAGTTGGAAGAGGTCAAACCAGAGAAATGTACGGATTCACATTCAACTTCTACACACACATTCATACGCATACACATTAAACTTTTACTGCAGTAACCGTTGGGTCTGACCACGCAGAAGTCAGTGGTTTCATTCTTACAGAGATGTAAAAACAGTTTTTAAATTTCTTTTTCACAGTATATTCCATAAAACATGGCTTGATTAAATTATACTGAAACTGAAAGCAACCTTTCATTGATATTAAATTCAACATTTTCACGTTAAAAATTTCTAAATATAATTCTTAGCTGCCATGTTTTTGAGTTCAATCATGCATTCGAGGGTTGACAAAAATTTACAAGCAAAACATGGACTCTGTTTAACTGTCAGATCTTTTTATAAGTTTGAACGCTAAAACTAAGAATATGAAAGCTCTCATTAGATTATAATATTACGGTGCATTCTCCATAGAGATCTTTCAGAATACGAATTGACTGTGCTGTGGTAGAGCTATTCCTTTCAATACAGTAGGGTCGGGAGGGATCTTTAGAACTGGAATCTCAAAAGGGTAGAGGGGGCTGCATACTCAACCTGTCTATGGTCAACTTACATCAGTGAACTCCATCTCCTCAGCGTCATCAATGGATGCAACAGTAATTTTACCCTGGGACACATAGTGATAGTCGTAGATATCGTTGCTGAGAAGACAGATGGCTGCGCAAGTAGAAGATAAGAAAAAACCCTGGTTAATGAAATGTCTCTACACATCACACATTAGATGAATGACTGAGGTTAGGTATGATGTGTGGAAAAGCGTATTTGTTCCGCTAAAAAGCTGTTTGAAAGAGAACTAGTGAAGTTAATTAGTATCTACTCGTTAGTGTTTAAAAGTTTTTCACGCTTTTTCAAGGAGATTTATCTCAAACACAGCATGCAAATCTATGAGTTAACGTTTGTTCTAAAGACCATTTTCGCCCAACTGGAATCAATCAGTAAGCAGGATTTGATAGATCGAATTTCTACTTAGCAATAGAGTGAGGTTAACATAGAAGCTCTTTCGTAAACCATGTAGGTTATTTTCTAAAGACCAGGAGAAAAAACTTCTCCCAAGAAGCTCTCAGCACTTTTTTAAATCATGTAGGTTATTTTCTAAAAAGCAGATGAAACGACTTCTTCCAAGAAGCGCTCAACACTTTGTAGTTCGTTAATCGGACATCAGATGACCACCGAAATCGATGAGACTTACGTCGGTGAACTCCATCTCTTCAGCGTCATCAATGGAGGCAACAGTGACTTTGCCTTGGCTTACAAAGTGGTAGTCGTAGATATCGTTTGAGAGAAAGCAAATTGCTGTTGGTCGTCCATAATGAAAGAGAAAGAGAAAATACCAGTTCAGTCAATGTTGGCCTGTAGTTGCAGACTTCAACCTATCGCCTCATCAGGATGCCATTTTGGGAGAGCTTTATTATTATTTTTCACTAAAAGGGTTCAGTACTTTGGCACTGAAGACAAGGGGTAAGAAATAATGGGGAAACAGCAACATACTCTCGGTGAGCTACCGGAGATGTCTTTCAAGGGATAGTGGGAATTTTCAAGATAAATACAATAGGGGAAAAATATTTTAGAGACAAATCGAAGGACATAATGGCCTCTGACGGATGTCAAGAGTTGGTAAAATTATATCCTAATTGGGAACACAGATTGATGACAATTATAGTAGTCACCAATGAGGGGGTGTAGAATTGATTTGAAAGTGATTTTCTGTCAATAATACAGAAGTTGTACAAAGGGCTCTCGGGCGTTTGTTGTTGAACAATGAACATTTTTCTTGATCAATGTTGATCATTGTTCGATTTTCATAAATTAGAGAATTTGTAAAGAGTCATACTTCTTGTAGAAGTGTTCAATTTAAGCAGAACGATGATCAACAATGAACAACGAGGGGAACTCATTAATTGCAATAAGTTTTGTGGGGGAGAACATTTTATTTGCAACGTACATTACATGGTCATCAAAGGGAGGGTTTATTGGGTCACAAGGGCTCGTATGGATGGAAGGTGGCATAGTACAATAATTCGATTTTCCGACAATAATTCGATTCTCTAAGCACCGTATCAGGTGTTTTGAAGGGAACAGCAAGAGAAACAGGTAAAACATCGGTAAATTGGTTAGTCACAGGCCCATTGCTGGCCTATGTACGATGATAATGTGGTTGAAAATAGGGAGACACAAGTTCAGTTTCTTCTATCAAGAGAAAACGTAGAGTGCAAGTACTGAAATTGTGAGTGTAAGGATGGAACATGATTTGAAAGTACGGGTCAATAAAATTAATTAGCAAAAGTACAGTTCAAAAATGAGTGCTCTACGCAATTTGAGTGTTTTAATATTGAACTATTTGATCACAAGTATCATGTCCAAACGGGTTATGTCGCAATGAGATATTTCATTCTTTGAGAAGGTGACTAAATAAATTCAATTATATTAGAGAAATTAACTTGATTTCCACACCTATTTTGTAAAGTATTTTATTTCATTAAAAGCTAAAAAGTAATAGATTAATATTCATAAAGTTGTTCTGTTATTGAAAACCACAAATATTTTGGATTTATCTAATGTTTTATTATTCAACTTGAAAGTTAATTTTCATAAAAATATTGAACCATTTACGATGGATTACAATTAATGAGAAACCCATCCCAAAACTTAGCAAGTTTTATGAAATCCTTTCTAAACTTATTCAAAGATATTCCATATTTTATTTAAACAAATTTTTAAGCTGTAGTAATTGATATACAGCAAAAGATGAATACGATTAAACATTTTATGTGAATTATTATTCTTTCTTTTGAAGTAGTAAATTATATAGAAACCAAGAATGATTGAGTTTTGCAGTATGCTCACTGGAACTCATTCGATAAAGCCCAGTATATTTTTTTAAAGTAACTATTCATTATGGATAAATCCATTACGCTCGAGTTCCGAGATTTCTAAAAATGTGGCGTAGGGGCCTCTATTTTCAACATGCCAACCCTTTTTCTTTTATTTTATATTGGTGGCTAATATTGAAGCGTAGGAAACTATATTTCCAACATGTCGACCCTTTTACTTTTATTTCTACACTGGTGGTGAACTTCAAGTGTTTGGGTTATGTGAGGAGTGGGTGATACTTACGCTTGATGGTGGGGACCTTGTCGGACATCATCTGGTAGAAGATGTGGTAGGAGCGCTCAAGGGACTGCTGGGAGATGACACGGGCCTTCTCGAGCAGGTAGGTCTCAATGTCAGCACCAGACAGCTTGCCGGAGTTACCGAAGTGGATACGGATGAACTTACCCTGTAGACAAACGCAAGTTACATAGTAATTTCTAACCGAATCCTACCGATGTGTTATTGTAAATACGGTGCCAAGTTTCATCGAACCAGTGGAATGAACTTCTAACTGAATCCTACCAATATGTTGTCGAAAATACGGATACATGTTTCTCCTATTAGAAGAAAACCATTGGAATTAGGGGCAGATATAAATTTTACTTATTTCACGAGAGTAGAGGAAGTTTTAAACCGAATCTAGCCACTATAGTAAAACTGATAGAACAACAGCAGAAAACATCGATTGAAATCTTTCAAGCGCGTTCAGAGTCCGTTAGGCTTGGACCTTGTTAAAAAATGCATTACTAGTTTTGTGAAAAATTTTCTAGGATATAATTTTATGGCTTATGGCATCCTTTTTTAAAATTAACCAATAGGTCATCAAATTAAAGTAAATGACTAAGTTCGAGTACTCACGAAGCGGGAAGAGTTGTCGTTACGGACGGTCTTGGCGTTACCGAAAGCCTCGAGTACAGGGTTGGTCTGGACGATCTGCTCCTCCAAGCTCTGAACGGAAAAGCAAATTTACGGTTAGCGTGCACAAAGATTAATTTACTCTGTGTCTAACGGATACGGGACTTTTGCAGGGCTTTAAAAAAAGATGAATGTACTCGATATAATATCACTCGCTACACTTTCGCAGGTACTTTATAAATCTACGTAGTAATCTCACCACTAAGATGATCCAGAATTGACATTGTGAAGCTACTAAAACTGGGAAAGATGACCGCACTAACTGGTGGACATATTTTCTCTAGGAGATTTCATTCAGGCTATCATGTACAAATTTAGTTTAAACAGGGATGATCAATTGAATTGAGAAATCTAGATTATTCATTAAATGTCAGTGAAGAAAATAGTGGAGGAAATCTGCGTATGCTTACCTGCTTCTGCTCGCCTTGGTCCTTCTTCTTGGGGTTGACAGCGACATTGGCGAAGTACGCAATTACCTTCTTGGTGTTCTCAGTCTTGCCAGCGCCAGACTCACCGCTGTGGAGGAAAGCAACATGAAACGTTCCATCCAGACGATAGAAACAGAGACGAAGAAACGGGGTGAAACCGTGCTCACGAAACATGGTGAGATTGAGAGTAAAAGGGCTTGAGAAGCCCCAAAAATAAAAAATTATTTGAAAAACCTAAGCACTTATTCGATGACATTATAGCGTTACTGTTATTTCAGAGTACATTGATTGTTTGAACGACTGCAAGTTCTACTCGCTTAAAGTGTGATACTTACGTGATAAGCATGGACTGGTTGTCGTGGTCTGTTTGGAAGAGAAAAATAAAGTCACGATTAGTTACCGAGAAATAATCGAACTCATTCAAAACCAATATTTGATGGCTTCACAGAGGCAAAAGGCGATTCAATCCTAAAAGCCAATCAAGAGGAGGGGATATCGTCTGAAAACTTGAAGAATAAGATGGTAGAAATAACATCGAGGAATTGGAAACATGCAGAACTAACCGGCTCATACATCAGTCTGATTTTCTTTGCCTATGTACGATGAAATAAAACTCTACTCTGGTTGTGAGGTAGTTGAAGCTGGTAGGAATACAAATTTTGATACAAGTAATACCATTTAAAGATTCTATTTGTCTGATTTTCATAGTGTTTGTACGGTTATTTAGATTGAATATTGTCTGATTTCCATTTTGTTTGTATGAATATTTAAAACTTGGTCCTTCATAATTAGAAATGAGCTCCAGTGTGTCAGGTATATACCTCACTCTTGGTAAAAATAGCACGGGCGGTTGGTTAGGTTTCTGCCGAGAGACGTGGGCAGCTGGCCGAGGGCCAAAAGCTCCATCAACATTATTAGTCTGAACTGAGAGTGTCTTCTTCAAAGTATATGGCTGAGAATGTCTTCTAAATTGATGGAGTAACGGTGTCTGCAAAAATTACCAGTGTCCGTAAAAACTGCCAATGTTTTCTAAGTATATGGCTAAGAATGTCTTCAAAAATTGACGGAACAACGATGTCTGCAAAAATTACCAATGTCTTCAAAGTATATGGCTGAGAATGTTCTCAGAAATGAACAGATTCTGCCCTCAATCTAAGAGTTGGAACAAATTTCCACCTGGATTGGAACAAATGAATTTTCCATCTACGTTACATGCGTGGGAACAACTGTTGATATCACTTCAAGAAATAATCTAAGAAAGATATACCAAATTTCAACCCCTCACAGTGAAAGCTCCTCTCTAGACAGTAGACTTGTACACCTTACTGTTTTTTATTAAACTTTTTATTTCTCTTTATTTTATTTTTTATCATATTTCCCCTTATTTTTCATAGAGTTATGTAGACTTACTCTGCAACATGTCCATGTAGGCACCATCAGAGATGGCGAAAATGTGGGGAGGGACCTCATTACGGCGCTTGCCAATGTAGATCTTGGTGGTACGTGCGGTGTAAATGGGGTAGCGCTTGTAGGGGTTGATGGCGACGCAAAAAAGCCCAGAGTAGGTGTAGATCAGCTTGTTGATGTAACGCTGCTTCAAGTTGTACAAGACGGAAGCGTCGTTGAGGTATGTCAGGTTGGACATGTCCTCGCACTTCTCGAATTTGGGAGGGTTCACTTGTCCAACCAGGTCCTTCTTGAAGTTCTTGGTCTCGCCACCGGGCACCTGAACGGTCACCAGGTCACCCTTGGTGCCCTGGATCTCGCCCTGGACGAAGCCTTCCTTCTCATCGGGCACCCAGCAAGCCTTCTTGCCATCGTAAGGCTTGCTGGAGTCGATTCTCTTCTGTTCAAGAGAAACGTACAAGAACTCAGTGGGATCGGGATCGGGTCCCGAGCTCTTGAGGCTGATATGGCCAGGCATGTTGGTGGTGTAGTTGCGGTTGGTCGAGAGATTTCAAGTCAGACACACGGTATCGCCAGAACAGCCCTGGGCTTTCCTGAAAAGAAAAACGCACACGTTAATTGGGAATGAAACTTTTCATTTGCGTTTACAAAATGAACGGTTATTTTTCGTGAAGCAACTAACCTAACTTCGTGAATACTAGAGCGACACTTGATTGCGATGCTGCCTCCGGGAGCCGACTAACTCAGGCCTGAAAATAGAGCTGACGCGCACGCTCGCCCCATCAGACAAGAATACACGGGGTCGAGCTCTTCATGATTCCTTCGTTTTGACGTTATAATGTTAATGCAGGGCTGTCCGAATAAGTAAATAACAGCCTTCGAGAGCTTAAATTCAGAAGACAGAGAACGAAATACGTGTGCTCTCAAATGAATACGAATACTCCCAAATTGAAATAAAAATCAGAATGATTTTTTACGATGTTTTGCTTTCAAAATTTTTTCAAGAGCAGAACCAAGCGAACCATGAGGTTTAAGTGTACTTTGAATTAGATAAAAAAATAAGGTAAAGAAATGCATGTATATTTGAAGGAATTTGATCAGTCATATATCGAGGCAGAATTGAGAAAAAATTAAATTGGATTCTTTCAAGAACGAGGCACTGTGAAATTGATCCGAGATGTCCCATTTTCTTTGAGTGTCCTCAGTGATTTCTCTAAGTACAATCAACAATATATGTAGTAGAAATATTCAGGGTACAAAACTAAGAACTATTTTTATTAATTAATGATAAATCGAGGAATTAGCTGAATTAGCTATGAATAACAGTACTTTGGGTGTGGTGCATCACCAACAAACAAGATCGGAGTATTCACAAGCATACATGAGTAATAAAATAATCCATACGTACTAGTATGAATGTTATGTGTAGGTAAAGTATTATTTATATTATTGTCAGAACTATAGCGGTCATGAAAAAAAAAATATTGCACACCAAGGAAGTTTTGAGTTAGCCACTCAAGAATTCGCTTTATCAATGAAAAAAAATAAAAGCAAAAGTTATAAACTTTTATTTGGAGAACAAAAGTGCAAGCAAGGGCTCGAATCTATCTCGCCAAATTGTTTTCATTTCTCCATTTAGGAAGTAGAACACTCCACATTCATATATCTTCATTTGAGTAGCTTGAATGGTAGACATTGTCATGTCCTGGAATCTTTATTCAAGTATTTTGGTATAAGTAGCTTTAAATTGATTTCGTGAATTCTGTTCCTTAGGGAACAAATTTTTTCGCAACTGCGGCTCCAAACTTCAACATTTCTTTTTTGAAGTATTATTGCAGCAGTTATTTAGAAATTAAATGTCTCCAGTTGTCATTCCTGTTATTTTGCTTCAAGTGAATATTAATCCATTTCTGAACTTGCAGTTCAACATTTAGCAATTAATTACTTTTGATAAAAAGGATTGACGAGTGCAGGAACTATTTTTATTAGAAGGGGGAATTTGCAATTCAGTTACTTCATTGATGAAAGGATTGACAGGTGCAGGAACTACTCTTTTTTTTTGGAGAAGGAAATTGGGTTTAGTTACTTCAATGAGGAAGGATGGCTTTTTGCAGCAACAATTTATAAGTGAGGAAAGTTGCACTCATGCGTTAGTAAAAAGTCAATTATATACTTTCGTGAGAAATGTTAACAACTTGTGAACTCGTGTTGTGTTTTATAACACGTGAAACATTCTAAGTTGAAGTTAAACTTCAGAATTTATCGATGAGGAGTAATTTTTGTTTGACTTAATTATCAAAAATTAGAGTCGAACTTTTTTTATTATATCTGAATAATTTTCACATGGCGTAAAATCAATTCAAAATAATTTGTTTCGAGTCCAGCCATAAGAATGGTGGTGAACTGATCGCATGAAATCTTCCACATTTTAAATTCATTCAGAGTAGCAAAGTAATTTATTGCACTCGAACAAAATGAATAAGTAGGCGTAATTTTCATCCAAGAAATATTGAGGGCAGGCGTTGGGATGTGATTATTATATCAAATGATACCAACGAGCACGCACACACACACGTATGAGGAGTATATTCTGGTTGCACTTGTAGAAGGGCAAGTCGAATTTCAATGGAAATAATCGAAAGCAGCTCGTAAAATTAAATACAAATACGTTTTAAAGTTCACAGCTCGATGAAGGAGAAATAATTCATCTCCTCTCAAATTAAGTTGATGCAGTACTTCGATTATTTCCAAAGCCATTCGTCCGAGCCAATTTGTTCACAGTTTTTTATTCGAACTCCACACAGGCTGAGTTTCACCACAAAATTACTGGTACACTCTGCTCCTACTCGATGTTCTTCACTTACAATCGAAAGCTGTTCTGTCACGAAGAGCGGGCACCCCGGGCTTTTAAACCAATGCAATGCGATCTCCCAAAGTGGAATCCTCTTCCCAAAGGGGCTGTAAAAGCCTTTGTGATTGGCCGAGGAGACGAGGGTTACGCCTTTCATGCGTGGCTCTGGCCAATGGGAGCTTGACCTGTACCTAGAGTTCGCTTGGATATCTAGTGTTGTAGCCGATGACGTAGTTAGAGCTGCCTTTTTAGGGAGGTCGGGTTCTTTGCGAGCCAAGATTCCTATCGGCTAAAGCTCTCGTCCGAGGGGGTTTTCTTCCTCAGACATTTCTTGGCACAAGGGAAGGTGTGTCATGTAGGTCGTCTTACTTCGGCTCCTTCCGACCGCTGCTGACGGCACCGCTGTTATGCACTCCTACACACAATAGGGTTGTTCTACACACAATAGGGTTGTTCTACACACAATAGGGTTGTTCTACACACAATAGGGTTGTTCTACACACAATAGGGTTGTTCTACACACAATAGGGTTGTTCTACACACAATAGGGTTGTTCTACACACAATAGCCTTGTTCTACACACAATAGCCTTGTTCTACACACAATAGGGTTGTTCTACACACAATAAGGTTGTTCTACACACAATATGGTTGTTCTACACACAATAGCCTTGTTCTACACACAATAGGGTTGTTCTATACACAATAGGGTTGTTCTGCACACAATAGTGTTGTTCTATACACAATAGGGTTGTTCTGCACACAATATCGTTGTTCTGCACACAATAGTGTTGTTCTATACACAATAGGGTTGTTCTGCACACAATATCGTTGTTCTACTCACAATAGGGTTGTTCTACACACAATAGGGTTGTTCTGCACACAATAGCGTTGTTCTACACACAATAGGGTTGTTCTACACACAATATGGTTGTTCTACACACAATAGCCTTGTTCTACACACAATATGGTTGTTCTATACACAATAGGGTTGATCTGCACACAATAGTGTTGTTCTATACACAATAGGGTTGTTCTGCACACAATAGCGTTGTTCTAAACACAATAGTGCTGTTCTATACACAATAGGGTTGTTCTGCACACAATAGTGTTGTTCTATACACAATAGGGTTGTTCTGCACACAATAGCGTTGTTCTACTCACAATAGGGTTTTTCTACACACAATAGGGTTGTTCTACACACAATAGGGTTGTTCTGCACACAATAGCGTTGTTCTACTCACAATAGGGTTTTTCTACACACAACAGGGTTGTTCTGCACACAATAGGGTTGTTCTACACACAATAGTGTTTTTCTACACACAATAGGGTTGTTCTGCACACAATAGCGTTGTTCTACTCACAATAGGGTTGTTCTACACACAATAGGGTTGTTCTACACACAATAGCGTTGTTCTACTCACAATAGGGTTGTTCTACTCACAATAGGGTTGTTCTACGCACAATAGCGTTGTTCTACTCACAATAGGGTTGTTCTACACACAATAGGGTTGTTCTACACACAATAGGGTTGTTGTACACACAATAGGGTTGTTCTGCACACAATAGGGTTGTTCCACACACAATAGTGTTTTTCTATACACAATAGGGTTGTTCTGCACACAATAGCGTTGTTCTACTCACAATAGGGTTGTTCTACACACAATAGCGTTGTTCTACACACAATAGCGTTGTTCTACTCACAATAGGGTTGTTCTACACACAATAGCGTTGTTCTACACACCATAAGGTTGTTCTTCACATAATAAGGTTGTTCTTCACATAACAGGGTTGTACATTGTAGGGTCGTTTGATAAGAATAAGTCATACTATTATTGTTGGCTTGAGTCATAACTATTCGGTAGGAATGAGTTAAAAAATAATTGTATCAGTTTGCTTAGAATAAGTCATATCAATAAGGGTTGTACACAGTAGGGTTGTTTAGGGGCTCTATACAATTGGATTGTTTATGGTCGTTACACAATAGGGTTGTTTAGGAGTTGTACACAATATAGTTGTACTCCTAAGTTGTAACTTAGGACAGTAATGAAAAACCACACATATGTGTTCATTTTTATTAATGAATGCATGTTGTATATTTTTCGCACATTTTTGTCAATAGCAGTGCGGTAAACTCGCTGTTTCTCGCTTTCGCTTCAGACGCTAGATACCTTCATAACTACTTCTATAGAGCCACTCTTCAGTTCGGCCATTGTAAAAGTACTTGTGTATCTCCAGGTGGATTCAGAGGATAAAACAAGCATTTCTGAAAAATGAAATTTATTAGAGATTTTTGAAAAGTTTTAGAAATGAAGTAGTGAGAGCAGAGTTAGGTTACTAACGGAGGGTTAAATTATGCGCGGGAATAAAATGTCATCTGATGGTAACCAATAATCTTTCACGAGCCTAAATGATTCTGAAGCTATTGCTAACGATTAAATTCTATTTATTAATTACTTAGCATAGCGATACCAAGGTTAGTTTCGAACTATCATTTTGTCTCAGGTAGAGAAAAATTGTTTTTTCGTCATAGAACAGTTAACTTCAACAAGCAAATCAAATTATAAACTTACCAGCTCCTTTCGGTTATTTCCATCAAAATTTCAACTTGCCTCTTCAATAAGTGCAAAATGAATGTAGTCCATGAGCGTGTGTGTGTGCTCGTAAATGTTATTTAAAATAATGATTGGACCTCAACGCCTAACCTCAATATTTCTTGAAAGTAAATTATGATTTAGTTGTAGGAGATTGAACCCCATTATAGATTTTGTTACAACATTCCAGATGAAAAAGTCTGTTTAACACTTTGACTGCGACGTGCGCTACCGGTCGTACACGGAGGCTATTTTCATAATGCTGCTGACCGACTACTAGTCGCACACTCAATTTTAAAAATACTTAATCAAAGCTGAATGGAAGCACGATGCAGTTCATGTATGGTATTTTCAAAATAGTTTACCACAATTGACTTTAAATTTGAGTTTCGCATTGAACTTAATATTTAGTAGTAGCAGTCAAAGTGTTGATAGTACCTTATATTGCAGTAAACATGCGTGACTAGGGGAATGTAGTTTTTGAGCCCGTCAATGATTATTTTCCCGTGAACGGCAATATTTAGAATGAAAATTTACTTAGGTGCCAATGACGTTTTGTTAAGAATGATTGTCATGCATTTGTCACTTGCGTCGTTTCATGAATCCTTGAATAAATTGTGATTCCGCGAGTTTCTTCTGCGCTTGGGCTTTATTAAGATCAAAATCGAATAATCAACTAAAAACTTAAAAGGCCTTAAATAATGTTATTTTGTCATTGCGTGAAATGAGTTAAAAAATGTTGATGTAATTTTTCCTTCAAGGATGACATCCGCCCTTAATTACACTGATTGCATCAGATCCAACCATTAAACATTGTTTTGAAACATCACCTGTCTCTCAACAATGTCACCCACGGCACCGATGACTCCCAGAAAATTCAAAAGCCAACAAACATCACCTGTATTTCAATAAGGAGATAAAATTCAAAAGCCAACAAACATCACCTGTACCTCAATAAGGAGATAAAATTCAAAAGCCAACAAACATCACCTGTACCTCAATAAGGAGATAAAATTCAAAAGCCAACAAACATCACCTGTACCTCAATAAGGAGATAAAATTCAAAAGCCAACAAACATCACCTGTACCTCAATAAGGAGATAAAATTCAAAAGCCAACAAACATCACCTGTACCTCAACAATGGACCAACGACTCCGATGACCTGAGACTCATTGACTCGCGTAAAATTGAATAGCCAACACTCTGGAAACTAGACTGATTCAACTTCACACTTTTCACGGTTCTCGCTCAATAATTGAGGCTTTTTACCTGGCGTTCGCTGCTTCATAAATCCTCGCGACCAATTACCAGCGATGTTTACAGCGACACGGCGCCTTACCGATCGCTTCAAGAAAAGCGTCTTCGACATGATTTGAGACGCTGATAGTGTCACCAAAGGTACAGCCTCCATCGCCTCTTATGTATGGGCCTGAGTTATACGCCGGCGAGCGGTGAAGGCGCTACGATTTGGTAGGAATAAGTCATATCAATTTGGTACGAATAAGTTGTCAATTTGTTTGGAATAGGTCATATCAATTTGGTAAGAGGAATAAGTCGTATTAATTTGGAAGGAATGAGTCACACCACTTTGGTTGGAATAACTCATAACAATTTAGTAGCCATAAGTCGTGACAACTTAGAAGGAATAAGCCATTCCAATTTGGTAGAAATGAGTCATACCAATCTGGTGGGAATGAGTCATACCAATTTGATAGGAATGAGTCATACAAATTTTGCAGAAATAAATCATTAGTCCTGCCAATTTAGTCGGTATAAGTCACATCAATTTGGTAGTAATAAACCAGTTACTGGGGAGGTGCGGCGCGCCTCAGATGTGGCCTGGCAGGCGCGAGGGTCGAGTAAGTAGGCCACCCACATTCGCATGCGTGGCTCTTGGTGTTGAATATCCTGTGTATTGAATTGTAATCCTCCTATAGAAATATACACGGCTTGTGGTCAATCTTCCTATACGAGCATGCCCAGTTTCTATTTATCTATACAAGCATGCTCAGTGTTCATTAATCCTCCTACACAAATAACCACGGTTGTATTTAATAATTTTATATAAACATATACGGTTTGTAGTTCATCCTCCTGCACAGCCATATTCAGTCTGTCGCTTACTTGAATTATGTACGCTTTGAAAATTTTATTTTTTATTGGAAATTTTTATAACCTTGAGTGGTTGAAAATTGAGCTTTCAAGCAGTCAATGGTTTATGTGTACTATTATTCTACATGAACATGTATATGTGTGTACGGTATTTTCTTATTTACGTAAATGTTCAATAATTGATAATTTTTATATTCATTCTATTTTTAAGCTTTCGGGATATTTTATATTATTATTATTAATGAAGAGATTGGCGAGCCTGTCTGTCTATCGTCTACTCTCCTCCTGCAAACACGTTATCTTTACGCTAAATAATCATATGAAATTTCTGTCATCTTATGAATTACAATTTACTGCTATCGATTGAGATTCTTTTCGGTATCATCCAAGCTCAAAATTAAAGTAAAAATGTGAATAGAAGGTACGCTTTTAAACGGTTCTTTTAGAAACAACCTCTAACTTCCTGTTATTGCTCACCTGTCTGCTTGTTCGCTTGCTAATTGCCGGAATAGGAACTGATAAAATAACCGCTGATATAATCAGATTCATTTTATTGCTTGCTTGGTTACCGCCTGAAGAACAACAGTTAAAACAACCTTTATTATGATCACGAGTGCACACGGCCCGTCAAAAAAATGGCAGGATTAGATATAGGACCAGCTGAGCTTCAACATGCTTTCCCATGATTTCCCATGCTATTCTATGGCTTTCCAATACTTTCCCAAGTCTCAACCGCTGATATTCTACACAACCTAATATTCATTGCGACTCCCAATCTGCTGGGTTAATTAAGGCATCGAAATTGTGGAGTAACTGTTGATGAAGCTTGTATCACAGATACGCTCATCACACACTGCAGGCTGGTGGGTGTGACGCACACACGGACGGACGGACGGACGGACGCGGCTACTTTTGTAATAGTGATACTCAGTTTATTGCTTGCTTGGTTTGTCTGCCCTCACTCACTACCTGTATACTGGATACCTGACTAAAAATCCAGAGAACCAGACCTGTCAACCGTTGATAAGGAATGTAAATTCTAATTTTTTAACTTCAATTAGATTTGATTGATTGAAATTTATTTCAACGTTGCCGCGACACCCATTGAAAGAAAAATTGAATTGAAGACGATTGCGCGTATAATACGTTAATTTATCAAAAAAATTTCATGAATGAATTAAAGTTTAAACTTAAAAACTGCGTCTTAGTGTTAATTAGTGAAAAATGATATTTTTCGCAGCGAAAGTGTTCTAGAAAATACATTGCAGTAATAACCGTCGTGCACTTATCTATCATTATAACAGCCGTATCATTTTCTTTGGATATATTCAGTATACTGTTTCTGCTTGCGTTTCGTGTGTGCGTGTGTTCGTCCGTCCGTCAGTTACGCCGTGAGCTTCAAGCTGTATCATAGCTAAGGTGGACTGTCGTCGGGTAAGTTGAAACTCTAGGATGCCCTAGAAGTCGCTGAACTTGTTCGGGCCCACAGGTAGCTATACTCTAGTTTGAACATTGTACTAGACTTAAGAAACATTCTACCTCTGTATCATCTGTGGTAAATAAATTGTTTAAATTGTTTAAAATTATGAGCAGATACGACTTCGTTAGGGAAAGTCAGGTGAGTTTAGGTTGGGTTACGATAGCCGACGATCAAGAATCCTTCATCTCTCCTTCATCTCTGGATGACAAACAAACATATCCATCCCAACAGTACCCGCCATTAAAATATTCTTGCACTTGTGCACTGGTGAAACTCGTATCACAGATACGGTCATTGAGCATCCTTATGAGCGTAAAATTATCATGCTGTTTCATAACGCTGCTTGGATGGTTTGGGCATGTTGAAAGAATGAATGTTGAGCGGCTGCTGAAAAAGATATATATGTCGGAAGTGAGTGGTCTTCGAGCGCGAGGTAGACCACGGATGAGTTGGATGGATGGGGTGCGACGTTCTTTGTATGAGAGGGGTCTGACTGTGGACGTGGCGAGAGGGATGGCTGCGGATAGAAGTGAGTGGGGGCAGTGTATTAGGAGGTAATTTTATTTTTGACGCGTTACTGGAAGCTGCCCGCGTGTGATGGGGTTGACCGGTCATGTGCGGGGGGAGGGGCTGCACTCAATGAAGCGGTCGGGGTAAACCAGCTGTGGCTGTCGGGCCTGACTGTGGAAGGTGGTTGTGCTGGGCTGCTGCTGATCCTGGCAGTTCAGGTGCGGCCAGTGCTGCCTCTCTTGCCTCCTAGTGACTAAGTGTGGTGATTGTGGCCTGCTGTCGGCTACCCTCCCATTGGGAGGATAAGCCCGGTATATGTATGTACGATAGCTTAGGTTCGTACATATATCAGGATAGTTTAAGCTGTGTTAATTTGTTTGTTGTTTGTGTCTGAAGAATGAATATATATATATATGTAGGGGGAATTGGTGTTACGTAACGCTCGCTCATCGCACACTTTCCGTTGCTAGGGTGATCTGTATCACAATGTTGTTTCATATTGTGGTTTCACAATGCTGTTTCACAATGCTGTTTCATAAACCTTTTTCGTAAAGCTGTTTCATGATGCTTTTTCATAAATCTGATTCACAATACTATTTTATCATGCTGTTTCATAAAGCTGTTTCATAAAGCTATATCATAATGCTGTTTCATAAAGCTGTTTCACAATGCTGTTTTATCATGCTGTTTCATAACGCTGTTTCATGATGCCGTTTCTTACTGCTGTTTCAAAATGCTATTTCATATAATTGCCAATTTAAAAGTAATGCTACACCACAGTGCTATTTATTACAAATAAATTATCAAGAGAAAAGTTATTCATGATGTCATTTTATGCTCTTCCCAACCCATGAGTTAGAAAATTATATGTGTTATATAATGTTACTCTCTATAATCAATAACCTAACCACATGCTCAAAAAACCGCTATCACAAACAATCAAAAAACCGTTAACGACGAATGCTCGTTATCAAGAATCTCCGCGAGGTAATTTTTAGCGAGCAAATCCTAACCAGAAAAGTATACTCCGCGAGAATTTTTGGCGTATCAGGCAGAAAATAAAAAAATAGCGCAACCATTTTTGGCAAGAGAGGGTCACAGCTTTTAGCGCGCCGCCTCCTACACCCACCGAGGCACATAGCGGCGTCTGCGGCACGTATTGTGGCGCTCGATTGGCACGTCGAACTACAAAGGCGCGTTGGGGAAACCCGCGTCTCTGCCACACATTCTTGCATAGCAGCTCTCTGCCAACACTAGCCTGCCTGCCTGCCTCTGGCGTCTTCTCTACTTCTCTAGTTCTCTTTTCCTTCTGCCCCTCCAAAGATCGAAAATCCTCCATCTTTCTTCTCTCTATTCTCCGCTGACGATCAAGAATACTCTATCTCTCTTCTCTCTCTGCCCTTCCGATGATCAAGAATCCTCCATCTCTCCTCCATCTCTGGATTCATAAAGCTGTTTCATAAAGCTATATCATAATGCTGTTTCATAAAGCTGTTTCCCAACAGTACTCGCCAATATTTCCCAACAGTACTCGCCATTAAAATATTCTTGTACTTGTGCACTGGTGAAACTCGTTTCGCGGATACGGTCATTGAGCATCCTTATGAGCGTAAAAGAGAGACGGGGCAATTAATGTAATGTGTTCAATGAAATTCTATTGTAATAACAGGAAAAATTACTCAAAAATCAGTAAATTGATTTAATAAATTATTTATTTATTAATACATTTAAGGAGACCCCCTGACATTTTATTATATAGTATTGATAGATATTTTGTGACGCTATTTGGTTATTGTTGAATGAAATTAGATTTTATCTTGCACAAGTGTTTCACTTATTTATTTTTCATTGAAAAAAATGCGTTTCTTAACTCTTTTTGAAAAATCTTAAGTAAATTTTGAAATTCTTTTTCGACTGGGGGCTTAGTTGCTTGCTTGAACTTATCTAAGTTTTTTGAATTATCGCTACGCATATAATAATTTTTCAGCCGCAAACATGGAGAAAATAAATCGATCCTAATAAAATCATAGATAAAACCATAACATTTATACTCGTGAAGAAGAAAACCGAGTGTCATATGGTCATATGTTCACCATTTACTTTTGGCTATTAAACTGGGCATTGTGGAGTCAAACTAAAAATTGTACTAAACGGGTGTTAAATTAAAGTTCTGTCGTATATTATTATGGAGGCCTAGGTAACGTGCGCAAAAATCATAATCTTAATGGAACATGCGAGTCAAAATAAAGGGTGTACTGAGATTTGCATTCAATAATACTGTAGAAATGCATTGCCACTTAAAACAACGAAATCATTCGAGAATTCGAATTCGAGAGTGGGAATCATTTATATTTTATTATTTTATTATTTCATTTAACCATCGTACTGAGCACATCAAAAATGGCGGCATTACTTTTAAATTAGAGAAATTAGAGTAGTAGTTCAATCGTTAAAATTATTTTCATATGGGCAATTTGAATGTATTTTCTCTGATATCTTCTCTTACTTGTTAGGATTACTGTTTAATACAGTTCAATTGCTACGGATTTTTGCAATACACACAAAAGTGAATTTTCACTGCCATGCAATGTTCAGGTTTCTAGTTTACTGAGCGGGAGTAGAAGCGGGCACAGCAAGCTATCAAACAAGCAACCAAGCAAGCAAATTTTCAAGTAAGCAAGAAATCAACAAGCAGCCAAGCAAGCAAACATTCAGGCAAGCAAGAAATCAACAATCAACCAAACAGCCAAGTGATCAGACAACCAAACAACCTAACAACCAAGCAACCAAGCAGCTAAACAAGCAACTAAGTAACCAAGCAAGCAATCAACCAAGGAAGCGACCAATCAACCAAGCAACCAAGATACCAAGAAAACAGTCAAGCAACCAAGCAACCAAGAAACCAAGCAAACGACCAAGCATGCAAGTAAGCTAGCAAGCAAGCTTGCAAACAATCAACCAAGCTACCAAGCAATTGACTTAGCTTCCAAGCAATGAACGAAAAATCAAACTATATTATTATATTGTTGAATAAATATAATTTGGAGTCAGAGATGTAAACCAGTCAGTACCGACGCATATCACAGCCTAAGAGAGCTAGAAAGTCTCTGCTGTCGTTGCACAAGAGTCCGTGTCGTCGGAAACGATTTCAGCACACTTGTAGAGTTGTGAGCTCACGCTTGTAAGATATTCGGCAAGTTCAAATAAAACTATTTTCTATGAGCCTCCCATTTTTGTTTCAAAATTCGAGAAAGTTGTTCAAATTGTCATTGTTTATGGTCCACGAACTTGACAATTTCCGCTCGTTTTTGAGCAGGGGTTCTAAACCTTTCTACTCCCACGCCCCTTTAAGTATATCGTTTAGGCAAGTGTTTTGTTTTATATAATTACTAGTGTACGTCAAGAATGACGGATTTGATAACTTCCTTAAATAATTCTCAAGTGTGGCAAACAAGTATGTCCGTTCCAATAACACCCGCCATTAAAATATTCTTGTACTCGTGCACTGGTGAAACACGTATCACAGATACGGTCAAGCATACTCATGAGCGTGATAGAGAAAGACGAAATTAAGAAGCAGACACCAAAAAAATATATAAATAAACACACCGAGGGCATTAAGCCTCGTTTATTGACCTCTTTTATAATTGTTCTCATTTTCAGAGAGCGTAGGTGGTCGCATCTATATTAAACGATTTGGGTCGCATCTTGGTGGTCGAGTCTATATTGGTTAGGAAATGATTGGATATGTTTTTTCCTCGTAAAAATTGAATCATTTTTTTCTGTGTAGGATTTCTTAACAGTGGTGGCAGACACTCAAAAGTTCTTCATCACAAGCGAGTATATTTTTTTGCCATTTTCTCTCTAACGCACGAAAGAATCGGAAAGTTCGGTCGCCATCGCAATTAAATAATATATGTATATATTCAACAAGTTAATGCTTGGGGAATCTCACGCATAAGATATAAACAATGTATATTTTAACATAGGTTCTCCTTTTCATTTTATTAACAATAAATAGTCATAAGCCATGTGAAGGTCACTGGAAGAGTAATGATTTTTGTTTCACTGCTGCCCGGTTTATGTGCACCAGCTACTTTCATCTTCAATTTTATATCAGTTTCATGAACTTCTTTTCCAAATTACTGTTTATAATTGCATTAAATCTTCCGAGAGATAACACCTAGTGCATAGATTCCCAGGTCCCTAAACTTCACACTAAATGGTGTTTTCATCCTTCCTCTCTTAGGAGCACCTTTTTTGTGGCTTGGGAGGCTTCAACTAACTCAAATGATTTAATTTACGTTTCTGTGAATTAACAAATGGAGTTCACACGAGGAGGTGCCAGTGAGCCATGCTTCAACATGCAGGAGGAAGGTTGGAACGAATTTTGAAATTCGCTCCATAATTTATTTTCCGACTTTTCAACCGTGCGAAATTGTTCTAGTTCCATACGTGATAAAATACGAAGATAATCATTTATTATTTTTACTAAAAGGATGCTCAGTTGATAAAACTCTATGTCAGTCTCTAAAAGCATCGTTTCGAGGGCAACTGCTTTCTGAAAGGCATTACGTTCATAATGATAGAAAAAGCAACGATCGTGCTGGCTAGACATCGCGAAGCCGTGTGTTGACGCACTTCTATGAGTTTGTTTAATAAATTTACATTGATTTATTTGCCAGCATCAAGCGCTGACTCTATCAAAGGGACACGTCAGAGGTTTTTTGCTTCATCGAATTAAAACACTAGAAAATAGATATATTATCTGAAACATGGCTCTTGTTTATAATCAATTTATAAATATATTAAATGATAAAATATTATAATGGATGTTTTATTCTAGTCAAATTGATGCATATCGTCATGTAAATTACTCGATATTGCAAATGTTTTATCACTGAAAATTAGCCAGCGACCGACGCGGTACACACATCTAACACCTGGGCTCGAAGAAAAATTATGGCTTTCTTACTTTTCCCGACTGGAAACAACACTGAGCTGTGCGTAGCTTAGAGCCCCAAATAAAAAAAGGGAAACGCTTCAAACGACCAGCCTACAGTGGCGAAATTTTTCAGCATCTAATTTTTCATTTTCCATAAGGAACGAGAATTTTGTAAGATGAAGTTGTGTACGAAGTGCACCACCTGCATGCAAGTTAATTGAGCGAGTTTATTTCGAGCTGAGGACACTATTGCAACAAATTACCATTACCTGAATAGATAGAGTGGCTGGTGTGACAGGCAGTAACAAGCGAGTAAAACTCACTTGAGTTACGAGTTTGAAGCCTGTTTACCCTGAATAAGTATTTGTTAAGATCACTTGGTGAGATCATGACAAGGCATTTGCGGTCTTGTACATAAATCCGCGTAACTTCCCGACCAATGATGAAATCCTGATAGGTCGAGGAAAAGTTTAATAATTCAGTGATATTTTTACACTTCATTCAGCAGACCAGAAAACGAGACTTTTGTTTGATATGAATGCTTTCAGCCATGATGACGGCTTTAATTCAGTTGATGAGTTGATTCAGCCATGAGTTGATTCAGCTATGATGACGGCTTCTACACGCTTTCGAAAGTTGGACTCGACGCGGATAACATTCACTGTTTCCAACGCATGACTCCACGGTCTTTTTGATATCTTTCTTAGGGGCTGTAACACTGTACCCAGACTAACTTTTTCGCCTTCTGCATGCATGTTTTTTGCCGCCTAAGCTATTTAAGAGATTAAATCGCTTAGGTGGCGAAAAAGTTAGACTGGGTAGAGGAGGCTTGCACAAGCTTTGGCCTCAATTTGGTTCTGAAAATATTAATCTAACCGGTTCAGGTCAGGTGAGCTGGAAGGCCACAAGTGTGGCTCTCAGAACCGCATACAAGACCTCTTGAGTAAGTCAACGGATGTTTTGCCCGCTTGTGGAAAATGAACTTCTCATTTGAAGCCTTGGCCTTCATCCCTGAAGTCATTATTTTTTCAAAACGTTGCAGCATGAATTGGCGTTCACTTTTTCATTGTTGATAGAACTGAGTAAGAACGGTACTAACTCGAAACCACGCTGGCAGTGATGACTCTAGCCGATTGCTTCGTGACCGTCGTAGGTTGAACGTTGAAGCTTGAAAAGACAATCGAATAATCGTTACAAGCTCCATTAACTGAAAAAATCTCCGAATCACAAAACAACCTAATGGTCTATCCGTTGGTCATCAACCAGTCCAAAAGTTTTTTACACTTCCCAAAACGAGCTTATTTCATCTAATCTCAGTTAGGAGATGCTTCTTACCTTATGCATAGGAGGTTAAGCTAAAATATTCGGCCGCTCTGTGAATTGTCGTAATGCTGACGAGCCTCATTTTAGCACATGCCGAAAATACACGGCTAGATTAACCTTGACGCCCAATTTGACGCCGGCTAAAAAGCGATGTTTGCGAATTTTATCTTTTCTTGGTGTGTGGCTGTGCAATCTAAGCCAAAATCACTAAAATGCACGGCTTCCCACACACCAAGATTATATTTTAAGTTTCTCTCATGCCAGGGATACTGAAGGAATTTTGCAATACAGCCTGGGCGTCAGCCCCCGTGACGAAATTTACAAAATATGAATGTTGCGACAGCTAAACTGCGCGACCTTCGAACAACGCACTCTCAATATTCCCGGCCTCATAGGTCACTAAGCACAGCTGCTGCACTGCAGTCTTGTATACTTTTAGAGATTTCAAAATCCCAAACTTATTGAAATTTGTACGTATTTATCTGGAAAACTCTCTGTTAGATGAATGATGTAGGAGGTTTACTTACGACGTGGAAGAAATTGAAATGAAATTTCTATTTATTTGTCGTTATGTTATTTCAAATCTCATTTAACCCCGGCTTTCTGAATAGTATTGAATATAAACCTGTACCATGGGCTTTCAATGCGATGCCATTAAGTAAACTCCATTCAAAACATTGCACAAACTTTCCTAATCCATGTATTACGGTTGTCTCATTTTATCAAGTTGACAAACAATCTATGATGGTGTGGTTTATTAACAAATTTTAACAAATTAACCTAAGCCAAACTATATCAACTAATATTAACAAAAATCCCTTGTTTCGTGAGGAGAAGTGATCGAACTGAAAGAAAGAAAAGAAAAAGAAAAACATTTTATTTTCAATAAAGTATAAACATGAAATGTCGATACACTGGTTTTTAAAACGCCTTAACATTTATCATCCTAAATTGATAATAACACATTGGTATCGAAGTACCCGTGTGAAAAGTTGAAAAGAAAATCATTGACAGAAAAAGCACCACAAAAATAAGTTCCTTCCTTGCCTGATCTGATTTTGATAGTGCATTCAAATATAAGATGAACAGATATCCTTATCAATCTAGTCGAAATAGATCAAATTTCGGGTTTCAATTTGAGGAAATAAACTTGAGAAAAACTGTGGTATATTCTTTCATAACTGGGGAATATTCGTTTGACATTCGGAAGCTTGTAAAATGGTTTATTTTGATCTCTAGCTCAATGATACATTTTTTGTTGCTTCTGTACTTGGTCTCTCCTTCCGTCTCTCTCACCAGTATTTCAAATTAAAAGATTATCAAGTGATTAAATGCAAAATTAATTCAAAATGATAAGTGTTTTGATTGTTACATCAATACTGCACACAAGTAAAAAGAACAGCTAAGCACCTTGGAAAATTTCTCTTCTCTTATTCAAGTTTATTTTTATTCGAACATTTACTTTAAATTCTCACATTACGGACTGATGTTCACAAAATCTCAGTGAAGCATGTCTCACAAATACGCTCAACACACATTTTCAGTCGTTGAGTTAAATCGAGCATACCTGATCGGCATTGCATTCTTTCTACGGTTAATGTAAGTGTTACTAATAGCTCAACATTTCTATACCATTAGTTAGATGGTTAATGTTCCATAAATTTAAATCATATACAAGGAGTTATGTAGGGATTTAAGCACTATTTTTAGCGATGCACTGGCATAAATAATGATTTGTGCGTTAGATTAGTAAGCGTCTTTATACCATTAGTTAGATGGTTAATGTTCCATAAAATTAAATCATTCTTAAGGAGTTATGCAGGGATTTAAGCACTATTTTTAGCGATGCACTGGCATAAATAACGATTAGTGCGCTAGATTAGTACGCGACTGTGTAAGCTTCTATCCAACATGATAGTCTTACATAATATCCAAAATTAAGAGTATTTTAATCAAGTGGTACTCAAGTTACTCAAACTTTGCTTTGAGATCAGTCAAGTCCAAAGAAGACTCATGAGCTATTTTTACTTCAGAATAAGTAGAGTTCAAAACTCAGTGATTTGTTTTTGCAATTCCAGCTGAAATGAGTGATGAAATTCAATCTAAACTTTTAAACTTTCCACTGATCGATGTGATGTGTTTGAAATATTTTCCGTGGTTTTTTCCTCCTAATAATTGAGAAGTGATATGATGTAAGAGCATTCTGCGAGCATGCGCATTGAATATTAAATTCTGTGCACATGTGTGCAAAAGATAAAATAGTAGCATAACTGAAACGTGTGAAGACTTTTTCTACTAGATTCTTTCCTATTTATTAACAAATCAAGTAACATTAGCGTATTTTGCCGGTACTTGCGTTGAGGTTCAAGTGTTGTGTGCATTTGGTCAAGCGGTGAAAAAGTAGAATAGATGATTACTGAAAAAATGAGCTGCAATTTAGGTCGCTAAGAATGGTTCATCAGCCGACTAGAACAACGTCCTGCAATTGGCTCACTGCCAGCGAATGCCAGCCAATGAGAATGCTCAACTCACTCGGCCTTGTGAGGGTTGCCTTATATTAATTCTCGCGCATGTTGGGAGAAGTTTCAACATTATCTTTTGAAATGACTTACATCCCTGTTTTTAGAAAATTACTTTTTAAATAATTTTTAAACTTTTAACGAAATAAATAACTTGTGAGGAAGTAAATTCATTTTTAAAAAAAATCGGATATAAGTGAAATTTTTATTTCAGTTCGTTATAATTATTCGTTGATTTTATTAAAATTAAATTAGACAATTTTTAAATAAAATTATTAATTAATAATTAAACTTACAACACTCAATTTTTTAGTTATTTCATTTGTTAACAACTGAGATGTAAAATGGTAGCTGTTATGAACACGCAAATAAGTTTGGTTGAGTATAGGTAAGAGTTTAAAATGATAACCAAAACAATCTTTTCAGAGATCTTCCGTGACCGTTATTTGTTCTTACATGAATAAGCCTCTGAAGGCATCATCGCAAGGGGCACACATACTGTATTTCATAACAGCATGGTACTTGCGGTATGAACAATTTAAAACGAATAAAATTCCCAGTTTATTACCTCTTTGATTAAGGATTAAGGACGGTTTCTTGAAATATTTTCCAATTCTTAAGAATCTTCAGCTACAGTCTCCGAAATTCAGGATCAATAATGCCAAGACTGAGTAACAAATGTTTGTCGTGATCGAGCCAGTTCCCATTTCATATACCTTGGTTGAGCAGAAGATTGTAGCGACCTCATTTTTTCCCAACGAGAAGAAACAGCGGGATCCCATTGCTAAACTATACCTCCAAAAGAGATGTTCGAAGCGAATGGCAAACTTTCTGATCACAAACCCACGGTGAAGATGTATCCCAATTTTGTGCAATATGTTCGACCTTGATGAAAATTAATTATTGAGTGAATTATAAACTAAAACATTTTTCCGACGAAGCTCGTTGCATACCGTACTTGTTATACGAACCTATTGGCACAACTAATTATTGTCCGCCGTATCTGTATTACTTCAAGAGCATTTAGGCTCCAGTGTGCCCTTACTGAGCTTCAAGTTGCAGTGTGAGTGTATCAAGTCGCAGAGTGAGTGTATCAAGTTGCAGTGTGAGTGTATCAAGTTGCAGTGTGAGAATATCAAGTTGCAGTGTGAGTGTGTCAAGTTGCAGTGTGAGTGTGTCAAGTTGCAGTGTGAGTGTATCAAGTTGCAGTGTGAGTGTGTCAAGTTACAGTGTGAGTGTATCAAGTTGCAGTGTGAGTGTATCAAGTCACAGAGTGAGTGTATCAAGTCGCAGAGTGAGTGTATCAAGTTGCACTGTGAGTGTGTCAAGTTACAGTGTGAGTGTATCAAGTTGCACTGTGAGCGAGTCAAGTTGCAGTGTGAGTGTATCAAGTTGCAGTGTGAGTGTATCAAGTTGCAGTGTGAGTGTGTCAAGTTACAGTGTGAGTGTATCAAGTTGCAGTGTGAGTGTATCAAGTTGCAGAGTGAGTGTATCAAGTTGCAGAGTGAGTGTATCAAGTTGCAGTGTGAGTGTGTCAAGTTGCAGTGTGAGTGTGTCAAGTTACAGTGTGAGTGTATCAAATTGCAGTGTGAGTGTATCAAGTTGCAGTGTGAGTGTGTCAAGTTACAGTGTGAGTGTATCAAGTTGCAGTGTGAGTGTATCAAGTTGCAGTGTAAGTGTATCAAGTTGCAGTGTGAGTGTGTCAAGTTGCAGTGTGAGTGTATCAAGTTGCAGTGAGAGTGTATCAAGTTGCAGTGTGAGTGTATCAAGTTGCAGTGTGAGTGTATCAAGTTGCAGTGTGAATGTGTCAAGTTGCAGTGTGAGTGTATCAAGTTGCAGTGTGAGTGTATCAAGTTGCAGTGTGAGTGTATCAAGTTGCAGTGTAAGTGTGTCAAGTTGCAGTGTGAGTGTGTCAAGTTGCAGTGTGAGTGTATCAAGTTGCAGTGTGAGTGTGTCAAGTTGCAGTGTGAGTGTATCAAGTTGCAGTGTGAGTGTATCAAGTTGCAGTGTAAGTGTATCAAGTTGCAGTGTAAGTGTGTCAAGTTGCAGTGTGAGTGTGTCAAGTTGCAGTGTGAGTGTATCAAGTTGCAGTGTGAGTGTATCAAGTTGCAGTGTGAGTGTATCAAGTTGTAGTGTGAGTGTATCAAGTTGCAGTGTGAGTGTATCAAGTTGCAGTGTGAGTGTATCAAGTTGCAGTGTGAGTGTATCAAGTTGCAGTGTAAGTGTGTCAAGTTGCAGTGTGAGTGTGTCAAGTTGCAGTGTGAGTGTATCAAGTTGCAGTGTGAGTGTGTCAAGTAGCAGTGTGAGTGTATCAAGTTGCAGTGTGAGTGTGTCAAGTTGCAGTGTGAGTGTATCAAGTTGCAGTGTGAGTGTGTCAAGTTGCAGTGTGAGTGTATCAAGTTGCAGTGTGAGTGTATCAAGTTGTAGTGTGAGTGTATCAAGTTGCAGTGTGAGTGTATCAAGTTGCAGTGTGAATGTATCAAGTTGCAGTGTGAGTGTATCAAGTTGCAGTGTGAGTGCATCAAGTTGCACTGTGAGGGAGTCAAGTTGCAGTGTGAGTGTATCAAGTTGCAGTGTGAGTGTATCAAGTTGCAGTGTGAGTGTATCAAGTTGCAGTGTGAGTGTATCAAGTTGCAGTGTGAGTGTATCAAGTTGCAGTGTGAGTGTATCAAGTTGCACTGTGAGCGAGTCAAGTTGCAGTGTGAGTGTATCAAGTTACAGTGTGAGTGTATCAAGTTGCAGTGTGAGTGTGTCAAGTTGCAGTGTGAGTGTATCAAGTTGCAGTGTGAGTGTATCAAGTTGCAGTGTGAGTGTGTCAAGTTGCAGTGTGAGTGTATCAAGTTTCAGTGTGAGTGTATCAAGTTGCAGTGTGAGTGTATCAAGTTGCAGTGTGAGTGTGTCAAGTTGCAGTGTGAGTGTATCAAGTTGCAGTGTGAGTGTGTCAAGTTGCACTGTGAGTGTGTCAAGTTGCAGTGTGAGTGTATCAAGTTGCAGTGTGAGTGTATCAAGTTGCGGTGTGAGTCTATCAAGTTGCAGTGTGAGTGTGTCAAGTTGCAGTGTGAGTGTATCAAGTTGCAGTGTGAGTGTATCAAGTTGCAGTGTGAGTGTGTCAAGTTGCAGTGTGAGTGTATCAAGTTGCAGTGTGAGTGTGTCAAGTTGCACTGTGAGTGTGTCAAGTTGCAGTGTGAGTGTATCAAGTTGCACTGTGAGTGTGTCAAGTTGCAGTGTGAGTGTATCAAGTTGCAGTGTGAGTGTATCAAGTTGCAGTGTGAGTGTGTCAAGTTGCAGTGTGAGTGTATCAAGTTGCAGTGTGAGTGTGTCAAGTTGCAGTGTGAGTGTGTCAAGTTGCAGTGTGAGTGTATCAAGTTGCAGTGTAAGTGTGTCAAGTTGCAGTGTGAGTGTGTCAAGTTGCAGTGTGAGTGTATCAAGTTGCAGTGTGAGTGTGTCAAGTTGCAGTGTGAGTGTATCAAGTTGCAGTGTGAGTGTATCAAGTTGCAGTGTGAGTGTATCAAGTTGCAGTGTGAGTGTGTCAAGTTGCAGTGTGAGTGTATCAAGTTGCAGTGTGAGTGTATCAAGTTGCAGTGTGAGTGTGTCAAGTTGCAGTGTGAGTGTATCAAGTTGCAGTGTGAGTGTGTCAAGTTGCACTGTGAGTGTGTCAAGTTGCAGTGTGAGTGTATCAAGTTGCACTGTGAGTGTGTCAAGTTGCAGTGTGAGTGTATCAAGTTGCAGTGTGAGTGTATCAAGTTGCAGTGTGAGTGTGTCAAGTTGCAGTGTGAGTGTATCAAGTTGCAGTGTGTGTGTGTCAAGTTGCAGTGTGAGTGTATCAAGTTGCAGTGTGAGTGTGTCAAGTTGCAGTGTGAGTGTATCAAGTTGCAGTGTGAGTGTGTCAAGTTGCAGTGTGAGTGTATCAAGTTGCAGTGTGAGTCTATCAAGTTGCAGTGTGAGTGTATCAAGTTGCAGTGTGAGTGTGTCAAGTTGCAGTGTGAGTGTATCAAGTTGCAGTGTGAGTGTGTCAAGTTGCAGTGTGAGTGTATCAAGTTGCAGTGTGAGTGTGTCAAGTTGCAGTGTGAGTGTATCAAGTTGCAGTGTGAGTCTATCAAGTTGCAGTGTGAGTGTATCAAGTTGCAGTGTGAGTGTGTCAAGTTGCAGTGTGAGTGTATCAAGTTGCAGTGTGAGTGTGTCAAGTTGCAGTGTGAGTGTGTCAAGTTGCAGTGTGAGTGTATCAAGTTGCAGTGTGAGTGTGTCAAGTTGCAGTGTGAGTGTATCAAGTTGCACTGTGAGTGTGTCAAGTTGCAGTGTGAGTGTATCAAGTTGCAGTGTGAGTGTATCAAGTTGCACTCTGAGCGAGTCAAGTTGCAGTGTGAGTGTATCAAGTTGCAGTGTGAGTCTATCAAGTTGCAGTGTGAGTGTATCAAGTTGCAGTGTGAGTCTATCAAGTTGCAGTGTGAGTGTATCAAGTTGCAGTGTGAGTGTATCAAGTTGCAGTGTGAGTCTATCATGTTGCAGTGTGAGTCTATCAAGTTGCAGTGTGAGTGTATCAAGTTGCAGTGTGAGTGTATCAAGTTACAGTGTGAGTGTATCAAGTTGCAGTGTGAGTGTATCAAGTCGCAGAGTGAGTGTATCAAGTCGCAGAGTGAGTGTATCAAGTTGCACTGTGAGTGTGTCAAGTTACAGTGTGAGTGTATCAAGTTGCACTGTGAGCGAGTCAAGTTGCAGTGTGAGTGTATCAAGTTGCAGTGTGAGTGTATCAAGTTGCAGTGTGAGTGTGTCAAGTTACAGTGTGAGTGTATCAAGTTGCAGTGTGAGTGTATCAAGTTGCAGTGTGAATGTATCAAGTTGCAGTGTGAGTGTATCAAGTTGCAGTGTGAGTGTATCAAGTTGCACTGTGAGGGAGTCAAGTTACAGTGTGAGTGTATCAAGTTGCAGTGTGAGTGTATCAAGTTGCAGTGTGAGTGTATCAAGTTGCAGTGTGAGTGTATCAAGTTGCAGTGTGAGTGTGTCAAGTTACAGTGTGAGTGTATCAAGTTGCAGTGTGAGTGTGTCAAGTTGCAGTGTGAGTGTATCAAGTTGCAATGTGAGTGTGTCAAGTTACAGTGTGAGTGTATCAAGTTGCAGTGTGAGTGTATCAAGTCGCAGAGTGAGTGTATCAAGTCGCAGAGTGAGTGTATCAAGTTGCAGTGTGAGTGTGTCAAGTTGCAGTGTGAGTGTGTCAAGTTGCAGTGTGAGTGTATCAAGGTGCAGTGTGAGTGTGTCAAGTTACAGTGTGAGTGTATCAAGTTGCAGTGTGAGTGTATCAAGTTGCAGTGTGAGTGTATCAAGTTGCAGTGTGAGTGTGTCAAGTTGCAGTGTGAGTGTATCAGGTTGCAGTGAGAGTGTATCAAGTTGCAGTGTGAGTGTATCAAGTTGCAGTGTGAGTGTATCAAGTTGCAGTGTGAATGTGTCAAGTTGCAGTGTCAGTGTATCAAGTTGCAGTGTGAGTGTATCAAGTTGCAGTGTGAGTGTATCAAGTTGCAGTGTGAGTGTATCAAGTTGCAGTGTAAGTGTGTCAAGTTGCAGTGTGAGTGTGTCAAGTTGCAGTGTGAGTGTATCAAGTTGCAGTGTGAGTGTGTCAAGTTGCAGTGTGAGTGTATCAAGTTGCAGTGTGAGTGTATCAAGTTGCAGTGTAAGTGTATCAAGTTGCAGTGTAAGTGTGTCAAGTTGCAGTGTGAGTGTGTCAAGTTGCAGTGTGAGTGTATCAAGTTGCAGTGTGAGTGTATCAAGTTGCAGTGTGAGTGTATCAAGTTGTAGTGTGAGTGTATCAAGTTGCAGTGTGAGTGTATCAAGTTGCAGTGTGAGTGTATCAAGTTGCAGTGTGAGTGTATCAAGTTGCAGTGTAAGTGTGTCAAGTTGCAGTGTGAGTGTGTCAAGTTGCAGTGTGAGTGTATCAAGTTGCAGTGTGAGTGTGTCAAGTTGCAGTGTGAGTGTATCAAGTTGCAGTGTGAGTGTGTCAAGTTGCAGTGTGAGTGTGTCAAGTTGCAGTGTGAGTGTGTCAAGTTGCAGTGTGAGTGTATCAAGTTGCAGTGTGAGAGTATCAAGTTGTAGTGTGAGTGTATCAAGTTGCAGTGTGAGTGTATCAAGTTGCAGTGTGAGTGTATCAAGTTGCAGTGTGATTGTGTCAAGTTGCAGTGTGAGTGTATCAAGTTGCAGTGTGAGTGTATCAAGTTGCAGTGTGAGTGTATCAAGTTGCAGTGTGAGTGTATCAAGTTGCACTGTGAGTGTGTCAAGTTGCAGTGTGAGTGTATCAAGTTGCAGTGTGAGTGTATCAAGTTACAGTGTGAGTGTATCAAGTTGCTCTGTGAGTGTGTCAAGTTGCAGTGTGAGCGTATCAAGTTGCAGTGTGAGTGTATCAAGTTGCAGTGTGAGTGTATCAAGTTGCACTGTGAGTGTGTCAAGTTGCAGTGTGAGTGTATCAAGTTGCAGTGTGAGTGTATCAAGTTGCAGTGTGAGTGTATCAAGTTGCAGTGTGAGTGTATCAAGTTGCAGTGTGAGTGTATCAAGTTGCAGTGTGAGTGTATCAAGTTGCAGTGTGAGTGTATCAAGTTGCAGTGTGAATGTATCAAGTTGCAGTGTGAGTGTATCAAGTTGCAGTGTGAGTGTATCAAGTTGCACTGTGAGGGAGTCAAGTTGCAGTGTGAGTGTATCAAGTTGCAGTGTGAGTGTATCAAGTTGCAGTGTGAGTGTATCAAGTTGCAGTGTGAGTGTATCAAGTTGCAGTGTGAGTGTATCAAGTTGCACTGTGAGCGAGTCAAGTTGCAGTGTGAGTGTATCAAGTTACAGTGTGAGTGTATCAAGTTGCAGTGTGAGTGTGTCAAGTTGCAGTGTGAGTGTATCAAGTTGCAGTGTGAGTGTATCAAGTTGCAGTGTGAATGTGACAAGTTGCAGTGTGAGTGTATCAAGTTGCAGTGTGAGTGTATCAAGTTGCAGTGTGAGTGTATCAAGTTGCAGTGTGAGTGTGTCAAGTTGCAGTGTGAGTGTATCAAGTTGCAGTGTGAGTGTGTCAAGTTGCACTGTGAGTGTGTCAAGTTGCAGTGTGAGTGTATCAAGTTGCAGTGTGAGTGTATCAAGTTGCAGTGTGAGTCAATCAAGTTGCAGTGTGAGTGTGTCAAGTTGCAGTGTTAGTGTATCAAGTTGCAGTGTGAGTGTATCAAGTTGCAGTGTGAGTGTGTCAAGTTGCAGTGTGAGTGTATCAAGTTGCAGTGTGAGTGTGTCAAGTTGCACTGTGAGTGTGTCAAGTTGCAGTGTGAGTGTATCAAGTTTCACTGTGAGTGTGTCAAGTTGCAGTGTGAGTGTATCAAGTTGCAGTGTGAGTGTATCAAGTTGCAGTGTGAGTGTGTCAAGTTGCAGTGTGAGTGTATCAAGTTGCAGTGTGAGTGTGTCAAGTTGCAGTGTGAGTGTGTCAAGTTGCAGTGTGAGTGTATCAAGTTGCAGTGTAAGTGTGTCAAGTTGCAGTGTGAGTGTGTCAAGTTGCAGTGTGAGTGTATCAAGTTGCAGTGTGAGTGTGTCAAGTTGCAGTGTGAGTGTATCAAGTTGCAGTGTGAGTGTATCAAGTTGCAGTGTGAGTGTATCAAGTTGCAGTGTTAGTGTGTCAAGTTGGAGTGTGAGTGTATCAAGTTGCAGTGTGAGTGTATCAAGTTGCAGTGTGAGTGTGTCAAGTTGCAGTGTGAGTGTATCAAGTTGCAGTGTGAGTGTGTCAAGATGCACTGTGAGTGTGTCAAGTTGCAGTGTGAGTGTATCAAGTTGCACTGTGAGTGTGTCAAGTTGCAGTGTGAGTGTATCAAGTTGCAGTGTGAGTGTATCAAGTTGCAGTGTGAGTGTGTCAAGTTGCAGTGTGAGTGTATCAAGTTGCAGTGTGAGTGTGTCAAGTTGCAGTGTGAGTGTATCAAGTTGCAGTGTGAGTGTGTCAAGTTGCAGTGTGAGTGTATCAAGTTGCAGTGTGAGTGTGTCAAGTTGCAGTGTGAGTGTATCAAGTTGCAGTGTGAGTCTATCAAGTTGCAGTGTGAGTGTATCAAGTTGCAGTTTGAGTATGTCAAGTTGCAGTGTGAGTGTATCAAGTTGCAGTGTGAGTGTGTCAAGTTGCAGTGTGAGTGTATCAAGTTGCATTGTGAGTGTGTCAAGTTGCAGTGTGAGTGTATCAAGTTGCAGTGTGAGTCTATCAATTTGCAGTGTGAGTGTATCAAGTTGCAGTGTGAGTGTGTCAAGTTGCAGTGTGAGTGTATCAAGTTGCAGTGTGAGTGTGTCAAGTTGCAGTGTGAGTGTGTCAAGTTGCAGTGTGAGTGTATCAAGTTGCAGTGTGAGTGTGTCAAGTTGCAGTCTGAGTGTATCAAGTTGCAGTGTGAGTGTGTCAAGTTGCAGTGTGAGTGTATCAAGTTGCAGTGTGAGTGTATCAAGTTGCACTGTGAGCGAGTCAAGTTGCAGTGTGAGTGTATCAAGTTGCAGTGTGAGTCTATCAAGTTGCAGTGTGAGTGTATCAAGTTGCAGTGTGAGTGTATCAAGTTGCAGTGTAAGTGTGTCAATTTGCAGTGTGAGTGTGTCAAGTTGCAGTGTGAGTGTATCAAGTTGCAGTGTGAGTGTGTCAAGTTGCAGTGTGAGTGTATCAAGTTGCAGTGTGAGTGTATCAAGTTGCAGTGTAAGTGTATCAAGTTGCAGTGTAAGTGTGTCAAGTTGCAGTGTGAGTGTGTCAAGTTGCAGTGTGAGTGTATCAAGTTGCAGTGTGAGTGTATCAAGTTGCAGTGTGAGTGTATCAAGTTGTAGTGTGAGTGTATCAAGTTGCAGTGTGAGTGTATCAAGTTGCAGTGTGAGTGTATCAAGTTGCAGTGTGAGTGTATCAAGTTGCAGTGTAAGTGTGTCAAGTTGCAGTGTGAGTGTGTCAAGTTGCAGTGTGAGTGTATCAAGTTGCAGTGTGAGTGTGTCAAGTTGCAGTGTGAGTGTATCAAGTTGCAGTGTGAGTGTGTCAAGTTGCAGTGTGAGTGTGTCAAGTTGCAGTGTGAGTGTGTCAAGTTGCAGTGTGAGTGTATCAAGTTGCAGTGTGAGAGTATCAAGTTGTAGTGTGAGTGTATCAAGTTGCAGTGTGAGTGTATCAAGTTGCAGTGTGAGTGTATCAAGTTGCAGTGTGATTGTGTTAAGTTGCAGTGTGAGTGTATCAAGTTGCAGTGTGAGTGTATCAAGTTGCAGTGTGAGTGTATCAAGTTGCAGTGTGAGTGTATCAAGTTGCACTGTGAGTGTGTCAAGTTGCAGTGTGAGTGTATCAAGTTGCAGTGTGAGTGTATCAAGTTACAGTGTGAGTGTATCAAGTTGCTCTGTGAGTGTGTCAAGTTGCAGTGTGAGCGTATCAAGTTGCAGTGTGAGTGTATCAAGTTGCAGTGTGAGTGTATCAAGTTGCACTGTGAGTGTGTCAAGTTGCAGTGTGAGTGTATCAAGTTGCAGTGTGAGTGTATCAAGTTGCAGTGTGAGTGTATCAAGTTGCAGTGTGAGTGTATCAAGTTGCAGTGTGAGTGTATCAAGTTGCAGTGTGAGTGTATCAAGTTGCAGTGTGAGTGTATCAAGTTGCAGTGTGAATGTATCAAGTTGCAGTGTGAGTGTATCAAGTTGCAGTGTGAGTGTATCAAGTTGCACTGTGAGGGAGTCAAGTTGCAGTGTGAGTGTATCAAGTTGCAGTGTGAGTGTATCAAGTTGCAGTGTGAGTGTATCAAGTTGCAGTGTGAGTGTATCAAGTTGCAGTGTGAGTGTATCAAGTTGCACTGTGAGCGAGTCAAGTTGCAGTGTGAGTGTATCAAGTTACAGTGTGAGTGTATCAAGTTGCAGTGTGAGTGTGTCAAGTTGCAGTGTGAGTGTATCAAGTTGCAGTGTGAGTGTATCAAGTTGCAGTGTGAATGTGTCAAGTTGCAGTGTGAGTGTATCAAGTTGCAGTGTGAGTGTATCAAGTTGCAGTGTGAGTGTATCAAGTTGCAGTGTGAGTGTGTCAAGTTGCAGTGTGAGTGTATCAAGTTGCAGTGTGAGTGTGTCAAGTTGCACTGTGAGTGTGTCAAGTTGCAGTGTGAGTGTATCAAGTTGCAGTGTGAGTGTATCAAGTTGCAGTGTGAGTCAATCAAGTTGCAGTGTGAGTGTGTCAAGTTGCAGTGTTAGTGTATCAAGTTGCAGTGTGAGTGTATCAAGTTGCAGTGTGAGTGTGTCAAGTTGCAGTGTGAGTGTATCAAGTTGCAGTGTGAGTGTGTCAAGTTGCACTGTGAGTGTGTCAAGTTGCAGTGTGAGTGTATCAAGTTTCACTGTGAGTGTGTCAAGTTGCAGTGTGAGTGTATCAAGTTGCAGTGTGAGTGTATCAAGTTGCAGTGTGAGTGTGTCAAGTTGCAGTGTGAGTGTATCAAGTTGCAGTGTGAGTGTGTCAAGTTGCAGTGTGAGTGTGTCAAGTTGCAGTGTGAGTGTATCAAGTTGCAGTGTAAGTGTGTCAAGTTGCAGTGTGAGTGTGTCAAGTTGCAGTGTGAGTGTATCAAGTTGCAGTGTGAGTGTGTCAAGTTGCAGTGTGAGTGTATCAAGTTGCAGTGTGAGTGTATCAAGTTGCAGTGTGAGTGTATCAAGTTGCAGTGTTAGTGTGTCAAGTTGGAGTGTGAGTGTATCAAGTTGCAGTGTGAGTGTATCAAGTTGCAGTGTGAGTGTGTCAAGTTGCAGTGTGAGTGTATCAAGTTGCAGTGTGAGTGTGTCAAGATGCACTGTGAGTGTGTCAAGTTGCAGTGTGAGTGTATCAAGTTGCACTGTGAGTGTGTCAAGTTGCAGTGTGAGTGTATCAAGTTGCAGTGTGAGTGTATCAAGTTGCAGTGTGAGTGTGTCAAGTTGCAGTGTGAGTGTATCAAGTTGCAGTGTGAGTGTGTCAAGTTGCAGTGTGAGTGTATCAAGTTGCAGTGTGAGTGTGTCAAGTTGCAGTGTGAGTGTATCAAGTTGCAGTGTGAGTGTGTCAAGTTGCAGTGTGAGTGTATCAAGTTGCAGTGTGAGTCTATCAAGTTGCAGTGTGAGTGTATCAAGTTGCAGTTTGAGTATGTCAAGTTGCAGTGTGAGTGTATCAAGTTGCAGTGTGAGTGTGTCAAGTTGCAGTGTGAGTGTATCAAGTTGCATTGTGAGTGTGTCAAGTTGCAGTGTGAGTGTATCAAGTTGCAGTGTGAGTCTATCAATTTGCAGTGTGAGTGTATCAAGTTGCAGTGTGAGTGTGTCAAGTTGCAGTGTGAGTGTATCAAGTTGCAGTGTGAGTGTGTCAAGTTGCAGTGTGAGTGTGTCAAGTTGCAGTGTGAGTGTATCAAGTTGCAGTGTGAGTGTGTCAAGTTGCAGTCTGAGTGTATCAAGTTGCAGTGTGAGTGTGTCAAGTTGCAGTGTGAGTGTATCAAGTTGCAGTGTGAGTGTATCAAGTTGCACTGTGAGCGAGTCAAGTTGCAGTGTGAGTGTATCAAGTTGCAGTGTGAGTCTATCAAGTTGCAGTGTGAGTGTATCAAGTTGCAGTGTGAGTCTATCAAGTTGCAGTGTGAGTGTATCAAGTTGCAGTGTGAGTGTATCAAGTTGCAGTGTGAGTCTATCAAGTTGCAGTGTGAGTCTATCAAGTTGCAGTGTGAGTGTATCAAGTTGCAGTGTGAGTGTATCAAGTTGCTGTGTGACTGTGCCAGAACCCGAAAAACCAACTGGAATTTTGGTCAAGAAACTCACGGGATTTCAGGCCTGAATTCTGTTTTTTATTCGTGCTCGGCCCCTGGCTTTTGGCAGAGCTGTTGCGTTATGTAAGAGTCGCATGCAACATTCGACCGCCGTCCTCTCTCTGTCGTTCTTGCTGCTCACGCTCATCATCTTTTCTATCATTAAATTCCAAATAGAAATTAACATTATCTGCCATTCATTCCCGATTGCTCGAATGCTTGATTGTTTTTGAAATTTTAGGAGTCTTTTATAAATATTCCCTTCATAATAAAGGTACGTGAAATGAATTGTACAGAATTTACCATGTTAATTTGTGACAACAGCTCGGTATTTCCGACACCTTACGAACCATAGTCATTGGTATGATGGTGAACTATTATTTACACCATAGTTATTGATATAATGGTGCACCATTATCTCGACACTGTGATTTTCTATGCCTTTATTGAATAGGATGTGGCTTGAGCATTGGATTCAAATTTCATCAATACGATTGCTAATGTTTTTCTGTTACTTGTAACATCGAACTTTGCTTTTTATAGATTGACAGTGATTTAGATTTCGTCATACTTTGAGTGTTCCATTATATATGATCAGTAATTTTTTTCGTATTTTATCACGCGCTGTAGGAGAAAGGATTGAGAAGTAGGAAAATGAAACACTACCGCGGTAAAGAAACAGTGACGATACTTAAATATGTAAGGGCCACTGATATTTGATAATAATATAAAAATACGTCGGACAAGGTGCTAGTACAGCTCCCCTCAGGAGAACTTCATGGTACGTTTAGATACTGCGTTTAAATTACCGCTGTTTTTTGAAGGTTAAACGAATCACTCATCAATCAACCGTTCGGTCTGAAAGAAATGATTCTGAAATTTCAGAAGCGAGAAATTCTTTTGAAATCTACTGAGTTTACTCCTGCATCTAAAAATCTTATAAACTTTGAACGAACATTGATCGCACTACACAATTTTGTTTGAACGAGAAAATATACAGTAGGGACGTTGAATACGAGAAAACAAATAAATCTACGGAATTCACTCCCGCATTTAACTATCTCGTGATTTGGTAGGTTGTTGGTGTAACGACCCAATTGTCACCTTTTTTATACTTCACTCATCGAGACGCGTGGTATAAATTTTACAGACGTGGGTATGGCGAAGCTAGGTAGAAAAAATGAATGACAGTTATAAAAATTTGCGGACAGCGACACATCTCTTGATAGACGTGCTATAGAGCATGACTAACAGTGCAAAAAACAACAAAATAAGTAAATAAAAAAGGGAGTGTTGTGGAACTGCAGTCGTTTCTAGATCCTGAAATGCTAAGATTTTACTCAAATTCAGCGTCCTACCAAATTTAAGATTCCCAAGCCTTTTGTTCGTTTGCATGTCACTTTTATCATAATCTACTTTTCCTCTAAGAAATCAGCGATTCAAATTATTATTATATACAAATAACCACATTACGCTAAAAGGACAAAAGTTCTTACAAACAATACCGTGTAGCTTTCCACTCAGAAAACAACAGGCACAAAACCTGTAGCGTAAATGAGCTAGATTTCATGTTCGAAAATTTCTAGATTTCCGAGAACTAAAATGAAATCATCTAGAGAGACTTTTAATGAGTATGCTGCACTTGGTACAGACATTTTGAATTGAATTTATTAGTACAGTATTAACGAAAAAGAGCCCGTAACATTAAAGAGAAAACAACATTTACCGAATAAAACGAGTGATGTAATTTTCCGAGGTATGTTTTCTCATTTTCTGGCATATCTCTGCCGTACAACACTATCTCTGCCTTACGTAATGCGGTCTTTGTCGCTATTTCATGCCTCGATAGCTCTCCAGTCTATAGGAAGTGTTCTATTGTTCATTGTTGCAGCAGCCTCAGCCTCCTCACCTCTCTTTATGTTGCTTATTGTTGCATCAGCCTCAGCCTCCTCACGACTCTATTCTTTTTTGTTGCATCAGCCTCAGCCTCCTCACAATACTATTATTTATTGTTGCATCAGCCTCAGCCTCCTCACGACTCTATTCTTTATTGTTGCATCAGCCTCAGCCTCCTCACAAAACTATTCTTTATTGTTGCATCAGCCTCAGCCTCCTCACAAAACTATTCTTTATTGTTGCATCAGCCTCAGCCTCCTCACGACTCTATTCTTTATTGTTGCATCAGCCTCAGCCTCCTCTCGACTCTATTCTTTATTGTTGCCTCAGCCTCAGCCTCCTCACAGGTGGGCTGCCTCAGTGATGAGTCACGTCTCCGTTTGTCCCGGTTTCATTCCTGCCTAATATAATGGCGTGCGATTAATGTGAGTGCATTCTCAGGCAAGGTGCTTGTGGAGTTTAAAGTTCCGTTACTGGATTAATTGCATTATTTTTGATTTCTTGTTACAACCTACGACGGCTGGGATTTGCCGGCTGTTTTCGTAATCTATTTAGTTACTTTTTGAGTTTATATTGTTACCGTGTGCACTGTAATGTAGGGTTAACCGCAACCTATCTGTGAATACTTTGCTCGTGGCGTGTAATTTGGTGGCTACTTACAGACTTGTGAGGATGTGACACTAGGACTTCTGCTCTGAACTTGTATTGAACCCTACTCTTTATTTTTTCCAGTAATTCCAAAAAATCATTTATTAAATGTCGAACTATAAGTGAATTGTCTTTCAAAACTGAAGAATTTTCGGTATGTAGGAACTGTGGCTGAGGTAAGTGGAGTATGTACATATATGTGTGTGCTCAGCCAAGTTCCGTTTGTACAGTAGATAGGCTTCTGTTCTTGTGTGCGTGACTTGCTTGGTTAGTTAATTAATAAAATTTTGTAAACTTCTGCGAATAAGCTTCATTCATAGTTATTCAGCTGTTGAACTATATTTTCTTTATTTTCATTATTTAATTTGTAGGTGTGTTATCGTTGCAGAGGAAGCATTCAAAAGAGGCTTAGTTACTTAGTTATCAGAATCCGGTGTGTCGGTCTTTGTGGGAAATTCAATTAAATTATTTTTTTCAATTATTGCATTGCATATTTCATTATTATTTTCCGTCTTTTATTGCGATGTATAATTTGCCTTATCTGTCAATTTGTTATTCCTGTTAATTAGTGCTCTTGTTGTGTTATTTTGGCTTTAGGAAGCAGACTATCATCAGTTTTAGTTGTACCTGGTTTGTTTTTTGCTTCCAGCTGATGCGTAAAATCCTTGTGGTTCCCGCCCACGCTCCATTTCTGGGGCTCTCCTAACTATTATTGTTTCATTGTTTCCTGACTTTTGCTTATTTTCTTTGTTTCCTTTATTTTCTTCACTGCTCGCCTTGATTCCGTAGTCCCCCTGTGTAGTTTACGCTTATTATCTGTTTCTCTGTTTCAAATATACCTGAACGCTTTTGTTTATTCTTCCTTTCATTTTTTTAGAAGTCCTCTGGTAATCGAGAGAGCATTTTCCTTTTCCCAATAATATTGAGGAATGAATGGATGAGAGAGTTTCCTCTCATACCTCATATTCATGCCCTCACATACCTCATATTGATACTCTCTCGTTAATTTCCCTCATACTTTGTCATGCCTCACTTTTATACATTCCCACATCTCATCTCCAGATTCTCTCATTCATCAGCCTTATACTCCCTCATATATTCCCTCATACTTTCTCAATCCTCACCTTCAAACCTTCTCGTGCCTTACCTTCATGACCTCTCATCAATCACTTTCAAACTCTGTAATAAATAGCCCTCATACCCCTTATACATCAACTTCATACACTTTCTTGAATCCCATATCATACCCAACTTAATCTTTTCCCTTATATTCTTTCATACCACACCCTCATAGCTTCTTATACTTCACCCTCACACCTCTTAATACCTTCTTATACCTCTACCTCACACCTCCTCATACCTCACCCTCATACCTTCTTATACCTCTACCTCACACCTCCTAATACCTCACCCTCATACCTTCTTATACTTCACCCTCATACCTCCTCATATCGCACCTTCATACCTTCTCATACCTCACCCTCATACCCTCTCATACCTCACCTTCATACCTTCTCATACCTCACATTCATACCCTCTCATTCCTCACCTTCATACCTTCTCATACCTCACCCTCATACCCTCTCATAACTCACCCTCATACCTTCTCATACTTCACCCTCATACCCTCTCATACCTCACCCTCATATCCTCTCATACCTCACCCTCATACCCTCTCATACTTCACCCTCATACCCCCTCATACCTCACCCTCATACCCTCCCATACCTCCCCCACAATATCAGTAATCACCGAGTGTTTGTTACGATGTGAAATTACAGCTAATTCTCTTCACTAATTCGGGGAACATAAATATGAGTGCTCGCGTTATACTTTTTTAATGATAATATTTAATAATTATCGCTAGGTTTTATAATTATTACTAGGGGAAATTAGGCCGTAATTATTTACCATGCTAGAAAATAATTCTCACCAGGGGTAATTAGGACATTGTGTTCTAACATGTTGGAATATCAAAAAGCTCTTAAAACTAATACTGCGGACGTCACATACGTGTACTACTAAGTGCATTGGTACACACGCGTACCACTAGGTAAATTGGTACACTCGTGTACCACTAAGTAAATTGGTACACACGTGTACCACTAGGTAAATTGGAACACACGTGTACCACTAAGTAAATTGGTACATACGTGTACCACTAGGTAAATTGGCACACACGTGTACCACTAGGTAAATTGGTACACACGTGTAACACTAGGCGAATTGGTACACACGTGTACCACTAGGTAAATTGGTACACACGTGTACCACTAAGTAAATTGGTACATACGTGTACCACTAGGTAAATTGGTACACACGCGTACCACTAAGTAAATTGGTACACACGTGTACCACTAAGTAAATTGGCACATACGTGTACCACTAGGTAAATTGGCACACACGTGTACCACTAGGTAAATTGGTACACACGTGTAACACTAGGCGAATTGGTACACACGTGTACCACTAGGTAAATTGGTACACACGTGTACCACTAGGTAAATTGGTACACACGTGTACCACTAAGTAAATTGGTACATACGTGTACCACTAGGTAAATTGCACACACGTGTACCACTAGGTAAATTGGTACACACGTGTAACACTAGGCGAATTGGTACACACGTGTACCACTAGGTAAATTCGTACACACGTGTACCACTATGTAAATTGGTACATACGTGTACCACTAGGTAAATTGGTACACACGTGTACCACTAGGTAAATTGGTACGCACGTGTACCACTAGGTAAATTGGTACACACGTGTAACACTAGGCGAATTGGTACACACGTGTACCACTAGGTAAATTGAAACACACGTGTAACACTATATAAATTGGTACATACGTGTACCACTAGGTAAATTGGTACACACGTGTACCACTAGGTAAATTGGTACGCACGTGTACCACTAGGTAAATTGGTACACACGTGTACCACTAGGTGAATCGTTACACACGTGTACCACTAGGTAAATTGGTACATACGTGTACCACTAGGTAAATTAGTACATCCGTGTACCACTAGGTAAATGGGTACATACGTGTACCACTAGGTAAATTGGTACACACGTGAACCACTAGGTAAATCGGTACACACGTGTACCACTAGGTAAATTGGTACACACGTGTACCACTAGATAAATCGGTACACACGTGTACCACTAGGTAAATTAATACACACGTGTACCACTAAGTAAATCGGTACACACGTGTACCACTAGGTAAATTGGTACACACGTGTACCACTAGGTGAATTGGTACACACGTGTACCACTAGTTAAATTGGTACATACGTGTACCACAAGGTAAATGGGTACACACGTGTACCACCAGCGAAATTTCCCTAGTGAATTAGTGAAGAGAATTAGCTGTAATTTCACATCGTGACAACCACTCGGTGATTACTGATATTGTGGGGGAGGTATGGGAGGGTATGAGGGTGAGGTATGAGGGGGTATGAGGGTGAGGTATGAGAGGGTATGAGGGTGAGGTATGAGAGGATATGAGGGTGAGGTATGAGAGGGTATGAGGGTGAAGTATGAGAAGGTATGAGGGTGAGTTATGAGAGGGTATGAGGGTGAGGTATGAGAAGGTATGAAGGTGAGGAATGAGAGGGTATGAATGTGAGGTATTTTAGCTGTTCATTTCCCGGTAGAAATGAACAGCTTTTAAGTTATTTCACAACCTTATTGGAAAAAAATTTTTTTAGCGTATTTCGTGGAGTATGGTCGTGCAATTTTATTTTTCAGGGTCCTAAAGAACAAATAGAAAAATATTGGAGCAACAAAATCGGCTTCTCAGCTCAGTTACTTACGACCTGACATAATCGACCGCGCAAACGAAGGCAGCTTGTAAACCTAACAGAGCGTAAAAATAAGCTCGCAAAAATAACCGAAATCCCTGAGCAAATTCTTCCGGGGCTATTGAGGAAAGTTTCAGAATTTAGCATAGTAGCAATAATAGATAGTTGATTGCAATGTTGACGATGGCAATAGTAATTAAGAAATTTCAATAAATCACACCAACATTCAGCAGACGATACAGAAATCTTACACCCTCACACCAACATTCAGCAGACGATACAGAAATCTTACACCCTCACACCAACATTCAGCAGACGATGCAGAAATCTTACACCCTCACACCAACATTCAGCAGACGATACAGAAATCTTACACCCTCACACCAACATTCAGCAGACGATACAGAAATCTTACACCCTCACACCAACATTCAGCAGACGATGCAGAAATCTTACACCCTCACACCAACATTCAGCAGACGATACAGAAATCTTACACCCTCACACCAACATTCAGCAGACGATACAGAAATCTTACACCCTCACACCAACATTCAGCAGCCGATGCAGAAATCTTACACCCTCACACCAACATTCGGCAGCCGATGCAGAAATCTTACACCCTCACACCAACATTCAGCAGACGATACAGAAATCTTACACCCTCACACCAACATTCAGCAGACGATACAGAAATCTTACACCCTCACACCAACATTCAGCAGACGATGCAGAAATCTTACACCCTCACACCAACATTCAGCAGACGATACAGAAATCTTACACCCTCACACCAACATTCAGCAGACGATACAGAAATCTTACACCCTCACACCAACATTCAGCAGCCGATGCAGAAATCTTACACCCTCACACCAACATTCAGCAGACGATACAGAAATCTTACACCCTCACACCAACATTCAGCAGACGATACAGAAATCTTACACCCTCACACCAACATTCAGCAGCCGATGCAGAAATCTTACACCCTCACACCAACATTCAGCAGACGATACAGAAATCTTACACCCTCACACCAACATTCAGCAGCCGATGCAGAAATCTTACACCCTCACACCAACATTCAGCAGACGATACAGAAATCTTACACCCTCACACCAACATTCAGCAGCCGATGCAGAAATCTTACACCCTCACACCAACATTCAGCAGACGATACAGAAATCTTACACCCTCACACCAACATTCGGCAGCCGATGCAGAAATCTTACACCCTCACACCAACATTCAGCAGACGATACAGAAATCTTACACCCTCACACCAACATTCAGCAGACGATGCAGAAATCTTACACCCTCACACCAACATTCAGCAGACGATGCAGAAATCTTACACCCTCACACCAACATTCAGCAGACGATACAGAAATCTTACACCCTCACACTAACATGCAGCAGACGATGCAGAAATCTTACACCCTCACACCAACATTCAGCAGACGATGCAGAAATCTTACACCCTCACACCAACATGCAGCAGACGATGCAGAAATCTTACACCCTCACACCAACATTCAGCAGACGATGCAGAAATCTTACACCCTCACACCAACATGCAGCAGACGATGCAGAAATCTTACACCCTCACACCAACATTCAGCAGACGATGCAGAAATCTTACACCCTCACACCAACATGCAGCAGTAGATGCAGAAATCTCACACCCTCACACCAACATGCAGCAGACGATGCAGAAATCTTACACCCTCACACCAACATGCAGCAGACGATGCAGAAATCTTACACCCTCACACCAACATTCAGCAGACGATGCAGAAATCTTGCACCCTCACACCAACATGCAGCAGACGATGCAGAAATCTTACACCCTCACACCAACATTCAGCAGACGATGCAGAAATCTTACACCCTCACACCAACATGCAGCAGACGATGCAGAAATCTTACACCCTCACACCAACATTCAGCAGACGATGCAGAAATCTTACACCCTCACACCAACATTCAGCAGACGATGCAGAAATCTTACACCCTCACACCAACATTCAGCAGACGATGCAGAAATCTTACACCCTCACACCAACATGCAGCAGACGATGCAGAAATCTTACACCCTCACACCAACATGCAGCAGACGATGCAGAAATCTTACACCCTCACACCAACATGCAGCAGACGATGCAGAAATCTTACACCCTCACACCAACATTCAGCAGACGATGCAGAAATCTTACACCCTCACACCAACATGCAGCAGACGATGCAGAAATCTTACACCCTCACACCAACATTCAGCAGACGATACAGAAATCTTACACCCTCACACCAACATTCAGCAGACGATGCAGAAATCTTACACCCTCACACCAATATTCAGCAGACGATGCAGAAATCTTATACCCTCACACCAACATTCAGCAGACGATGCAGAAATCTTATACCCTCACACCCACATTCAGCAGACGATGCAGAAATCTTACACCATCACGCCAACATTCAGCAGACGATGCAGAAATCTTACACCCTCACACCAACATGCAGCAGACGATGCAGAAATCTTACACCCTCACACCAACATTCAGCAGACGATACAGAACTCTTGCACCCTCACACCAACATACAGCAGACGATACAGACACCATCACGCCTGTGGGTGAGTCCTGTCTTCGCCTGCTGACTCACCCATGAAGCTTCTACCCCACACCTCCCCCAGCTGTGTGGGCTGCTGCCTCCCCCATCTCCCCCAGCGGGGGACAGCCTGGCACCCCCATCTGGGGAAGGAAAGGGACGCGCAACCCTGTGTTGCTTATGGCTGAAGTCGGGCGCTGGTGTGGTTATTGAGTGTGATGAATAAAAAAGAATAATTTCCACACATCACTAGTTATATGCACCACAGATCCCTAGTTATGTGTAACACAGATCCCTAGTTATGTGTACCACAGATCCCTAGTTATGTGTACAATAGATCCCTAGTTATGTGTACCACAGATCCCTAGTTATGAATACCACAGATCCCTAGTTATGTGTACTACAGATCCCTAGTTATGTATACCACAGATTTCTAGTTATGTGTGCCACAGATCCCTAGTTATGTGTGCCACAGATCCCTAGTTATGTGTAACACAGATCCCTAGTTATGTGTGCCACAGATCCCTAGTTATGTATACCACAGATCCCTAGTTATGTGTGCCACAGATCCCTAGTTATGTGTGCCACAGATCCCTAGTTATGTGTGCCACAGATCCCTAGTTATGTATGCCACAGATCCCTAGTTATGTATACCACAGATCCCTAGTTATGTGTGCCACAGATCCCTAGTTATGTGTACCACAGATCCCTAGTTATGTGTACTTAGAAGCCTCGTGTATACGCACAAATATGTTGAATTTAGACAGTTTGAAAAGAGTGTAGCTACCTAATTATGTTTACTCACAATTCATATGTCTTCTCACTAATTTATTGAATGGAGTAAACGGGAAAAGCCTGTAGACACCTTATTATGTCTTGTCATAAATCGTGTGTCTACTCCCAAACCTATTGAATTAAGACGGTATGAAATGACCCATGAAACCTAATTGTGCCTACTCACAATTCTGAAGACAACGTGATAAGACTGCAGACATCAACTTGTGTCCACGCACAAATCTTTTATGTTTCCCAGCTGCAGTTCTCAGTCTGTAATGTTTGCACTTATTCGCATAACAAAAAAATTTAATCTGTATTAAAAAGTTGCAAGTCTTGATGCTTCTCCGCTCACTTGCAGAGCTTCCTTTCGCTGCTTCCTTTCGCTGGCGCCTGTCGCTTACAAGATTTCATCGACTTGGACATTTCATGAACAGATTTTTTATTTGAAAACTCAGTCGCACTTTATACAGTATATATGTACATTAGTCTAATTGTTAGCTTCTTCATGTTAACTGATTATGAGTGACATTGATACTTCAAAGTGCTACGGTTCAAGAACATTTATGTGGGTATAATGTATATACAGACTACGGAATTTTTAACTGTTAACATTCTCTTCATGTGTTTGGACGACAACGTTTCAACAAGACCAGAAAAAATAACACACTTTTCTTCAGGGATGGGACAGTTGCTGTTGAACAAGAATGTGCTAATAAAATCAAATTTTGATAAAATCTACAAAATTAATCTCTTCAGTGTACAAATAAAAGCATATCTACATCAAACGAGTGAGCAGTTGTTCGGCTTAAAAAAATTTAATATTGCTCTGATCCCAGCAAGTTGAGTGCCAAACCAACTCAAAATTCATGCTTTAGACTCTCCAAACTGCGTGTAATTTTATTCCATTAAGTTCAAATAATGGACCGTACAGAGAACAATGATCTTAATTTAAGAATGCCAATTTCAATTTTCTGTCTGGCCTGCGGCGCAAGATCTAGCGCAGTTTTTATTTAGTAGTCAAGAGCCAACAAGCAAGTCAAGCTTATAGTGGAAGCGCTGACGTCGCTACATAGCTGTCCGTGCTACGAGCATGAGTCATTCCTAGAAGCAGTTAGAGGTGGAAACTGAGGAGGTCTTCCTTCTGAGCGATAATATACCAGCCTATGTCTTGGTGTTGCCGGGTACAGCCTGGTATACAGGTTAAAACCTGGAGAACAGCATGTAACTTGGTATACAAGACATCAACGGGAACGTATGGCAAAACCCAACCAAAATTTAGTAGGTAAAGTATACATACAGTATATAACTTGGTACTCAGTACACAATCTGATACCTAGGGTACACCATCTAGTAAGTAGGATATAAGCTGGTGTGCTCTCATAATCTGATTTGCAGCATATTCCTTTGTCTATGGGGTATAACCTGCCAAACAAGGTATAAACAGTTATAGAAAATGTAATCAGGTGTGTAAAGTTTAATTTGGCTAACAGTACGTGAACTGGTAACCAGGCTATAACATGATAAATAGGGTACACTAGGGAAATAGGGTATGACCTTCTATCGAAGACAGGGGTTTTAAACCTGGGGTAATCACACTCCCTGGGGGTACGAGACGATATTCCAGGGGGAGCGAGAAAAATCCAGGTAAATACTAATACATTGGCTATATGTTGGTCGAGTCGCGATGTTCGAATGGGACTTCTTTAGGGGTACGGGGCGAAAAAAAGACTGGGAACCTCTGATCAGGAGTAAAATCAGGTATTCAAGATCACCATTATTTGAATGAATCAGTAGGCAACCGAAATCAACGTAAGTTTGGTGAACCACATGCCATTAATGTCATCAACGACGAAAATATGCCCGAACCAACAAACGCTGACTGCTCATTTCAGAAACTCAGCTTAAACTCTGCGAAATTCTGAGCATACCTCCCGAATTCGTACATGAATTCCCATAGAAGTCGTATGTGATAAATAAACAACTCAAATATAAACTCTGGTTACAAGCACTCCCCATTTGGTTATGAGCACATAAAAATAATATGGATCCGAGGAAAGAATTCGTTTACAATTTTGGAGCTTTTCTAATAGAAATAATCAGTATTTTATGACTGAAATTAAAGTTCAGCCTATATGGCACAACTACATGGTCAAATCTACAATACTTTTACAACTGCCTGGCTTCACATCTACTTCTTACTGTAACTGCCTTGACACATTTACTTCCTGTTACAACAGCCTTATTACATCTGCTTCCTGTCAAAATTGCCTTATCACATCTAATTCCTACTGCAACTGCTTTTCACATCTACTTTCTGTTACGATTGCCTTGTTACATCTACAGTACTCGCACAACTGCCTGACGTCATATCTACTTGCTAGTACAACCGCTTTATCACATCTACTTCCTAGTACAACCGCTTTATCACATCTACTCCCTTGTACAACAACCTAGTTGCATTTACTGTACTTGTATAACTTCCTGGCGTCACATCTACTTCTAGTACAACTGCTTTATCACATCTACTCCCTAGTACAACAGCCGAGTTACATTTATTGTACTTGAACGACTGCCTGGTCACATCTGCTCTACCATCGAAGCTGTTTGTTGGGCGAAATAAGTTTTTAAAACTTATGATCTAACGAAGGCGATTATAGAATTTCTGACATGTAATAAGACTTGAGATGAAGATCTCGATCGCTTCAAAAAAAATTTATCCAATTTGCTTGCATCAGCCTCAGACTCCTGACTTCTCTTTATATTGTTAATTGTCGCATCAGCTTCAGATTTTGGGGTTGCATGAAACTTCCGAGAAATTTTTTACAACTTAATTTAACTGCATGAACGTTTTCGAAATTTTTCCTGCCAGAAATGCTGCAATGTTTCCTTAATATAAAGCTCTGTATTTAGCTAACGAGAGCAGACACAAGTGCAATATTTTCTTATGCAATAAGAATATTCTACTCTCGAGACTGTGAGATGGACCATGGATGTGTGAGAACAAACCAATATTACTACTGTAGAGGGAAGATACGTTCAGTTAATGAGTACGAAAAGGAGAAATAAAATTCGATACAGGGGGTAGGTACAGACACAGAGTTCATGACAGTAAGAACAGAGCAGCAAGAGAACACAACAGGGTCGGCTGGTACAGACACAGAGTTCATGACAGTAAGAACAGAGCAGCAAGAGAACACAACAGGGTCGGCTGGTACAGACACAGAGTTCATGACAGTAAGAACAGAGCAGTAAGAGAACACATCAGAGTCGGCTGGTACAGACACAGAGTTCATGACAGTAAAAACAGAGAAGCAAGAGAACTCAACAGAGTGGGCTGGTACAGACACAGAGTTCATGACAGTAAGAACAGAGCAGCAAGAGAACACAACAGAGTGGGCTGGTGCAGACACAGAGTTCATGACAGTAAGAACAGAGCAGCAAGAGAACACAACAGAGTCGGCTGGTACAGACACAGAGTTCATGACAGTAAGAACAGAGAAGCAAGAGAACACAACAGAGTGGGCTGGTACAGACACAGAGTTCATGACAGCAAGAACAGAGCAGCAAGAGAACACAACAGAGTGGGCTGGTACAGACACAGAGTTCATGACAGTATGAACAGAGCAGCAAGAGAACACAACAGAGTGGGCTGGTACAGACACAGAGTTCATGACAGTAAGAACAGAGCAGCAAGAGAACACAACAGAGTGGGCTGGTACAGACACAGAGTTCATGACAGTAAGAACAGAGCAGCAAGAGAACACAACAGAGTCGGCTGGTACAGACACAGAGTTCATGACAGTAAGAACAGAGCAGCACACGAGAAGCACTAGGCCGCTCTGCCAAGATTCTGCCCAGAATAGCCGACGGACGCTGCGGCTCGGCAAAATACTTGCGCTCTCGTTACTTTTGCTCGTTCCTCCCCTGACGGGATGACTCCAGATGGCACTCCATGATTGATGTTGAAGTTGAAGGTCTTGATTTATGTGATTTGATAACCAGGACTCCATGCAAGTCATTTGCTACAATTCCTATAGTTGGAGGTCTTGATTCAAATGATTTACTCATCAGGACTCTGTTATTTGCTTCGATTCCTATAGTAGAACATCATGATTTTTACTTGTAAATCAGGACTCTAAGTAAGTCATTTGCTTCGCTTCCTATACTTGGAGATCTTGATTTATATCATTTGACAATCAGGACTCCATACAAGTCATTTGCTTCGATTCTTATAATTGAAGATCTCGGATTGTGTGGTTTGCTAATCAGGCTGTGCAGGTGTACGGATTTCTGAAAAAAACAAGGCCGGGCTTCAGTATAAGAACATCAAATGTAACTCGTTCATGATGGTTTTGGAAAAATGGTAATAGAATTTAATGGTAATGATGTTTCGTAAAACCATTGGTAATGTAATCCAATGGCAATGGTATATGAAGGGCGTTTAGTGTAACTTGTTCGTGCTGAAGGTAATGGTATTTGAAAAAAATTAGTCGTTACTTTTCATTGTGGAGTTGATGTATTTAAGGGAAGTTAACAGTAACTAGCCAGATCTAAAGTTATCAAGTTTGAAGATACGTGAATTTTTAGAAAAATTTACTCTTTTTTTAAAAAACGCTTACAAAAACGCAACATATTCATGCTAAAATCAGTAACAATTTACATGGTGAAGGAAATTAATATTCACAATTTTACAAGACCAATAATGTAGGACCAATAGACCAATAGTGAGAGTAGCTGTTGCTGCGAGTGGTGCTAAGTCGACTTACTGCAAGCTTGAGATTGATTTTTACTTATAATCATATCATTTTTTGTTCTTCTACCATGACTACTTGATTCGAATAAAAATATTCAATTTCTATTTATCAGATTTCTGGCTCACCGCGACCATTGTCGGCGAGTTTAACTTGTAGCTCTAATACTCGAGAGACCAAAGATTCTATATCCAGAAAAAATAATCGCTGTTTTTTCTCAATTTTAAATGGAGTGAAATATCTTTAGCAAAATTTCAGGAGATCATTGAAGTAGAAAGTGAAGGCTAGAACTTAACAGACGTGGGTCTCAAAATTTCTCCTCGTTTTAAAATCTCAGAGTCAAAAATGTGCAGTCCAACCGCCGATGATAATGGAGGGCAAAAATGCAGAGTGTTCTAACCCACAAAACACAGAATTTTAGGACACTCAAGTTAGAGGCGTGGTGTTCATCGAAGGGTTGCCAAACTGGCTTTTCCTAGCCAAGTTACTAACTAAGAACTGAACTAGGAACTAGGCCACTTTTAAATCCCACTCCATCAATCGGATGTAATATAATTTCATTTCTATGAAACTTTTACCTTAATGTGATGGTTTGAAATTCACCGGAGAGTAGCAATTCCTTCGCACGTCTCGTGACCTTCTGACACATGCGCCAGTCCAAAGTGGCCCATAGACGATCAATTTAATTGTCAATATCATTGACTCAATATATTGATGACACTTTTTTTGTCCACTAAAGCGGCCCATAGACGATCAATTTAATTGTCAATATTATTGACGCAATATATTGATGACATTTATTTTCGCCCACTAAGTCAATTAATTGAAGGTCGTCCATCAAGCCCACAGACGATCAATTAAATTGTCAATATTCGTTATTGTCAATTATATTGACAATAAAATTGATCGTCTAAGGGCCGCTTTAGTCAATCAATTGACGGTCGTCAATTAAGCCCACTGACGATCAATTAAATTGTCAATATTCATTATTGTCAATTATATTGAGAATAAAATTGATCGTCTATGGGCAGCTTAAATGACGGTGATAGCATTAACGAAGTCATTTGCCGGTTTCGGTCAATTGAAAACGTTGACCGCGATGGGTGAAACTAAATTCTAATATGCAACTTCAATTAAAGTTAATTTTAAAAATCAATTTTAAAAATAACGAACATTAAATAGATCATGCCTTCATTTAATTTTCATAAGGTATTTATGAAAATTGAGCTCGTGACTGACTGCTGGTAGGTCAGAAGCCAGATGAAAATCTCTACAGTGACCACCGGTGGGTCCTTTCCACGGAAGAGGAAAAAAGGTAGGGTCATTTCTGTGGGAGAAAATACATTTATTTTTGTTCGGCTATCCAATAGGAAGGCGTTATTTCAAGCAAAATTAATGATGTCACCATAGCGTCATGTCGTTAGGCCAATAGTGGAACCAGATTTGGAGGTAGTAGTGCTACCCGATACGATATGAGCGCTGCTATTGGTTCGTTGCTGTGACGTCAGCAAAACCACGCCGTCGAGAAAAAAAGACTGGTTTGACCCTACCTTGTTTCCTACACCGTGATCCCTTCGCTGTAAAAGTGTAGTTATGATACCCAAGACAGCTATGATACCCGAGAAATCAAGAATTTTGTGTCCCGTCTGCCAAAGTCGTCCGACGCATCACGCTGTGTGGAATCGTGTAACATTTTTATCGACCTCGGCTGAACGTCTCGCTTATTTTGACACTGGTGTACACGACCCGTCAAAAATGACGGGATTCGATATTTTCTTTAGTCAAATCTTTCAGATGTGGAGGATAAACAAAAATGTCTATCATAATAGTACCCGCGATAAAAATATTCTTGTACTTGTACACTGGTAAAACTCGCATCACAGATACGGTCGGTAAGCATCTTAAGAGCGTGAAAAAAGACGGATCAACCAATTCAATGTGTTCAATGAGATTCCCTTTATAATAAAATGGGAGAAATTATGCACAATATATATATACATATGTATGTATATATTTATTTACTTATATATTTATAAATTTAAAGACACACCTGGCATTTTATTAAAAATATGGTACGGATTTCTCTCTCAAATAACTAATGCTCTTCTGACACTCAAAAAGTACTAGGGAATAACTTAATATTCGTAATTAACGCTCTCCACATAGAGCAGTCTCAGCCCTGGTATTTGTTGACACGTTTAGATGCAAACAAGTACGTACAACCGACCGCAACGAAGCAACTCCGTCGACTTTTTTTTGGATTGGTAAAGAAATGAGAAGCTTTGAACTATGTAGTTTTCTGGCCGGCACACAATAGTAACACCGATATTTTGGCGGGATAGACAAGTGAGATCAGCATTTCAACGACAGATGTGCCATTTTGATCGGATGTTGAACTGCTCGATTTTAATTCTGAGATTTGAAAAAAGGAGAAATGTTCGGAGCGCTAATATTTGCCTTCAAGTATGGTTTTCTAACCTACTAGAGTTAGACTTAGGATATTTCACTGCATTTGAAAGTAAAAAAAACTGGTGATCACTTCTTGTGCATAGAATCTTTGATTTAATATTGTTTTCTTATATTAAAATGTAATATTGTATTCTTATATTTTACTACAAGCCATAATTATTAGATAAATATTATACTCACCAATTTTCTCGCACCATTACAAAGGATGTTGTCTTTATTTTAGTACTGGGGGATAAGAGTCGCATATGGCAAAGAGACTTTGCCCAATATCTCTTTTCAAATTGATACTATGTAACATGGGGCCATCAAGAATCGCCAGCTAAAACAAAAGTCTGGTACAATTCAATGTCCGAAAGGGAAATACTCAAAATAAGGAAAACTTCATTCCTTTCACGGTTTTACCACAAATTTCTCATCCAAAACATTAGACTCTGAGTCGGTAAATAGTAGTTTTAATTATTAGGTTTGTTTGTCAACGAGATCAATCAATTGTTTCGACTAGTGACATGGTCATTACGATACCCATGTGAATGTTTCAACTAAGGATCCTAAGGAGCCTTACTTTAAGATATTTTAAAAACCAATGATGTTTTTTGTAGCATCTTTATTAGAAATAAACAGATTTTTTCTTTTTCTCTTAATCATTGCGCCGTTATTACAACCACTGCTGTTAGACTGGCACTGGCAACAGTTTGTCGCGACATCAGGAAAAGGAAGGAACTGCCACTCGGCGGTGAGTTTCTAAGAACTCATTAGGGTACAAATTCGTCAAAAAAATTCAAACATATTAAATTTCTTGGTAGAAGTGGGTTTTGAAATCAACGTAAGCGCCGACGTTGTTGTACACTAAAGAGCTATATACAACTTATTACATTTTTTCAATGCAGCGTAGAGAGAGAACAGTCTGGCTGTTAACAATATAGCTGCCCTCACGAATACCTTCCGCATCCTCAGATCTGATCATGGAAATCTCAACGTCACTGGCGTGGTCGAAGACCTTGCACTTTTTAATAAGATTTGAAAAAGCTGAATTAAGCTCCAATATATGAAAAACCTGAAGGCGGAAACGATTTATTGGAGCTGAAAAAGATTCAACATATCTTTTATTTTCCTTGGAAAAAAGCTCACCGTGCTTTGAAAAATTATAGGTAATCCTCGGAGAAACTTAGTTCCTTAAAAACAACAATTATATTTTCCTTGATTATTTCATCTCCTACTGATGATAGAAGCTCTGGAGAGATTGTTTGGGCCACGCTGCAGCCTGCGTCATTTTATATGTTAGACAACCTGAAGAAAGGAAATATTATACTAATAAATTTTCTGGCACTACCACAGAAGCTATCGTCTTCATTTTAGTGCTGGAGAAAAATTGTATATGGCCAGGGTACTTCACACAATATCTCTTTTCATAAAGATCTTATGCTATATGAAACCATCAAGAATCGTTAGTTACAACATAAGTCTGGCGCAGTTCAATGTACGAGACTTTCAAAATGTTCAATGGCGCTCGTACACAAGGAAACTTTCAAAATTGGACATTGTGACTTTGAAACATTGTTACTTGGACATTGTGACTTGAGCTCAGCGTGCCACTCAAATGCGTTAGTCAAGAGTTACATGACAAGTAATAGAGACGACATTACTGTATGGATTAGTACTGGTGTTTTCAGTTATAATTATAACTAAAAAAAGTCCGATTTCTTAATCAGTCGATTCTACAATAATAAATTGATTGAGGATAATAACCAGTGGTAGAATTGACAAATTATGAAATCGAATTTTCAAGCCTGGTTTTGAATATTCTACTTTCACCAGCCAAAAAAGTTCTAATTTAAAGTAGAACTTTTCTGTGTTACATTTTTCATCGAATTGATGCCCTAACTTGTCATTTGAAGTTTGCTTCCGAGTTGCATTTTCTCCCTCATTCTGAGGGCGAAGAAAACCTGCTGCCAGTGCCAATCTACTGACAGTGGTTTCATAACGGCAATATGAGCGAAAGAGAACGAAAATAGGCCTCCAACAGATTGATTAAGCCTTACATTTATCCGTTCCATTTTTGCTATAAGTACACGAATTCTGTCTTTTTAGAGTAAAGTTGGAAGAAAAACAATTACCTCGCTGAATTTTATTAAGAAATTTACTGAAGATTAATTACAAATTTGTTTAGAATTGCAATCACACGCTTCCTTAACGTAGCATGTGAGACCGATACACAAATCAGTGGTCAATACAGCATTTGGGCAAAATGATTTGAACATAAGGGGTGGGTATGGAATGAAATCTTCATTTATCGCCCCTCGTTATTCGTTAATGGTCAACGTCAACTTTTTTCACTTGATCATTTCGACACACTCGTCTAGTGAATAAAAAAATAAAAAGTTTCCTGCACGACCATGCCAGTTCCTTCGATGTACGCAATCTATGAGAGGGTTAAATAATTCCCTTTTTCCTCTGAATTTTCGCTTCATGGATACGCCCTCTTCAACTCTCGACGGTTGTCCAATAAATTTATAAAAAATTCTAAATTATTCCCGTCCCCTGACTTAAATTTCGTACCTTCAACATGTTGATAACGTTTGATGCATGTCAGGAAAATTAATGAATAAATTCTTCTTATTATCGTCCTCTGAATGAAGTTCCATCTTTTCCAACATGTTGATAGCACTTGATGTTTTCCACATAAAATCTTGCCTAATAATTACACACGGTTTGTCAATTTATTTATACATTTGTTTAGTGTCCCCTTCTCCCGTTTCTCTGAGACGCCCTTGCTTAATGACCGTATCTGTGATACGAGTTTCACCAGTGCACAAACACACAATATTTTAATCGCGAGTGACTATTACGATGGATATATTTGTCATCCACACCTGGAAAATTTATTCAGGGGTAATACTTATGGAAGACGGATCGATTCCATAATACTTATGGAAGACTTATTTATGACGGATCGTGTACTCTAGTGTAAAAATAAATTCTAAATTGGATGGATACATTCGTTTGCATCCACATCTGGAAAATTTATTCATGGGTATTATCGAATCCCGTCACTTTTGAAGGACAGTGTACACCAGTTTATAAATAAACTCTAAATTCTTCTCTTACCCCAGTTCGGTGGTGAGCAGAAGCGCAGTGTAGACCGGCGTTGCTGCGGTTGCCGGTCGTCCGCTACAAGTATTTTTAACACTGCCCTGGTTGCCCACTGAACGGATGCCAAATGCTGCCAGATGTTTCACTTCACAAATGTATCCGTTAGATGAGAATCTAACGGTTGTGTAGGGGTTGATATTTCATGATAAACTTCCATGACCAACTGCTTTTCAGTTTGTAAATGAATCCATGAATGTAACTGGCGTTAAGGGGCCATTTAATGATAAACTTCCATGACCAACTGCCTTCAACTTTTTACTAATTAATCCGTTAAATAAGAACCTAACGGGAATAGGAATTTTGTTTCATGGTGCACTTCCATGACCAACAACCTTTCAGGTCGAAATCCTTTTTTCATTAATATCTCTGGCGGGAAATTATGTTCCTCAAAATAACGCGCTTCCGGTCACTAATCAGTTTGACGGGTGAGGAAAAATTGGAGAGCATAGTGCTTAGAGCAAGGTATTAATTTTTAAATGCAGCGTAATATATGATGGTGCTAAATAGCGTGAGGTCTGCCGCCATTTATCGCCTACTCAGGTGAAGTTTGAGATGCATAAATTAAGTGTTTACCGCTAAATTAAATGTGTGGAAATAAGTAATATCTATTAGTAATCTAAACTAACCTAAAATAATCTCACGCTATAGCACTAGCTAGAGGTAGATCTCATGCTATAGTGTGGTAGATCTCACGCTATAGTACTAGCTAGAGGTAGATCTCATGCTATAGTGTGGTAGATCTCACGCTGAAGTACTAGCTAGAGGTAGATCTCATGCTATAGTGTGGTAGATCTCACGCTAAAGTACTGGCTAGAGGTAGATCTCATGCTATAGTGTGGTAGATCTCACGCTGAAGTACTAGCTAGAGGTAGATCTCATGCTATAGTGTGGTAGACCTCACGCTATAGTACTAGCTAGAAGTAGATCTCATGCTACAGTGTGGTAGACCTCACGCTATAGGACTACCTATAGGTAGATCTCATGCTATAGTGTGGTAGACCTCACGCTATAGTACTAGCTAGAAGTAGATCTCATGCTATAGTGTGGTAGACCTCACGCTATAGTACTAGCTAGAAGTAGATCTCATGCTATAGTGTGGTAGACCTCACGCTATAGTACTAGCTAGAAGTAGATCTCATGCTATAGTGTGGTAGACCTCACGCTATAGTACTAGCTAGAAGTAGATCTCATGCTATAGTGAGGTTAGACCTCACGCTATAGTACTAGCTAGAAGTAGATCTCATGCTATAGTGTGGTAGACCTCACGCTATAGTACTAGCTAGAAGTAGATCTCATGCTATAGTGTGGTAGACCTCACGCTATAGTACTAGCTAGAAGTAGATCTCATGCTATAGTGTGGTAGACCTCACGCTATAGTACTAGCTAGAGGTAGATCTCATGCTATAGTGTGGTAGACCTCACGCTATAGTACTAGCTAGAAGTAGATCTCATGCTATAGTGTGGTAGACCTCACGCTATAGTACTAGCTAGAGGTAGATCTCATGCTATAGTGTGGTAGACCTCACGCTATAGTACTAGCTAGAAGTAGATCTCATGCTATAGTGTGGTAGACCTCACGCTATAGTACTAGCTAGAGGTAGATCTCATGCTATAGTGTGGTAGACCTCACGCTATAGTACTAGCTAGAGGTAGATCTCATGCTATAGTGTGGTAGACCTCACGCTATAGTACTAGCTAGAGGTAGATCTCATGCTATAGTGTGGTAGACCTCATATATATAGTGAGCTTAAAGCATACATCGCAAGAAATTTTATGCAAACGGGATCATGTTAAGCACATCGTGACGGTTCACTCTGTAAATTCTATTGACTTTACAATATCTGCTGACATATTTGTATATATGCATGATACGCATATTGCCAACCTCATTCCGCCGGTATCTCGATCGCCGGGCTATTGACGTAAGGTCGTAACTCCTGATTTACGTGGTGTTGACGTAAATAGACTGGTAGTCAATGTGTGCTCCTATGACGTAAATTTTTAACGACTAAATATTTTTCTGCAAACGTGCTTAGAAACGAGGATGATTGAGATGAGTACAGTTTATAAAGTCTTGACTGACTCGACTCTGAATAAGTACACTGGATAGTCTTCTTCCAGTTTGTATTTTTTACATATTTCACGTCAACTGTACAGCGTCGAAAAGGTCGCTGATAAAATGGTTTCTGGTTCAATTCCCAGCAATGCCAGCCCAATGATTCTCCACGTTGGAAAAAGGATGAACTCAGCTATAATTCCCCATTCCCCAGGGGTTTAAATGGGCACCAGCTCGACAGGGAAAATTGGTCCCGGCTCGACAGGGGGCAATTGGTACCGGTTAGACAGGGGGCAATTGGTCTCGGCTCGACAGGGGGCAATTGGTACCGGCTCGACAGGGAAAATTGGTCCCGGCTCGACAGGGGGCAATTGGTCTCGGCTGGACATTGGGCAATTGGTACCGGTTCGACAGGGGGCAATTGGTCTCGGCTGGACAGGGGGCAATTGGTACCGGTTAGACAGGGGGCAATTGGTCTCGGCTCGACAGGGGGCAATTGGCACCGGTTAGACAGGGGGCAATTGGTCTCGGCTCGACAGGGGGCAATTGGTCTCGGATCGACAGGGGGCAATTGGTACCGGTTAGACAGGGGCCAATTGGTCTCGGCTCGACAGGGGGCAATTGGTACCGGTTAGACAGGGGGCAATTGGTCTCGGCTTGACAGGGAGAAATTGGTACCGGTTTGACATTAGAAATGGGTACCAACTCGATAGGAGGTAACCGTCACTGCGTTCTGGTGTTAGTTATGAGCAATTGAAAAATGAACGTGCAAAATAATTAGTATCAGGCTTAATTGAAATAAAGCGTTATTTATTCACCGGCCGAAGCACGTACAAATTAACAGTGCGCATCGAGTTTAAAAAATGTGCAAAAGTTACCTTTATTTCACTCCATACATTGCAGTAACTTCCCGGTTGTATCATTAGGGGGTCATATTTTGCTGTTTTTGTTGTACTCAGTTGGAAAAAAATTGATGATGAACGCTGCTGCTAGTACAGATGCGATGTACCATGTTAATGATAGTTTTCATGTTGATTACTTTCCTGGTTAAATTTGATATTAATAATTAAATAATTAAATAATTAATTTTGATATTAATATTGACTCAAGTTTCGTGCTACTAATATGGATTTTTTAGGCTGCAAATCTTTAATTTTTTTTATAATTTTCTGCTACTGCAATGCGGTTTTAAGAGTTTTTAATTTTTTGTGCATTATCATCCAATCCTAGATTTGAATAGGTGAATGAGGTGAGGAATGAATAGGGAATTAAATGGAGAATTAAGTGAGTATAAGTGAGTGAGTGAGCAGAATAAGTGAGTGCTGAGCCCAATAAAGAAAAAAATGACCGAGACCTCAGTTTTTGGTTCAATGCACGTATTGGGATACGATAATCATATTGAGTTGCTACGATAATCATGTTGAGTGGCTACGAAAATCATGTTGAGTTGCTACGATAATCATGTTGAGTTGCTTGCGTCGTTGCTCAGTTCGTTGCACGGGCTTCTGACCCAACACTCTCACTCATGTTTCATGAATAACATAGGACCAAATTCAATATCATGATTCCGATAGCAACGTTGGACAAATTCGAAATTTCCTCTCGCTGTGTTGCGGAAACGATTTGTTTCGAATCCCCATCTTATGAACATAACTTTCCAAGAGCTAGCTATTAAGGCAATCAAGAATTAGCTATAAAAATATAAAAAATTGGCTGTAAAAACATAAAAATTAGATGTAAAAACATAAAAAATTACCTATAAAAGCACTCAAAAACTAGCTTTAGAAGCAATCAAACCCTAGCTATGATAAAAATCAAAAACTAGTTATAAAAGTAACTTAACCCAACTGGCCGGCCACTTACATTCTTGATGCTAAAACAAATCTTCAATATTTCAACCCTGCTTCTGGGATAAAATTGGTATACAAGATACGATATATCAACAGGGTTGGAATATAACATTTTTTCATACACAGAGTAGGCTTCTATCAGTAAGTTTAACATGTTTCTTTGCGAAGGGGCCCACCGGTGGTCACTGAGGGGATTTTCATATTGCGGCTGACCGACTTGCAGGCACTAGCTCAAATTTTATAAATACTCAATGGAAGATGAATGGATGTATGATCCAGTTTATGTTTGATATTTTCAGAATTGCATACTAAAATTGACTTGGAATTTGCATTGAATATTGAACTTCAGTTTAACCCTCACATGTCTCGTATAAAGGCTATATTGCCCTCAGATGTGTTTCAGGTAGTCTCTGGTTTGAATTCTCATAGAAATTCTCTGTAAAATTTTCTTGGGGACACAGAAATGCCCGGGAGAGTAACTCAAAGAAAACTTTGTGGCTTGCTCTTGTGAAACTTCCTGAGGATTTGTTCAGCGGAAATTTTTGCTTGAGTTCTGTGATGGACAAAATGAGACGCGTAGTATATGAATATAAATAAATAAGACTTTGTAAGCAGCACCGTAACATATTGACTGCGATGCGCCATATTTGGTCACTGAGGGAGTTTTCGCTCTGCTGCTGGAGAACTAATCACAAACTCAATTTAAAAAAATACTCAACTAAAACTAAATTAACGTACGATACAGTTAATGTTTCGTGTTTTCAACATTGCGTACTACAATTGACTTTAGATTTGAGTTGAATATCATACTTCAGTTTTACGCGCTGCAATCAAAGTGATAAATACTATTGTGCATGACACGCTGATGCAGCCCCAACTACACGAACTCTGTCTTTTTAGAACAAAAAGTAAATGATAAACATTTACCTCACTGAAACTTCTTTACAAATTTGCTGCAGATTGAAAATTTGTTTGGAATTACAGAGCAACTATTACCAACTCAGCAAATGAGACTGATGTACAAATTTCCAACTGAGAGTAAGTTAAGTTTAACACTGAACCCAGTTCTTTTGTCTATAAAATTTCAATTAAGGGCATCTCTTGTGTTGTAGGTGTATGTAAATACCATCAAAGCTAAAAATTAAATTTAGAATTAATTATTATGATGAGAAGATTTTCTTAAAATTTTTAATTTTGAGGATGAAATTTCTCTTCTAAATAGTTTTCTGTGATTTCATTTTCTGTTCAAAACTACAGTCTCGATGTTATAATATCAGTTTTGTATTTCAATTGCGATGAGTTTTTCCTTACAACTATCGCCTTCACGCAAATTTATAATCAAATGCACGAGTTAAACTACGAAAATTCAAATTTTAAGCTATGATCTGGGCAATTGATTTGAATTTCAGCATTGAAAATATTTCCACTCTAAACTACGATTTTGATAGCAGAATATTCCTTTTGATCTTATATATAACATGGCAGATGATCCTCTCACAGAAAAGCTGATGGCTTCCCCAAAATTATCCATCGTACATTTGACTCGTAATTCGAGCTCATGTGAGACTCAAGCCTATAATACTTTCCAAAGCTGAATAGATATAGCACTGCTAACACCGTTAGGGATGGAAGTCCAAAATTTGACACCAGAAAAAAATGGTGTTTTGAGTTATAGCTTTTGAGAATTACGAAACTACAAGTTTGTTTATATTTCTCGTGAAGCCGTCATGGTGGTCAGTTTAATGAAGCGTTACTTTGCTCTCATAACACTCGCACAAAACACTTGTGCGAGAAAATCGGTAATTGTTAGACAGTTTCAGAACTTTTTAGCTTCTGGGAATCTTTAGAGAGTTTTCTAGATTAGAGATTGTTTTAATTTGCTTTTTTTAGTTCGAATACTCTTTTAGTTTAATTTTTGTGTGTGCTATACTAAACTGGGTAAACGGTTGGATCTAAATACAGTACAGAATTATTAACGCATCCTTTGTTAGGATAGGCGTCACTTTGTTCAAAATTGTAATAGAATTTGATGTCGTTCGCACATGATTTATATCATCTGCAAAAACTATATTTTATCTAGAATTCTGCCCGGCATTTCGTCAAGAATTTTACACAAAAATTTGCAACAGTCAGCCTCATGAACTTTTTCGTCGCTTATCACAATTCTGGGGAGATGTATTTCTCTTTGTAGGAGATGAGCATACATTAACCTTGCTGACATTAATGCAGATTTTATGCGCTCCGAGCCGGAACGAAACCCCTTATAGTTCATGATTTATTTGAGTAGAGATTCTCCGCCTTTTTTTTAGGGGGGGAAAGGGGGGGGGGGGGGGGGTTGAATAACTCGGAGATACTGTAGTGTCGTCTAGAGGAAATATAATTTTCAAGAATGATGTGGATATAACATTACCATTTCTAAACATGAGGAATAGAAGAGGCCCAAGAACTGGTCCTTGAGGGGCGCTTTGAGATATGCTTTGCAGCTCTCTAATAAAATTGAAAATTACTGATTATCGCTCATGATTATTTAGTTAGGATTTGATCCATTCATAAGGAAGACCGTAATTGCGCCGTAGTTTAATAGATTAGACAATAATATGTTATGATCTATACAATCATTATTTTTTAAAGACGGGGAAAATCGGAAGTACTAGGTCTGCTTCATAAATGTTCGAATAAGAGTAGGGGATTTGAAATGGCTTTCGTTGGTAATTCTTGCTAATGAAAACCGAATTCCTTGTTCGTAGAGAAATGAGTTAAGCTCTACGTTAGAGGATAGATGTTGCACACTATTATATTTAATTTTACTTTTAATGCAGAGATCAGTCAATAATTATTAATACAGTCTTTCTCGTCGCTCTGAATGATGTTGGTTACTCTGATAATTTCTGATGAAATAGAGAAGATGCCGGAAGAGAACGCTCTGTTTATGATAGCAGCAAGAATTACTGTAATCAAAATAACTTTATGTTTAATACTCGACTGAAATTTTTACCGCTGAGTTTATCTTTTAATGCATTAATGCCATTGGAAACAACAGGAGCGTTCACTGGCGTAAAAAATGAGTATTTTAAGTTGAGAAGTGTAAGACAAAGTAAGTGACTATTTATACTGCTATTCATTTTTTCAGCAATATTTTTGACCACGTTAGGAAAATTATTATTCAATGTTCATGCAACGTCTCTCTCATCGCGATAGCGCTGCAAGATTTATACGTGTCTTTCTCATTGTGATTGGCTGCATGATTTTTGTATAAGAGTTTTTACCCTGTTCGGGGTACTTTTGATCGATTTATTTGTTTATTGAGATTGAAGTACCTCACACCTGTTTGGCTTTGTTCAATGCTACCATAATAAAATTGAAATGCATCGTGGACATGATTTTTCAGAAGAGTATTACTCTGTTAGGGATGGCTATTCGGTCTATACGTTGAGAATAAAGGACCTGACATATCTTTTTTTGGTTTATATCAGATCACCTCGCAGTATTTAAACGTGTTATATAGCTACCAGTAGCCGACATTAATTGAAGACTTGCTTGTTCATGACGATGCAAAACTCCATTAACCCTTTACCGCCCACATTTTTATACTCATATTACCTTTAAAACAACCACTATCACTAAACCGACACTGGCATTAGGTAGTCACTGTTATCAAGATGGGGGAGGAACTGCCACTCGGCAGTGACGTTCAAAGGACACATTAGTGAACAAATTTAATAAGAAATAAAATATATTATTGTTATTTTTGAAAGAGGACCGTACACTCCACTTGGGCGTTAAAGGGTTAATTCTCAGTTTACGGACGCGTTGGTCACAGAGCTTGATGCAACTTCTTTGTGGATCTTGATATTTGTTCAAGAGTCGCCTTGTTGTCCATATTTTAAGAGCTCACGAAGTCCAAATACCTACAACAATGATGAACCATGAACTGTTTAATATTAAACCTCAAGAAGTAAGACGGTGAAATACATAAATCCTCTTTATTTTGGTTTCATAATTTAAAGCCGAATGTGTCACCAGTATTTTTTGTGCTTTGTTCTCTTGTGTTGCTAATTACGTATTTTTATTCATCATCCCCGAATATGTTTCAAAGTATTTTCTTTGTTCTCTCATGTTATTTGAGTTCGTGCATTTCTCAATTTTTATCGCGGAATGTGTTTACAGTATTTTGTTTATTCCCTTACGTAGCTTATTGGGTTCGTGTGTTTCTCATTCCATGTGCTAAATCGTAGAATTCACCTTAACACTCGCACTAAACCATGCATCGGGCTCTTTTCATTGCGTTGGTTCGAGGGGCTACCCTCAATAAGCCGCTCGCGTCACGCAATTTGGGCCACATATCCGTGAGACCTGTGCTCAGTTTCGCGCGAATGAACACTTCTGTTCCAAATGAACTGATGTGAATCACTCTTGCAATGAGTGTAACCCAGTCTGCCTTTTACGCCGGGCATCTATGATTTTAGCCCCCCTTGTATAGCCTCCAGTCTAACTTTTTCACAGTTGTATAGGTAATTTTAGCTGCCCCATGCTGAAGGAATATTTTTACGGCTAAAATAATAGTTGTTCTGGAGAAAAATTTAGACTTTGCTCTGGGTGGATAAAATCATAGATGCCCCGGCAAAAAAGTTTGCCGAGGCAAATACTGTAAATTGAGAATGGTCACACTCGTACACACGCGTGTCTATTTTTGGGGCTCATGATTCGTTGTCGGAAATTTTGATCACAATTGTTCACAAATTCAGCGCCGTTTAAATATGTGCCTATGTAGTCATTGCTTCCCGGGTAACGGGAGTGATTTACATGACATGAATAGTAATGCTCGATTTTTTAGTACAGAATGTATGCTCAGGGAGTGGAACTGAATGAATGTACAAAAAATGAATGTTTTAAATGAATGAATGTACAAAAAAATAAATTAGGAAGAAATATTTCAACAAAACAACATCCCATGAATGTTGAAGTTGAACATTCGGTAAAGTCAGATGTAAAGTTCGAGTAAAGTTTACAGCGAACGGTGACGTTATTGAAAGAATTGCACGTTAAAAACGTTTCTCTTTAATGTAGAGTAGAACGATCGGATAGTATCGGTAACATGCACTACAGAAATTCAGTGCTCTTCTTCATAATTTCACCTGCAAGCGCCGAAAATATAGGAGCAAGTTCTTGCTGTTTGACTTGCATCGCTTGCTCTTGATAGGAGACTTGCTTTAAAAAAAATCTAGCGGTAGAAAAAGATGTCCAAGACAAGATCAAGGTCTAGCGTCACTGATTCCCAGAAGCGTAAACTCTGTCGTACTGAACTTAACACAAATATCTGGGCAGGAAGTAAATGTTTACCATGATGCTCTGCATAAATGCAGAAAGTTACTAGCCATGTGCGGAAGTACATAGACTTAATTGCTTGGCCTACGCAGAAATGTAAATTTTTTTTGGCTTATGCAGAAATGAAGAAATTTGCTAAGCCTATGCAAAAAAATAGAAATTTGATAGGCCTATGAAGAAATGTAGAGGTTTGCGATACCAATGCAAAAACGTAGCAATTTGCTTGCCCTCTGCATAAATGTACAATTTACGGGATATATGCAGAAATTTGCTAAGCCTAATCAGCAATGAAAAATTGTCTAAACCTGCGCAAAAATGAAAAAATTTGCTAAACCTATGCAGAAATGAACAAATTTGCTAAGCCTATACAGAAATGTAGAAATTTGCTAAGCCTATGCAGAAATGTAGAAATTTGCTAAGCCTATGCAGAAATGTAGAAATTTGCTAAGCCTATGCAGAAATGTAGAAATTTGCTAAGCCTATGCAGAAATGTAGAAATTTGCTAAGCCTTTGCAGAAATGTAGAAATTTGCTAAGCCTTTACAGAAATGTAGAAATTTGCTAAGCCTTTGCAGAAATGTAGAAATTAAAATAGAGCAGTACACCACACCGGAGTGGGTGTGAGTCTCTAAGAAGGTGTCATGTATAAGATTGCTCACGAATTTGCACCGCCGTAAGGTGTTACGACGTAAATTGCTTGAAAACCTGAATTTTGGTTGTGTGATTGTGTAGCTGTGAATGTTTGAAACAATATTGTCATTGTTCGAAACAATATAATCAATTTTCGGAACTACATCGTCAATGTTCGATACAATATTGTAAACATTCGCAACAATATTGTCAATGTTGGACCCAATATTGCCAATCTTCGACACAATATTGCCAATCTTCGACACAATATTGCCAATCTTTGCCACAATATTGTCCATGCTCGTAAAAATATTGTCAATGTTGGCAGCCGAGACTTGGGAGAAGTCTCATTTAGTAAAATATCTTCTTACTAGACACAGCTGTCGTAAAAAAAGCAATACTTTCTAACCATTTTAATAGGTATCTTTTTTAAGCATGGTAGTTTTCTGCAGTTGCTCGAAACGTAATGAAAACACTTACTCTCTTTCGAAAGTTTAACGTAAAAATTCTTTGTTCAACAAACAAGTTAAAGCACATCTATACGCTCCTGATTGACATTGTTCGGGTAAAAAATATCTAAATGAAGAAACGAAAACAGAATGGAAGAGCTACCTTTAGGAGAGTTAAGCTCTCAAATCACCATTGATGTTCATAATAAATCCTTCCTAGAGTCTAATTTTCAAGTATCGAAAAAATGACAGTTTGATATACATCCAATTCGAGAACACGTGGTCAGGTTTCATTATTGTGCGTAAGAAATTCATTATATATTTCCCAGTCAATCTATTACATATTCCCCAATAAACTTATTACATATTTTCCATTGCGCCTTTATAATATTTTCCAACAACCTCATTATACGTTTTTCATAAACCCATTTTACATTGTCGAACACACCCATTACATATTTTACAACAAACCAGTAAAATATTTTTATTCATGCTCTAAAAATTCTAGATGTTATTAAAGTGAGATCATCTTTCAAAATATTAAACTATACTCGTTTGCAACTCATCAGCACCGTACCATTTTCGTTCTTATTTCATTACAAGCCATCATTCAACTGCCAGATCGCTTCATTCACCTGGAGCAAAATGAGCTACCACAACTCGACAGGTAACTCAAAAGCTGTCAGTGATCATCTGTTCTTTCTGTACTCTAACCCATGTTTGATGAAAGTTATGAAAATAACCCGCAGAGTCATTTATAAACGCAACTGCCCCACTGGGACTGGACGCTGCAGGTGAGCAAATACTGGTGAGCAAACAATACTGCAGCAAACTGCAAGACCGCAGTCTATGTAACGAGAGGTCTACGTATAATTTGTGCGTCCTAATGATGATGCTCAGCACGTTCTAATAGAGGTCGTCTCTATGGAAGGAGGGTCGAGACTAGGTGAGACGGAGCAGTAATTGAGCCCAAAATATCCCTATTTCCTAGATCTATTGATTTCTGAGTAGAGATGAATGTGGGTGACATTTTGAGATCGTTGGTGATTTTTATTTTGATTCCTGATGCGGGATGACTGTGGGTGACATTTTGAGATCGTGGGATCGTGGGTGATTTTTATTTTGATTCCTGATGCGGGATGACTGTGGGGGACATTTTGAGATCGTGGGTGATTTTTATTTTGATTCCTGATGCGGGATGACTATGGTTGACATTTTGAGGTCGTGGGTGATTTTTATTTTGATTCCTGATGCGGGATGACTGTGGGTGACATTTTGAAATCGTGGGTGATTTTCATTTTGATTCCTGATGCGGGATGACTGTGGTTGACATTTTGAAGTCGTGGGTGATTTTTATTTTGATTCCTGATGCGGGATGACTGTGGGGGACATTTTGAGATCGTGGGTGATTTTTATTTTGATTCCTGATGCGGGATGACTGTGGGGGACATTTTGAGATCATGGGTGATTTTTATTTTTATTCCTGATGCGGGATGACTGTGGTTGACATTTTGAGGTCGTGGGTGATATATTATTTGATTCCTGATGCGGGATGACTGTGGTTGACATTTTGAGATCGTGGGTGATTTTTATTTTGATTCCTGATGCGGGATAACTGTGGGGGACATTTTGAGGTTGTGGGTGATTTTCATTTTGATTCCTGATGTGGGATGACTGTGGTTTTCAGATCGTGAGGTGATATTATAGCAATGAAAATAGACGCATATTCCTTGATAACAGGCAAAGCTTTTGTCTGATGTCAGCAGACGATAATCACGATGATCTCGTTTCTTTAAAATTCTTATGGAAAACTTATCTTCAACAGCAGATGATTGTAAAATACTTCGTCTTCCCTTCCGGCGATTTCACAATTTTTTGAAATTCTTGAGGAAAACTTTGTTTTTCAGACCAATTAATATAATATAGGGCGTAGTTAGCGTTTTCTTCATGAGACTCAACTGTTTTTTTTTAAATTCTCGGGAAAAACTTCTTATTTGAGAAGTTGATTATAAAATAGTTCGTATTCTGTTCAGATGACTCCACTGTGTATTTAAAATGCATTTGAAAAACTTTTTTTATTGAGGAATTGATGTTAAAATATTTCCTACTCTCTTCAAATGACTCCACTGTTTTTTTTAAATTATTCCGAAAAATCATTTCCTTGAGCAGTTACTGTTAAAATATTTCTTGTTCTTATCAAGTGTCCCCAAAGTTTTTTCACAACTCCTGTAGAAAGCCTGCTTCTTATAGCAGGCAATTGTAAAGAGCGCTCTAGCTATCGAATAAAGTACACGGAAGCCTGTTCGTATGGACTCTATCTTGACTTCTCGACCTCTGCTTATATTCTACACTACTCCGGCACGATATTTTTTAGAAATCTCGACCGTAGCGTGACGAATTTCCAACGCTCTATGGTAAACACGCGTGCTGAACTCAGCGAAATTTATAAGTTAGGATCGAACTAAAACCTTTCAATCACAACTTCATTAATCAGTTAGGATTATAACGTTTGAAAGATTGTAATACAAGGGGACACCTACCCCGCACGTGCGTTCCCTAAGCAAGGGATCTTACTTACTAGAAATGTCAAAATACACGAGTATGTTATGAGTCTCTGGCTTGTGTGCACATCGCAAATCCTGTCTCTGATGCCTGTCTTTAGCGGTCCTCAGGCTGGCGTCGGCATGCATGCCAATGAACGAGCAGGATACTTCTTTATTAATTACAGCTTGTGTACTTTACTGAGTGTTCTAATTTAGTTTTTGTGTTTCTTAACGGTGATGCTCTGACAGACGCTCCTTTATTAATGATTGTTTTTGTCATGAAGTGATAATTTTTACTTAGTTATTGTTTATCTTAATAGTAATGTTTTGGAGTACTCCTTTATTAATGCTAGAGTTTTCGTCCTTTACTGATATTTCAATTTAGTTATTGTATTCCTTATTAGTGATGTTTTGAAAGACGCTCCTTTATTAATGATAGTTTCAGTCCTTTGCTGATAATTTGGTTTAATTTAGTTGTAACTCTTCTTACTCATGATGATTTGAAGGATAATACTTCATTAACTACAGTTGTCGTCATCTACTGATATTTTAAATGTAGATCTTGTATTTAAAATTCGTGCTGTTTTGGAGGATACTCCTTTAACAATAACAATTGTTTTTCTGTACTGCTGGTTTTTACCAAGGTAATGCATTTCTTATAAGTGGTGTTTTGAAGAATGCATTGAATGTACGAATGACATACACACGCATGTTGAGAAGTATTAACTCGACCGTAGTTTGAAAAAATTGGTGTTTTTGACTGAGTTAGAGCTGCTGATAGTTTATGTAACACAATTGCCCTGTTGTACTGCTTTCATCACATCCACACTAATTGCAAAACCATAGCATGGTCGGTCTCTTTTGTTCGATTGTGCAAACAATTTTGCTGAACTTCTGAGCTGATGGGGAGTGTAGGGGGGCAACACCATAACTAATGCCAGTATTCAATGATGGCATCAGTGTTAATAAGAATAATATTACCAGAATAAATATTAAAAGACTACCTTCAAAATGATAATTTACTGGTACGAACAATAGTCAATGAGGAACTCCAAAATGATACGTTACTGTACATAACGATATTTAGTGTGAACTGTAAAATGATAAATTACTGCATATAACAATATATCATGAAAACCTGCGAAACAACAATAATTTATTGGTTATAATATTTAAAAATTAACTCTAAAATAATAATATGCTGGTGTTATAAAATGAATACAAAAGGGAAAATACATTTTACGACGAAATACCATTCCCGCGGCAACCATCTCTGTTTAGTAGTACTCGAACAGATATTTGAGTAAAAAACACCTATGTGCGTACGCAACACTTGAATATTTACTCACATATCACATAATTACTCACAAAAGACATATTTGCGCACGCAACACTAGAATTTTTACTTACATATTCGAATAATTTTTTAGAAGAAAATCGTAAGTTTGCGTCTCTATAGACTGTAGAAACAGTTATTGCGCGCGAACTTCATCGCTGTTGGAAATATATGTGTTGAAGCTACTTTTTTAGATGCATGTAAAAAATTACAGAATTTTGTCAAGCGAAAGTTAAAAAAGATCTTTCAATGATCATAGCTAAGTCCGTATTTTGTTCTTACTCGGGTTGACTTAGTTTGAAGTTGAATTAGTTGTCCCTACTCGGGTTGACTTGGTTTGAAGTTGAATTAGTTTGTTCATACTCGGGTTGACTTAGTACAGCTTGGTAGAACTGCTCATATGCGAAAACAAATGGGTGCCTTGCTTCAATTGATGCATCCTGTACTGAAAAATGTTACGGAAAACAGCGATGCTTCCAATACTCAATTTCCGTAACTGCGCAAACTTTTATTATCATGTAAAAATTTTAGGTTAAGCGGAACATGCTAAGCAAATGGAGATCAACTGACAACGAATGAGGCCTTCAAGCTGAATGAATTCATGCTTTTGGAAATATGAGATACTTTTTGCATGATCAAAGTCATGCTTCAATGGTAAAGATTACTGAGAACTTTCAAGTAATTTTAATTGAATGCTTCGAGCCTCAGCTCATCATCAGTCATAATCTGTGCAACAAGAAAATATACATGCATTGAATAAAAACGGGACAAGTTCACAAAATAGCCCTTCAAGTATTCAAATTGGTGCCTAAATAAAACAATGACATGACGTAAGTCATCCTTAGCAGTATATAATCATAAGGGGTATGCAAAACTTGTGGGTAAACTAGAAAATTTAATCGTCTCCTTTAACGTTGCATCCGCCATGTTATGATTGAATTGACGCCACCATCATCAATTAATTCGGGTGGTGTTAAGAGATACCCTAAGACTTGGATAAATAGCCAAGACCAGCACTTACTGCAACATAAAAATTATCGTTAACTCTGAAGAAAAGGTCAATTCCCTCGACAACTAACCGTACATTTCAGTCCAGGGCGAAGAGCATTAAAATTGAGCTACACTCAGAGTAGGCTGCCCAGTCTTGTTTTTTCACCAGAGCGTTTATGATTTTAGCCGCACATGTATAGTTTCTGCATTGGGGCCTAAAATCGTATATGTTTCGTCAAAAAAGTTAAACTGATGTGTTTTTAGGAGAGTGTGCGATCGATGTTCGACTCACAGATAATTTTTTTTCAAGCCTCAACTTCTACGAATAAAAATTAGCTCCAATGTTAAGATGATACGGTGCTTGATTAAAGTTACGAGTGACTGGAAAAAACGCGCGATTTTTTCCCGTAAGGTTGAAAATTTGTGTCAAGTAACGCCCTAATCGAAAAATGACTGCTATGATAACGCGTCCTTTCCGCATTTACTATTTGGGGAAAATTAGGGTCAGATAATGCCCTAAATCGAGTAACGACTGCCATGATACCGCAGTCTTTCCTAAATAAACATTTTCATGCAATTCGTGTTATGTAATGCCTCAAATCGACAAAGGATTACTATGACACCGCCCACAAAAAGTATTTTGGGAAAGATTGTTACTCATTTACTATTTGTGGACAATTCGTGTCATATAATGCCATAAACTAAGGAATGACGTCTATGATACCGCGGCGTTTCCGCAATAAGTATTTGGGGAAATATTCCCGGCAAATATGCCTGGAATCGTGGCAGGTCAGCCTATCACGACGGATGTTTTCCAGCGGCCTTCCTGAGATACGGCAGAGGCTCATCGATCGATCTCTGCACAGAGGGAGAGGCCTCCACTTTGCTTCTTGGCTAGCGTTTACCATGCTGAATTGGGCTTTTTGTATCGAACAAAAACAGACTTGGGGAACATGAAGAACAAGACAAAAGATTAAAGTTTACTTTGATTCTTCGAATGAGGAACACAGTTGATTATTGGCTGTTGGGAAATAAATAATACTTTGATGAAAATAACCGGGGTCGTCAAGAACGCTGGTTGTCATCCAAAAAGTGCGTTGGAGACTCGGCCCGCAGTATCGGAGCCGCTGTCGTGCCTCCAGGCGCAATCCCCTGCGCTTCCATTAATGCAACTAGATAAAATAATTAGCAAAATAAGAGGTAGGCAATAAATTTAGAAGTTGAAGCATTTTTATTACTCAGTATTGTATTACTTGAACGCGCCCAGATCTAACCCCGATCTGATCTAACTAAACACACAAACTAACATCGATCTGATCTACACGACAGAGTTTCTATGATCTGATCTTAACATTCGAACTACCACTGATCTGATCTTAACTTTCAAACTACTACTGATTGATCTCAACATTCGAAATACCACTGATCTGATCTTAACACAAAAACTACCACTGATCTGATCTTAACATTCGAACTACCCCTGATCTGATCTTAACATTAAAACTACCACTGATCTGATCTTAACATTCGAACTACCCCTGATCTGATCTTAACTTTCGAACTACCCCTGATCTGATCTTAACATTCAAACTACCCCTGATCTGATCTTAACACCCGAACTAGCTAACATTTATATAGATCTGATTACCCAAGGCGCTATTATTTAACAGGAGGGAGCGGAACACTTCATTTAAGCTTCAGCTGAACAATGTAATGCTTACGTTCGACAATACGACAAGAGCTGCCACTGGCTGCTCTGATAGCGAAGTGAAGTGTCTCCTTGCGGTGGTGAGGTGATGACGGGTGCGCACCTGACTAGCATATAATACAGTGAACTGAGCTTTTGAGTCAAACCAATGCTCATTCAATCGGTAAGAACTTCATGACTGTTGTAACTGTTATTGTTACGAGGCTGTGGGCTTCAATGGTGATCTCTGTTATTTTTAGTAGTATGTACAATGATATTTTAAGAGTAATGCTAAAATATATGCAATAAGCTCTTGTCTTTAGAACATCTAGTTTAGTTAATCATTCCACTCAGTAATCTTTTATTAATACCTAATAACTGAAGAAATTATAGCGTTTCCCTTTCTGACTCCCTCATAATTCTAGTTATAATAGCAGTAGTAGTAGTTGTAGTAGCAGTATTTGAAGGGGAGTAGTGTAACTCTTCTGACCACGCTCCAACGCCAGAGTGATATACATATTTTAATGGTAAGTGCTCGAAATAAAAAAACTTGAATGCATTAGAAATAGTTTGACATAAAAACCCTTGAGGTCGCTGAACTTATTCAAGCCCAGAAGTAGTTTTATCTTTAAGTACACGTTCTTAAAGCCCTAGGTAATCCTTCAACTAATGCAATGCTACGAGTAAATGAATTTTTCAAATAGCGAAGCCCTTCTGGCCACCAGACAACTCTAACGCTCACAGTAGAGCGCTTCCAAATAACACCCAAGTTTAATGAACACTACAAAGCTGCGCTAAAATGCTTTCAAGCATTTCATGCTAAAATGCTTTCAAGCGTTTTAGCTCAGGTTACCGTTAATGAAAATGGGACTTGACTGAAAACGTTTGGACAGTTTTTATGCACTAGAAGTATAGCGAATTGGATAAGACTATTGCCACAGGATTTTTCAAGTTCTCTTTGTATTTAGAACTCTACCGATTACTGCAGAAGCTTAATGGAATTAACCGAGTTCACTACCCAGTAGCTGATGAAACTATTCTTACAGAATATTTTCGAGTTTGCTCTACATTTAAAACTACCGATTACAGCAAAATTTATGTAATTAATTAACCTAGATGACTACCCAAGAGCTGATAAAACTATTGTCACAGGATTTTTCCAAGTTTGCTTTACGTTTAGAACACTACAGCAGAAACTTAATGTAACCAAGCGATTTGGCTACTCAGGAGGTGATAAAACTTTAGTCACAGGATATTTTCAAGGCTGCTTTAGATTTAGAACTCTACTGGTTACAGCAGAAGTTGTAGCCGACTTGGCTGCTCAGGATAAGATGCAGCTATTGTCACAGGATATTTTCAAGGTAGCTTTAGATTTAGAACTCCACTGGTTACTGCAGAAGTTTGAGCTGACTTGGCTACTCCGGAGCTGCTACCAACGAGAAGGTCGCGATACGTTCCGACGCAATCGGCAACCAGAGGCAAGATTACAAGGTTCATCGTCGTAGCGATATAACCGGACGCGTTCTTTCAAGTGGACTTACTAAGTGTTTTCCAAATGAGATAAATTATAGGTGGATTTCCTAAGTCAACTTCGAAAAACTTACGACGCTGGCTGCACCGCTACGACCAAGTACACAGTGTGAAAAGTTTGCCGTAGCGTATTGATGCTTCGCCACCGCCTTCTATGAAAGGTACACGCATTATAACCAAATTAATCATTATGCACTTCAAAAACATTAGGCAATCGATACGCACTTTTAACCTTTATGCAATCAATTTCCACTTTATAACCATTATGCAAACACTGTACAATCATTATGCTCTTTATAACCATTATACAACCATAATGCAACCATCATGCACTTGTGCACTTTAAAACCATTGTGCAACCGTTATAAACTCTATAACCATTACACAACCATCAAACTATTATACACTTCATAACCATTATGCAACCGTTGTGCACTTTATAACATTATGCAACCATTATGCACTTTATAACGATCATGCTACCATTATGCACTCCATAACTATTATGCAACTATTATGCTCTTTATAACCATTATGCAACCAATATGCATTTTATAACAATTATGTAACCACTATGCACTTTACAACCCTCATGCAACCATTATGCACTTCATATCCATTGTGAAAGGGGAACAAATATTCAACCTGCACATCGTACTAACACAGTCTACGAGAGGAGAGCCAGGCGAAATTCTATAGAAGTCAACTAAAGTTTAAAGGTAGAGTCTATGGAGATGTAGAATGTATCGGTAGTTCCATGTTAAACGGGTAGCGTGCGGAGATAATCTACTTGGTCGAAATTTTCGCTCCGGGGCATCTATAATTTTGGTCTCCCAAGTGGTATAGCGTCTGCTTGGGGCTGCTAAAACTATAGATGTTATAGTTCGAAAATGTAACACTTGGTATGAGCGTACACCGCCGTGGCATCTCTAATTTTCGCCAGCCATGTGTATAGCTTCTGCATGGGGCGGCTAAAGTTATAGACGCGAGTTAGAAAATGTTAGACTTGGTATGAACGTATACCGCCGTGGCATCTCTAATTTTCGCCGGCTAAGTGTATAGCTTCTGCATGGGGCGGCTAAAGTTATAGACGCGAGTTAGAAAATGTTAGACTTGGTATGAGCGTATACGGGAGTGCGGAGGCGGTACTTGGAGAGTCCTACACCACTTAGGAAACGTTCATTTGTGTCCTGTGCGACATGGGATGTGGGACGCAACAACATACGCAACATTTGTGTCACTTCGCATGGAGGACACTTTGTGTTGTGGGTCACGAGTGTGTGGTGCGCTTGTGTGTGTGCGTGTGTTGTGTGATGGGAATGCTCTATTGTGTGTGTGTGTGTGTTGTGTGCATGTGTGTGTGTATGTGTGAGTTGTGTGATGGGAATGCTAGGTTGAAAAAATCTTGCTTTTGGCCGCATATGGACCGGCATGGAGATTATCCGAGCATGGGGTACGGCCGCGGTCATAGTTTTCGAGTATTCATTTAACCTTTTTTTCATTTAATTCAATACTTGTCATCTACTATGTCGAATATAAGACTCTTTCATTTAATCTAATATTTACCACCTACCATGTCGAATGTTCGACTTTTTCATTTAATTCGATATGTGCGATGTGGGATTTAAATCGCTGTCGTCCGTCAACAATAAATTGATTGCGTAACTGGTCGCAAAGTTTGCTATATTACGCTGAGAAGAAGCTCATCACGTAGAGCATCTTGTACATTTCCCTACATACTGAAGCCAGATGAGTTCAAGCTTACGTACAGTTTACTGGCGGAGAAACAGACCATTTAAAACTGCTATTAAAGTAATGTAACGCCTCCAATCAGCATGTTCAGCTCTATCATCTAATTCTCTCACTATGACGATTCATAAAATTGAAATTTGTGGTGTTTTTCAAAAGAATAGAGGAGTGAATCGGCGCGCTCTCTAGCGGCAAAGGTTCTCTCGTTCATAAGTAGTCTCAGACTCGGACATGCCCTGCCGACACGCTGTGGTCTCGCAGGTACTACGGAGATATCGGTGACCAGTCAGTCTGGCTTTGCCTGGCGTTAATTGAGGTAGGGTGTGAAGGTGCATTGATTGCCTGGCATCACTCGGATTGGTTATAACACCCACGTTTTTAAGAGGGATTTTACTAATGATGTTCACCGCGGGGAAAGGACTCACTTTTTTTGTGAGTAATTCTAGTTTTTGTTCAGTTGTTTGCATGATTTTTTCCCGCACTGCGTAATTATGAATAGGTTTTTACTTTAATTATAATAGGAAGTGGTAATGATATGTGTGTATCTGATGGTTGTGAAATATACTCTAATACTGAAGTGTGTATATGTTTGGTAGGAAGTGATCTATAAAAAACAAAGCTAAAACACATAAATTCATTAAACTCAGTTTCCTACGATTGTAGTGGATCAGTTTCATTAACAAAATAACATTTTCTGTTCCAATCCTTTCACAAAATATTAAAAACAGCCAACGGTAATTTAAAGTACATTTCCCTCGTTAAATTTTCATTTAATTACTCCACTCCATAGATTTAAAAACAATCATTCCCCTGCTTAGATTTCAATGGAATCGTTCCCCATTTTGGGGGCTCTGTTGTGTTGTCATCATTCCACTCCTGCTACAGTCATTTCACTTCTTAAATTTCAGGACAATCGTTCCTCTGCTTGAATATCAGAACAATCGTTCCTCTGCTTGAATATCAGAACAATCGTTCCTCTGCTTGAATATCAGAACAATCGTTCCTCTGCTTGAATATCAGAACAATCGTTCCTCTGCTTGAGTATCAGAACAATCGTTCCTCTGCTTGAATATCAGAACAATCGTTCCTCTGCTTGAGTATCAGAACAATCGTTCCTCTGCTTGAATATCAGAACAATCGTTCCTCTGCTTGAATATCAGAACAATCGTTCCTCTGCTTGAGTATCAGAACAATCGTTCCTCTGCTTGAATATCAGAACAATCGTTCCTCTGCTTGAATATCAGAACAATCGTTCCTCTGCTTGAATATCAGAACAATCGTTCCTCTGCTTGAATATCAGAACAATCGTTTCACTTCTTGAATTTCAGAACAATCGTTCCTCTGCTTGAATATCAGAACAATCGTTCCTCTGCTTGAATATCAGAACAATCGTTCCTCTGCTTGAATATCAGAACAATCGTTCCTCTGCTTGAATATCAGAACAATCGTTCCTCTGCTTGAGTATCAGAACAATCGTTCCTCTGCTTGAATATCAGAACAATCGTTCCTCTGCTGGAATATCAGAACAATCGTTCCTCTGCTTGAATATCAGAACAATCGTTCCTCTGCTTGAATATCAGAACAATCGTTCCTCTGCTTGGATTTCAGAACAATCTTTCCTCTGCTTGAATATCAGAACAATCGTTCCTCTGCTTGAATATCAGAACAATCGTTCCTCTGCTTGAATATCAGAACAATCGTTCCTCTGCTTGAATATCAGAACAATCGTTCCTCTGCTTGAATATCAGAACAATCGTTCCTCTGCTTGGATTTCAGAACAATCGTTCATTTGCTTGAATATCAGAACAATCATTCCTCTGCTTGAATATCAGAACAATCGTTCCTCTGCTTGGATTTCAGAACAATCGTTCATTTGCTTGGATTTCAATACAATCAGCCGGATATTGTAGGCTTGTCGAGGAGTTTTAGACTGACTCAGTGAGATTGACATCTTAGAATCGACGGTTTCCTCTGTCACTCTTGGTCTGAGGTTACCTTTACCTTGTCTTTCTTAGAAAGGCAAGCAGCAAATTGGAAAGCCTTGTTTACATTTCTAATCCACTTCACAAAATCTACACAGCAATTTTACTCATTGTCGAATCCACGAGAAATGATCGCTAAGATCTTTCAAGGCCTTCATCAAAATGAAGCTACAATTCTGAGTTTTCCTAAGCAGAATTTCCTTACCCAGTACGTGACAGAATCTTTGACCGTTTCGTCGTCCATACCGAGTTTTTTCACTGTCAGCATTTCTGAGGTTCAGCGTAACTCGAGTTCTCAAAATGCTAGTTTATGCCTGGGGAATAATTTCCAAACGACATAGGTAATAATTTCTAGGCAACATCGATAATAGTTTCCAAGCGACATAGGTAATAATTTCCAGGCAACATCGATAATAATTTTCAAGCGACATAGGTAATAATTTCCAGGCAACATAGATAATAATTTCCAAACGACATAGGTAATAATTTGCAGGCAACATAGATAACAATTTCCAAGCGACATAGGTAATAATTTCCAGGCAACATAAATAATAATTCCAAACGACATAGGTAATAATTTGCAGGCAACATAGATAACAATTTCCAAGCGACATAGGTAATAATTTCCAGGCAACATATAAAATAATTTCCAAACGTCATAGGTGATAATTTCCAGGCAACATAGATAATAATTTCCAAACGACATAGGTAATAATTTCCAGGCAACATAGATAATAATTTCCAAACGTCATAGGTGATAATTTCCAGGCAACATAGATAATAATTTTCAAACGTCATAGGTGATAATTTCCAGGCAACATAGATAACAATTTCTAAGCGACATTGGTAATAATTTCCAGGCAACATAGATAATAATTTCCAAACGACATAGGTAATAATTTCCAGGCAACATAGATAATAATTTACAAGTGACATAGATAATAATTCTCTAGGTAATAATTTCCTGAGTAATAAATTTCTAGACAATAATTGACAAGTGAAGTAAGTAATAATTTCTTATGTGATAACTTTCAAGAGATACAGGTAATTATTCCCGATGCATTAATTTCCAAGTGACAGGTAATAATTTCCAAAGTAATAATTTCCAAGCGACGTAGAAGTGTAGGAATGCCCCATGAAGAAGTCGTATTAGTACAAATTACCTTTGGTAATTCATGGAGTAAAATTAGCGCAGGGAAGAAAAAAGGGCAATAAGATGACTCCGAAAGCCCATCAGATTATATTGGAAGATTTTCTTCCAGTAGATCTAGCGTAGAACGTATGAAATTATCTACATGTACCTCATAAGGGCTTGTAGAGTATATATATGGTTAAACAATTACAAAAATAATAATAATTGTAGAGTATATGTTGAGTGTTGCAAGTAACGTAATTAGTGGTGTTTCTAGCTGCGTATACAACCAATGATTACGCTGCTAGTAACATTCATACGCTGCTAGTGACACCAGCAGCGTATGAATGTTACGAGCAGCGTAATTAATGGCGTAACTTTCTAATGATTTTACTGGTGGTGCTACTAGAGGCGTACAAATGTTACAAGCAGCATAATTACTGGTGTAACTTTCTAATGATTTTACTGGTGGTGCTACTAGCAGCGTATGAATGTTACGAGCAGCATAATTAATGGTGTAACTTTCTAATGATTTTACTGGTGGTGCTACTAGCAGCGTACAAATGTTGCAAGCAGCATAATTAATGGTGTAACTTTCTAATGATTTTACTGGTGGTGATATTCCGCGATATTCCGCGAGATGTTTCGGGAGTCATAAAAGGATTGTGACTTATCATGTTATAATCTAAAATAACTCCAGCATTGATGCTTCTAAGTTTGAGAATAAAAAGGCAAGGCAAAAATCGCTATTCGTAAAGTCATTTTTATTAATTACGATTTATTTTAAAACCATTTTTACCATTTTTAACATTTATTTACCATGTTACAATTACCGTAACTGCATATGGCTGCGTCACTGACAGTGATACAAGTAACGTAAGTGGCAGAGATAAAAGTATAGGAAATGGCCACGTTACGAGCGGCGTAACTGGCGGTGATACAAGTGGTGTTAGTGACAGTGCTACAAGTGGCGGAATAGATGGTGTTACGAGTGTGATAGGTGATTATGTTAGGAGCAGTGTTACTGGCAATACGACAAGTGGCGAGAGGAGTAACTGGTGGTGTTACAAATGACGTCAGTGGTTGCGTTAGGAGCGGCGTTACTGGCGATGTTACAAGTAGAATAACTGGCCATGTTACAAGTAGCATAACTGGCGATGTTACAAGTAGCATAACTGGCGATGTAACAAGACGTGCAGCTAATGAGAAAAGAAAGAAAGAAAAACAATTTATTTTCAATAAATTAAAAAAATGAAATGTTGGTACATTGATTTTTATAAAGCTAAGCGTGACGTAGTTCGTTGTGCAACAAGTGGTCTGCCAGAGCTATAAATGGCGTAACTGGCTATGGTACAAGCGGCGTAAGTGAAGTTACACTGCTGATGTCACCTGCAATGCTAGAGCTGGCGTTATTATAATGCCTGTAATGGCACATCACGTCCCATCCTTGTTATGGTAGCAACCATCCTTGCCACCGTTCGCTTGCCACCGTTCGCTTGCCACCGTTCGCTTGCCACCGTTTGCTTGCTACCGTTCGCTTGCCACCGTTCGCTTGCCACCGTTTGCTTGCTACCGTTCGCTTGCCACCGTTCGCTTGCCACCGTTCGCTTGCCACCGTTCGCTAGCCACCGTTCGCTTGCCACCGTTCGCTTGCCACCGTTTGCTTGCTACCGTTCGCTTGCCACCGTTCGCTTGCCACCGTTTGCTTGCTACCGTTCGCTTGCCACCGTTCGCTTGCCACCGTTCGCTTGCCACCGTTCGCTTGCCATCATAGGGTCGCAAAATTGGCCGTTTTACTGTACGTGTCCTTAAAATTTTGTCTTGACAAGAATAAAATGCTGCCATAAAAACCCCTCATCACTTGGCGACCCTGCATGTTTGGTATGCCATACAAACATTTAGCATTCTGGAATCCTATAGAGTTGCCTCGCTGGTCTTTACCACCTAATTGAGCTTTCAAAACGCAAAATTCGTCCATAAAAACCAGTCATTGGGCAACCCTGTGTGCTATTTATACCCACATTTCAGTTTTCAAAGGGCAAAATTTGGAACATAGGTCAAGAAAAGGCTAATCTAACATTTTTGGAGGGTATTCAAGGATAAATTTTATTTAATAGAAACCAAACTTGAGAACTTTGGTCAGAAAAAGGCCAATCTAGCATTTTGGTAGGGTAGTCGAGGATAATTTGTATTTTATAGAGGCCAATCTTGAGAACTTTAGTCAAAAAAAGGCCAATCTAGCATTTTGGTAGGGTAGTCGAGGATAATTTGTATTTTATAGAGGCCAAATTTAAGAATTTTGGTCAGGAAAAAAGCCAATCTATCACCTGTGCACCGCACATGAGGCTGCTATATCTTGCTGAGCTCCCTTGTGGTTGTTTACTTGCAGAGTGTGCGTGTGTGTGTTGTGCGTGTGTATGATGTGTGCGCGTGTGTGTGTGCTCGTGCGTTGTGTGTGTACGTACGAGTGTGCGTCCTTACGTGTGTTGTGCGTGTGTTTGCGTGTGTGAGTGCGTGTGTGTGTGAGTGTACGTGAGAGTTCGTGCATGTGTGCTTCATGTTTGCTCCTCACATCCAACGTTGGTTGTGTGTGTACGGTGTACACATTCTGGCAGTAAGGAAAACAATCACTTCGTGATGAAATGATTTTCGTTTGCAGAGAAAATATTATTTATGCAATGAGTAGAAAAATAGTTGCCCATTTTTGCATCACGATGTCGTCTGTAATGCGACTTCCCGAAGCGTGAACGCACCAGTAAACACCATGCAATGGTCGGTTGTGCTAAGTGGATACTTTGTTAAAAACACCACGCAGTAACTGTAGGAATGTTTCGAGTTACTAGGATATCTCTGATCTTGTGGCATTAATGGGATATCCCTGATCTTGTGGCATTTTGGGGGTATCCCTGATCTTGTGGCATTTTGGGGTATCCCTGATCTTATGGCACTTTGGTGGTATCCCTGATATTGTGGCATTTTGGGGGTATCCCTGATCTTATGGCATTATTGGAATATCCCTGATCTTGTGGCATTATTGGGATATCCCTGATCTTATGGCATGATTGGGATATCCCTGATCTTTTGGCATGATTGGGATATCCCTGATCTTGTGGCATTATTGGGATATCCCTTTATCTTGTGGCATTATTGGGATATCCCTGATCTTTTGGCATGATTGGGATATCCCTGATCTTTTGGCATGATTGGGATATCCCTGATCTTGTGGCATTATTGGGATATCCCTGATCTTGTGGCATTATTGGGATATCCCTGATCTTTTGGCATGATTGGGATATCCCTGATATTATGACATTACTGGGATATCCCTGATCTTGTGGCATTATTGGGAAATCCCTGATCTTTTGGCATGATTGGGATATCCCTGATCTTATGACATTACTGGGATATCCCTGATCTTGTGGCATTATTGGGATATCCCTGATCTTGTGGCATTATTGGGATATCCATGATCTTATGGCATGATTGGGATATCCCTGATCTTATGACAATATTGGGTTATCCCTGGCCTTATGGCATTATTGGGATATTCCTGATTTTATTGTCTCCTTATGAAGGCATAAACGCCGTTGGGATTTGATTTGACGTAGCCAAATCAAAATGTGATACTGAGAGTTCGCAGGTGAGTTTTTTCGATGAGTACTGGAAGAAACATGAATTATGATAATATAATTATAATTATTATCGCTTTAATATAAATATTTACCCCAAAATTGAACGTTGAAACTGCTCCATCAAATGGATTTCGCTCCACCTCTTACAAACGTTCAGTTTTGTAAGCGACGAGAAAAGTTTCCATTTGTTGTATAAATTTTTGGGCATGGCTACATTTCTGGTAAATTAGTGCCAGACGTTAGGTACTTAAATGATGTTGAGAGTATAGTTGTCGCCGTTCCCTGCCTATTTGCCATATGTGTACCACTAGGTAAATTCCTCATTCATGTACCAATGTAAATGAGTGACATTTCATGACATTTCATGTTTCGCACTTTTTAAAGACTTACTTTAAGTTTCTTTTCATTTATGTTTAATTTTTACAGCTCCTTTTTGTCTCATCGCGACCCTTGAGTTTGAAGAAATAACATGATCGTCCGAAAAAAGAGGGTGAAGCCAAGCGGAGTTTTGATGCATGAGAAAAAGACTAAGCTCTATGTAAAAGGGTACTGCTAAAGCGCTAATGAAAGCTTTGGCGGCGCAAGCTCAGATACCGTGTTCAATAATGAAGTCCTTGCCCAGTAACCCTTCACTAATCCAGTGTTGGGTCGGCGTTGTACTTTCGGTAAAAATCATTTTCATTAATAAAGACTTTGCCCAGTAACCCTTCACTAATCCAGTGTTGGGTCGGCGTTGTACTTTCGGTAAAAATCATTTTCATTAATAAAGACTTTGCCCAGTAACCCTTCACTAATCAAGTGTTGGGTCGGCGTTGTACTTTCGTTAAAAATCATTTTCATTAATAAAGACTTTGCCCAGTAACCCTTCACTAATCCAGTGTTGGTTCTGCGTTGTACTTTCGGTGACTAAAAAGATGAGTGACCTATGATCTACGCAGTAATAACATAAAAGTTACGAAATCTTAGTTATTTTGAAATCTTAGGAAAAATATAACCTCTACGCACTGAAACGGTTGTCTTGAAACCCCAAAAAACATACACTAAAAGTAATAAATGTAGTAGTATTGAAATTCTTCCAGGTATGTTCACTAAAAATACCATATATTGACATTTTAAAATCGCAAGAAAAATATTTTCAATTCATACCAATTATAGCAGGACTAAAATCCTAAGATAAATATACACTAAATAGACTAATTATGAAAATTGAAATCCCAAGACAAAATGTACACAGTGATAAATAAAGCAGAAAGAAAATCTCAAGAACATTTACAAAAATACATAGCACCTAGTCCCAGACAGATGATCCACGAGAAAATATTAAATGAAATGTGGTTAAATAACACATGTGAAGTGACTAAGTGTGTTTCACCATAAACTCTCATACATTTGCGCGCATGCGCACTCAACATACCGACGGTAGGGTAAAGCAATGAAGAATTATTTTGACGAGGGCCTATTCGTACAACATATTGAGTGTGGCATTACATTCGTACAGCATATTGAGTGGGGCATTACATTCGTACAGCATATTGAGTGTGGCATTACATTCGTACAGCATATTGAGTGCGGCATTACATTCGTACAGCATATTGAGTGTGGCATTACATTCGTACAGCATATTGAGTGTGGCATTACATTCGTACAGCATATTGAGTGTGGCATTACATTCGTACAGCATACTGAGTGTGGCATTACATTCGTACAGCATATTGAGTGTGGCATTACAGTCGTACAGCATATTGAGTGTGGCATTACATTCGTACAGCATATTGAGTGTGGCATTACATTCGTACAGCAAATTGAGTGTGGCATTACATTCGTACAGCATATTGAGTGTGGCATTACATTCGTGCAGCATACTGAGTGTGGCATTACATTCGTACAGCATATTGAGTGTGGCATCACATTCGTACAGCATATTGAGTGTGGCATTACATTCGTACAGCATATTGAGTGTGGCATTACATTCGTACAGCATATTGAGTGTGGCATTACATTCGTACAGCATATTGAGTGTGACATTACATTCGTACAGCATATTGAGTGTGGCATTACATTCGTACAGCATACTGAGTGTGGCATTACATTCGTACAGCATATTGAGTGTGGCATTACATTCGTACAGCATATTGAGTGTGGCATTACATTCGTACAGCATATTGAGTGTGGCATTACATTCGTACAGCATACTGAGTGTGGCATTACATTCGTACAGCATATTGAGTGTGGCATTACATTCGTATAGCATATTGAGTGTGACATTACATTCGTACAGCATATTGAGTGTGGCATTACGTTCGTACAGCATACTGAGTGTGGCATTACATTCGTACAGCATATTGAGTGTGGCATTACACTCGTACAGCATATTGAGTGTGACATTACATTCGTACAACATATTGAGTGCGACAGCATGTTCGTACAACATATTGAGTGTAACAGCATGTTCGCACAACATATTGAGTGTGACAGCATGTTCGTACAACATATTGAGTGTGACAGCATGTTCGCACAACATATTGAGTGTGACAACATGTTTGCACAACATATTGAGTGTGACAGCATGTTCGTACAACATATTGAGTGGAACAGCATGTTCGCACAACATATTGAGTGTAACAGCATGTTCGCACAACATATTGAGTGTGACAGCATGTTCGTACAACATATTGAGTGTGACAGCATGTTCGTACAACATATTGAGTGTAACAGCATGTTCGCACAACATATTGAGTGTGACAGCATGTTCGCACAACATATTGAGTGTGACAGCATGTTCGTACAACATATTGAGTGTGACAGCATGTTCGCACAACATATTGAGTGTGACAGCATGTTCTTACAACATATTGAGTGTGACAGCATGTTCGCACAACATATTGAGTGTGACAGCATGTTCGTACAACATATTGAGTGTAACAGCATGTTCGTACAACATATTGAGTGTGACAGCATGTTCGTACAACATATTGAGTGTGACAGCATGTTCGCACAACATATTGAGTGTGACAACATGTTTGCACAACATGTTGCGACAACAAATTGTGGTCAAGTCAAAATTATTCATACACTGTAGGCTTCAGTGAGAGTATTCAAAGTTGACCGTGAATTTTTTTATCTTAACCCGTTAACTGCGATGGGTTAAACTGAAGTTCATCATTCAATTCAAATTTAAAGTTATTTGTGGTAATCAACTTTGAAAATAGCGAACATTAAATAGGTTGGGCCTTCATTTAGCCTTCATTAAGTATTAATAAAAAATGAGTTAGTGACTTCAGGTTTGTCAGCAGCGCTGTGAAAATCACTAAAGTTTCCACGGGTGGGTCGCTTAGCAGGAAATGTTTTAATTTTTTCTTCAATGCACATTTATTGAATGTGCGTCAACGTAAGAGATTGGATTTGGACCAATCAAAATGTATGTACAAATTTTTGCAAGAAATTATGTTTTTAAATTTAGCAGAAGATCACGCGAGATCAAAATAACTTACCTATTTTTATTTCTAATTTTTGCCCTGTATTTAAAATAATAGTCATTAGGATGCTTTCTTTGGCGATTCTTGTACGATTGGTATTTAGAGGTTTTAGATATTTAGAGCTGAAATTGGATTGGAACATATAATGTATTGAAATAAGGAAACTCTTCCCTTTTTATAAAATTATTATTTAGCTTGCAGGTACTAATATAGTATGGCGTTAATTGTATGGAAAAAACTCGTGTAATACCAAATCTATAAAAATTAAAATAATTTAAATGCATTTCATCAATGTATTTAATTTAAAAAAAATTCCTGCCATGTAGAATAAGTGGGTTTGCATTATGGAAAAAATACGTTAACACTTGATTCATCTGACAGGCTGATGTTACTCAGCATGATCAATCACATATCATGCAACAAAGCCATAGTGTGCATCTATATTAAATATACAGATGCGAACGTGATCATATACATGCATGAAATTGTACTATACCATGTACGAATATTTTTTGTTTCAGTGTGAGTTAGTATATGAAATTGCGTTTTACAAGGTGGATGAGCTGTTTCTGACAAGCTATATAACAAATGGGTTACTTTTGAAACTTTCTTAGTTATAACATTTAAGCATCAGAAAGTTACCCAGTTACGGTAAATACTGTGTGCCTACAAATTTATGCAGTTGAAAAGTTTACACCAGTTTCACTGACATTTTGGTCAAACATCAAGCTTACCCAATAATATGGTAAGTATGCCCACAACTTTATGAAAATTTTACGTCAGTTTCAATACCATTTATCAGTTTTAAACATCAGAAAGTTACCCAGTTTGGCAAATATACCCATAACTTTATGATATTCAAAAGGATACACCAATTTTACCGACATCTTTCAGTTTAAAGCATCAGAAAGTGTCCCATTTATGGCAAATATACCCATAACTTTATAACATCAAGAAATTTAAATTATTTTTACTTTCCAGTATAAACGATACGATGTATTAAAATTACATTGATTTCTAGAGTGAGCTGATTTCAACATCGGAGGTCCAACGCCATTTCTCCCTCGCACATTACCCAGTCTAACTTTTTCGCCGCCTGCATGCATGTTTTTCACCACCTAAGCGATTTAATTGCTTAAATCGCTTAGGCGGCGAAAAATAGCATGTAGGTGGCGAAAAAGTTAGACTGGGTTACGATCTTTATTTACCTGACCCAAGCCCCACACAAGTGTGAGCAGATATTGGCTGTCCCATGCGATAGTTGACGCTGTCGAAATGGTGATATTTCTGTGTGGTTTGAGCGTGGGTAACTTCTGCCCACGCCCATGCGACTTGAAAGAAATGCAGATGTTCCAAACTTCGAAGTAAAATGCGTTATGATAGAAGTTATCATTAGACATTTCTTATCTCCTGTAAAAACATGTTAAAAAAGTCGACCTAGTCCTTCACTCCAGGCTGCGTTTGCCGATGAGTTATCTTTGGATTATCAAGGTTAAACAACGGTTCTCCAACGAAGCGTTCCAATTTTATCTAGATGCGTAGAGGCTACCCAGCTTAGGAAATTTATGTACTGGATATACGCTGGATCCCTGCAATTTGACGAGGCTACGTGGCATGCATATTAAATGCATTTGAAAGTTATTTTGGAACTTCGACCGGGATTCCAGGGCATAAAATCGATTCAAAATTCCGGAACATTCGAGAGTTGGCATTTTTACAGAAGTTTGGACTGCATTAGGAGACTGTATCTTGCGCACGCGTCGTGCCCAATTTATTCAGTATTGAAATGTTATTTACTACAATTATTTCACTGTGAAGCATGGTGCTTTTCCTGTAACGTATTTTTCTGAATTGTACTTGTAATATGATGCACTCATGAGTCAAATAGTCGAAGTGTTTCAAGGAAACAAGGGATGCGTGCCACATTTTGGACACCACCTCCTGCACCAACACCTCCTGCACCACTACCTGCACCCACACCACCTGCCCCACCACCTGCATCACGACCACCACCTGCACCACCACCACCTGCACCATTAACCAACATCACGCAACACATGGTGGTGCAGGAGATTCCGTACCAGTGACATTTTCCATCATGTCGAGCGAGTGAAATTCGTACGTTGAACATGGTTGTTTTTGCTGGCGTACATCCATCACCATGGATGCGTGAACGACGTAAGTGATGCACACGTGTGTGTGTGTGTGTGGGTGACGCATATACGCACACATTCACAAACACACACACTCACAAACACACACAGAAACACACACACAAACACAACTCACAAATACACACACATAACGCTAACAAGCTCACACCCACCCTTCTGCCTACCCTCACACACCCATACTTACACACTACACACAAAGACGCACACTCACACGCTACACACACACACACACACACACACACTCTCTCATTCACACACGCACTACAAAACGCACTCACACACGCGCACTCACACTCAAGCATACACACGCGCACACACACATGCACACAACACACACACACGCGCGCACAGCACAAAGTTGTCGAGCACCCGCGATGTTTACGCGCTGGCAAGTTCGGCTTTCGCAGCCGCTTCTTCGATGGCGAAAAAACGCGTCCTTGCGTCACCTGATCCCAAGAAGGGCATTATACATATAAATTTATATATATATGTATATATATATGCCTGCTCGTATATATACCTGCTCGCCACCTCAGCTATGTATTTGAAGAGGGAAATGCGAGTCGTATTTTGCTGAAGTTTTGACCACGTATCGCCTGGAGACGGCAGGACGCTGAAAGGAAGATATTGTGTTGAGTTAGGTTTAATTTATTGTTTATTTCAGGTGTGTGTGTACAGCAGCTGGTGCTGCAGGTTTGTGTGTGTACAGCAGCTGGTGCTGCAGGTGTGTGTGTACAGCAGCTGGTGCTGCAGGTGTGTGTGTACAACAGCTGGTGCTGCAGGTGTGTGTGTACAGCAGCTGGTGCTGCAGGTGTGTGTGTACAGCAGCTGGTGCTGCAGGTGTGTGTGTACAGCAGCTGGTGCTGCAGGTGTGTGTGTGTACAGCAGCTGGTGCTGCAGGTGTGTGTGTACAGCAGCTGGTGCTGCAGGTGTGTGTGTGTACAGCAGCTGGTGCTGCAGGTGTGTGTGTGTACAGCAGCTGGTGCTGCAGGTGTGTGTGTGTACAGCAGCTGGTGCTGCAGGTGTGTGTGTACAGCAGCTGGTGCTGCAGGTGTGTGTGTACAACAGCTGGTGCTGCAGGTGTGTGTGTACAGCAGCTGGTGCTGCAGGTGTGTGTGTACAGCAGCTGGTGCTGCAGGTGTGTGTGTACAGCAGCTGGTGCTGCAGGTGTGTGTGTACAACAGCTGGTGCTGCAGGTGTGTGTACAGCAGCTGGTGCTGCAGGTGTGTGTACAGCAGCTGCTGCTGCAGGTGTGTGTGTTCAGCAGCTGGTGCTACAGGTGTGTGTGTGTGTACAGCAGCTGGTGCTGCAGGCGTGTGTGTGTACAGCAGCTGGTGCTGCAGGTGTGTGTGTGTGTGTACAGCAGCTGGTGCTGCAGGTGTGTGTGTACAGCAGCTGGTGCTGCAAGTGTGTGTGTACAGCAGCAGGTGCTGTACACAAATTGCTTTCTTCTAAATATCCTGCCGAAACGAATATTTGACAATATTGTAGTGTATGTTCATCGTTCCAGCATCCCAAGGACACTGCGATACCTTGAAATGCAACCGAATACTATTTTTAAAGCATATTTGAGTTATTGTAGTCCCGACCAGTTGAATCATCCACGAAAATTCAAAATTTCCGGTTGAAATTCTCTAAAAATTTCAAAACAAAATTGTGTTATTTCAGTCCCGACCAGTTGAATTAACCGATAAAAATTCGAAATTGTCTGTGAACATCCTCCAAAAATATCTCTGAATTCTCATACTGAGTTGCTTGTGCCGCAAAAATGCAGCTCGAGGTGCTGCTGCTCATAGAGCTGAGGATAAACAAGCTTTGACACAGCAGGCCTCGCGAAGCTCTATATCAAGTCGGTGTTGGTTGTTTTTTCCTGCAGATCTCTGCCTCCCCGTTTTGCCACGTGTGTGGTGACGGCGACCGGCGCGTTGTTCTGTTTTGTCTCCGTTGAGATGCAGAGCGCGCTTCCATTGAAGCCGGAGCCGCAATAGTCTACAGCAGGGGTTCTCAAACTTTTTGCACCCTATTTATTACACAATAATAAGCTGAATACCCCCTCACGTGGGCGCCTCCCAGGAATATATATATATATATATATATATATATATATATATATATTCAATGTACGTACTGTTTCATAATATAAACAGTCATGAAAAGCTGTAAATAAATATCTTAATCCACTTATACCTTAATCTTCTTAATCCACTGTTAATTCATTTGATTTCACGGATCCCTTGTCAAAGTGACACGGACTCTTGGGGGTCCGCATAGTTTTATACTTGAACTAGCCTAACTTGCAAAACAGACTTAAAGTGACCTCGGTTTCCATACTATTTTGATTTTGTATCCATATTATGTTTTTTTGATTCCCATGCGATTCGGCTCTGGCTTTCATCCTATTTGTTTTTTCCCACTATGTTGCTGTGGCAACCAGACTACTTTGCTCCAACGCTATGTTGCGTTAATATCCACACATAGACATGAAGAGCTCCATGAATTAAACAATAGTCACAGACTCAATTTTCATCAATACTCAATCAAAACTAATGGGAGGCACGATCCACTTCATGAATAATATTTTTTTAAATTGATCTCTAAAATTAATTTTTTTTATTGTGTGATAAATTTTAGTTAAACCCTACGCAGTTAGCGTATTAAAGAAGGATAATTAGGTAAGTAAGGCTTGAGTCGTGTTCACGTGTCTCTGACTCGATTGTAACATTGTAACAACAACATATGATACAGGAACACTTGCTGCACAAACGCAATGCAGCAACACATGATACAGGAACACTTGCTGCACAAACGCAATGCAGCAACACATGATACAGGAACACTTGCTGCACAAACGCAGTGCAGCAACACATGATACAGGAACACTTGCTGCACAAACGCAGTGCAGCAACACATGATACAGGAACACTTGCTACACAAACGCAATGCAGCAACTTATGATGCAGAATCACTTGCTGCACAAACAGCTACACATGATACAGGAACACTTGTTGTTGAGTTTAGCCTTGAAGGTCATATTATACCCCACTTCAATAGCATGACGCGTGTCTCTACAACTCGGTTTCCCCTTACAGTCTCGTCACACCCCCTCCAATAATTGCTAAGAGAAACAGACTTCAATTGCCCCCATAACAAATCTTACTGAGTCTATACTATAATAAGAGCCGCGTCTGTCTGTCTGTCTGTCTGTCTGAAACCAGCTAATAGAGTCTGATGAGCGTATCTGTGATACAAGCTCGGCCTCATCAACTCTCGAAAGATTGATTAATTTTATTTTACGGCCTTTTTTTCATATCGCCTTCTTTCTCATTTCAAATAAAAGGGGGGGTGGACTATGTAGTCTCATGTAGCATTATCCAAGTTGGAACGTACAATCAGTCTTCGACTGGATGGCAGCGAGACGGTCTCTTGTTACAGTTCTTCTGACAACTGACATGGGTATTGCGATCCCCACGTGGGAACTCAACTTAATAAGATCTTAATGTTAAAATATTTCAAAAACCAATGTTATACATTTCATTTTTCAACTTTATTGGAAATAAAATGCTTTTCTTATTTTCCTTTTTGTGGAAGTAAAAACCGGTTAGATGGGAAGTAACCTTTTCTAGTTAGTAGCATCGTCATTTCACACTCACTTCAGTTTCTGTGGATGAAGTTTAACCCTATTTATTCATAACTTGAATTATTTTAATTATTGCTCCTCGATAATTAAATTAATTCATTGTAGAACCAATATTAGTTGAATTAAAATCTGCGACCATTTTTTAGCTGGATAAATTGTAGTTTGTATGAAACATATGTATAGCAAGAGCATCGACTGGGAAGGCTATTTACAACTTATCGTACCTGTGCTTAAAATAACAAATGTCATATATTACTTCAAGTTTCGAAAGCCGAATTTTCTGTTTTATTGGTGAATAGGGCTTACATTTTTTTTTCATTGACTAAGGCTAACAAAATTTATTACAATAACACTATAATAAAAATACAAGGAAAATTTATAAAAATAAACTTTATTGCTTTAAATTAACGTTTCAAGTTTATTACAATAATTTTAAAATGAAAATGAAAGGAATAATAATGACATAATATTATACGAATGAATTCTATCCTTCAAGTAATGGAAGTTGGTCAGTTTAAGAAACAACCAGCCTAATATTGGATTAAATATTAAATTAAATAATAATTATTTTAACTTCATGCAGCGTATTGCTAATGTCTGCTCTTAGTCCTACTTCCATGCTTCAGTACATTTTTAAAATCTAGTTTATACATAATTGGCGCACACACACACACACACACAGATTTCCACAACCGCGAGGAAAAGCGTAGTACTTCGGTCAGATTTTCATACTATACGACGACGTATGTGAATTGCTTGAATTTCTAAAACATGATGAAGACTTTTTTCTTAACTTTTACCCAAAATTTATTCTGTAGTCAGTTAGCTTTGTCACGAACGACAGTCAGCTTGCAGTTAGGAAACAGTCAGCTTGCAGTCAGCTTACAATCAGAAGACAGTCAGCTTGCAGTCAGGAAACAGTCAGCTTGCAGTCAGCTTACAATCAGAAGACAGTCAGCTTGCAGTCAGGAAACAGTCAGCTTGCAGTCAGCTTACAATCAGAAGACAGTCAGCTTGCAGTCAGGAGACAGTCAGCTTACAGTCAGCTTACAATCAGAAAACAGTCAGCTTGCAGTCAGGAAACAGTCAGCTCGCAGTCAGCTTACAATCAGAAGACAGTCAGCTTACAATCAGAAGACAGTCAGCTTGCAGTCAGGAGACAGTCAGCTTGCAGTCAGCTTACAATCAGAAGACAGTCAGCTTGCAGTCAGCTTACAACCAGAAGACAGTCAGCTTGCAGTCAGGAGACAGTCAGCTTGCAGTCAGCTTACAATCAGAAGACAGTCAGCTTGCAGTCAGCACTTAGTTCTGACACGCCAGTCAGCTGCGTCTCGAGGTTTGGCAACGTGTAATTTAGCACCACGGCTGTCTTCTTGTACTGAAATTGCGGAGTTTCACATCGAGCGCTGGAGATTTTTTGTTTGACCAGGAATGGGAAGCGACAACCCTTACCTGGTGTTTATTTTGCCACAGAGTTGCATAAACCTACGTTCCTGCAAGCATTGTATTTACATAAGTTCTAAATCTTGTGCAGATACTAACCTTGTGCCCAGAACCCCGTTCTTTTCACTCCATGCTAAATGGTGCCTTCTTTCTCTCTTTAAGACAACTTTTTCGAGGTTAGGGAGACTTAAACTAATAACTTATCTTATATAATCTAAGCTGTTTAAAATGATGTTATTCGTAACTGTTGTTGTTCCTGTTTTCTGAGAATTAAATTTTTCTTAGTTGCTGAACAAACAAAAAAGAACACCCGACTGTAGGATTGGGCCGATAAAACTAAAGAAAGGTTTTCCACGTACGTTGTACAATGTGTAAGGCAATGTACTCAATTCCTGCAACTAAACAGTCTCGTACAGAAGAAGAGAGTTGCAGGAAATTTGAATTTCCTTTGTGGGCTTCCTTTATTTTCGCTTACACTTCCCTTCTATACGTTTATTGTTCTTTTACACAGGTTTACTTGTCAATTATATTCGTTTATTATTCTCTATATTCGTATTTATTCTTTTAGATTCGTTTATTATTACTTTATACATGTTTATCATACCTTCATATTTCTTTACTCTAGAAATTTCCTTCAGATACGTCAATTTACACAGCATTTTGGCTGCATTGATCTGCTAAAATGCCAAAGTGTATTTGTTCTTTCCACAATTGCAAGAATAAGACCAGGAAACATTTGTCCGCGCAATGTAAACGAGTAATACAGTAGGTAATACTAACTGTTCACTTATTTCCGTGTTCGATCATGAGAATTGTCTAAATGTTTGTGACGGTGAACTAACTTTTGTAAAAACGCATCGAGTTAAATATTTACCTTCTGAATTAAATATTTTACCACTTCAGGATGCTACTCAGTATCTTGGTATTTTCTTCAATATTGGAACGTGAGACATAAAGCTTGCATCCAATTTGATGGTCATGATTTACCTCTAAGGCTTATCAAGTTAGATTTGTTTGCCAAATGTGTTAAATTTGATAATCATGTCTTAAATTTGAGGTTTAGAAAATTCAATTTGTCATGACTATCAAATCTAATATGTCAAATTAGATTTTTTTTGCCAAATTTAATAAATTTGATAATCATGTCTTAAATTTGAGGTTTAGAAAATTCAATTTGCCCTGACTATCAAATCTAATATGTCAAATTAGATTTTTTTGCCAAATTTAATAAATTTGATAATCATGTCTTAAATCTGAGGTTTGGAAAATTTAATTTGTCATGACTATCAAATCTAATTTGTCAAATTAGATTTTTTTGCCAAATTTGTTAAATTTGATAGTCATGACTTACGTAAATCTGAGGTTTGTTAGTTTTATCTGCTAACTGTAAAGTTACGTAAGGCTTGTTGACAATTACAAGAGAATTTGTACATTGAGACTTTTCCAAGTCGTGCTTTACAAATCTGAAACAACCACTGCTGATTTATTGAAGTTCCCCACACGTAAGTTGTTAAGAAGTTTCCCGCCGAGCTGGGCTTGGTAAATCTAATAGAACCACTGATAACTTTTGAGGTTTCCAACTCACAAGTTTTTCACATGTTCTTCCTCCAAGAACTGCTTTGGAAATTTGATGAAACGATTGTTAATAGTTTGATCCGATTTCTGTTCCAGCATTTTAGTATTGCAGTATTGCAGTGGAAGAGAATAACACTCATCATAATGTTAGCGTACATTCTCACATACGTGCATTCGTAAAAGGTCGCAACTACTCCAAAGCTTGATGAAAAACTAACAACAATATGATATAAAAATACATCTCTGTATTATACATTATATGCAACAAGATGTTAACCCTTAACTGCACCCCTGTAATTAATGGCACACTTTATGGAAATTTTAGTATACTTTATTTCGAGTTGATTTTGTGGCCTAATGTGTTTTTTGAAATTGACTGGCGAGTGGCAGTTCCGTCCCTCTATCGATGCCTGCGGCAACCTGATGCCAGTACCAGTCTAAAGGCCTGTTTACACGATCATCGAGTGCGCGCGTGAGCAGTGAGGAGAGGCGCAAGCCCCGCCCACTAGTTCTCGCTTCAGGTGCATTTACTTGCTCAAAGACAATGGGGCTGGAATAATACTGACAAGCTCTGGCCAGCGCCATAAAGGCGAGCATGGTCCGCACTGTCATTGAGCAGTAAATGAAAACGGTAATTCTTATGTTGTATATGGTGCACAAGCGGACTAAGTTAGCATATGTGTTTAATTTGGTGTGCGCAGCTTGTAACCTGTGACCGTAGCCTTATTGTGTGTACGGCTTTTTGGATGAGCAGCTTTGGTGCTGGTCTGACGCTCCCATCTTTGTGTTGGAGCCAACGCTCTCTAATCTGCCCTCACTTGTCTTCTGTTACCCTCACCTAACTTTATCAGCTCTCTCCTGCCCTCAGTTTTTTCCACCTGCTCTTACTTGCTCTCACTCACTCTCAGTTGCCCTCACCTGCCTCACTTGCTCTCACTTACTCTCAGTTGCCCTCACCTGCCTTACTTGCTCTCACTTACTCTCAGCTGCCCTCACCTGCCCTTACTTGCTCTCACTTACTCTCAGCTGCCCTCACCTGCCTTACTTGCTCTCACTTACTCTCAGCTGCCCTCACCTGCCTTACTTGCTGTCACTTACTCTCAGCTGCCCCCACCTGCCCTTACTTTCTCTCACTTACTCTCAGTTACCCTCACCTGCCCTTACTTGCTCTCACTTACTCTCCGTTACTTTCGATTGCTCTCACCTTTTCTCGCCTGCTCAGGATTGCTCTCACCCGCTCTCAGTTGCTCTTTTGCTCTCAGTTTTCTTCATTTGCTCACACCTTCTCACAAATGTCCAGTATTCCTCACCTGCTCTTACTTGACCTCATACACTCTCAGTTTCCCTCGACTGCTCTCAATCGCTTGCACCTATCATTATCTGCTTTCACCTACTCACAATTGCAGTCAGTCGCTCTCGTGGTCACAGTAAAATTTCATTTTTTTATTCAAGTACGACTACCATGATGCCTGGTGATGCTCCTTTTTAAAATTTTGTGGCTACCTGGAAGTCGTTCATTTCTTGCCTCCAGCTACTACATCACGTGTATTGATGTGGCTCCATGTTCACCGTTATGCGCTCACACGCAGCCCCGAACAAAGATTACACAGAGCTTACGGAAAATCTAATTTCTCTACGTGAAGTTCAGAACTAAATACGTAATTAACACTTTAACTGCAATGTGAGCTACAGGTGGTACACGGAGGGGATTTTCGTAAGGCTGCTGACTGACGATTTGTCATTAACTCAATTTTTTAAATACCTAATCAAAACAAAATGAAGGCATGACCAAGTTTATGTTTGCTGATTTAAACATTGCTTATTACAATTGATTTTGAAATTGAGTTGAATGTTACACTTCAGTTTCACCCGCCTCAGTCAAAGTGTTGAGAAGTAGTTTGGAATAGAAATTAATTAAAGTTTTCCATAAACTCAAGCTACACCAGCGATTTTTGCTTTAGGTTTGACTGGTATTCAACCAATGTAACTTGCTCTACATACATTTCGTTATGTAAATTCCAACTTGCATTACGCACGCTGATACTGAACCATACATTTGCATGAAGTTCATTTGTCAATGGTACAAGCCTGGCAGCTATTGATTGCTTCACTTCAGGAATGATAAATCGAAGAAAATGTCTTTGTTTTTTTTCCAGCGCTCCATTTTCTTTACAGTTTTTGCTCTCAAAGTCCTTTGCGTAATAAAATTGCGCATTAGGAAGCTAGCAACAATAGAAGGAAGAGAGTAATTATTGAATGCTTTTGTAGATTGCAAGACTCAGTAAAAAACTGAACGTGTGTATAGACTTAACACGTGGTAGAAATAATTACGTCTTATAAATTCCGGGAAAAATACCATCAATATAATTTCCCGTTAGAATAGAACAGAAATTGATATAGTTCCAATTGATCAATTCTTACGGAATCTCACGGATAAGATAAAATGAAGACCTTCTGTATAAATGAACATTTTATTATTATTCGTGGAAAAAGTTTCGGAATATTATAATGCCATATTCAGCGCTGAAAAATAAAAAAGGTCGAACTTAGTAAATACAGAAAAAGTCAATAAAATAGGAAACCAAACCTCTACAAAAATTTAGATCCTAATCCTCATTCAAAAGAATTACAACTGACACACACCCTCACCCAGTCTAAATTTTTTGCCGGTGCATGCATGTTTTTCGCCGCCTAAGCGATTTAATTACTTGGGCGGCGAAAAACTTGCATGCAGGCGGCCAAAAAGTTAGGTTGGATCAATGGCTTACTTACAAACCCATGTATAAACAAATACAATCATACGTTAACATTTCGGTTGCATATGTTTGCAACCAAAACAGGAAATGGCAAGAAATATAAGTTGAGTGGCCCATTCTCGGCTGTCCCTAGCACGGTAGAGGAAGCCAGGTAAGGTAAACCAGTCTTTTTTTCATCGGCTGTGTGGGTTTGCTGACGTCACGGCAACGAACCAATAGCAGCGCTCAAATTACTTCGGGTAGCACTGCTACCCTCAAATCCGTCTCAACTAACGCCCTTACGAAATGGCGTTTTGGTGACGTCATAAAGTTTGTTCGAAATAAAGCCTTTCTATTGGCTAGCCGAACAAGAGAAGGTGTTTTTCTCCCATAGAAATGACCCCTACCTTGTTTCCTCTACCGTGGTCCCTAGGTCCGTGCCTGACCAATCACTAACAGGCACCAACGAACCAAACATACAGTAATTAATTGTTACTCACAAGCAGTAGTGCATTCATGTTTCGGAACAGAACATTGACGTTCAAAAAACATACCCCTTCACGCAGGCGTTACGCAAAGTGTGGTCGCATAACTTAATTCAATCGTTTTCTACGAATTATTTTACGCACTAAAGCCACGATCACTCTTTTTTTCACGTCATGCTTATGCTACCATCCTTCGACGTATGAATGAATAACCCTTGTTTAATTCTGCTACTTCACACCTAACTGAACCGACCGTAGCAACCGCGCAAACATAGTGCTCACGTGCTGTGTGTGGTGTGCTCACGTGCTGTGTGTGGTGTGCTCACGTGTTGTGTGTGTGTGCTCACGTGCTGTGTGGGGTGTGCTCACGTGCTGTGTGTGGTGTGCTCACGTGTTGTGTGTGTGTGCTCACGTGCTGTGTGGGGTGTGCTCACGTGCTGTGTGTGGTGTGCTCACGTGTTGTGTGTGTGTGCTCACGTGCTGTGTGGGGTGTGCTCACGTGCTGTGTGTGGTGTGCTCACGTGCTGTGTGTGGTGTGCTCACGTGTTGTGTGTGTGTGCTCACGTGCTGTGTGTGGTGTGCTCACGTGCTGTGTGGGGTGTGCTCACGTGTTGTGTGTGTGTGCTCACGTGCTGTGTGTGTGTGCTCACGTGCTGTGTGTGGTGTGCTCACGTGCTGTGTGTGGTGTGCTCACGTGCTGTCTGTGGTGTGCTCACGCGCTGTGTGTGGTGTGCTCACGTGCTGTGTGTGTGTGCTTACGTGCTGTGTGTGGTGTGCTCACGTGCTGTGTGTGTGTGCTCACGTGCTGTGTGTGTGTGCTCACGTGCTGTGTGGGGTGTGCTCACGTGCTGTGTGGGGTGTGCTCACGTGCTGTGTGTGTGTGCTCACGTGCTGTGTGTGGTGTGCTCACGTGCTGTGTGTGTGTGCTCACGTGCTGTGTGGGGTGTGCTCACGTGCTGTGTGTGTGTGCTCACGTGCTGTGTGTGGTGTGCTCACGTGCTGTGTGTGGTGTGCTCACGTGCTGTCTGTGGTGTGCTCACGCGCTGTGTGTGGTGTGCTCACGTGCTGTGTGTGGTGTGCTCACGTGCTGTGTGTGGTGTGCTCACGTGTTGTGTGTGTGTGCTCACGTGCTGTGTGTGGTGTGCTCACGTGCTGTGTGTGTGTGCTCACGTGCTGTGTGTGTGTGCTCACGTGCTGTGTGTGGTGTGCTCACGTGCTGTGTGTGTGTGCTCACGCGCTGTGTGTGGTGTGCTCACGTGCTGTGTGTGGTGTGCTCACGTGCTGTGTGTGGTGTGCTCACGTGCTGTGTGTGTTGTGCTCACGTGCTGTGTGTGTGTGCTCACGCGCTGTGTGTGTGTGCTCACGTGCTGTGTGTGGTGTGCTCACGTGCTGTGTGTGGTGTGCTCACGTGCTGTGTGTGGTGTGCTCACGTGCTGTGTGTGTGTGCTCACGCGCTGTGTGTGGTGTGCTCACGTGCTGTGAGTGGTGTGCTCACGTGCTGTGTGTGGTGTGCTCACGTGCTGTGTGTGGTGTGCTCACGTGCTGTGTGTGTGTGCTCACGTGCTGTGTGTGTGTGCTCACGCGCTGTGTGTGGTGTGCTCACGTGCTGTGTGTGGTGTGCTCACGTGCTGTGTGTGTGTGCTCACGTGCTGTGTGTGGTGTGCTCACGTGCTGTGTGTGTTGTGCTCACGTGCTGTGTGTGGTGTGCTCACGTGTTGTGTGTGGTGTGCTCACGTGCTGTGTGTGGTGTGCTCACGTGCTGTGTGTGGTGTGCTCACGTGCTGTGTGTGGTGTGCTCACGTGCTGTGTGTGGTGTGCTCACGTGTTGTGTGTGTGTGCTCACGTGCTGTGTGTGGTGTGCTCACGTGCTGTGTGTGGTGTGCTCACGTGCTGTGTGTGGTGTGCTCACGTGCTGTGTGTGGTGTGCTCACGTGCTGTGTGGGGTGTGCTCACGTGCTGTGTGTGGTGTGCTCACGTGCTGTGTGTGGTGTGCTCACGTGCTGTGTGTGGTGTGCTCACGTGCTGTGTGTGGTGTGCTCACGTGCTGTGTGTGGTGTGCTCACGTGCTGTGTGTGGTGTGCTCACGTGCTGTGTGTGGTGTGCTCACGTGCTGTGTGTGGTGTGCTCACGTGCTGTGTGTGGTGTGCTCACGTGCTGTGTGTGGTGTGCTCACGTGCTGTGTGTGTGTGCTCACGTGCTGTGTGTGGTGTGCTCACGTGCTGTGTGTGGTGTGCTCACGTGCTGTGTGTGGTGTGCTCACGTGCTGTGTGTGGTGTGCTCACGTGCTGTGTGTGGTGTGCTCACGTGCTGTGTGTGGTGTGCTCACGTGTTGTGTGTGTGTGCTCACGTGCTGTGTGTGGTGTGCTCACGTGCTGTGTGTGGTGTGCTCACGTGTTGTGTGTGTGTGCTCACGTGCTGTGAGTGGTGTGCTCACGTGTTGTGTGTGTGTGCTCACGTGCTGTGTGTGGTGTGCTCACGTACTGTGTGTGGTGTGCTCACGTGCTGTGTGTGGTGTGCTCACGTGCTGTGTGTGGTGTGCTCACGTGCTGTGTGTGGTGTGCTCACGTGTTGTGTGTGTGTGTGCTCACGTGTTGTGTGTGTGCGCTCACGTGCTGTGTGTGGTGTGCTCACGTGCTGTCTGTGGTGTGCTCACGTGCTGTGTGTGGTGTGCTCACGTGCTGTGTGTGGTGTGCTCACGTGCTGTGTGTGGTGTGCTCACGTGTTGTGTGTGTGTGTGCTCACGTGCTGTGTGTGGTGTGCTCACGTGCTGTGTGTGGTGTGCTCACGTGTTGTGTGTGTGTGTGCTCACGTGCTGTGTGTGGTGTGCTCACGTGCTGTGTGTGGTGTGCTCACGTGCTGTGTGTGGTGTGCTCACGTGCTGTGTGTGGTGTGCTCACGTGCTGTGAGTGGTGTGCTCACGTGTTGTGTGTGTGTGCTCACGTGCTGTGTGTGGTGTGCTCACGTGCTGTGTGTGTGTGCTCACGTGCTGTGAGTGGTGTGCTCACGTGCTGTGTGTGGTGTGCTCACGTGCTGTGTGTGGTGTGCTCACGTGTTGTGTGTGTGTGCTCACGTGCTGTGTGTGGTGTGCTCACGTGCTGTGTGTGGTGTGCTCACGTGTTGTGTGTGTGTGCTCACGTGCTGTGTGTGGTGTGCTCACGTGCTGTGTGTGGTGTGCTCACGTGCTGTGTGTGGTGTGCTCACGTGCTGTGTGTGGTGTGCTCACGTGCTGTGAGTGGTGTGCTCACGCGCTCTGTGGTGTGCTCACAATTAGCGTTACTAATTCGCTAGTTTGAAGTTATGTTTTTAAACTTTGCCCAATGAGAATTTTATTTCTGGCGTCTAGTTGAAGTTAAGAAACTGTCCCCCATTTCCTTATGTTATTGATTGATTGTTTTTTTTCGTTTGGGTGGGGGGATTTTGGGTATCGTTCTGTGCATCTTTTGGCTTATGTACTTATTTGTACGGTCAATTGTGCTAAGTTGATGAAGTTTTATGCCATGAATTGCCTGTGATTCACTTTCAGTACTGCCTGAGTAACACACTTCAAGTATTGCGTGTGCTTCACTTCCAGTACTGCCAGTGCTTTACCTCAACTATTGCCTCAGCCATATTCAGCTGTTGCCTGTACTTTGAGGCAGTGTAAAATTTGCGCCGAGAGAGCGCGAGAGGAAACTTTAAATATAAAAACTTTCATTTATTATTCGTCCAATTACACACCCATCAGATTGGTGATAGCAATACGCATTTCCAGCCTGACAAAAATCAGAGAAAAAATCTAGGCATGCACATGAGAAATCTTCTGCGATTTTTGTGTAGGCACATAGTATGTTTTGATGCAGAGTTGCTCTTATTGAACTATTTCAGGACCAAGTAACATGGCTTCAAAGTTTTCAAAGCAATAAATGCTTTGAAGTTCATCTGTTCGTATACCTGAATAATTGAACATAAATAATTTTCTTATCATACATTTGTTCGTGAGCTATCGTGTTCCGCAGCGAAATGGCTTCCGGGCAAGGTATGACCGAGAACTTTCTTCTAAAGACCAGTTGATAAATTAAAAATAACAATATAACGGACAAATTTCCATTCCAACGACCATTCGTAAATGTATCAATATTTAATTAGCTCGGGGAAATATCTGCGGTAATTTTCAGTAATTGCCACGAGGGAAAACATTTTGTAAACGAAAAAAATATCGGAATCACTTTTACTTCCTGGAATTATTTTCTTAAAATTCTTCATTGCAAAAAACTAACACCACTAAACGATGAATTCGCTTTTATTTCTGCTGCGCGTTCAAGTCAAGTGATTTGGAAAGGCATTCGGTCAAGATCATCTGGCTTTGTTATCATATCCACGGCTATGCACCGAACGCGTATACCAATGCTGCTGAAAACAGCTTAAGCAAACATTCCAAGGAAACAGTCTAAGGAAAACAGCCTAAAGAAAACAGCCTAGTGAAAACAGCCTAAGGGAACACAGCATAGGGAAACAGTCTAAGGAAAACAGCCTAAAGTGAACAGCCTAGTGAAAACAACCTAAGGGAAAACAGCATAGGGAAACAGCCTAGGGAAAACAGCCTAAGGGAAACAGCCCAAGGAAAACAGCTTAAAGAAAACAGCTTTAGGTAAACAGTTTAAGCAAAATAACCATAGGAAAACAGCAAAAAAAAACATTTTGAAGAACCCTATAGCTGTATAAAACAGCCTAAGGAATCAGGGAAGAGATTCCCACAGAAGCGGCCTTCGAGAATATTGACATTTACGTAACCTTGACGATCGCGTGCCCAACCGGTTGCTGGAGACGTACGTCGTCTGAGCTGCCTGCACTGTGAGGAACTGTTATGTTCTTAACGCTTTGACTGCGATGTGGGCCACCGGTGGTACACGGAGAGAATTTTCAAAATGCTGAAAATGGGAACCAGTAGTCAAAAAATTCATTTTCATAATTACTTAATGAAAACTAAAAGTAGTCACGTTAATGCTTGCTATTTTCAACATTATTACGACAATTGGCTTGAAATTTGAGTTGAACACTGAACTTCAGATTTACCTGCCCCAGTCTAAGTGTTTATGAATTGTTATGGGCGCTGGTAGAGCGTGAGGTCCACCACACTATAGTATGAGGTCTACCTCTAGCAGCTAGTACTATAGCGTGAGGTCTACCGGACTATAGCATGAGATCTACCTCTAGCAGCTAGTACTATAGCGTGAGGTCTACCGGACTATAGCATGAGATCTACTTCTAGCAGCTAGTAATATAGCGTGAGGTCTACCGGACTATAGCACGAGATCTACCTCTAGCAGCTAGTACTATAGCGTGAGGTCTACCACACTATAGCATGAGGTCTACCTCTAGCAGCTAGTACTATAGCGTGAGGTCTACCACACTATAGCATGAGGTCTACCTCTAGCAGCTAGTACTATAGCGTGAGGTCTACCACACTATAGCATGAGATCTACCTCTAGCAGCTAGTACTATAGCGTGAGGTCTACCACACTATAGCCTGAGATCTACCTCTAGCAGCTAGTACTATAGCGTGAGGTTTACCGGACTATAGCACGAGATCTACCTCTAGCAGCTAGTACTATAGCGTGAGGTCTACCGGACTATAGCACGAGATCTACCTCTAGCAGCTAGTACTATAGCGTGAGGTCTACCGGACTATAGCACGAGATCTACCTATAGCAGCTAGTACTATAGCGTGAGGTCTACCGGACTATAGCATGAGATCTACCTCTAGCAGCTAGTACTATGGCATTGAGGTTTACCGGACTATAGCACGAGATCTACCTCTAGCAGCTAGTACTATAGCGTGAGGTCTACCACACTATAGCACGAGATCTACCTCTAGCAGCTAGTACTATGGCATTGAGGTTTACCGGACTATAGCACGAGATCTACCTCTAGCAGCTAGTACTATAGCGTGAGGTCTACCGGACTATAGCATGAGATCTACCTCTAGCAGCTAATACTATAGCGTGAGGTCTACCGGACTATAGCATGAGATCTACCTCTAGCAGCTAGTACTATAACGTGAGGTCTACCGGACTATAGCATGAGATCTACCTCTAGCAGCTAGTACTATAGCGTGAGGTCTACCGGACTATAGCACGAGATCTACCTCTAGCAGCTAGTAGTATAGCGTGAGGTCTACCGGACCATAGCATGAGATCTACCTCTAGCAGCTAGTACTATAGCGTGAGGTCTACCGGACTATAGCACGAGACCTACCTCTAGCTTGTACTATAGCGTGAGGTCTACCACACTATAGCATGAGGTCTACCTCTAGCAGCTAGTACTATAGCGTGAGGTCTACCACACTATAGCATGAGGTCTACCTCTAGCAGCTAGTACTATAGCGTGAGGTCTACCACACTATAGCATGAGGTCTACCTCTAGCAGCTAGTACTATAGCGTGAGGTCTACCGGACTAAATCATGAGATCTACCTCTAGCTAGTACTATAGCGTGAGGTCTACCACACTATAGTACGAGATCTATCTCTAGCAGCTAGTACTATAGCGTGAGGTCTACCACACTATAGCATGAGATCTACCTCTAGCTTGTACTATAGCGTGAGGTCTACCACACTATAGCATGAGGTCTACCTCTAGCTAGTACTATAGCGTGAGGTCTACCACACTATAGCATGAGGTCTACCTCTAGCAGCTAGTACTATAGCGTGAGGTCTACCACACTATAGCATGAGGTCTACCTCTAGCAGCTAGTACTATAGCGTGAGGTCTACCACACTATAGCATGAGGTCTACCTCTAGCAGCTAGTACTATAGCATGAGGTCTACCACACTATAGCATGAGGTCTACCTCTAGCAGCTAGTACTATAGCGTGAGGTCTACCACACTATAGCATGAGGTCTACCTCTAGCAGCTAGTACTATAGCGTGAGGTCGACCACACTATAGCATGAGGTCTACCTCTAGCAGCTAGTACTATAGCGTGAGGTCTACCACACTATAGCATGAGGTCTACCTCTAGCAGCTAGTACTATAGCGTGAGGTCTACCACACTATAGCATGAGGTCTACCTCTAGCAGCTAGTACTATAGCGTGAGGTCTACCACACTATAGCATGAGGTCTACCTCTAGCAGCTAGTACTATAGCGTGAGGTCTACCACACTATAGCATGAGGTCTACCTCTAGCAGCTAGTACTATAGCGTGAGGTCTACCACACTATAGCATGAGGTCTACCTCTAGCAGCTAGTACTATAGCGTCAGGTCTACCGGACTAAATCATGAGATCTACCTCTAGCTAGTACTATAGCGTGAGGTCTACCACACTATAGTACGAGATCTACCTCTAGCAGCTAGTACTATAGCGTGAGGTCTACCGGACTAAATCATGAGATCTACCTCTAGCTAGTACTATAGCGTGAGGTCTACTACACTATAGTACGAGATCTACCTCTAGCAGCTAGTACTATAGCGTGAGGTCTACCGGACTAAATCATGAGATCTACCTCTAGCTAGTACTATAGCGTGAGGTCTACCACACTATAGTACGAGATCTACCTCTAGCAGCTAGTACTATAGCGCGAGGTCTACCGGACTTAATCATGAGATCTACCTCTAGCTAGTACTATAGCGAGAGGTCTACCACACTATAGTACGAGATCTACCTCTAGCAGCTAGTACTATAGCGTGAGGTCTACTGGACTCTAGCATGCGATCTACCTCTAGCAGCTAGTACTATAGCGTGAGGTCTACCGGACTATAGCATGAGATCTACCTCTAGCAGCTTGTACTATAGCGTGAGGTCTACCACACTTTGGCATGAGATCTACCTCTAGCTAGTACTATAGCGTGAGGTCTACCGGACTAAATCATGAGATCTACCTCTAGCTAACACTATAGCGTGAGGTCTACCACACTTTGGCATGAGATCTACCTCTAGCTAGTACTATAGCGTGAGGTCTACCACACTATAGCCTGAGATCTACCTCCAGCTTGTACTATAGCGTGAGGTCTACCACACTATAGCATGAGATCTACCTCTAGCTAGTACTATAGCGTGAGGCTAGGTTAAGTTACTAATGGATATTACTTATTTCCATACATTTAACTTAGCAATAAACAGTTCATTTGAACATCTCAAACAGTGTGTGTTGGAAACACTTCGATGCGTAAAGAACGTTTAGGTTCTTGGAGACGAAGGTTCTGTTCGTAGAGGCGACAATTCTGTCGGTGCCGTAAGTGGCAATCTTGTTCATAGATAAGGGTCGTGCTCTTGGAAGCCACAGTTCTCTTGGTGAAGAAGGCAGTTCTGGTTTTGAGTTACAGTTACGTTCGTAGAGAACAATTATGAGATAGCGCATGAGACGTAGTGAGACATTACGTTCGGTTCAGTACTATTAGACTACTGGGCTTACAATTTTTTCGCATAGACACCCGATTATAATCACAACCTTACCGAAGTTGACCCCTAATTTTCACTGAAGTTGACTTGGAGAGTCATTCCTCTCCTCATTGTAATGTCGGTGATAGCCTGAAGCCAGAGCATGTGTATAAAAGGTGATGGGAATAAATGTCATAACAGAAAAAAGAGTAAAATATTCCGGCGATATTAGTACAAAAAGACTTTAGCCACATAAATGTGAATTATATCTCAGAGAGACCGGTCTTTGAAGTGCGGAATTGGGAAAGGAAAAACAAGATATTTCTCTACAATAAATACAAAATGATTGACCACCGCGTACACCCTGAAGCCATTCTAAACCACGCACTGACAGTTGATATCCGCGGATTTTCTAACGATTTTCGTCGTTGTATCGGTGCACCTGACAGCTCAAGGAAATAGACTTACGCTCCGATAGACTTACGCTCCGCGGTATACCGCTAGGACGACGTACATATTTCGGTACTGCTATAGCGTGAGGTCTACCACACTATAGCATGAGATCAACCTCCAGCAAGTACTATAGCTTGAGGTCTTCCACACTATAGCATGAAATCAACCTCTAGCTAGTACTATAGCGTGAGGTCTACCACACTATAGCATGAGATCTACCTCTAGCAAGTACTATAGCATGAGATCTACCTATAGCTAGCTCTATAACGTTAGGTTATGTTAGGTTACTAATGGATATTACTCATTTCCATACATTTAATTTAGCGATAAACTCGCCATTAGCGCATCTAAAACTGCACTTGGGCAGGCGACATATGGCGGAACTTGAGCTCACGCTATAGCAGCACCCATATTTTAAAATCTGACTGTAGTAACATCGGTGATGAGATGTCTTGAACAAAATTTACGGGCTTACGAATTTACGTGCGTGTGCACTGCACATCTCGCGAAGACCAAATTACCGTGCAAGGGAAGTACAGGAAATTTGATTGTGTTTTAAATATCCTCCATCGCCTCCTGCAGATGCTGCTCGCCATTCACGTCCTGCATCGCTGTGTGGCCGACCTTCCTGCTCAGCTCCGTTCGGTGAGTTCGCTCTTGTATTCATTTCTGTTATTTGGGTGTACTTACGCCACTGTTATTGAGCTACTTATGCTACTGTTATTGAGCTACTTATGCTACTGTTATTGAGCTACTTGTGCCACTGTTATTGAGCTACTTATGCTACTGTTATTGAGCTACTTATGCTACCGTTATTGAGCTACTTGTGCCACTGTTATTGAGCTATTTATGCTACTGTTATTGAGCTACTTATGCTACTGTTATTGAGCTACTTATGCTTCTGCTATTGAGCTACGTATGCAATCCAGCATGTCGGAGACTTTGTTTATCACACACTCTCAGATTCAGGGGCGAGTTGGCTCTTATTTTCACCACTGATATTAAGGTATTTACCAGAATTTGTTGGCTCCACGCTCTGCCAGACATTGCTTGCTCTACACTCCCAAGTCTCAGGCTGGCTCTAATTTTTTCTTTTATTAGTAAGGGATTGTTGATGCCCGGCATGTCTAAAACTTCGCATATTTCGCATTACCAAGTCCCAAAGGCAAACCTGATCTAATTTTGTTATAGTCATCAAAATATTCACGATGTACGGCTTTGTTTACTCCACACTCCGAAGCCCCACAAGGAAGTCAGTTCAAATTATCGTTATTTATCGCTAGCGTCGAATAATATCGTTATTCGTTGTTCATCAAATATCGATATAATTAAATTATCGTTATTTATCGTTGGCATCAAATAATATCGGTATTCGTTATCCATCAAATATCGCTATAATTAAAGTATCGTTATTTATCGTTTGCATCGAATAATATCGTTATTCGTTATCCATCAAATATCGTTATAATTAAATTATCGTTATTTATCGTTAGCATCGAATAATATCGTTATTCGTTATCCGTCAAATATCGTTATAATTGAAGTATCGTTATTTATCGTTAGCATCGAATAATATCGTTATTCGTTATCTATCATATCTCGTTATAATTATATTATCGTTATAATAAGGGTGCGGATGATACCCACCCGTGCGAAATTGGGTTAATTTTGGAGTCATAGCTCCAAGTCGCTAAGGTAATTATCGTCAATGTCATTGAGGTGAGGCAGGCTGGTCTGCGAATGTGTCTCACGTGGGCCGTCATCTCAAGCCCTTGGCCCTTATTATTATGACTATCCTTAGTTATAAAAACTGATGCCCATATTTATCATAACGATCCTGGGTTATTATAATGTTTTAACCCTTATAAGCATCCTTGGTTACAAAAATTGATGCCTTTATTAAATGTAGCCATCCTTACATATGATTATAAGGTTATAACCATCCTTGGTTATAATTATAATTATTATAACCATCCTTGGTTATAATAATGTTATTACCATTATAACCAACATAGTCATCATGACCATCATTACATCACCTTATTAGAACCATCCTTACATCACGTTATTATAACCATCCTTACAATACCTAACTATAACCATCCTTGCATCACGTTATTATAACCATCCTTACAATACCTTACTATAACCATCCTTGCATCACGTTATTATAACCATCCTTACAATACCTTACTATAACCATCCTAACATCACGTTATTATAACCATCCTTACAATACCTTACTATAACCATCCTTGCATCACGTTATTATAACCATCCTTACAATACCTTACTATAACCATCCTAACATCGCGTTATTATAACCATCCTTACAATACAACCATCCTATAACTGAGGCGCTAGCAAACCTATGTTACTACTACTACTACTACTACTACTACTACTACTACTACTTATAACCATCCTTACAATACCTTACTATAACCATCATAACATCACGTTATTATAACCATCCTTACAATACCTTACTATAACTATCCTTACATCACCTCGTTATAACCATCCTTACATCACCTCATCATAACCATCCATACATCACCTTATTAAAACGATCACCTTATTATAACCATCACCTCATTATAACCATCACCTCATTATAACCATCACCTTATTATAACCATCACCTTATTATAACCATCACCTTATTATAGCCATCCTTATCCTCCATTGTGCGTCTGAGTGAGCGAACTGGCGGGATTTGGCTTGCATGTTGGAGACCGACGTTCCTATCTCTTTTTCTAATAGTTTTCGTTTCGCTGGTAACCGATCTTTGGTTACCAAGGTATTCATTCTTAATTTTTTTTTTGAGCTTAAACTGATACCCTATTTTTATCCAAACAAAATCAAGCGCAACCTAACCTAGACTAACCTAAGGTTATATTAGGCTAGGTTACAGTTATATCAGATTGAATTGGTTGTAGATTTGGGCAGGTTGTTGGTTTTGTGGAAAATGAATTTTGTTAGCTTGAGATTTCACTGTTGTAATTAACTTTATGGTGAAATTGAGGCCATTTTTAGAGTTATCATCAATTTTTGAGTTTGTTTAGATTTAAAATAGGTTGAACAAGATTGGGCTTGATTCTTGGGTATCAGTAGCAAGTAAATGAATAATTAAACACCTAGGGGAAAAGCAAACAATTTTGCCGTAAATTCTAAGTGAAAACTGTGATTTATTAATTTTTTATTTTTCGAATAGAGATCATTATTTTCATTGTCATCGTAAAAATATTTTTTATGTTTCGTTTTTAATTCCTAAGGAGGCAAATTTAGGTTCGGCTTATGGAGTTTCAACTCAAGTCATAATTTTTACAAATTACAAACAGTTCAGAAGCCTGAACCGATATGACCGAAAATGAACAATTGAAAAACAATTAAATTGAATGACCAAATGAATGAAATAATCGCATTAATTAAAGTAAAAAGTCCCAAAATCAATGAAATAGCTGTATAAATAAGGTGACCCTTCAGTAGAATTATGTTTACTTGAAAATTAATTCTACGCCGTACATTAGTTGCGAAAATTATGATTCAAATTTATGAAAATTATGAGTTTATGTTTTTGTTCCTCTAGTGCTAGTCAGAGGCTATACTTTGTTGAGGGAAGTTCGCTACGGTGTTTTCACTCTCAGATTGATTGCGATAAGTACCCGAAGGATGCGCGTGATGCATACGTATTTTAAATATTTACGCGGTCATTTTTCAAGTGACACATGTATACAACTTCAGAACGAACTTCGACCTCTCATACTATCTTAAACAAGGTATTTTCTAAAGTAAATAATATAATAGAAAATGGGAAGATATACGGCAACAGAATAGCAACAGAAAATGGCAGCGAGCTGGGTGCCCTTTCTCGGATTGTCGCTGCCGTATTTGCAGTCATCGATTACCAGGTACAAGCACCAGTACGTTAACATTTTGGCTGCGACTAATAAATATTAAGTTCAATGTCAACCTCAAATTTAAGGTCTATTGTTGTAAACTATCTTGAAAATACCAAACATGAACTGGATCGTGCTTTCATTTAGATTTAAGTAAGTATTTATCATAATTGAATTTGCGACTCCTGGTCGGTCAGCAGCATTATGAAAATTACCTCCGTGTACCACCGGTAGCGCACGTCGCAGTCAAAGTGTTATTCCAACACAACATCTCTTGATGCAGTCTAAACGCAAAGGGTGATCCTCGGATTTGACAGTTGTTTCGCATTGTAAAAAATATTAGAGCCAAAGTTATATTTTTTTCTTTCTTAGTATAATTGTCTTGTGGTAGTCTCCGTTATGGAATCAGCTTTTATTCAGTTCAGCCACTATTTATGTGTAAAATTAGATCAATGCATTTACCATTTATATTAGACCGCACCTAAAATTGTAAAATCTTTTTAATTAATCCATTAAAACGCCCACTGCTCAACTGCAGTTTCCTGAACTGCAATCTCCTTTTTTCATCAATTACTGCCTAATGAATCCATTAAACGCGCCCGTACAACGGCTCGCAGTATAACAATTGCGAGGCAAACCTGCACTCAGTTTGCTCAACTGCAGTCTACTTTTTTCCATCAATTACTGGCTAATGAATCCATTAAACGCGCCCGTACAACAGCTCTCAATATACCTATTGCGAGGCAAACCTGCACTCACTTTGCCCAACTGCAATCACCGTTTTTCCGTCAATTACTGGAAAAATTCACGAAAGCGATGTACAAGAACCTGATTCCCCGCATCTCCCCGTGGATTTAATCAGGCAATGCAACAAAGCTATTCATCAAGTCAATTGGCCGGCAGCTTTTTTGCAGCGTTTCTGGGAATCAATTGACGTTTCGTTGCGGGATTCTGGCTGCTGTCCAAAGGCAGAACTCCTGCATTTACTTATTAAATTTACTCCCCATTACTAACAGTCATTTTCTATGGCGCATGACACAAATCCCGACCAACTTTACTGATATATTAGCTAGACATGACGCCAGTCTCGCCAGGGGAGAAGATTTGGATCGTAGAGAATTCAGAAAAACGGTGAAAATTGTATTGCTTACTAAAGAAACATTCTGACTTTGCTCCCGGTTTTCCTCAAGTGAACTGCGAGAGGAGATTTGTTTTTTCGACGAGGCGAACTAAATACGCTCAGTAATTGAAGATTAAATAGGTTTGCTGAAGACTACCCAATTAAAAATCATCGCAATGCTACTGCAAATCGCCGCAGCAACATTCAGGCACCAATATAAAAGTCATGTCTGCTTATATACAGCAGCTTGCTTGCACGATGACTGCGCGTGTCACCGCAGTAATTCCGTCAGTGAACTCCACTGATCGTATACGAAGAACAGTGGTCGGCTACACAACAATGCCCCCTATAGACCTATTGTGTCTTCTGACAACACGCATTGCTGTAGCGTGCTGTAAATTTTTACTTCACTAAACATCCAACTGCTGCAATCGATCTTCGATTTAACCAGAGCTATTGGAGGAACGTACTGCTCTAAATCAACCTTAAAGTACCTCACTGCAACGAACTAAAGAAAACCATAGGAAAAAGCGACGATTTTTGATTGAGTCAGGAAAGATTCTTTTCTTTACCACAAAGTGTTAAGGAATACTGGAAGTTATTGACGATTACGGAGTGTCACTAAGATTTGCTTGAGTCTAAAAATAATTTTTCAATCACAATATAACCGCAGTAAATAGCTATGCAGCAAAAAAGCTCCGACTGCACACGTGCATCAAAGCTCAGAATATTGCATTAAAATTATCTGTTGCTCCAGTGGCTGGCTGGAATAATCCAGATAATATAATTCAAATGTTATTCTAAATCCACGGGCCGGCACCATTCATTTAATTAAACGGAATTATTACACTAATGAATTCGTTCTTTTCAAAAGGTTGATTAATCGTCGTGAATTAATTCCTCATCAAATTCACTGATTCGTTTGCTAGAAACGCGTGTTCTCATAATCGAATGTGTGTGAAGAAATTTAAGTTCTTATCAATGCATATAGTAAATATAGTAAGCTAACGGCACTTCAGAGTAAAGCTATGAAATAATTAGAGATTAATTTCTTCACTCGTAAACCCAAAACTTTTTTATTAACTTCACATTTGAACAAAAATTTCCTTAAAAAGATATAAATGTTACTAAAAAGCTTTTTATTTCTTAAAGATATTTCTGCTTATCATTACTGAAGGTACAAATGGTGGTTAATCCGAGTATATGATAACAAAGGTAACAGCAAGAAAATGATAACAATGATAACAGTAAGACTTTGATGACAATGTAATCACTGTTATGATAACAGTGATAACAATAGAACAAAATACCTGGTAACAATAGAATATGAGGACAACATGAAAACGATAGAATATGATATCAATGATAGCAATAGAATATGAACACAATGATAACAACAGAATTGGATAACAATAATAACAATAGAATATGATAATAATGATAACAGCAAGCGAGAACATTATAATAAATGTGCATATCGACGAGTAAAATATGAGCAGCCTGTTCTCCAGATGAGAAATGACAGCCTCAAGCAGCGCTGGTGAAGCCATCTCACTCTCTCCATCACCACTGATCTCACTTAACGTCCTTCTGCATCTCAGTGCATGCCGATCAAACCCGGCAAACGTGATGATTTGGTCAATGGATGTCAAAATGAGGCCATTGAAATTCTGGCTCGTAAAAGTTGTGCGCAGGTGATTCCATCTCACGTGTTTCCTGCTGCGTTGTCTGCAGTGCGTACTGCGATGTCTTTAGCGTAACTTGTAATGTTTTGTTCATAGTATTTCTGCCACAGCAGAACTTGGTAATCTTTCTGCCACAGCAGAACTGAGAAATGGTTTTACCAATGCACAATGTAGTAATGATTTATAATGTTTCTAACTATGCACAACTTAGAAATGTTTCTGTCAATGCACTACTTAAAAATGTTTCAACTTATGCACAACTTGGCAATGGTTAGGAATGTTGTTATCATTGCATAACTGAATAATTTTTTTACCAATGCCCAACTTGGCAGTGTTTAGTAATGTTTATACCAATGCACGACTTGACGATGTTTAGTAATGTTTATACAAATGTTTTACTTGGCAGTGTTAAGTTATGTTGCTACTAATGCGCCACTTGGCAGAGTCAAGGGAGCTCTGACGCCGCTTGCTGCCGGTATATTGCCACTCAACACGTTCCCTACGCACTGGGACATACCATGTGTACCATTAGGTAAATTGCACATTCATGTACCGGGACAAGTGAATAACATCTCATCTGTTTCACTACCTTTTTAGAAAAGAACTGTTATCATACGAAGTAAAAAGATATGGTACAATTGTATTTTTTATGTATCTTAGAAATGATAAAAATATGTGTTCGAGCATTAATGACTATTTCCTAATGCTGCAACGTACAACCTAACCAAACCAACCGTTAACGACCGCGGAAAAGTAGCGAACGTGTTAAACGGAACTTTTCCATCGAAGTTGTATGTAGTGAAGTTTGTGAAGTGAAACTGAAGTTAAATAGAGCATTACAAAGCAGACACGATTTGGTAAATTTCTCTGTTCCCGCTAGGAGAAATAACGACAACGGGTGCACATGAACTGCATCTTGGTGCTCAAAGTTTGTTTTATTTGTTTGTTTGCTTGATTGAAAGAGTTTGCTTTGAGACTTACACAGCAGGCCTTAAAAATTGGCACGGTCATCTACAAGCCTACACAACTGTGAGGAAAGAATAATGTAGACGGACAGACGTGCTTTGAAACAGCTTTTGTTTTCTTCGAGTGATTGTAATTGTTCATGGTTGAGTATTTGGTTCACAATAAAAATCGTTATATAGCCTGTGTGAAGAAATATTTAGTGAGTTGATTGATGGTTTTTTTTGACCAATAACTTGTAACCTACGGCCATTTTTGTGACAAACGCAGTTATTCTAATGTATCTTTCAATAATTTTTTTTTCTATCTGTGCATGTTCATCACTTTGGAGGCAAAAGGTGTTTGAAGACGCTATTTATGCAGACTAGCACACACGAGTGTAAGATATACTCTATATCAGAGATAGTCATTTTTTATTTATTTTCCTGTCAGTTCAACTGTGTTAAAATTTGAGATCATTCATCATACTAAGTATGTCATGAGTTATTTATGTTGCACTCAAATTTATTCGATCCTTTTGTTCATACACATCATACTGAAACTAATCATCATACTAAGAACGTAATTAATTACATTTGTTATAGTGACCTCTATCTAATCCTTCTCCCAGTCAAACTTTTTCACCGGAGCATGTATGTTTTTCGTAACCTAAGCTATTTAATAACTGGGGCGGCGAAAAATATGCATGCAGGTGGCGAAAAAGTTAGACTGGGCTGTTCATACACATCATGCTAAGGATAAACATCATACTAAGGATGAAAGTAATTATTTTTCTAACAGTGACATCTGTTTGAATCTTGTGTGCAAATACAAAGGAGTTCGCAGCAAATTTTAAATTTTAAAATTATTGCGTACCGCACACTTTTTGCAGTTCTTCCCTCACACTTGAAGTGACTGATATAGATTAAGGATGGCCTTTACGGTTGCCAAGCAGTATAATATTCTTTTGCTTGAATTTCAGTAGGTAAACCTAAAACTAAAAATTGAACTCGTGTTCAAAGGGTATGGATTATTTTCGTTGTTAACTTAACAAACCGTGAGAAAAATAAAGTGTAAACGTTTGGTTATCTAGCTTTTGTATTATTTTATATTCATCGTAAGCATACTTTATGGATGCCAGGAACATTTGAAAACATACGAATATTTACAAGCTGAGTGTCATCGTGTTTATATCTTCGAGTGTGAGTCACGATTGTTGAATTTTATCCTGAAAATTGCACAAATTTTCTTGTGCATCTCATGAAAGTGATTGTGAGATGGTTAGGAGTTGCAGGATTCATGTGGTTGAGAATCTATTTCGGAAGGCCTTCATATTTATTCGAGTGAATAACTAAGGAACTGAGTATGACATTTCTGCTCGTCTGATGAGATTAACTTTTTCCAGGCATTTTGCAAACACACATTAGGCTTTCCATGATATAATCAAGTGTCTTTTCAAACAACAAGCATAAACAGTCTTTATTCCATACTAGTGAGATTCATCTTTTCTCAGCATTCTGTAAACAGACATTTGGGCTTCCATGCCTTGATATACTGTCCCCACAAACGACAAGCATGAACAGTATTAATTTTGTATCAGCTCCCGGTCCTCTCGTGTAGAAAAGCGTGTGGGAAGCGAATGTTGATGGCAGTCGTTCATGGCTTGCCCTTTACTTCAAAGGATCGCGTGATCGGTTACCCTCTCATCTGCCCAACCATGCACTACCCTCACGTTCTTTTTATTTTAGGCTAATGATTGGGTATTTGTGGAGAAGAGGACCATAATCGATATCCCACATTTCGGTGCCTAAACATAGCTAATTAGATGTAAACAAACAATTTTAATTCGATGCACTTTCCGTCTGAAATGAGTATTTTACGAGTTATAGCGCTAAGTTTAGTTTGGGTAGAGTACGTTTGGGTAGGGTAATTCATCAAATATCGAACAGAAATCACGTGTGTCTAGAAACAACCTTCATAAATCGGTAACTTTTGCTCTGAATAACTCTTGCGGGCCTCAAGGTTATTCTTGAACAGTTGCTTTCTTGTTCTGTGATGTCGCTTGAAAGACAACGTAGATTATTGAAATGTATTTATTGTTCTAAAAATCGAATTCTTTAGTAACATAATTTCATCAATATCGAACAGGAATCGAACAAGAATTTTGATTCGAACAGGATGGTTTGTCAATTAGTTCTCTTCGTATGGAACTTTTGTTAGACTATTAGCACGCCACGTATGGTTTGTCTATTAGTACGCCTCGTATATTTTGTCCATTAATATGCCTCGTATTCTCTATCTATTTGTACACCTCATGTGGCCACTTGGAAAATAAACGTTTTTCTTTCATTCTTTTTTTCTTTGGTGCACTGGATTTTCTTGGAAGTGCTCGCGGTGGCACATCGGTTAAGGGATCGGATTTGTATGTTGGAGTCGCGGGTTCGTATCCCGGCGCTGGCGCTGCGATTTTCCCCGTCGGGTATAAGGGAAAGCTCAAGCACAATACCCCACTCGACCCAGGTGTCGGAAATGGGTACCGGCTTTACGGGGGAACCGTCATGGTGTCCTATATATAGTGTTAGTAATAAGACATTTGAAAAACCAATGCTTAAGATCATTTGTATCAGGCTTGATTGGAAATAAAGCATCCCAAAGATGCCGATGTTTGTTTTGTTTGTTTGTTTGAAATAACTGTCTCATTACTTATTTTCAAGATGCATTTGAATGGAGAGTTATCAAAATTTGAATATGATGTCGATGTTTCATTTGCAGTGTTTGTTGAACCATCATTGTGATCATCAACCTGTGTGACCTTTTTTGGAGTAGAGTGTAAAGCACTCGTCAATGAATTATTATTGATGCTTGCATCAATTTTCTTGGCAAGGGATTGATCATCAGTAAATGTAGCCAGACGAATCATTGATGATCTTGAGGGCTTTGGAACACCAGCAGATGATTGATAGCCCCTCACCAGAATTCCCATCTTCAACTATTCAATGTTATTATCAATCGTTAATACAATATTTTAATGAAATGAAACAGGCGTTCAATAGATCGATTCAGTTATTTAAAAGAATTAAGAATCGAAAAGCTTTGTTTGAGGCATAAATTCATGATTTTTAAGGAATTTTGATTCGAACACCTTTGTTCAGTATTTAATACTGACATGAAAAAGGAACTGAATGTCGAACATGGAATAATTATCAAGTTTTTGGCGGAAAAGAAAAAAATACAGTAACAGAACATCATATGACAACACTACTCTCTAGTTATGACGGGAGGTTGACGGTGACCCAACAACAATTAAACCGTCGCAATTTTCCCGAGGTGCGTAAGATTTTTCGAGAGAAAAAATTCGACCAATTTGTAAGGGTCGTACAGAAAATGCGTTCGCAACAGCTGGTAGCAGTTTGCAGCTCACAGAAATGAGTTTTTATCACTAAAATAGGAGTTTTAGATGTAAGATCACTGGCACTGAGCAAGTTTGGATGCTTACTAAATTTATTACGCGCATATTTCCAAAGTTGTTCGATAATCAGTTCAGTTCGATATTTGATGAATTATCCTACTTGTAATTTATTATTTGCTGGCCCCGCGGAGCCTGCGGAGCCTGAACCCATTTCTAGGATCTTTTAGTTAATAACACAATAGAAGTTATCACCCAAAAAGCACGAATTATAGCTGTATGTTCATTTTCGTTTTAGATGGCGGGAATGATCAAGCGCGTGGGAAGGGAGAGTCCATTGTAGTGTTGCCGTCCGACGCGCGATTATGGTCCTCTCCTCCACATTTACCCATGATTGTATAGGTTTTGTTCCTCTGTCTTGTTATCATATTTTATACTCGTAATTGTACTGTATATTTCTACGTGGCAACATTGCTTGTAATATGTGTTGTTAGTGCAAACCGAATTGTAATACGGATTTTTAGCGCAGCCCTTAGATTTAATGTGTGTTTTTGGGTAATCAGTGAATTTGATGTGATTGATTCGCCCATGAAGGCAATTTATTATCCAATTTTGCATTCATGATCGTATTAGTTTTGTTTCTCTATTTCGCTATTAGCCAATTCTATCTTACTCGCTTATTTCCCTCTTTTCGCTGTGCTATCGACTCTATTCCACAACGAATATATTCAAAAGACCTATGCAGTCATATATGATTCATTCTTTTTACACTGCTTTTCTACCTTCAACCTGTGAACTCAACATCAATGAAATTACGTTAATTTTGATTTGTGCTTTTGACAGTCCATTTAGAAGCTTGCGACAGGATCTCTACGTTCCAATATTTAGCAATTTCTTTGGTAAATCTGAGGGAGATGACAGTTGTCGATTTTCCACTTTTTGGTGCCTGAACCTAATTAATTGAACCAAAATAAACAGGTTTTCTTCTATTCTTTTTTCGTCTCAAATGAGTATTTTACGATTTATAGCGGTAAGTTTAGTTTCGTCATTCATGACGAATGCGCTCGAATAAACAGCTACTCATCGATTTTCGAATTTTTGTTGCTTGAAACATGGTAACATCGAAATAAACAACTTTTATTCTATACACTTTTTTCGTCAAATGAGTATTTAACGAGGTATAGCGGTAGGTTTGGTTTCGTCTTTCAAGACAGAGCGCTGGAAGCGAGACGCCATTGCAGTATTGCCATACAACTCGATCAAAGAATTTCTTTCCGCTTCAAAGACTGGAGTTGCGGTAAGTCATTTACCGCTATAACTAATGAAATACTCATTTGAGACAAAAAGTGCATAGAAGAAAACTTGTTTATTTCGATCTAATTAACTATGCTAAGGCATCGAAATTTACAAAATCGACAACTGTCATCTCCTTCAGATTTACCATTTCTTTAGTATGTGGAAAAATCTTCAACACTTCGACTGCGACGTTACCCACCGGCGGTCCGGTAGCGGATTATAATTATACTGCTGATCGACCCGCAGTCACAAACGCAATTTTCATAAATACTTAATCAAGGCTTAATGAACTTACGATCCATTTAATGTTTACTGTTTTCCACATAGATGATTGAAGTTTAATGGGATTTTAATATTGTACGACAGTTTAACCAACTGCATTCAAAGTGTTAATGGATGGATTTATTTTTGAAGTTATGATGTCAAGTTTTTGTACAAAGCGTGCAGTGACGAGCAATAATATCAAATTAAAGTTTTCTCTTTCGTGGTTTGTAGTGGCAAAAGCTAAAGTTAAATTCATATTTAACTTGTCGACTACGTTTGTAAGGTTACTGCGGTTGATTAGGATAGGTTGGGAGTAGCTTAATTGAAAAACCGAATAGACTACTCGAATACATTTCGAACCTTTCTAAGAAGAGTGAAAAATAGAATTGTACGGTAGCATTTTACCTCCTATGCTAAAATCTGTTTTGAAAAGAGGTAGTAAAATAATTAGAATGCTATTCATTCATACAGGTACGTAAATGAGTAATTTACCTTATGGCCCAGATATGTCCCAATACGAAGTCAACGTGTTAAGCATACGAAAAATGTTGAGAACATTGTTTGCTTTTACAACTCCATGGTTTTAATTGAGTTTCGGAGGAACCATTATTTGTCTTCTTCCCAGTCAAACTTTTCGCCGCCTGCATGCATGTTTTTCGCCGCCTTAGCAATTTAATTACTTGGGCGGGGAAAAACATGCATGTAGGCAGTGAAAAAGTTAGGTTGGGTTCTATTTGCCTCTCTGGTTCACTGTCTGGCTCTTAAACACTGTAATTGAGAGATTAGTTGTTTCAGAAAAATAAGCCCTCAGCGGGATACAGCTATTGTATCTATGGGAATTAACGTTCCCAGGGGGAAAATGTGAAGGCCTGAGCTGAGAGCTAGGTAGGCCTTTTTTTGTTGATATAAAATGTTTTTTTGTTATGTTATGGGTCACCTTTTTTCGGTTCACCACTGTCCTTTTTTTCAGCACTTCTGACTTTCTTCTTCAACTTTTATCTTATTTCATAAAGTTTTATTCAACTTGCTGTTTCTGTGCCCCTTCTGCATAGATTCCTCATTCTCTTATCTCCATACTATGTGGTGCCTTCGTCCTTCCTCTCTTCGATACGCTCTTTTTTGTAGCGGTTAGGGAGGCTTAAACTAACTCAAAATCTTAATCTTCAGAAAAATAATAAATTCATTAGCCCTTTAGGGAACGTAAGATAGGCAATAGGTATAGGTGAGTAAGGTTTGTCTACCCTATGGTATAGGGAGACTGGCGCTCCCAGAGGGAGATACTGTTCGTAAACTCAGCTATAGATAGGTCTTTAGGACTTATATTTTGTGTACCCATTCTGTTCCTTTTAGCGTTCATGTCTTCTTCACTATTTGTCTTTTCTTCTTCTTCCTTCCAATTTTTTAAGCGCTGGTTATCCTCTGTGGGATCATACCTTGTGCAAAAATTCCCCGTTTTAAATCTAGACTAAATGGTCGTTTCTCTTTGCCCTCTTGAGACCGTCTTTGCTGCGACTGGAGTCTCAAACTACGAGTATCATGAGAATAATAAACATTTATTTCGGATATAATTCAGAAGCAAAATTTAATGAAATATTGGAAGTTAAAAGTAGATTTTCAGTGCAAGAACATTTCGTGATGTACAATTATAGATATCAAAATAAGCATGTCAATAGTAGAATAAAATATTTGAAAAAAATATCAAAAATGTCTTTACTTGGTTAGTTTTCTCCCATATTGAAATTTTCTTGAAATCATTTGATTGGTTCGTATTGATTTACATTGTATGGATTTGGTTTGTATGGATTTGGGTTGTGTGGATTTGGGTCGTCCTGAGTTGGGTTGTGTGGATTTGGGTTGTGTGGATTTGGGTTGTGTGGATTTGGGTTGTGTGGATTTGGGTTGTGTGGATTTGGGTAGTATGGATTTGTTATCCTACTTTTCAAGACGGCTTCTGTGTTGATTTACTTTGCATTGATTTGCTGTTCTTTTCTACGAAAAAACATTTTATTCATGGATATCAGATGTCGGTGTAATTTTAGACCTTAAACCCCTCAGGGGGATACAACTATTGTATCTATGGGAATTAGCGCTCCCAGGGGAACCATGTGAGGGCCCGAGCTAGAGGTTAGGTAGGCTTCCTTTTTGTTGTAATAAAATAGGTTTTTGTTTTGTTACGGACCATCTTTTTTCGGTTCACTTCTGTCCTGTTTTTCAGCACCTACTACTTTCTTCTGCAACTTTTTTCTTGTTTCATGAACTTCTTTCCTAGCTTATTGTTTCTGTGCACCTTGTGCATAGATTCCACGTTCCCTCAACTATATACTAAATGGTGCCTTCCTTTTTCCTCTCTTGGAACATCTTTGTCGTGGTTAAGGGAGGCCAAAAATGTCTTATATAATAATAATAATAATAATAATAATTTCAGACCTTAAACGCCAACCGCCTGAGTCGCTTGACACAAGCGGATGCCAGGATGACAATTTGGCTCGACACCATGGCTGGGAATTCCGATAGGGAATCCTGGAATAATTTTGTTGAAAATAAATATTCCAATTTATGTGGAATATTATTCCTACATGGAAAATTTTAAATTGATGTTACAGTGTATTATTTTTCGAGTAATATCATTTCGATCCTGGATGAAAAATTCTGCAAAAAATCATTCAAAAATTTGACTGCAATTTGAGCCACCGGTGGCTACGGAGGGAATTTTTACAATGCTGCTGACCGACCAGTAGTCACAAACTCAATTTTCATAAATAATTAAAGCTTAATGAAGGCATGATTCAGTTCATGTTTGCTGCTTTCAAAATTGGTCACTAAACTTGACTTTAAACTTGAGTTGAACATTTAACTTCAGTTCAACCAATAACGGTCAAAGTGGTGATTGTTGAGGTCCTTAACACTTTAACCGCGACTACTAAATATTAAGTTCAACACCAAACTCAAATTAAAAGTCAACTGCAGCGCGCGATGTTGAAAATAGCAAACATGAACTGGATCGTGCCTTCATTTAGCTTTGATTAAGTATTTATGGAAATTGTGTTCGTGACTACTGGTCGGTCTGCAGCGTTGTGAAAATTACCTCCGTGTACCACCGGTGGGTCACGCTGCGGTCAAAGTGTTAATAGATGACGGCTACAGAACGGAGACAAAATGGCTCCATAGATGAAAGCTAAGACATTTGCACAACTTATGCTCCGCATAGATACTTTATATAACCTTTTAAAGCCGCGTTGTCATTGATTCGCAATTTTAGCTGAATGTGTTCTAACCTAAATTAGATTTCCACGCTATAATATTGTTATTCGCAATTTTAGCTGAATGTGTTCTAACCTAAATTAGATTTCCACGCTATAATATTGTTGTTCGCAATTTTAGCTGAATGTGTCCTAACCTAAATTAGATTTCCACGCTATAACATTGTTATTCGCAATTTTAGCTGAATGTGTTCTAACCTAAATTAGATTTCCACGCTATAATATTGTTGTTCGCAATTTTAGCTGAATGTGTTCTAACCTAAATTAGATTTCTACGCTATAATATTGTTATTCGCAATTTTAGCTGAATGTGTTCTAACCTAAATTAGATTTCCACGCTATAATATTGTTGTTCGCAATTTTAGCTGAATGTGTTCTAACCTAAATTAGATTTCCACGCTATAATATTGTTATTCGCAATTTTAGCTGAATGTGTTCTAACCTAAATTAGATTTCCACGCTATAATATTGTTATTCGCAATTTTAGCTGAATGTGTTCTAACCTAAATTAGATTTCCACGCTATAATATTGTTATTCGCTCATAACATCTTAAAGTTAAATTAAAAGCTGAGGGAAAGGTAAATACAGCATGCAATAAAATTCATATTTTAAATATTCAAATGGAAAGTTTTATTTTGTGCGTAAAATGGAAGCTTAATATGCCTCATTGTGAACGATGCATGTTTCGTCGTAATTTTTTTTTAGATAAAGTATTAATTTTCTCATACTCTGGAGCATACTGAATTTTGAAGCAAAATCCTGCTGCACATTTACATTTTTTTCAGCCCGCACAAAACGTTTTTTCAACAACGGTAAATTAGATGTCTACTCACACAAATGTTTTTTAATTTGTCAGAAAAATTCAGGTCATGCTCTCAGAATTAGGTAATTTCTTCGGAAATGGCTCGCATTTTTGTACGATGTGATCTCAAATTTGCTTAGGGATAATTATGTTCGCTTTTAATATTGCGTATTTTTAATTAAAATGCGTTATGGTATGCTTTACTGTATTTTTATGGTAATTTAAATAAAATACGATGAAGAAATAAGTATATAATAATATTCTGTTGCTGAAATGCTTGCCTAACAACATGATTGTGATAGATTTTGCGATATCGTCACCGGAATTCCGATTCCGTTTGCAGGATTCTTGGTCTTGTTTACGAGAGTCGCATGTTTGCTTGTGCGAGTTGCGGATTTTGTACTCGGAATTGACGATATCGAGCGCAGAATTTATCTTTATATTTATATGTTACTTGAATTTCTAAGCGCATTCTCATGTTGTTGCAGTTAGCTTTCTGATGTGGAAAATGAATACAATCAACGAACGCGCGTCCGAGTACATGTAATATAATTAATAATGTAATATTCGCTTTCTCTGTTGCTGCAATTTGTCTTGGTGGCAAATTCAAGACCCAAGGTCATAGTCAAAGAACTAGTCGAATACACAGAAAATGGGAATGTAAGATTGAAGCAAAGAGATTCTGTCGCGTAGGTGGGAAATTTATTTAGCACTGATATCTCATCATCATAATACACATCTTCATGCTACAAACAAGTAATTTTTATTGCTTTCAAAGCGGTCTACTGGCTAAGCCCAACCAAACAAACAAAAATATATGGAAAAATTGGGAACCAGTTTACCATGAATTTGATGCTGGGTTTTCTATTAACAAATTATCGACTTTGACTATTCCTACAACACAATTAAATTCCTCCGTTTCTAAAAGTCGGATTAAAGTTTTAAGTTTTCTGCTGCCATCCTCGACAACTATCCTTCGCTCTTCAAGTAATGAATGTTCAAAAACTAGCCGCTATTTTCCTGAGTCCAAATATTGTTCGGTGGATTGGTTGTCTTGTTGTTCTTTTTTTTGGTTGTTGGAAGATTTCGGTGACTTGAGCAGCTTGACGTGCTTCGATTTTGTTAACTCTTTGACTACGGTAATTAAATATTAAGTTCAACGCCAAACTCTAAAGTCAATTGTAGTAAGCTATTTAAAAAATACCAATTATGAACTGGCTCGTACCTATATTTAGCTTTGATTAAATATTTATGAAAATTGAGTTCACGACTACTGGTCGGTCAGCAACATTATGAGAATTACCTCCGTGTACCACCGGTGGCTCACGTATGAGTCAGTGTTAAAACTCCCAGTATAGCGCAACAACTGCTTCAAGTTTTTCCAAATTTTGTTCCAGATGCCACATATAGTGAACTACGCGATAGAATATAGAACAAACAATTCATAGTAGCTTCAACACAACGTTTGATTTGGTAAGCGATTTTAACATTTTCAACCGCGATAGAAATACAGGCTGCATAGATTTAAGCCTACACCCTTACGCGTCAGTTGTAGGTGGTCTTCCTTGGAATAAAAATAATACGACACAGTTTTAAATATAGCTACGTAGCTGCAACGCAGACGACCTTTACAGCGATGCCTGCTGCGAGCGCTGGACCGGTTTGTACCATGTAATCTCTTCGTCTGCTGGAGCACTTAGCGAACGCGCGTTTTTCTCCGATTCAGTTCTGACGGTTTTCAGTCATACATTCAGTTTGTTGCATGGGGAGTTTTATCTGACGGAGAATATTTCTCAGAAGGTATTGTGTTTTGTTCAGTGCTCTGTATTATTAGGCAATTAGATTTAGTAATTATATGAACTCATGCAACTGTTTCTTTCCTCAGGGCCCCTCAGGGGGGATACAACTATTGTATCTATGGGAATTATCGCTCACAGGGGGAAAATGGGTGGGGGCCCGAGCTGAGTGCTAGGTAGGCCTTCTTTTTGTAAAAACAAAATGTTTTTTGTTATGTTAACGACCACCTTTTTTCGGTTCACTACTGTCCTGTTTTTCAGCACCTCTGACTTTCTTCAACTTTTATCTTATTTCATGAACTTCTTTCTCATCTGACTTTTTCTATGCCCCTTCTGCATAGATTCCTTATTCTCATATCTCCATACTAAATGAGGCCTTCCTCCTTCCTCTTCTCGATACGCTCTTGTTTGTAGCGATTATGGAGGCTTAAACTAACTTATAATCGTGATCTTAATATAGGCGTGCCCCAGTATAACCCCATTAGACCTGAGGCCCTGAACCTAGCTGTGGAACGCTGAACCTCGCAAAGGCAATTCAACATGGGTACAGGCATTTGCGCTAGCTAACCATATTTGACCACGATTGGTCGTTTTTTTTGCTTTGTTACACATTTTCCCGTGATTGCTAAAGAATAGAGAATTAGGTTCATCGGTATAGAGTTGCAAATTACTGGAAATTCTATATAGCGGACTGATTAGGTTACGTAATTAAGGTGGATAAAGCATATTTTAAGGTGGAGTAGGGTATAGTTTGCACCTTTTTTCCTTTCTAGAGAATTTTCTTTCTAGAGTTTTTTCCCGAAAACGCTTACATCAACCAATTTGAGGCAACTTATTATTCAGGGTATCCCAGCAGTGGGGCACCATCCAGGTTGAATTCTTGAGATGCAGAGCGGTATGTTGCTCCACCTCTTCGAAAAATTTAAACCAAAATAACTCCAGCATTGATGCTTCTAAGGTTGAGAATGAAAAGCAAGGCAAAAATCGCTACACGTAAAGCCATTTTTATTTAAATGATCAAATAATGTAACCAATCTAGTTGAGTCAATTGAACTCTTTCTTGTACCGTGCGATTCTCGCCCATATCGGATATAATCTAAAACATAGGAAAAAATGCCAATTATTGTATGGTGGGCGACTTCTGGAACACCCTGTACAATAATGGAAGATTAAAGTGTTGCAATCCAAAAGAAGCTATAGAAATCACACAAGAAGAACAGAGATTGAAATTAAATATTGTTGGTAAATGTTTTGTAGGTGTCAAAAAAAGCTTATTATTCATTTGGAAAAGTTTTCGGAGTGACTATTTCAATTTTTATAACACATCAATGAAGGAAGTCCATGGCCAATCTCACTGGGGCGAGTCGAAGGCCAATCTCACTGGGGCGAGTCGAAGGCCAATCTCACTGGGGCGAGTCGAAGGCCAATCTCACTGGGGCGAGTCGAAGGCCAATCTCACTGGGGCGAGTCGAAGGCCAATCTCACTGGGGCGAGTCGAAGGCCAATCTCACTGGGGCGAGTCGAAGGCCAATCTCACTGGGGCGAGTCGAAGGCCAATCTCACTGGGGCGAGTCGCAGGCCAATCTCACTGGGGCGAGTCGCAGGCCAATCTCACTGGGGCGAGTCGCAGGCCAATCTCACTGGGGCGAGTCGCAGGCCAATCATCCTGGTCATCTTGGCTACGCTGTAACACGCAACGTGTTCGAAAAAAATGATTCGTCTGATAAACCACGACGACGACAATTTTTCGAGAATTGAACATTAATGCAGCAAAAAGATATTAAGCCGTTAATCAAACAGTTAAGACAATGTAAATATGTGAAAATTAGACGTGCATCTTTGGACAAAAATGTTACGCCGTCTGCTTAACCTCTATGAAGACGAAAATTCCTCGAAAATTGGCATGCAGCTTAGGACAAAGACGTTACGCATAAGCCGCTGAGGCGAAGTATATTTTTGAAAATCCGACGCTGGGCAAATGGCAGATTTAGGGCTGCGGGCACGGAGACGATCCCGGGCATTGGAAGTCGCCGAGAGGATTGCGAGATCGTGACTTCGCAATACTCTACAGCGTTAGTCTCAAAATGAATTCTATAAATCCTTTATTCTGTGTCTTATTTTCTGATTAATTTGGGACCTGTAAGTTTCCAACCGTAGAAATCTCTCGTATCGTATCACTTTTTCAGATTAATTTAGAACGTCGAAGTTTCCAACGCTATAAGTCTATTCTATTGTGTCACATTTTCCAAATAAATTTGCCCTGAAAGTTCCCAACCATATGAATCTTTCCCTCCGTGTCATTTATCCAGATTAATTCGGGACCTATTATTTTCCAACCAAAGAAATATCTCATATCGTCACTTTTCTGAGTTATATGGATAACATGGAAGTTTTCAATGAACACTATGAATATTATGTTAACAGTTGAAATACCAGTTAATAATAATTGTAAAAGGTAATCTTTGCTGCAGAGATTAATTACAGCGTTGCAGAAAAGGACTTCATCATCATACTGCGTTTCTTGAATATTTTCCCTAGCCTTATAGTCAAGTCTTATCTTCAATACGTTCCCCCGCGTTTCCACGGCTGTTACGGTTAGTTTTTCTAGGTTGTAAGTAGCAGAATAGGGAAATCGATTGTCAAGCTTGAATAGATTTTAATTCTTCCTAATGAATATGATAAATGCAATTGCACGATAACATTTCCCCTCGTATGATAACAATTATTTTAAAAAAATGTCGTGCAACTGATATAATTTTGTGCATCTATACCAGCACGTAATTGGGCAATTTACCCGTTGGTGTACATGTGGCCCCCATACACGGGAAACGTGTTAAATGATAATTCAGGATCTCGAAAAGCTGTTGAACAGTTTGCCTTCAAGGGATCTTGACCCATAATTTTGAATAAATTGGTGTCATAAAACTCTTTAATACTTTGACACATGACCCAGCGGTGGTCAAGAAGGGGATTTTCAAAATGCTGCTGACTGACCAGTGATTACGAACTCAATTTTCATAAATACATACTTGATGAAAACTAAACAAAGGCACGATGGATTTAATGATCGTTGTTTTCAAAATTGAACTCTAAAAATAACTTCAATTTGAGTTGAATATTGAACTTCAGTCCTGAAGCAGTTAACGTATTTAGCACGTTCGCCGCGTTTCCGCTGTTGCATAACGATTGCTTTGGCTCGGTTGTAAATTGCACACTTGGGGAATCGACATTACTGCTCGAATACGTTTTTATCCTTCAAATGCAACATAAAGTATACAACTGCACGATAACGTTAGACCTCGTATGATAATTTATAGCTTAAAAAGGCTACAAAACACGTAATCTTCACACCGTATTGGTTTATACCGTTTATTGTACCGTTTATTGTACCGTTTATTGTACCGTTTATTGTACCGTTTATTGTACCGTTTATTGTACCGTTTATTGTACCGTTTATTGTACCGTTTATTGTACCGTTCATTGTACCGTTTATTGTACCGTTTATTGTGCCGTTTATTGTACCGTTTATTGTACCGTTTATTGTACCGTTTATTGTACCGTTTATTGTACCGCTTATTGTACCGTTTATTGTACCGCTTATTGTACCGTTTATTGTACCGCAATTTATACCGTTTATTGTACCGCAATTTATACCGTTTATTGTACCGCAATTTTAACCGTTTATTGTACCGCAATTTTAACCGTTTATTGTACCGCAATTTTAACCGTTTATTGTACCGCAATTTGTACCGTTTATTGTACCGAAATTTGTACCGTTTATTGTACCGAAATTTGTACCGTTTATTGTACCGCAATTTGTACCGTTTATTGTACCGCAATTTATACCGTAATTTATACCGGCACTTGAATGAGATATTTACGCATTGGCACTAGGGAGACAAACTAACTTATAATCTTAATCTTAATCCTACGTATTGGCACACATGTGGCCCAATACGCTGAGAACGTGTTTATTAAATGTTAAAATGAACACAAATGGAGTCATGCTACGTAAAGAACACTGGGAAAATGTAAGAAACCAGCGTGGAGATTTAGAATAACTTTCTTAAACCTGATCTTAGATGTTCGCTTCTGTCCCCCAGTAAGATGTAACAGTTATACCTGTAAGAACAGTCACTTCAAGAGGGAAGATGCGAGGTCCTGAGTAGGAGGTTAGGTAGGCCTTCCTTTAATTTAAATGGTAAAGGTGGTCTTGTTTTGTTACGAAGCATAGTTTAAGGTTGTCAGCTTTTTCTCAGTCATTATTTGCTCGTTTTTTAACTTTTATTTGATAAAAAAAATTTCTCTCAATATATTGTTTTTAACCCTTTAACGCCCACATTTTTATACTCATATTACCGGTATAACAACCACTATCACTAAACCGACACTGGCATTAGGTAGTCACTGTTATTAAGATGGGGAAGGAACTGCCACTCGGCAGTGACGTTCAAAGGACACATTAGTGAACAAATTGAATAAGAAATATAATATATTATTGTTATTTTTTAAAGAGGACCGTACAGTCCACTTGGGCGTTAAAGGTTTAAGCGCAAAGAATTTTGTATGCGAACATACTTTGACATGAATTTCCCGATCACTCCCTCATTCCTCTCTTTGGGACGTATTTTAAGAGGTTAGGAAGGCTTCAAATGTAACACATAGTTTTATATCGCACCTAATTTCGTTTAGAATGAAATTCTTATTTTCTTCTTTTAGGGAGATGAACTATTGCGTCTATGGGGATTAGTGCTCTCGGGGGAATATGTGAGGTTCTGAGCTAAAGGTTCGATAGGCTATTTTTCGTTAAAGTAAATAGATTTTTGTTTTTTACGGACTATCTTTTTTCGGTTCACTGCTATCCTGTTTTGTTGCACCGAATAGTTTCTTCGTCGATTTTTATCTTATTTCGTAGGTAGACTTCTTTCTCAACTTACTATTGCTATGTACCATACGCATAAACTCTGCATTTCATCAAGTCCATACTAAATGGCACCTTCCTCTTTCCTCTCTATGGAACGGCAGAGTTGTGGTTGTAAAATTCTGGTGTTGGGAATCAAAACAAACGATTTAGAATAGAGGCCCAATAAATCTGATAGAAGCAGTATGAATATTTTAAGAAGAGTGAGCACAGATCATTACAAATGTTTGCAAGAACCCCCTCAGGGGGATGCTACTATTGTGTCTATGGGAATTAGCGCTCCCAGGGGGACTATGTAAGGGCCTGAGCTAAAGGTTAGGTAGGCTTTCTTTTTGTTAAAATAGACCCCTCAGGGGGATACAGATATTGTATCTATGGGAATTAGCGCTCCCAGGGGAAAAATGTGAGGGCCCGAGCTGAGAGTTAGGTAGGCCTTCTTTTTGTTGAAATAAAATGTTTTTTGTTATGTTAAGGACCACCTTTTTTCGGTTCACTACTGTCCTGTTTTTCAGCACCTCTGACTTTCTTCTTCAAATTTTATCTTGTTTCGTGAACTTCTTTCTCAACTTTACTGTTTCTATGCCCCTTCTGCATAGATTCCTCATTCTCTTATCTCCATACTAAATGGTGCCTTCCTCCTTCCTCTCTTCGATACGCTCTTTTTTGTAGCGGTTAGGGAGGCTTAAACTAACTTATAATCTAATCTAATCTTTTGTTAAAATAGAATAGGTTTTGGTTTTGTTACGGACCATCTTTTTTTTCGGTTCACTGCTGTCCTGTTTTTCAGCACCTACTACTTTCTTCATCAAATTTTTCTTGTTTCATGATCTTCTTTCTTAGATTTCTGTTTCTGTGCCCTTTCTGCATAGATTCGGCGTTTCCTTAACTCCATACTAAATTGTGCCTTCTTTCTTCCTCTCTTTGGATAGCCTTTGTTGCGGATAGGGAGGCTTAAACTAACTAATAAATAATCTAATCTAATCTAATCTGTTTGCAAGAACCTAATAAGGAAATATCCCGAATGATTGAAGCTGTACTAGTGACGATTAAAATTAGCGTTCCCTAAATGAAAATGCGAGATCTGTGTTTGAAGGTTAGATAGGCTTCTTGTTGAAATTTTTTAGGATTTTTGCATTGTTGTGGATCCTTTCCTCCCGGTTCACTTCTGCCTTTTTCTGTGCCTATTAACTTCTTCAATTTTTATCTTGTTTCGTAGAATTAATTAAATCTCGCTCTTTCTTTGCGTAGGGTATGGGGACACATTTAAAGCATAAATTCCATGTTTTTTCTTAATTCCACATAAAATGAAGCCTTCTTCCTATCTCTCTTGGGAACACCTTTTAGTTTGGTGGGATAAAACTTACTTATTTGTCGAATTCAATCTAAATTAAATTTCTTTCTAAATAGAAGCGCAGTGACCCAGCAAACAGAAAGTCATCATATTGCATTCATCGTATTTAAATCCCTTGAATAATTTCACATTTCCACAGCATAAAAATAACACTTTTAGTCACATGGACCCAGTGTTCTTCCATTAATTTTCATCATGCAGGTCGTGAAGGTCAACTCCAGGGGTGAACGCACGAGCACGAGCGCCTTTTTCGAGCACTCCAGGGAAATTTGACGGTCTCCATCGAGCAGAAACTCTGCCCCAATATACAGTACATTATGCAGGCCATCTCTTTATTACGGTCACCAACGAGACCGGTGTCGGTAGCAGACGAGTGCATTGCGACTCCGTAGCTCTTCAAGCGGCAGAAACTTGTAAATTCTTTCCGTGTGTGGTTTTACTTCAACTCTGAGCGCCTGCTCCGAAGGATGTTAATTTTGATTTTGTATGGGGATACAATTATTGTATCTATGGGAATTGGCGCTCACAGGGGGACAATGTATGAGGACCCGAGCTGAGAGTTAGATAGGCCTTTTTTGTTGTAATAGAATGTTTTTTTTGTTATGTCAAGGACCACCTTTTTTCGGTTCACTACTGTCCTGTTTTTCAGCACCTCTGACTTTCTTCTTCAACTTTTATCTTATTTCATCAACTTCTTTCTCAACCCTACGGTTTCTATGCCCCTTTCTGCATAGATTCCTCATTCTCTTATCTCCATATTAAATGGATCCTTCCTCCTTCCTCTCTTCGATACGCTCTTTTTTGTAGCGGTTAGGGAGGCTTAAACTAACTTATTATCTTAATCTCTTAATCTTCAGGTTCACTGCTGTTCTGTATTTCAGCACCTACTACTTTCGTCTTCAAATTTTATCTTGTTTCATGAACTTCTTTCTCAACTTATTGTTTCTATGCCCCTTCTGCAGAGATTCCGCGTTCTCTAACATTAATACTAAATGGTGACTTTTTCCTTCCTCTCTTCGATATGCTCTTTTTTGGCGACTAAGGAGGCTTAAGCTAACCTATAATCTAATCTGAGAGCCTGCAGCCGATATGCTGATCGACGTTCCCGCCGATGATACTCAAATTGTCGAGATTGTCAACGTTTTTCCTCTCAAGTTGGACTGTAAGAAAAAATTGAACCACTTTTCTTGTCATGGTTTGAGGGAGAAATTTCTGATGGCCTACGTAGTGAATTCAACATAGCATACATCGGTAGAAGTAGGTACAGCAATGAATTTAATCAAACAGATGATAAATCAATGATGTTATGAAAGATTTGCTCGAGGTAGGAGTCATTTTTCTAAATCAACATGTACGTGTATAAGTTGATGTGAATTTGTCATTTGTAAAGTAATGATGTTATTATGCTAAAACTTTGTTTCGATTGCTCACAAAAAGGCCCCAAAATATTGGAGACCTAACAGTTGAACTATTAATCAATTTCATCAAAACGTTCATGTATCAGTGCTGTCAGACACATCATCTTAATTCAATTTAATTCGTCTTAATAAAATTCACGAAACGACTTAAATGCGAAATCATTGCGAGCAGAGTTTTTAAATGACACTACAAGTGTCATTCACAACACAATGATCCCCTGTAGAGCAAACGCAGCAGGCTAGAATTTATTGTTATTTGATAAAGCAAGTGCATACAACATTATTAGAATTCTCATCATTGTTTAGCCATTACACATATTTGCCTTCCTACATTTCAGTCTCACAAACGCATGTTTTCTTTGCATTGCAGGTTCGTCCAGACGGTGTCGAAGAAGAATCCACAGCAGTTGCACATTTCAACAGCTTTTACAAGAAAATTTTGCCAGATAATTCGCCCCTGCAACCACCAGAATATCTCCCGTCTGCCCCCCAAAAAACGATCGAAGCTGAAACAGTTCAAAGTACCAGCCATTTTCCTAATCCTCTATTGAGCGCAGTCGAGTTTTCGAGTGGTCAGCGGAAGAAATCGAAGCACAGACTTAAATTTGACAAGAACTCCAGACTCTCGTTGGAGTTGCAGGTAGAGCAGCGTAGCACTCGAGACGACAGTGAAGCAATTGTAATTTCTGAACCTGAAACATCTTTGCACACACTTCTCAGTTCATCCACCGACTCTAATCTAGTGAATAACTATAATAAGGAAAAAGAAACCGTTCATACAAAGAAATTTGTTCGCGATGTCACGAAAACGTGGAATGGAAAAGAAAAAGATCTCCACATCCCCGTCACCAATTCTGAAAATCGAACGACCGGAAGGCCGGAGAGGAAAAAATTTAAATCACGGATGAGTCACGCGTCGTCCATAAGTGATAATTTTGAAAAAACGATTTCGGTTAAACGAAGGACGCTTTCAAAGATGCTTCCAGAAAATCTCGATACCTTGGATGCTCTTAACAAGGCTCCTGATTTGAAAGCACGCAGCTTTTTGAACACAACTTCTTCTTCAGGGGGAAAAGAGATAAGAACAACTTGGACGGGAAATTTTCTCAACACTAAAACTCTTCGAAACAGTGTAGAACGTGGAATTATTCGTAGTATTACTAGGCCTGATGATCTCGTCAGAGACGTAATGTTGCCAATTCCTGCCAATAAAAAAATATCTGAGCCTCAAAGTTTGATTGAAAACCCAGGATTAAACATCACGTCTTCGGTGAAACGAGACTTTCCTAAGCCTGAATTTGATGTAATTACTGGCGCGGTTGAATCTGCTGATATTACTCCACAAAATGGTCCCAAGAAAAGTAGCAAACGTAAACATCAGCCAGATATCAAAGAACCTCAGAGAGAAGCTCCCCGCCGTTCTCTGTTGGACGAAATTCAATTAGAGAACACGAACTACCAGTCCGACGACATCCATATCAATGAGCACCGTCCAACAGTCGAGAATTACATTATAGATTTCGACGAAGACGGAGATGCGAGAGCAAAGCCAGGGCAGCCGGAAGATGCACTTCAGGAAGAAGACACAGAGACAGAAGACAGCGCCGATATTTTGGTGCCGGACGGTGACATTGCCGACTCAGAGGCGCTTAGAGAGTTGCAATATTCAAAGCATTCTGTGGAGACGATGCGGGCCAGACTTTTGGCCATCATGGACCTGCACAAGCGCCTCTGTGAGCATGCTGCTCTCCAAGATCCTCCAGACTGGCAAGGTAAGACACTGGTACATAATCAAAATGTATGTAGTTCTCTTACAAGTTATTATGTGAGGTCCCGAGCCTCAGGTAAACCTCCCTTTTGTTGAAATAGAATAGATGTTTTGTTTTGTTACTGACCATCTTTTATCGGTTCACTGATATCCTGTTTTACAGCATCAAATACTTTTTTCATTGAATTTCATCTTGTCTCATAAAATTGTCAACTCCCTATTTCTCTGCACCTTATGTACGGATTCCGATTTTCCTTTAACTCCGTACTATATGGTACCTTCCTCTTTCCTCTCTTTGCAATACCTTCATTGCGGATAGGGAGGCTTCAACTAAAATCTATTCTCTTCTAATTTGTTAGATAAAATCTAAATACGCATTTCAGATCCATTTTACTTTATACTAATTACGTGAGAAAGAAAACACCAAATAACTCAATTGAAATGAACTTTTTTTAAACAGGAGCATGACGAATGGTTTCTTCAATCTCATTAGGTAAAATCTAAGTACTCGTTTTCTTTCCATACAACTTTTTTCATTTGCTGATGAGTAAGAAAACACTGAATATTCCGATTTGATGAAATGTTTTTTTTTGTATTATGCCGTAGCGAATCTGTTTCATATCCATGTCCCCTCAGGGGGATACAACTATTGATTGACGTTGCATTGATTCTGTCGTAGCACAAATAATTGAGTACTTCTTAGCCACGAATTTTTTGTTCGAACATTGACAAAAGAAGTAGAAACTCATTTGTAAGACGAAAATTTTGCAGGAAAGTAAAATAAATTTGTAGATCGTCGTAAATCAGAAGTCAGAATCATCTTCCGAATTTCGATTCCCTCCCATTTCCTGCCACTTGAAACATTCCATGTTTTCAATTTATCATTAGTTTTTGAAACTGGTTACTCTAGTTTCCGGAACTGGTTATGCTAGTGTCCGGTATTGGCTGCGCTAGTGACCGGTATTGGCTGCGCTAGTGTCCGGTATTGGCTGCGCTAGTGTCCGGTATTGGCTGCGCCAGGGGCCGGTATTGGCTGCGCCAGGGGCCGGTATTGGCTGCGCCAGGGGCCGGTATTGGCTGCGCCAGGGGCCGGTATTGGCTGCGCCAGGGGCCGGTATTGGCTGCGCCAGGGGCCGGTATTGGCTGCGCCAGGGGCCGGTATTGGCTGCGCCAGGGGCCGGTATTGGCTGCGCCAGGGGCCGGTATTGGCTGCGCCAGGGGCCGGTATTGGCTGCGCCAGGGGCCGGTATTGGCTGCGCCAGGGGCCGGTATTGGCTGCGCCAGGGGCCGGTATTGGCTGCGCCAGGGGCCGGTATTGGCTGCGCCAGGGGCCGGTATTGGCTGCGCCAGGGGCCGGTATTGGCTGCGCCAGGGGCCGGTATTGGCTGCGCCAGGGGCCGGTATTGGCTGCGCCAGGGGCCGGTATTGGCTGCGCCAGGGGCCGGTATTGGCTGCGCCAGGGGCCGGTATTGGCTGCGCCAGGGGCCGGTATTGGCTGCGCCAGGGGCCGGTATTGGCTGCGCCAGGGGCCGGTATTGGCTGCGCCAGGGGCCGGTATTGGCTGCGCCAGGGGCCGGTATTGGCTGCGCCAGGGGCCGGTATTGGCTGCGCCAGGGGCCGGTATTGGCTGCGCCAGGGGCCGGTATTGGCTGCGCCAGGGGCCGGTATTGGCTGCGCCAGGGGCCGGTATTGGCTGCGCCAGGGGCCGGTATTGGCTGCGCCAGGGGCCGGTATTGGCTGCGCCAGGGGCCGGTATTGGCTGCGCCAGGGGCCGGTATTGGCTGCGCCAGGGGCCGGTATTGGCTGCGCCAGGGGCCGGTATTGGCTGCGCCAGGGGCCGGTATTGGCTGCGCCAGGGGCCGGTATTGGCTGCGCCAGGGGCCGGTATTGGCTGCGCCAGGGGCCGGTATTGGGTGCGCCAGGGGCCGGTATTGGCTGTGCCAGGGGCCGGTATTGGCTGTGCCAGGGGCCGGTATTGGCTGCGCCAGGGGCCGGTATTGGCTGCGCCAGGGGCCGGTATTGGCTGCGCCAGGGGCCGGTATTGGCTGCGCCAGGGGCCGGTATTGGCTGCGCCAGGGGCCGGTATTGGCTGCGCCAGGGCCGGTATTGGCTGCGCCAGGGGCCGGTATTGGCTGCGCCAAGGGCCGGTATTGGCTGCGCCAAGGGCCGGTATTGGCTGCGCCAGGGGCCGGTATTGGCTGCGCTAGGGGCCGTTTGTTACTGTTACTGTTGGCACTGTTTGTTGGCATGATAGATATACTAATATTTGTTGGCATGAGAAAGATACTAATGCTTGTTGCCGAGAGAAAGATACTAATGCTTGTTGCCGAGAGAAAGATACTAAAGCTTGTTGGCATGAGAAAGATAAGAAAGCTTGTTGGCATGAGAAAGATACTAAAGCTTGTTGGCATGAGAAAGATACTAATGTTTGTTGGCATGAGAAAGATACTAATGTTTGTTGGCATGAGAAAGATACTAATGTTTGTTGGCATGAGAAAGATACTAATGTTTGTTGGCATGAGAAAGATACTAATGTTTGTTGGCATGGAAAGATACTAATGCTTGTTGGCATGAGAAAGATACTAATGCTTGTTGGCATGAGAAAGATACTAATGCTTGTTGGCATGAGAAAGATACTAATGCTTGTTGGCATGAGAAAGATACTAATGTTTGTTGGCATGAGAAAGATACTAATGTTTGTTGGCATGAGAAAGATACTAAAGCTTGTTGGCATGAGAAAGATACTAATGTTTGTTGGCATGAGAAAGATACTAATGTTTGTTGGCTTGAGAAAGATACTAATGTTTGTTGGCATGAGAAAGATACTTATGTTTGTTGGCATGAGAAAGATACTTATGTTTGTTGGCATAAGAAAGATACTAATGCTTGTTGGCATGAGAAAGATACTAATGCTTGTTGGCATGAGAAAGATACTAATGCTTGTTGGCATGAGAAAGATACTAATGCTTGTTGGCATGAGAAAGATACTAATGCTTGTTGGCATGAGAAAGATACTAATGCTTGTTGGCATGAGAAAGATACTAATGCTTGTTGGCATGAGAAAGATACTAATGCTTGTTGGCATGAGAAAGATACTAATGCTTGTTGGCATGAGAAAGATACTAATGCTTGTTGGCATGAGAAAGATACTAATGTTTGTTGGCATGAGAAAGATACTAATGTTTGTTGGCATGAGAAAGATAATAATGTTTGTTGGCATGAGAAAGATAATTATGTTTGTTGGCATGAGAAAGATACTAATGTTTGTTGGCATGAGAAAGATACTAATGTTTGTTGGCATGAGAAAGATACTAATGTTTGTTTTCATGAGAAAGATACTAATGTTTGTTGGCATGAGAAAGATACTAATGTTTGTTGGCATGAGAAAGATACTAATGTTTGTTGGCATGAGAAAGATACTAATGTTTGTTGGCATGAGAAAGATACTAATGTTTGTTGGCATGAGAAAGATACTAATGTTTGTTGGCATGAGAAAGATACTAATGTTTGTTGGCATGAGAAAGATACTAATGTTGGTTGGCATGATAGGTTCCCATGTTTGTTGACATGAGAGTTAAAAATGTTTGTTGTTCAGCATTCTGCAACTCTGTTTCCCCGTGATACGCACATTGCAGACCAACTGAGTGTGGCTGTAGAATTCCACGATCGTTAAACGCCGGAGCCTAACATCGCGCTGCTGCAGCTGCTCCACAAGATCGTCCGTGATCAGGGATCACATTGCCCTCTGCATCATTCTCATTTTACCGTCTTTCTGAGAATTTCCTGTCCTAACGAGGGATTATCTGCTCGCTCTTTGACTTGATTAATGGCCCATAGACTTGGCTGCTTGCTCATGGCCCATAGACTTGACAAATTTGACGATGGATTTCGATCGGTGTGATTTTTTGCTCGTGCAAAACTTTTATCACAGACCGAACACTACGAGCTGCGGGCAGTTGAATTAGAGCAGCCATCTCCGTGTGCTATACTCGTGTTACTCTGATGAATGAAGGGAGTAAGTAGAACTTGGTTCGGGGTATTGCTACGTCAGTTCTTTTTTTGGCGAACACGCACTTGCATTTCGAAACATTTGCCTGATTTCTGTTTGCCTCAGAGGGGACAAAGGGACTTTCTTGGTGAGCTTGGTTTATTTCTTTTCCCCAGGGTTTGATTCTTTGATTCATTTTAACGAGTTTACGTTTTAAAATTTATGTTTCATAAACTCATAGCAACCCTCATCGACAACCTCAACAAAAAATACCGAAAAAAGAAAGAAAAGCTTAGCAATAGCAAACTGCAAAACTAACATCACGAATATCTGTTCAACTCTTGGATTTTGTGCATCCATGTACAGGTGTGGCCAATGATGCTGAGAAAAAACTTTCTTTTATTTAAAGGCTTTTTACAGAATATACCTATGGCTAATCGTTTACAGTCCTACAATGTAGCAAAATTACTTAGATGCGAGGGTAAAAAAAACAAAATTACGGGAATTTTAAATAATGCTTTCCAATTTTGATTTTCCTAAAATACGGAAAACCTTTTTGTGTTGGTTTTAAAGCTGATACGAGTATTGGAACTGATAAAAAATCGTTTGCAAAGTGAGTGGCATGTTTACTTTCAAATATTTTGTTTAATTATAATTTTAAATTAAAAAAAATGTTTTCTTTACCAGATTCAAAATCAGTGATTCTGGAAGATATTAGTAAAAATATCATTCTTCTTCATCAGAGGGGTCTATAAAAAAGGAAATCTTTGCCAAGCACCTTGCATCATCATAAACTGTCTACAGATTGATAAAACCAACGAAACAAAATCCGTAGTGGCGAAGACAGCCCCTGGCAGGAAAAGATTGTCGTCGGTTCGTCAAGATGGGGCTTTAAGGTGCTACTCGTTACGGGAAAGGACTGCCAGCAGTTCAGAGCTTGCGCTGGTATGGGAGAGGGATGGCTTCAATGTCTCAGCGCGAAGGAACGCACTTGCTTCAAGGAGACAACGGACTAACTTCGAGGAGAGCTGCGAAGAAACCTCTTTTGACGGCGAAGAACATCAAAGACCGGCTCAATTTTTGCTGGGAGTCTTTGCATTGGACTGCGGAACAATGGGGCAAAGTCATTTTCTCCGATGGATCTCCGTTCCCCCTTCTTGCCATTGCCACCTTCGGGAAAAACCTCGTGCGACGAAGAAAAAGCGAGAGATTTACCAAGGAGTTTGTCGTTCCAACGGTCAAGCATCCTGGCACTCTCCACGTCTGGGGCTGCTTTTCAGGTAAAGGAACTGGAGCACCAACGATTTTACTCGAAAATAAAGCAATAAATTCGGCCTGGTGCGTGAAAGTCTTAAAAGATCATCTCCTTCCAATGCCGGCTGGTCAGTTTCCCGACAAAGAGGAGGTTTACCAGCATGATGGTGCTCCTTGTCATATGGCAAGAGTGGTTAAAAAATCCTTGATGATAATGGAGCGAAGATTTTGGATCCTTGGCTTGGAAATTCGGCTGATCTGAATCCGATCGAAAATTTATGGTCGATTATCAAGAGTCGAGGGAACAAGAAGAAGCCGGCAAATTTAGCGCAACTTGGAGCTTTAATTAAAGAACAGTTGAGGTCTTTAGACCCTAATATCATTGAAAAATTAGTAAACAGCATGGCCAAAGCGCGACAAAATAGTTTTGAAGAAGCTTGGTCAACATTGCAAATATTGAGAATGATCACTTTTCAATTTTGCAGGTTATTAAAAATGATTCGCGGGTAATTTATGTTTGTATTGATACTTTATATTTTCAGAAAGAAACCAAGAAAAAACTTTACGAGACTAAACCTTAGCTGAATGGGAAAATAGAAAAATTCGCTCATTCTAAAATCATTGGCCACACCTGTACTCCGCATTACCGTTTGGACAAGCCAGTGATATTAGCAGAACACATCTGACTGGCAACTTGGGACAATATGTGTCGCAGGAAAAACCGAAGACACAAGTGTACAACTAAGAACAATTTAAAAATGTATTATGACCACTTTTAACCAGCTAATCTTATTAATAGTGCAAAATTTTAGGCTTGTATGATTGAAATTGTGACGTGTGTTCCAACTAGATACGAAAATACTAAAGTACAATAAAGGTATCTTTACACTTCAATTACGGGAATAAAACCTGTAATTCACTCAATTAACAGGATGCAAACGAGCTTCGGGAAATACTTAAGTGCAATGAAGGTTTCTCTAAACATTAATTATGAGGACGTTATTCATTCAGCCCCACAGTTAAATTTAATTTTAACATTAATTACAAGAACGTTATCAAATTAAAGCACAGGATTCCAACGATCATGGTGAAATGCTTTAAATGCAAAATTTAAACATTAATGACGAAGATTTCATCCATTTATCACACAGGGTGCAAGCGTGCCTGGGACCAGGTGCTTTGCTGGCCGCCCGCCCGCCCCGCGTCTCTGTCGTCCCTGCCCTGTCCCGGTCACGTCCCTGGCATGGACGCTAGAGAGGTTGGTGCTGGTCGCTTGTATTGGGGCAGTGTGTTAGTGTGTTGATGTGTGTCGAGGCAGTGTACTGATGCGTGTTGAGGCAGTGTGATGATGTGTTGTGTGAGGCAATGGGCTGATGTGTTTTGTGAGGCAATGTGCTGATGTGTTTTGTGAGGCGATGTGCTGATGTGTTTTGTGAGGCAATGTTCTGATGTGTTTTTTGAGGCAATGTGCTGATGTGTTTTTTGAGGCAGTGTGATTATGTGTTGTGTGAGGCAGTGTGATTATGTGTTTTGTGAGGCAATGTGCTGATGTGTTGTGTGAGGCAGTGTGATGTGTGTTGATGTGTTGTATGAGGCAATATGTTGTGTTGTGCGAGGCAATGTGTTGATGTGTTGTGTGAGGTAGTGTGCTGATGTGTTGTGTGAGGCAATATGTTGTGTTGTGTGAGGCAATGTACTGATGTGTTGTGTGAGGCAGTGAGATATGTGTTGAGGCAATGTGTTGATGTGTTGTGCGAGGCAATGTACTGATGTGTTTTGTGAGGCAATGTGTTGATGTGTTTTGTGAGGCAATGTGTTGATGTGTTTTGTGAGGCAATGTGTTGATGTGTTGTGCGAGGCAATGTGTTGATGTGTTGTGTGAGGCAGTGTGCTGATGTGTTGTGTGAGCCAGTGTGCTGATGTGTTGTGTGAGCCAGTGTGCTGATGTGTTGTGTGAGCCAGTATGCTGATGTGTTGTGTGAGCCAGTGTGCTGATGTGTTGTGTGAGGCAGTTTGATGTGTGTTGAGGCAATGTGTTGTGTTGGTGTGAGGCAGTGTGTTGATGTGTGTTGAGACAATGCGCTGATGTCGGGCAGTGTGATAACTGTGAAATGCCATGATTTACTAATATTAAGTCTCACCAAGGACATGAATCCGTTTTTTTCCATATGATAAATAAAGTTATTTATGTTTTGCTTCTACTCGCCAAAGAACCTGATTCAGAGTAAGTTAAATACTGGGAGCAGTTTCCGTAGACTATTAGATGCAACCAAATTATCCACGGAAAGAACGTAGAGGTCAGTTTTGATCCTCTGAAATGGTGGCAGTGTGCTGATGTCATGCTTTTTGGGCTGTGTGATATAACTGGTAAATTGCCATGACGTGATATTATATTAGTTAATCTTGAAGGCACATATTTAAGTTAGTTGTTTATGATATGGATAATGTTTCTTGTGTTTTACTTGTTTTCGCCACTGAACTCTACGAAGACTCTTGAATGATAGTAGCAGTTTCTGTAAACTATTACGCGCAGTCAAGTTCTTCTCAGCAAGAAAAGTAGGTAAATTTTGATAATCTTGAATGGTTCTGGTGTGCCAATGTATGGCTATGGGGACTGTATGATGACTAGCAATGTTCGATGTATTAATAAGTCAATTCTGGCTGAGGAATGTATTTGAACATTTTTTATGGTATGATGGATAGCATTTCCTGTGTTTTGCTTGAATTTTACGTAGGAACACAACTCGGAGTAAGGTAAATATTGGTAGCAGCTTCCGTAGACTATCACTCATAGTTTCAATTTTTCATAAAAAAAAACGTAAGGGAGATGATACGTGACGCAGAGCCGCAGCGGTACTCTGATTTTAGCTACTATGCTATAATAACCAAGTGATAATGTCTGGCTAAAATGCAATGATAGTGTATGGTAGCGGTATCGAGGTGACAATGAATGGCATTGAAGTAAAAACTGAAACGGTTCAAGTAGACAGAATGTGTTTTCTGGTTGTAATAAACTGGTACATGACCAGAATTGTAAATAGAACTAACAGAAAAAATATCGTTCAGTAGTAGTGAGAAATGTAATAAAACGTTTCGAAACATTTTCTTGCGATTTCAGTCCAATAATGAAGTGAGTCACAACATTGACTCAACAGAGAAAAAATTTCACCGTCAATTTGATAGGAAGGTAGGGCATATGAAACTGGATTCGAAATAATTATGTTCCAATTCCAGTGTAGACAGGCAATTCTAGAGAGAATATAGAGTGCCATGAGGGCGATAATAATTTGAATATTGTAGTGATTGAGAAATATTAAAGAATATTATGAAGGGAACCATCATAATACAAACATGGGGCCAAAGAGAATTCCATGACAGTTAATTAAAATATGTATTGATTGATAGGCTAGAAAAAAGTAACAAGTTTTTTCATCACTATTATACACAAATGGTTTAGCAATCTCCATTTTCTAAACCAATTTCTAAAAAAATATGTAATGCCGTGAAATTTAATGGTTGCGTCCACTTTCGAATTTGTGAGGTAATGTCTGATATTTTGGCTTCTTACAACCTTATAATCCAAGTATTAAAGCACAGGTGGCTGATTGTAGCTATTTGTTAAAGCAGTTATGGTTGACTTAGGCTTTACATTCTATTCAGTTTGGCCACGAAACCAAACGTTTTGTTTGAAACGTTGTAATTTACGAAATCTTAGTACCAACTGTTAATTTTTTGAAAGTTAAAGAGTTCCGGATACTTGCATTCAATGATATTGTGATGTTGTGAATTATAGTTCATACGTATTCTGCGGTATATAAATTCAAAGTAAGTTAAATACTGGTAGTAATTTCCGTAGAGTGATTTCTGTTTTTTTATGGAGAATAGCTGTTTTGGTTTCAAAAAAACTGTGGTACACTGAAACTTTTAACTTGCTCTAGCTTGAATATGATCGTTCAATGAAATGCGAAAAAAAGTTGCCAGAAGCTGATTAAGAGTTAATGTTACCTAGATATCAAAATAATTATTTCCTTTAGAGTATAAAATTGTTAACAAATAACACATCACTTTAAATTCTCGATAGGAGAATATTATAAAAGTGGTATTGCTTTTTATATCCGAAATAATTGCTTCTGTCTATTGGATTGAATTTTGAAATCTGCAATAATATTATTTGGGCTAATTTTTAATGGCATTACGAGTTTGAAAAGAAAATGGTATCTCACTATGTATTGAACATTTAGTTCGCAATTCGATCATTCGCGCACTACATAGTTTTGAGTTTCATTGCTCTAATGATACCAAACTTTTCATTTTTAATAAATTCATGAAACGAAACTAAAAACTTCATCATTAGGAAATTTTTTTTTACATTTCTAAAAAAAATTACACATTACGATCTAAATACATTGTTTGCACACCTTAAAAATAAAGATCAATAATAAACAAATATCAACTAGATTGATTGTGGTGGCATGAACTTCATTCACAAGTTTCTGACGAACATTTCTTTCATTTCACAATTATCATCTGTTCTTATTCTAAAATCTTTTTTTTAAAGACCGATATTCATTGGATTTATAGACTAGTTTTATAGATGTCCAAAACGAAATAAAAAAAGGCTTATTTCACATTGATAAAAGCATGAAGATTTAGATTCGGGAAAGACCTTATTATCTCATTTGAATCTGAAGCGTAGTCCTAGACCATGCGTCGACATTATGGAAGTGAATGTTTGTATCAACTTCACGATTTGTAATTCGTTAAAATGCAATGTATTTTCCTGTTAGGCACCGTCATTATTGGATATGCATAGCCGAAGCAATGTCTCCAGGTTTCATAGTTGGAGATGTCATCTCCGATAAAGAACAGTAATTGCCTTGCAAAAAATTCACTCTGCATGATAATCTTTAAAAAATCTACTCTTTATTCAACAACTCTTCGTCCCCGAAGGAAACTTATTTTCTGCAAGTAACTAAAGGAGAAGTTCTAGCGAATAGAAATATAAGTTCCAACTAGTATGAATCTAAATTTTTGTTGGAATATAAACGAGTAACGTCTGTTGATTTGAAATGATATTTCAAATCTGGAACAATACAATTTTCTTGCATTGTTTCACGCATGACGAGAGCGCACATATTGTTCTGATACTTGAACACTATGAAAATAAAATGGTACGAGTAATGCATACTCTGCGCCACTTTCAACCTGCAACAGAGAAATTCGAGAAAATTTGTAAATTAGAAAGCTTAAGCTGAAATTTGTTTAAGTTTGTAAAAAGCAGGATCATATAAAATACAAAAAACGCATGAGCTATGTTTCTTGCGTGAAGAATTTCTCCCATTCTATGTAAAATTGTTTGGGTACAAAAACTATCCATGATAGATGTAATATCGCTATTTTCAGCACGACTTGTGGTTTATTTAGCAGAAGCTGTAACTTCAATTCACCTAGCCGAATACCAGGCTGAAGGATAGGGAAACGCATTGTAGGACTTGTAGTATTGTACTAACTTATCGATAAATAGACTTTCCTCAAAAGTAGCAGAGCCCGGAAGTCGAGCAAAGCCCATCCGGTGCTTGTAAATGCAAGGCGCCCAAGGCACTTCCGTCGGCTCTTCCGCCTGCGACCTGAATGCGATAAGGTATCCGGGCCAAACGCACAACGATCTTCCGAAACTCGTAAACCTCATCCTCCGGAACTCTTATTAACACAACCAGCGTCACACCACAACGATGCCCACTTCACTATATAACAATAGACTAATGCATTTACGATAACGAATGATTCAATACGTAATGAAACATGTTTGAAATAGGCCAATGAATATTTTTCACGTACAACTCGCGAGTTGTTCAGGTGTGAAACTACCTTGTGCGAAAAATAGCCAAATGTTTAAGATAACATTGATTCAATAGTCACCTCAAAAGTGAAAGGAGAGTTGATAAAATTGCAAATAAGGTAAGTAGGCAGAAAGTTCACATTAACGGTACCTTTTTTTCTTACAAGGATTTTCTCATTTCTGCAGCGGGACGCAACGCGGTGGTGCGACGAAACTGGCAAATGGGAAGAAAGCCCTCACACCAAGAACCTAGGCACATCTACTTCAAAACCACAATCATTTCGCAGAGAAACCAACTTGGCTCGCCTTTCTGACTTCAAATCATCATCCATCAGTCATGAATCTACAACTTCTAATCACCTTCACAAAATTTCATCTCCACATCCCAATAATCCGGAACGCGTAGCATTCGTTACCACTCGTTCTATGGCGTCAGGCAACTTGCTATCAACGAGAACAACGCAGTCGTTGGGTACAATGTCTTTGGAGTCGACTATCCCACCGAGTTTCAATGATGGCTGGACCAACTATACTGCGTGTCTCGCCAAACCACGAAAGCCTGCCAGAAAAGTTTCACCCTTGATAGCGGTAAGAAAGAAATCTTGAAAATATTCAATGTGATCTATAGGAAGTTTTCATTTTTGTGTACATTTTTCATCACTCTCGTAATAAGTGTGGAAACGGTAATTCTTGTATATTGAACGTACAATGTAGGTAGATCCATGGATTCTGTTCACACGGTAGAGCTTTCAACTATACCTGTATTCACTTTTTTAATATACTTTGCATACACATGAAATGTTGAAAATTTGAATAACGTGCTAAGTACCAATAATTTCCAGTTCTTGGAAACTAAACATTTTATGCACTAATGAAAATGCCTTTAATATAATTTTCTTGCATTGTTTCACGCATGGCGAGAACGCACGTCCTGTTCTTAAATTTAAACACTAGGAAGATAAAATGGTAAGAGTAATGCATACTATTGCAAAATGTACTGCAATTAAATTAGTTTCTGATGAGTAATAAGGCAAATATTCAGCCCGGGTATGGCTTCTGACGTCCTATATAATTTCCGGAAGCTGCTAAAAGTATTGTTTATCTTCATTCGAAATGCTCAAGCCTCTCTAGCAGCACGCTACGTTCTTTTTTTGCCCTTATAATTTCATATATTACAATTTACTTCTTTATTAGGAGTTCCCAAGCTGAGAGTTAGGTAGGCCTTCTTTTTGTTGAAATGAAATGTTTCTGTTATGTTCAGGGCCATCTTTTTTTCGGTTCCCTGCAGTCCTTTTTTTCAGCACCTACATAATACTTTCATTCTTCAACTTTTACCTTGTTTCATGAGCTTCTTTTTCAACTTACTGTTTAAACCCCCCCTTTTTCATCGGTACAGCGTTCCCTGATTTCTGCACTAATTTGTGCCTTCCTCCTTCCTCTCTTTGGAACGTCTTAGTTCTGATAGGGAGGCTTAAACAAACGTTTAATCTATTCTCCACCCCTAATCACACGCTTAATATAGATGGAAAGGTAAAATGAAACACCAATTAGCCGAACGTATAATTTTAGAGTTGTTATTCAAGTTTGGTTCCATGAGAGACCAACGGCGTACACGCATCAAGTATAAGCCTGGATGAAAACTTAGAGTTTACCTGGGTAAAAGAAAACTTATTAAAAAATATGACAAATTCCCTTTTAATCCAGAGTGCAATATTATTCCCTTTCATCTTCTATCTTTTATTCCATTTCATTTTGACGCACAAGCACCTGTTAAGCGTACGTAATGCAGAGTACCATTGTTTTAAGTTGGATACAAATACATACTGAAGAAATTCAGAGTGTTATGTACCATGAATTTGGTTGTCCTCAGAAATGGCTGCCTCTGGTGAGCTCGATATCGCTGGTGGGCTACAGCATCTCACTCACATCTCTCGTCTTCTCCTGCGCCATCCTGGCGTCCTTCAAGTGAGTGGTCGGTGCTCCTTAGGGAATTTCATCCTTCAAGTGAGTGGTCGGTGCTCCTTAGGTGAATTCCATCCTTCAAGTCAGTTGTCGGTATTCCTTTGGGGAATTTCATCCTTCAAGTGAGTGGTCGGTATTCCTTAAGGAAATTTCCTTCCTGGTCTTGCGAGCAAAATTTTGCTTTTTTCGTATGAATGATGATAATTGCACGCAAGTGGAGTCGAAGAGTCTTCTATGTCCTCACATTTTTGGTAACTTCGCCTTTGTCTGGTCCTCTTTTCTGTCTGATCCCCTTTGATTGTCTGATCTCCTTAGATTGTCTGGTCCTCTTTGATTGTCTAGTCCTCTTTGATTGTCTAGTCCTCTTTGATTGTCTGGTCCTCTTTGATTGTCTGGTCCTCTTTGATTGTCTGGTCCTCTTTGATTGTCTGGTCCTCTTTGATTGTCTGATCTCCTTTGATTGTGTGATCTCCTGTGATTGTCTGATCTCCTCTGATTGTCTGATCTCCTCTGATTGTCTGATCTCCTCTGATTGTCTGATCTCCTCTGATTGTCTGATCTCCTCTGATTGTCTGATCTCCTCTGATTGTCTGATCTCCTTTGATTGTCTGATCTCCTCTGATTGTCTGATCTCCTCTGATTGTCTGATCTCCTCTGATTGTCTGATCTCCTCTGATTGTCTGATCTCCTCTGATTGTCTGATCTCCTCTGATTGTCTGATCTCCTCTGATTGTCTGATCTCCTCTGATTGTCTGGTCTCCTCTGATTGTCTGGTCTCCTTTGATTGTCTGGTCTCCTTTGATTGTCTGGTCTCCTTTGATTGTCTGGTCTCCTTTGATTGTCTGGTCTCCTTTGATTGTCTGGTCTCCTTTGATTGTCTGGTCTCCTTTGATTGTCTGGTCTCCTTTGGTTGTCTGGTCTCCTTTGATTGTCTGGTCTCCTTTGATTGTCTGGTCTCCTTTGATTGTCTGGTCTCCTTTGATTGTCTGGTCTCCTTTGATTGCCTGGTCTCCTTTGATTGCCTGGTCTCCTTTGATTGCCTGGTCTCCTTTGATTGCCTGGTCTCCTTTGATTGCCTGGTCTCCTTTGATTGCCTGGTCTCCCTTGATTGCCTGGTCTCCCTTGATTGCCTGGTCTCCCTTGATTGCCTGGTCTCCTTTGATTGCCTGGTCTCCTTTGATTGCCTGGTCTCCTTTGATTGCCTGGTCTCCTTTGATTGCCTGGTCTCCTTTGATTGCCTGGTCTCCTTTGATTGCCTGGTCTCCTTTGATTGCCTGGTCTCCTTTGATTGCCTGGTCTCCTTTGATTGCCTGGTCTCCTTTGATTGCCTGGTCTCCTTTGATTGCCTGGTCTCCTTTGAATGCCTGGTCTCCTTTGATTGCCTGGTCTCCTTTGATTGCCTGGTCTCCTTTGATTGCCTGGTCTCCTTTGATTGCCTGGTCTCCTTTGATTGCCTGGTCTCCTTTGATTGCCTGGTCTCCTTTGATTGCCTGGTCTCCTTTGATTGCCTGGTCTCCTTTGATTGCCTGGTCTCCTTTGATTGCCTGGTCTCCTTTGATTGCCTGGTCTCCTTTGATTGCCTGGTCTCCTTTGATTGCCTGGTCTCCTTTGATTGCCTGGTCTCCTTTGATTGCCTGGTCTCCTTTGATTGCCTGGTCTCTTTTGATTGCCTGGTCTCTTTTGATTGCCTGGTCTCTTTTGATTGTCTGAACTCTTTTGATTGTCTGATCTCTTTTGATTGTCTGATCTCTTTTGATTGTCTGATCTCTTTTGATTGTCTGATCTCCTCTGAGTGTCTGGTCTCCTCTGAGTGTCCGGTCTCCTCTGATTGTCTGGTCTCCTCTGATTGTCTGGTCTCCTCTGATTGTCTGGTCTCCTTTGATTGTCTGGTCTCCTTTGATTGTCTGGTCTCCTTTGATTGTCTGGTCTCCTTTGATTGTCTGGTCTCCTTTGATTGTCTGGTCTCCTTTGATTGTCTGGTCTCCTTTGATTGTCTGGTCTCCTTTGATTGTCTGATATCCTTTGATTGCCTGATATCTTTTGATTGCCTGATATCCTTTGATTGCCTGATATCCTTTGATTGCCTGATATCCTTTGATTGCCTGATATCCTTTGATTGCCTGATATCCTTTGATTGCCTGATATCCTTTGATTGCCTGATATCCTTTGATTGTCTGATCCCATCAGTCAACAAGAAATTGAGCGTTAATCCTAAGTGAGTTGATCACCCAATCATCGTAGGGGATTTGGATCATTCAGAAAAATAGAATCTCTGAATCAAAATTAAACTTGAATGCTTCTGTGCATAATTTATAATTTCTCATCTGCTATTGGACTGTTTATTTCCGCCGTGTTGAATTATACGCGTCATGCACTCATGTCGCGTGGTAGTCGCATGGTAGTCATTTGGGGCGCGTGGTAGTCGCATGGTAGTCTTTTGGGGCGTGTGGTATTCGCATGGTAGTCTTTTGGGGCGTGTGGTAGTCACATGGTAGTCTTTTGGGGCGCGTGGTAGTCGCATGGTAGTCTTTTGGGGCGTGTGGTAGTCGCATGGTAGTTTCTTGGGGCGTGTGGTAGTCGCATGGTAGTCTTTTGGGGCGTGTGGTAGTCGCATGGTAGTCTTTTCATTTGCAGCAATGGTGGTTCCTCCACCTTTAATCATTATCCCTCCCCAAGCATCGTGAATCCTAAACCCTTTCCCCCCATCTTGAATTATCTCTCTCCCACCTTGTCCTTTTATTAATTCTTCATCCCTTTGTTGGCCCTCAAAAGATGATAGCGATTCCGTGTATTTACGTTCGTTCCAACCATCAAAGAGAGCACACGCTTTGACGTTAAACAAACTTGTGATAAGTGAAAAATAAGTTGTCTATGGCCATTTTCGTGAAGTTTAACCGTAATTTTTTGTCAATGGAGGTTTGCCGCCGTTTTTACTGCCTTAATACTGTAATGTCCTTTAGATCGTGGCATCGAGTGCTATTCTGCATGTGTGTCAAACGATCGCAGTTCAAAATTTCTTCACTTATTTATCCAAGACTTTTCACAGCTTCTTATTGAATTCTTAGCATAGAACGACGTGAAAAAATTTTCGATTGAATAATATCAGCCCTCTGACACACGTTGGTAAGAATAAAAAGCAAGGCGAAAATCGCTACACGTAAACTCATTTTTATTAAAAACGATGAAATAAAACTGAACGTTTCAGACTAACTATCCATCATCAGCAAGAAATCTCTGTAAAACGAAACAAAAAGAAGAAGAATTGATACACTAAAGTAGTATTTATAAAATCTAAACTTTGAAAAAATACGAACAACGGTAAAAAAATGTAAAGGAAAACTGAGCAACTGAATTAGGTGTTGGCAACATGAAGCGGGAAAGCACTTAGGGTGTCATTCAGAGCAGGTTTCATTTTGTAAATATGCAATGATTCGAGAAGGCGCAGTTCTGTTCTGTAAAAGGTACTGGCCAAGATTTTAAAATCATTTAGGGAGACAAGAACATCGCACTCTTCAGCATGAGATCTAACAGAGGACAGTGGGGGGGACCCAAGAGGAAGACCAGTTCTGCAAATACGCCCAGCATGCTCGAAGACTCTAGTCATCAGGGTACGGCAGGTAGAACCAACGTACCGCGATTCAAAACGTGAACAACTATATTGGTACACCAGAGACGAGCACAGTGAGGGTGGCAGTTTGTCTTTGAAACGAAAAAGATGGGATGTTAAATCCCTCATTATCAAGTTTTTCCCGCAGCTAAAAGTTCAAATGATCCTCGTGAATAATTTTACAATTGGTTCTCTTTTTCGTTTCAAAGACAAACTGCCACCCTCACTGTGCTACAGGTCGAATACTGTAGTACAGTATTACCAGTTTCTAATTCTACGACTATAACATCTTTTTCAAAATCGGTCGAGCTGCATCTATGACTCGTTTCAAGTCCAAATTAATTCCCTCATTATTAATTTGGCACACGTGAAACGCTGCGATTTAAGCAAGCACGACGTCAATTTGAGCGTATCAGCACGATTTTTCCACAGGGATTAAAGTCAACATTGTATGAAAGCTTCGGTTAATTTCATCACTTAATTTTTGACTTCCATGAGAAAATTGACGCACTCTGTAGATTCTGAAGCATCTGAGTTGTCCTCTGTTAATTACTCAAGATTTTTATCTAGTTCCCTTTTTTGTCAGAATAAAACCTTTCATTGATGTTCAAAGGAGTATTTGACATTTCCATTTGCGGTGTCTTTAATAAGACAGATATCTAAACATGTAATTGCATATCACGTAGAATTTGAGTTGAATATTTGGACGAATTAGAACCTGTTACAAATGGAGTCAATAATGAATGAGAAATTAAGATCAATTCATGTAGCATCACCCGTTTGTTCGTTGCGGACGACTAAAACATAGAACCGTAAAAACAAGCCATTATAAAAATATATATGATCACTTTTACACCTCCCGTTTTTCATTGCAGACGACTAAAATTCACTACCTTGAAAACAAGTTAGGACAAATATAGATAAAGAACAACTTAAATAGCCATTTTTTCGTTGCACACGACTCGAGCTCAGAACCTTGCAAGCAAGAAGCAATGCGGTAATAAATAAAAATTACCAATTTTAAATCACCCGTTTTTCATTGCAGGTTTCTTAACCTCAGTACCCTGAAAACAAGTCGGTGAAGAAATAAAGATGATAAATTAACATCACCCGTTTTTTGTTCCAGGCGGCTGAGGTGCGCCCGGAATTTGCTGCACCTTCACTTGTTTGCATCGTTCTCGCTGCGCGCTCTGGCCGTGCTTCTCAAGACCACGCTTATTTCCCCTGTTTCTGTTGCGGCAGCCAGCACTTACGACTTGAATGAGGTGGTGTGGGCACTTACGACTTGGATGAGGTGGTGTGGGCACTTACGACTTGGATGAGGTGGTGTGGGCACTTACGACTTGGATGAGGTGGTGTGGGCACTTACGACTTGGATGAGGTGGTGTGGGCACTTACGACTTGGATGAGGTGGTGTGGGCACTTACGACTTGGATGAGGTGGTGTGGGCACTTACGACTTGGATGAGGTGGTGTGGGCACTTACGACTTGGATGAGGTGGTGTGGGCACTTACGACTTGAATGAGGTGGTGTGGGCACTTACGACTTGGATGAGGTGGTGTGGGCACTTACGACTTGGATGAGGTGGTGTGGGCACTTACGACTTGAATGAGGTGGTGTGGGCACTTACGACTTGGATGAGGTGGTGTGGGCACTTACGACTTGGATGAGGTGGTGTGGGCACTTACGACTTGGATGAGGTGGTGTGGGCACTTACGACTTGGATGAGGTGGTGTGGGCACTTACGACTTGGATGAGGTGGTGTGGGCACTTACGACTTGGATGAGGTGGTGTGGGCACTTACGACTTGGATGAGGTGGTGTGGGCGCGCTATCACGTATTTTTACCGACCAAATCATATTGTGCAGCCAAATTTTGAGTTTCGTGTTGTCTTTTCATTCGAACTTGGAAAAAATCTTGCCACTGTTAGGTTGTACGTATTCTCTTACGAGATTTTTCCAATGGACTTGAAACTCATAACCGTTATTTCTTAATGAGGCATTAGAAGAGCGGGAAAAGTTCAGACATATATTTTTTACAATTTTGAATAGTGAAGTGATTTGATATTTCATCCGTATCTACTCAACGAAATGGTACATTATGCTTAAATTCAATGAAATTCAATCACCTCATGAAATACGTGTTTATTGATTTTTTGTGAGCTATACAATTTTAATGAGCAGTTATCTTGAGTGATTGACGTCTTTTTTTTATTAGAGTTGTTTTAATGTTGAAACGTAAAATATTTTACCAAAAGAGATCTCATGGACGCGGTCCATGTATTGTTTGTATTTCCTTTTTATAAAATCTCAAATCTATAAATAAAGTCGCGATCAGATGTCAGTTTACACATACTCGTTTGTTGAGATAGATTTTTTAAACATTGGTTCATGTTCAACTTTTTTACGTTGGTTCTCTTTTTAACATTTCGTGTGAGATTTTTCAAGAATTAATCTATATGAAGTAAACATTTTTTACTATATTGCACCTCTTTTACTGTATTGTACTCAAACCTACATCAAAGCGTTCGTTAAGTGTGGGATATAAATTTACATAAATTTGTAAACGTTCGCGAACGGATATACTTGTATACTTGTCATATGATCCTGATAATCAGTAATTCACCTTCGCCATTAATAATTTTAATTATTAAATAGTATCGGCTTATAGAGCTCTAGGGTATAAAGGTTTCACCACCAATTAATTAATTCCAATAATTTTAATTAATTTTATAATCACTAAAAATTTCAATTTAATGTCGGAGCGTATTGAGGATATCGGCCAGATGCTTCACCTGAACCAATTTCCAAAATATGCGTTACAATTACATAATAATTTAGGAACGGAAAAACATTATCACCCCCCCCCCCCTTAAAGTCTGAAAAATTAATATTTCGCGGACAAATTACCAAATCGTCAAGAATTTTTCAAACGTAATAAAAAAAAAGCAGCTGCAGTTTTGAGTGCATTGTGAGAAAATCGGCCTGCTGCTATGCTTAAAATAATTCCCACTGAATATGTAATAATTAATACCGTTCTACAAAGAGAAGGCTATTGTTGAAAAGACTAACCAAAAATGTTTCCAGCGATTACTATGCCAAAGTAAAATATAAAAGAATTACAAAAAAATCGGTATAACGTAGTAATATATAAAATAAGGACAATAAAAAATCGCTTCAAAGCTGTGAATTTTAAAATGATTACAACTACAAACCGGTACAACTTAGGAAAATACAAAAAAAAATGATTAAAAACAACGCAGCAAAACATAAAATAAAAATTCTGATTAAAACTGGTACAACGCAGCAAAACATAAAATAAGCAAAGCATCGTACCGACGGCAGGAAATCAGCAGCAGCGGGTGGGTGTGCCGGGTGAAGGTGGCCGTGTGGGAGTACTTCATCATCGCTAACTACTCCTGGCTGCTGATGGAAGGTCTCTACCTCCACAACCTGATTTTCAGAGCGCTCTTCACTGACTCCTCTGCTCTCATGCCCTACATCCTGCTCGGCTGGGGTACCGTGTTTTTATATTCTGTATATTTCACGGCATGTCAAAAATGACGGGATTCAATATTTTCCTTACTAGTGTACGTCAAGAATGACGGGATTCGATATTTTCCTAAGTTTCCAGATGTGGATGACAAACATATACGTCCATCCTAATAGTATAAGCGATAAAAATATTCTTGCACACTGGTGTACAAGAATAGTATCGTCAAAAACGATGGGATTCGATATTTTCCTTGAATAAATTTTCCAGATGCGGATGCCAAACAAATATATCCATCCTAATAGTACCTGCGATTAAAATATTTTTGCACTTGGGCACTTGTGAAAGTCGTTTCACAGATATGGTCATTAAGCATCCTTATGAGCGCCACAGAGAGATGAAAGAAGCGGCCACTAAATGTATATGTATAAATAAACACGCCAACAGTATTATTAGGCGAGAAGATTATGATATACATCTGTTTTTCAGCTCATCTTGGAAGGTGAAATTACTTTTCATCTAAATGAACATTGAAGTTTCAATTTATCAGAGTCTATATTCCCGCTATTGTTGCTTAAATTTATGAAGAGAATGAAATTAAATTTATATTTAGAATGAAATAAAAGTTATCTTTGACACAAAATGAAACATTGTCACAAGAACGAGCCGGGTAGATTACTCTTAAACTGCTAGCTATAAAAAATCTGTTCTTTCATCAGTAGCAATTGTTGACATGAGTTGCAGTATCAAGGTTTGTTCATTTCACTTAGGGGATACAACTATTCTATCTGTGGGAATTATCATACCCAAATGGAAAATGTGAGGGCCCGAGCGAAAATTAGGTCAGCCTACATTATGTTGAATTAAAATGTTTTCTGTTTTGTTACAACCATGTTTCCTCGGCTCACTGCTGTTCTGTTTTTCAGCTACAACTGCTACATTTTTGTACTTTTAATTAGCGCTCCCAGGGGAACCATGTGTGGGCCCGAGCTAAAGGTTAGGTAGGCTTCCTTTTTGTTGTAATAAAATAGGTTTTTGTTTTGTTACGGACCATCTTTTTTCGGTTCACTGCTGTCCTGTTTTTCAGCACCTACTACTTTCTTCTTCAACTTTTTCTTGTTACATGAACTTCTTTCCTACCTTACTGTTTCTGTGCACCTTGTGCACTGATTCCACGTTCCCTCAACTCCATACTAAATGGTGCCTTCCTTTTTCCTCTCTTGGAACATCTTTGTCGTGGTTAAGGGAGGCTAAAACTTTCTTATATAATAATAATAATAATTTTTGTCCTTTTACAGTATCTCATGAACTTTATTCTCAACTTATTGTTTCTATGCATCTTGTACGTAGATTCTTCGGTCCTGAACTCCATACTAAGTGGTACCTTCCTCTTTTCTCTCTTTGGAATGCCTTTCTTGCGGTCAGTAAGTCTTCAACTAACATCTAATCTAATCTACTGCCTCCATTGACACGCATGTCTAAAGTGCACCAGCCTACTCATGAGTTATATAGTATCAACATTTTCACTGCGTTCGTTGCTACGGAGTGCACTGCGTTCAATGCAAATAATTGCACTGCGTTCAATGCAAATAATTGCACTGCGTTCAATGCAACTAATTGCACTGCGTGTTCAATGCAACTAATTGCACTGCGTGTTCAATGCAACTAATTGCACTGCGTGTTCAATGCAACTAATTGCACTGCGTGTTCAATGCAACTAATTGCACTGCGTGTTCAATGCAACTACTTGCACTGCGTGTTCAATGCAACTACTTGCACTGCGTGTTCAATGCAACCAATTGCACTGCGTGTTCAATGCAACTACTTGCACTGCGTGTTCAATGCAACTACTTGCACTGCGTGTTCAATGCAACCAATTGCACTGCGTGTTCAATGCAACTAATTGCACTGCGTGTTCAATGCAACTAATTGCACTAGGTGTGCAATGCAACTAGTTGCACTGCGTGTTCAATGTAACTAGTTGCACTGCGTGTTCAATGCAACTAATTTTACTGCGTGTTCAATGCAACTAATTTCACTGCGTGTTCAATGCAACTAATTGCACTGCGTGTTGAATGCAACTAATTGCACTGCGTGTTCAATGCAACTAATTGCACTGCGTGTTCAATGCAACTAATTGCACTGCGTCTTCAATGCAACTAATTGCACTGCGTGTTCAATGCAACTAATTGCACTGCGTGTTCAATGCAACTAATTGCACTGCGTGTTCAATGCAACTAATTGCACTGCGTGTTCAATGCAACTAATTGCACTGCGTGTTCAATGCAACTAATTGCACTGCGTGTTCAATGCAACTAATTGCACTGCGTGTTCAATGCAACTAATTGCACTGCGTGTTCAATGCAACTAATTGCACTGCGTGTTCAATGCAACTACTTGCACTGCGTGTTCAATGCAACTACTTGCACTGCGTGTTCAATGCAACTACTTGCACTGCGTGTTCAATGCAACTACTTGCACTGCGTGTTCAATGCAGCTAATTGCACTGCGTGTTCGATGCAACGAATTCCTCTGCGTTCGTTACAACGGTGGGCACTGCGTTCAATGTAACTAATTGCACTGATCCACCAGGGATGCCGCTGATCGTGATCGTGTGCTGGTCCGTGGCTCGTGTGCTGGTGGACAACAGCCACTGCTGGCTGGTGCATTTCAGCCCTTGGCCGCACTGGATTGGTCTCCGCCTGCCGGTTGCCGTCTCTGTTTTCCTCAACCTTTTCTTCTTCGTCAATATCATTCGCGTCCTCGCCTCAAAACTGCGCTCTTCCGTCTCCAGGGACAACAGAAAGTACAAGTGAGAGTTGCCGCTAGATGTTTTGGATAAAAAAATTCAGACTGCACCAGAGAAATGCGTTTTGGGTTTTGAGTGTTCCGTTTGTTTTTCGATTGGCTGGTTATGAATGCGAATTTATTATGCATTGTGGGTTTTATTTATCGTTCTTATGCTCTGATAATTCAAGGTTATAATAAATCTGGCAGTATTGTATAACCAGTTAGTTGTTTCTTTGATTGTTTTGAGTGACGTCGTGTGCTTTATACGATCTTCATTTCTTTCCATCAACCTGAACTTCGATTTCGAAGATCTCGTTGGTGACGAAATTCAGTGCCAGAGCAATGATTTTGAAAATATTCGTAGTTTTCCATTCGTATTCCATCATTAATATAATTCTTCATTATCTTTCAGTTTGTTAATTTTCAATGTAAAAAAACAGTACCTTCTTCTTACGGTCCTGTAGGGGAGACACAAAACACTTTTTGTTTAACAGTCAACAATACTTGCAATGTGCATACACGACAGATGAGATGTGTTAAAGTCTCACTTTCGATTGAGATAAGTGCAGCAGTAAACATCTTTTTCGGGTCACAAGCACTAGACATCTCATGAGGTACATTATGAGATTTTAGCAGCAATCTTCTTTTTTGAATCTTGGCTTCAGATAAATACGTTGATTGAATTATCTCTTTAGGGGCACAACACGTGATAAATTTGCAGATTGGACGGGTAAATGTCTCTTTTGGGTCACGGCATGAGGTCGATACGATGATTGAATTTTTTTTTTTGGATCACAGAACCAGATTGATTAGTTGATTGAATTTACTCTTTTAGGTCACGGCATGCGATAAACTCAATTATTGAATCATCTTTTTTTGGTCACAGCATGGTATGAATTCATGAATTGAATTAACCCGTTTTTGTCACGGCTGATACAACCAGTTCGATACACTTTACCGTTTAAGTCACATAGTATGATAAATTCGTAGATTGCTTTTTCTCTTTTAGGGTGTGCCATATGATATTCCCTCAAATTGATACACTATCTCGTTAGGGTAACGGCATAAGATAAATTCATCAGCATTCATTTGTTCCATGGCAGGAAACTGAACCGTTCAACCCTGGTGCTGTCAAAGCCTCTGGTTTATACACTGTATCGTTAGGGTAAGGGCACGAAATAGAATCTTCAGCAGTCACATATTTCATGGCAGAAAGATGAGCCGTATAACCTTAGTGCTGGAAATGCCTCATTAATACTATCGGTAGGGCCACGGCGTGTGGTAAATTCGTAGACTGGTTTTTCCCTTTTGGGTGGTGCCATATGATAGACCTGCACACTGTATCGTTAGGGTCACTGCATAAGGTATAAGTTCTTCAGGATCCATATAATCCATGACAGGAACCTGAGCCGTTCAACTCTAGTGCTGTCGAAGCCTTATTAATACTGCATCGTTAGGGTCACGGTATTAAGTTCGTCAGCATTCATATACCCATGACAGAAAGCTGAGCCGTTCGACCCTGGTGCTGGTGCCCCTGTTCGGCATCCACTACTGCTTGCTGTGGGGCTTGTCTCTGTCGTCACACCCGCCTGTTGAGCTCACGTGGCTGCTGCTGGACCAGGTCTGCTCTTCTTTCCAGGTGGGTTGCCCAGCACCCAAAGCTCGCTTTATTATACGCGTCTTCGAGTTGCTTACGCCTTCTTTAGCTAGCGTGGTGGGCTGGACTATGCTGAACGCTAAAAATTTCATCTCCTTGTAGTGTCGATTGAGCTTCTACTAAGCTGAGTTTTTTCTCTGATAATCATACAACCTAATGATCGTCGGTTAAACTATATTGAAACTGAAGTTACAACTTTAACTAGTTCATGAATGGCACTATAAAGTATTATGCATACCGTTAGTAACACTACGTGATAGCTGAAAATTTTTGATTTTGGACTGCAATCTAGTTGTACCTATTAAAATTCATTCGAACGTTATCCGCACACTAGCAAATGAAAGTATCGAAGGGAGAAAATGCGCGGGTTTTAACAGTTTATTCAGAAAAGTGGTCACCAATGAATTATAACTCCAATTAAAATACCTTCATTTTCTTACGAGGAGAGGAGACTATACCTTTACGAGCTGATGTGGACAATACTAAAGTAGGATTGGTCATTGTGAAACTTGAATTGGTCATAGTGAAACTTGAATTGGTCATTGTGAAACTAGAATTGGTCATTGTGAAACTAAACTTCGTTATTGCATGAAGTACCGAAATTTATTTTGACACCTGAACAATATGGACGCTGAAAATGTTTTTAATTGCCCCCAAACTAGAGAGCAGAAAAGTGAATATTAAAACATTTTAAGCATATATAGCTGTAAATAGCACAGAACCTCCCGTGATTCCAGCTTCATGCAGGGTTTGATCGTTTCCGTATTCTGTTGCCTCATTTGCAGGGTTTGATCGTTTCCGTGCTCTATTGCTTCATGAACGGCGAAGTGAAGCAGGAGCTAAAGAAGGTGTACGGCAGAGCCACGCACGAGGAGGATTTGGGTCCTATGGGCACGTCTTACAGTACCGTCATGAGGTGAGGCTCCAATGTCAGGGAATTGAAAAACTGATAGCTTTGACTACACAATTGGAAAGTGGAAAGGCTCGAACATCAGAGCTGCTGTAACAACAGTTTTCAAGTTGAAACTCTACCATTTTTGAAACTTCTGTAGACTTGCAAAAATGGTAGGGGTTTCAACTTGAAACTGATGTAACAGTAGCTCTGATGTGAGAATCTTTCCACTTTCTAATTGTGTAGCCAAAGCTATAGGTACTGTTTAGTTACCTCTTCTATGAATAGGTCTTCAGGACTTTTATCTTGAGTACCAATATTGATTTGTCGGTTTTCCTACCGTCTCTGCTGTCTCTTCGCTGTTTTTTCTTTTTTTATCTGCTTTATTTTCCTGGCGACGTTGCATACTTAAAGCATGTTGTGTAGGAACGTACCATGTGAATAGGTTCTCGTTTTCTACAATCCTTTTATGGTTCCTTTTTTTGCTAAAGAGGTTCTCTTCGCTTTGGTTAGGGTGTTTCAAATTAAATAATATGGACAATAATGATTACAAAATTTAGCAGTTTCATTCAATTCTAAAAAGTGTATTCAAATGGAAAATCGTCTGACACATGGATTGTGTGGTATAACCTAATGAAATTTATCCTATTTATTTATTTATTTATTTATTTACATAAAAACTAGGATTGAATGAGTCAATGAAAAGAATTTAAAAAAGGGTTGTCTTGGAAATTGTGTGAATGACCGATAATCAAATTCTGCAATTGTGTATATTATTGCGCACACATTTTATGGTAAACTTGAAATGAAATTCCAAAATTTCAAGAGTTATAGAAAAACCATTTGGGTGATCTTGATAAAATTCCTGCATTTAATTTTGAAGTGTATCATGTGATTTACTCGTGCATTATATGACTAAAGTATTGCAAAAAAATTTCAACTCCCCGCAGTGAAAACAATTTTGTTGAGGTTAAGGAGGCTTTAACTCAGCTATAATCTAATAATTTTATCAGAAAAATATAAATTCGAGGGGAATAACAGTGATCAATAGAGATATGTTTTCATTTTTCCCATACCCTAGTGAAGCCTAAACTAACCTATGAACGCATAATCTTATCGAATAAAAATTGCACAATACGAGTGGAATAATAATGACCAATAAGGGTATATTTTCATTTTCCCATCCTCTCTTGGAGCCTAGAATAAACTATAACCTTTTCGGAAGAAATTACAAAAATGTTGGTGGAATAATAGTGATTTGTGAGAATTTGTTTTTTCCCATAATCTAATGAAGCGTAAATAATCTAAAATAATTTTAGGGATAAATTACAAAATGAAAGTAGAAAAATATTGATCAATAAGGATTTGTTTTGATTTTTCCCATACTCTTCATTATGCACTTTGTGCGTAAAATAACCCATAACCTTATCGGAAAAAAATTCCAAAATGCGGGTGAAGTAATGATTAATAAGGATATATTTTAATTTTTCCATGATTTAGTAGTAAAATCTAAAATAACCCAAAATAATATCGGACAAAAATTCCAAAATGCGAACGGAATACTAGAGATCAATAAAAATAATTTTTTTGTTTTACCCCCGTTCTACAGCAGGGCGAAGGCTTCTCAGATTTCGATGCACGGAAGTTCAGACCGAGCTCTTCCCTCCTCATCTCCAGGCACCGCTCCGCACACTCCGCCGCTGCTCAGCAAGGTGGTTCCACGTTGTTTTACCCAGGGGTAATAGTAGGGAAAACTCGTGCACAAGTTGCATGTCGGTGATTTGATCTAATGTTCTATTCGGGCATTATGGGTAGATCAGATTCAAGTTGCCTGCCGGATATTTCATTGCAATGTATTCTTATGTACAAGTTGCATGGCAGACATTTCATTGCAATGTATTCTCATGTACAAGTTGCATGGCAGACATTACATTACAATGTATTCTCATGTACAAGTTGCATGGCAGACATTACATTACAATGTATTCTCATGTACAAGTTGCATGGCAGACATTACATTACAATGTATTCTCATGTACAAGTTGCATGGCAGACATTACATTACAATGTATTCTCATGTACAAGTTGCATGGCAGACATTACATTACAATGTATTCTCATGTACAAGTTGCATGGCAAACATTTCATTGCAATGTATTTTTAGATCGTTATTGCCACCGCTAATACTCATGTTGATGTGTTTTAAGTCCTGTAACGAGGGGACAAGTTAATGTCTAACGGTATTCTTACCGCAAAAGGAGCCAGATGTGAGCCTTTGCGATGTTCGAGACAGTTTTATACTAAATTCTTTCCTCGAAGAATTCGTGTAGATACGAGCAAATTGGTGTAGGTAAATTGGTGTAGGTAAATTGGTGTAGATAAATTGGTGTAGGTAAATTGGTGTAGGTAAATTGGTGTAGGTAAATTGGTGTAGGTAAATTGGTGTAGGTAAATTGGTGTAGGTAAATTGGTGTAGGTAAATTGGTGTAGGTAAATTGGTGTTGGTAAATTGGTGTTGGTAAATTGGTGTTGGTAAATTGGTGTAGGTAAATTGGTGTAGGCAAATCGGTGTAGGCAAATTGGTGTAGGCAAATTGGTGTAGGCAAATTGGTGTAGGCAAATTGGTGTAGGCAAATTGGTGTAGGCAAATTTGTGTAGGCAAATTGGTGTAGGCAAATTGGTGTAGGCAAATTGGTGTAGGCAAATTGGTGTAGGCAAATTGGTGTAGGCAAATTGGTGTAGGCAAATTGGTGTAGGCAAATTGGTGTAGGCAAATTGGTGTAGGCAAATTGGTGTAGGCAAATTGGTGTAGGCAAATTGGTGTAGGCAAATTGGTGTAGGCAAATTGGTGTAGGCAAATTGGTGTAGGCAAATTGGTGTAGGCAAATTGGTGTAGGCAAATTGGTGTAGGCAAATTGGTGTAGGCAAATTGGTGTAGGCAAATTGGTGTAGGCAAATTGGTGTAGGCAAATTGGTGTAGGCAAATTGGTGTAGGCAAATTGGTGTAGGCAAATTGGTGTAGGCAAATTGGTGTAGGCAAATTGGTGTAGGCAAATTGGTGTAGGCAAATTGGTGTAGGCAAATTGGTGTAGGCAAATTGGTGTAGGCAAATTGGTGTAGGCAAATTGGTGTAGGCAAATTGGTGTAGGCAAATTGGTGTAGGCAAATTGGTGTAGGCAAATTGGTGTAGGTAAATTGGTGTAGGTAAATTGGTGTAGGTAAATTGGTGTAGGTAAATTGGTGTAGGTAAATTGGTGTAGGTAAATTGGTGTAGGTAAATTGGTGTAGGTAAATTGGTGTAGGTAAATTGGTGTAGGTAAATTGGTGTAGGTAAATTGGTGTAGGTAAATTGGTGTAGGTAAATTGGTGTAGGTAAATTGGTGTAGGTAATTTTGTGTGGATAAACTCGTGCACCTGCATGGCTTCCTGTTAAGATTCATGGTAAGCTTTAATCTCATGTTTTTAAACCTCAGACTAATGGTTGATTTCCGCAGTCAGTCCTGCAAGTTCTCCAGCAATGAACTAGAGTGATCCCAGGCAAACCGATACTATCTGCTAAAATACCCTGAATACAATTAGGGATATTGCGCGAAACGACAATTTGGTCTCACATGAGTAACTATAAATTAATAAATTCAATTTGTATTTTTATTTAGTCCAGTAATTCAAAATACGTTGATTGTTGATCTCAATTTGGCATTTTTTACGTTCCCTTCGCCTTGAAGGCATATAATTTTGTATGCGAGGACCCTGGCCAGAGGTTACGTAGGACTTCTTTCTGTTGAAATAGCATTGTTTTTTGTTTTGTTACCTCTTTTCTCTGTTCGCTGTTGCCCTGTTTTTCAACACTTTATGCTTTATTTTTCAGCTCATATCTTACTTCATAAGCTTCTTTCCGAACTTACTGTTTCTAAGTACATCGTGCATAAATTCCAGATTCTCTTACTTCTATACTAAATAGGGCATTCCTCTCTTTCGAATGCCTTCGGAAAAAATACAAGGAGAAAATACTTCGGAAGGAAAATGCGCTTAGGGAGGCTTCAACTAACATGTAATTTATTCGTGTTTTCCTCCTTCCTACCTTTGGAACACCTTTGTTGCGCTTAGGGAGGCTTAAACTAACAATCTAATCGTGCTTTCTTCCTTCCTCTCTTTGGAACACCTTTGTCGCTGCTGGGGAAGCTTTTAAATTTAAATCTCATCTAATTTAGCGTTCATTTGGCAGAACCATTCCGTGGACTTCTTCAGCCTTGGCTCCGTCCCAGAGGAGCGCGTGGAGATGCAGTTGTACGACTCAAGTGAACCTCGGTCAACAAACTTCATGAGGTTGTCCTCCCTATCGTCCATGGATCGCAGCTGCGAAAATGACGACCGAGAAATCGACGCAGTTTTGAATGAGAACGAAATGAGAAACGACTTCATCTTGGCTGAAGGAGAAATGAGCTCGAAAAAAATACATTTAATTTCGGCAACTTTTATCCCCGCTTCCAGTAATCATGTAAATAAGATTTCAAACCCAAAATCCTCCTGTAGGTCATCGCTTGACCGTGGGCACATTCCCTCTAAATCCTGTGCCCAAAAGAAAAAGGCCCCTTTAGTGAAGAAGTTGTCTTTTCAGGAACCCGTGAAGGGCCTGCCATTTTTAGGAGAGATCCTGAACTCAGAAGACACAAACAAGCGTAATTTGTCGGGTTCTTCAAACTCCGGCATGAACTCTAACGCGGAAGAAACAACCGAACTTTCTTCCCTACTTTCTGTGCATAATTCCATGTCTTCAGCAACTTTTAATAACAGTTCCCTAGCTGAAGATGACCAGCTGTCAAAAAGTATAGACCCTCTGTGTGTGACACAGAATAACTCGCTCTTAATTGCCGAGAAGTGTAATGGAATTAGCACCCAAAGTCACTCCGAAAAATTAATCAACAGTTGAGGTGAGGCATGAAATCATTTCTCCAGCTAAGCTGCTTGTTGTCCCATATTGCACGAGACTCATAGTTGTACATAGGACTCGAAATACTTTTTCCTCGTCAAGACGGCTTCAGACGCCATTACCATCACATCATGTCTTCAAAAATCTCTCGAATATCAACTTCATAGTCTCGTACCTAGAAGATCCTCTCGATAATCTACTTCATGATTTCATATCTCGAAGAATCTCTTGCAAGTCTACTTCATAGTCATTTCTAGAAGAACCTCTCAAAAATCTACTTCTTAGTCTCATATATAGAAGAATGGCTCGAAAGTCTAATTCATTGTCTTAAATAATACTCAGGCTGCATTCTGTATACTGTTACCTGTTAATGTAAGGAAATTTGTGTACCTTGAATTACTTGGCGTGGTAATCAAGAATGCTAATTTGTATATTTTTGCATAACTCATGAACTGTACTTCTGCTGCAGTTAGTGAAAGGTGCGCGCTTGTCACGCTGTTCTTATTTTTCTAAGCTATTCGTCGTAAATGCGCTTTTTATATCCGTCGTAGCTGGTCAAGTGAACTAGTCGGTTTACTTATCCTTGTTTTGTGCTTCAGATAAATCAAGTATTTATACGATGTTTTTGGGAGAGTTGGTTGTTGTGAATTGAAATTAAGTGGCATTTTCTGCACTTAGTGCTACACTCAGGTTTCGTTATTGAAACAAACTAACCGTATTTAGGCAAATAAATGCTTTCCTCATAAAAGTGAGGCGATGTTCATAATACGAGATACTGCGTATCCTTATTTAATTGAGCTTAATGTGAATCAAATGTCATGATACGTTAATATAAGTTATGTATAGTGTATTATCGTGTCTAAACTAAGGTATAGACTTCTATGTTTCGCTCTTGAGACAAGTATGTGTAGCAGAGCACGTTTACGTACTTCATTAACACGTTGACTACGTATTGACACATGTGTACCCCTTGGTAAATTGCTCATGTGTATACCGGAATAAATAAATAGCATTTAAATTATTTCACGACCTTCTTCAAAATTGATTTTAGCAAAAGATGTAAAATACAATCGTGCAATTATATTTTCACACTTTTTAAAAAGGATAAGAATAGATCTGAGCAGCACAGTCGGTTTTCAAATCTGCTACTCACAACCTAACCAAACCAACCGTAGCAACCGCACTAACTTAGTCAACCTGTTAACAGAGCGTTTCTCAGACGTGGGGTGATATGGTGTGCTGGTGGAGATGAATGGGAGTCTTTTTGATTTTCAGCTCTCTCAGTGGACCTCGAGTTTCGTTTTAAGTTTCCTGTAAGTAGTGTACGTTGGATTTCCCAGTATGTCTTTTATGCCATGTAAATTTGATTTTGTATTTTGACTTGTGTTCAATATTTTTCTATAGACCAAGTCATTTTGCTTGTTGTAAATGCCTTCACCTGCTGACTGCAGTTATCTTTAAGTACTCGCAGAATGAAAATTATACCAAGTAGAGTATAGTGCTTGGGTTTGACGAAGAACTACTGCATGTCGAGTTGTCCTGAGCTATATAACTTGGTAACTGTCAGGTGATCCACCGGTGGTACACGGAGGCCCTTTCATAACACTGCTAACCTACCAGTAGTCACACTCGATTTTCATAAATACTTTACCAAAGCTAAATGAAGGCACAATGCCACCTCAGGGGTATGCAACTAATGTATTTATGGGAATTAACACTCCCATGGGGAAAATGTGAGGGCACGAGCTGAGAGTTAGGCTGGCCTTCTTTTTGTTGAAATAAAATATTTTGTTAAGAAACATCTTTTTTTCTGTTCACTGCTGTCCTGTTTTTCAGCACCTGCTACTTCCTTCTTCAACGTTGATCTTGTCCCATAATCTTCTTTCTCAACTTACTGTTTCTATACTCTTTCTGTTATAGATTTCGCGTTACCTTAACTTAACATACTAAAAAGTGCCTTCCTCCTTCCTCTCTTTGGATCGCCTCTTTGGCGGATAGGAAGGCCTAAACTAACTGGTAATCTAATTTAATTATGAAGGTGCAATCGTGTTGATGTTTACCATTTTCGGAATTGCTCACTACAATTGACTTTAAATTTGAATTGAATATTGAATTGTAGTTTAATTCAAGTCGGTTATTTTGTTCAATATATTTGCTAATTTTGTTAAACCAGCTTAGGGTTTTCAAGTCATCCTAAAGACATTGATAATTTTATTTACATGTGAGTGTTGTAGGCTGCAATTGTTTGAGCGAATGGAAAGTTAATACCGAGCCCTTTGCCTTACTGTGAACCACCACCAAATGTGATGAATATTTTTTTTTGGAAATGAAAAGAATATTCGCAAGCCCGACGTGTCAGAAACGATGTGCAAAGGTCACACATTCATTCCAAGAGATTTGTTTATTACTAATAGTATTCTGCACGTAAAATCAAGCGATAGAAGCTCACGTGCATGTTTACAATATATTTGACGCAGCTTCATTGTCACATTACTGCTGCTCCGTTTTGAACTTAGTACAAAAATTGTTGAAGGCTCATCATTGTAAGAGTTATAAATATTAACGTCCATTCCTTCTGTACTACGAACGAGGGAAAACGTGTTTTCTTTCGTCAGAGTCATCAGTTTCGCGAATGCGAGCTTGAAATACGTCACGAAACTGACTCTATTTGTTACGTTCTTTTGTGTATATAAGACGAAATTATAAATGGCATTCTACTTCTGTCAGTTAGTGGCATTTTCTAAGTGCGACAATCTACTTGTCGGCATGTCGGCGGCATTTTTGTGTGCTTTTTGTGTATTGAATGTTTTATATTTAATCTGCTTACAGACTAAATATGGAGGCCCCACGTACATGTCATTTTCAATTGACCTTTCCCAAACGTCTCCTGCTGACTACCTGAGGGTCGTGTTGCAGCGTCGGGGCTGATTGACTGTGACATCGACGTGATGCACAGCTCACTACTGGTAAGAAATAAGAATAAGGTGGTAGAAAATAAACAGTTCGCGCACTTTTCCTGCGTGGAGTTAGAGTATTTAACTGCTTGATTTCAGTTCAACACTCGCACCGAAGGAGACAAGTGGGGCAATCAAAATTTTTAAATGTACTTACACTAATTTTGCACACTGAAGAATGGTATAAGATTAGTGCAAATTTCACAGTTATATGGTTAATGCATTCTTATCAATATCAGGATTGATACAAATTTAACTGTATTTTATATGATGAATTGAAATTGTAATATTTGTACGGGTGATAACTTGAAAAAGTCATATGGTTGTATTAATAATATAGCAGTACAGTTTTGAAAAGTTGACAGTGATGCTGTCGATGAAATTAACTTTACGGGGAGATATGTCAGGTACAGACTTTATATATATGAAACATATTAAGGCTCTCTTTCAAGATTTAGGTCTGTTTTGAATGGGGAATTTAAACTCAAGAAACGATATAAACTTTATTTATTTAAAGGTCTACAGGAAGTGAAGAGTTCATTAAATACGTAATTTACGTAATAAAAATTCTTTCGGAATTCATGTTTCAGAAACCATACCTTCGTCATAAAGAAATGACATCTGTTAACAGAGTAATTCACTTCACATAATCAGTTGAACATTCAACTTGTAGAGAATTTCTTAACTCCATTTTCACCGTTGGTAAGAAAAGTAGATTCGACTGATAATTCTGAATATTTCTAACATCCAGAATTGATGATTCCGCATGTCAGGATTATTTCACGCTTCTTTCTCCCTCTGTCTCAGTCACTTATAGCACGTTTTTTTATAGATTAAGAAAGTCTTAGTGAGTTTAATTGGGAAGATCATGCAAAACAATTTACATTTCACTATGCAGAATTTAGGGGGGAAAAATGCATTCTGTAATTTGTAAGAACGCAAGACCCTTGTCTCATTACAAAATTCGGCTTGTAATTCATCTCTTGGATTGCAATTTTTATCAGAATAGTAATCAATTTGGCGTTCTCAGATCGCGTATTCCAGTTAAAAATAACCGGTTGAGTCTAACTGAATCGTATTAAATTAACAGGAATTTTTAAACAAAAGTGAGGAATAACCATACATATGCTATATTTAGTAGACTGTGAATCTGAATGATACAATCATAGAAGAACCACAACTTGTCAGCTGATGACTGGTTCAAATTACTCGTAACTTAAATCGCCTAATTAAAAACCAACCAATTGCCATCGTACAAGTTTGGCTCTGCCCAAGATGACGTATAAATCGAGAGTCGGTTGCACTTCGACCCCATTCATGGGAGAAAACAAATGCCCTAAATAATGCAGGGTGGCGCAAAAAGAACGCACGGATGGCCACAGAGCATGTTTTTTCGATTCACTGCTATACTGTGTTTTCATACTTACTACTTTGTTCAACTTTTATCTTGTTCCATGAACGTCTTTCTCAACTTACTGTTCCTACGCGCCTTGTGCATAGATTCCACGTTCTCTTAAATCTATACTAAATAGTGCGCCAGTTTGAAATCCATGCATACTTTTTGTGCTACCCTTTATATTCGTGACTGTCGAACTGTCTACGTAGACCCTCAACTTTTAAGAGAAGAGTGATTTACCTGACCTTCTGTGGCTCTCAAAAATACAATATCATTTTTGCACTCCCTGCCATTTCCCAAATGACCATTGCCAGTGTGTGAATTGACGTCGAGTTCTCCATTCAAACAGACGGTACACAGCCCACGTTTATGCGCTGCGCCTATGCAACTGGTTGCACCAACATCCATTACCCATTTGCAGTGGTTTTCATAAATAAAATCTCAATTTAACAGTCACAAAACATAGTGCCCTCTCGTGGACAAAATATAACCGTTCTAAAGGAGATAACATTGTACTGCGGCGCACAATGAATAAATAAATTAGCAAAGAAAATAATTTTCTTTAAAATCGAACGTTGAATAATACATGTCAAACAAAGAAAATAACATTTACGTATGCGTCATACTTTGAGTCATATGTGCGCAAAAATTAATGGAGTAGGTGTTATACGTTCAAGTACCGATTTTGAGCGGCGAACAACCCTCAACGAAAAAAAAACGAGCTAATCATTTTGGATTTCCTTCTGTAGGAACAGAGTTACCGAAACATCCCAGCATGTTCTCTACACACCATTTGGGAGAGCATACAGTGTCTTACTCTAACACAACATTAATACAATATCCCGAGCTTTATGCAGCGCGTAGGATTGCCGTATAGACGTCACTTTATATACCCTACACATCTATACTACGATATCCTCGTAAATAAATGAGGACCGAGTCTCTGTAACATAACGATATCAAAAATATTTGGAAGATTTTACACAATTGAAATATTGAAGGTGACTGTTCTTGCACCGCCATATCATAAGAAGCTTTCCCTCTCCTGAGCAACCTGCGTCAACTGGTGACTTCTGACGTACTGCGGCCTGTACTCAGCTGACCGTAAAGTCCCGACCCGGCCTGGGATACCAACTCCCCTCTGTCTCTCGAGCTCACGAAGACAATCCCCAGTCTCCCCTGGAGGACCTTCGTCAGAAACCGCAGGGGAAGACGCCAGGCCCGGAGTTGGGGAGCTGAATACTGATGGGGAATAATCGTAAGGGGATTCTACTTGGGGAGCTCCACCTCTTGGGTTCGTCTGACCAGCGAACGGCGGTTGCCTGCCTGCGACAGCGATGCTGTCCGTCTGTATGTCCGCTCCTTTGCTCAGAGTCGAGTTGTTGCTTGTGCTTACTGAAGACACCTGCGAGAACAAACTAGTCAAATGCTGCCTACCATTTACAGGGTATTGAGAGTAACTAGTCGAATGCTGACTACCATTTACAGGGCATTGAGAGTAACTAGTCGAATGCTGACTACCATTTACAGGGCAGTGAGAGTAACTAGTCAAAGGCTGACTACCATTTACAGGGCAGTGAGAGTAACTAGTCAAATGCTACCTACCATTTACAGGGCATTGAGAGTAACTAGTCGAATGCTGACTACCATTTACAGGGCAGTGAGAGTAACTAGTCGAATGCTGACTACCATTTACAGGGCAGTGAGAGTAACTAGTCAAAGGCTGACTACCATTTACAGGGCAGTGAGAGTAACTAGTCAAATGCTGCCTACCATTTACAGGGCAGTGAGAGTAACTAGTCAAATGCTGCCTACCACTTACAGGGCAGTGAGAGTAACTAGTCAAATGCTGACTACCATTTACAGGGCAGTGAGAGTAACTAGTCAAGTGCTGCCTACCATTTACCGGGCAGTGAGAGTAACTAGTCAAATACTGCCTACCATTTACCGGACAGCGAGAGCAAACTAGTCAAGAATAGGTTATAAGATTATAAGTTAGTTTAAGCCTCCCTAACTCTAACAAGAACATATTCTTACCGGAGTGATGGCGGTGTAGAGCGATGCCGATGCTTGATAGAAGCGACTTGAGTCACTGAAGTCTGCACCACCTCCAGTGGAGGCAGTGGCCCCCGCTGAGGGCTTACGTTCACTCCCCAGCAGGTCTGGGGTGCCCTTCCCCATGATGTGCTCTTGCAAGATCGTGCTGGAGTGCTGATCTTCCCCAGGAGGAATGAGGGTGTTGGGAGAGTCTTGGTCGTGGGGTGAACTGGCTTGTAGGAAATGTGCTCTCGCTGCTGTGGTGTTGCGGTTGCGCAGTGCCAGCAGCACTGCAGTCACTGACACCACCAATAGCAGGCCCACTGCTGCCAGCACTGCACCCAGCACTGCCCCGTAGTTACCGTCAGAGTCTTTTCCTGCGACAGATTTAATCTATTATGGGCTCTGAAAACGACATAGATATTTGAATGTTCGGTGTAGATTCCGTAGACTTTATTTCATTCCCATTCAAATGCCATGCATACAATGTTCCATGGTGTTTGAAAATCCCTTGAACTCTCATGTTTCACATGCGATGGACTTCTTACGGCATTCAAATAGAGTAAAACATTTGTACAGTACTGAAAGTTCCCATTCAATATATAGCTATTTTAATTAATTAGGCATTTGCATAGGATACCTTTCTTGCAATACGAAGCAACTTTTGACGTAGCGGCTTTGCCCAAGAAATATTGAAGGAAACTGAGTATATTATATTCATGGTTAAGTTTAGTAAACAAAAAAATAAATAAATACAATTTTTCATTGTATTACTACAGTGCGTTCCCTCTTCTTATTCTTCCATAATACTGAATCATGTTTGAATGTTGATATGTAATTCAAAGGTGTAAGGATAATTTCAAAAAATGGATTTCTTCGAAGATTGACTTTCGCTGACCGCTGATTGACATTGACTTTCGTTGGCCGTTTTATATGAGATAAGATGTTAGTTCAAGCCTCCTTGACCGCAACTGAGGTGATTCAAAGAGAGGAAGGTAGAAGGTACCATTTGGTGTGGTATTAAGAGAAAGCGGAACACATACACAAGGTGCATCGAAACAGGGAGTTGAGAATGAAGTTTATAAAACGAGATAAGTTGAAGAAGAAAGTAGTAGGTATACCTAAAAATGGGACAGCAGTGAGCTGAAAAAAGACGGTCCGTAGTGAAACAAAAAACATTCTATCTTAACAAAAAAATACCTACCTAAGGTATACCTAAGCGACCGGATACCTAAGGTGGGCTTGGGAGCCCACAAATTTCTCCTGGTAGCGCTAATTTTCATAAATTAAATAATTGCATTTTTTATGTCGCCCCCCCCCCCCCCCGAGGGGGCTGATAGTTCGGTATTTAACTTCAAAATTAAAAAAGGAAAACACGTTCACACATCAAAAGGTCGTCCCACTGAGATACTTTGAAATATTTTCAACAATAATTTAAAATTTTTCGAAGTACCTGCAATTTCATAAGAGCACTTTCAAACCACTAGGGTAAAGGAGTCATTTGTTGTACGATTCGCCATCGACTTGAGTACCAAACTGAAGATATTTTTAAACGGTAATGAAAACTCTTAATTAAAATTGATGGCCTATACGTTATTTTTCTAAAGATGAGTGAGGTGCGACTGAGTTTAGCTAACTGAAATTTTGAACTGATGTTCAATCTCTTATGTAACCACAAGGATTTCTCTGTGAGATCCAAGAAGTAAAAACAAGTTGCTGTCAGCCACATGCGTGGCAAAAATGTAGAATCGAAAAACTGAACTTTCACCTTTCCTCCTGGGCGTTAAACAAGTTTGTCTTAAATACAATCCATAAACAAGGCGAGAAAAATATATCTTGACGCATATCTGAAAATTCCGAATTTGATCAAGCTCCGCTTATTGTATTTTCGTCTTAGTAATTAAGCAAAAATGCAGCTTAGCCTAATCGTTTAGCGACTTTGAGTTTGATCATTAAACTGTGAATGAAATATTCTTAATCACCATTTAATCATGACGCAGAATTACTAATAATCAAACTACGATTTTAAGAGAACTAAGACGAAATTTCCGGGGATTAATCCCCTTAGGTACCAATGCCCAGTAGAATAAAGTGATGTTCTTTTTCAATTTTAGAAGTCTTGAGCGAAGAACCATTGATGGGAACAAACTCGGAACTTTCCGAACAGAAAGTAATAACGGGATCAAAATAGAAATTTGAAGAAGATTAAACAATTATCTTAAACCTCAGCAATAGTTACAGTCAAACGTTCATCTTATGGTTAAAACAGGGTGTAGAATGGATCAATTTTCAAACCTCATCATTAGTAAACGAAAAAATAAGTCTTGCGATCAACTTTCTGAAGTCGTCAACACAATGCCCCAAAGATTCATCCTGGGAGTTTCTTCGCCGAGTCATTAACGCAAAGCTAAAAAAATTCGTCTTACAGTTAACTTAACCGAGTCATTAGCGCAAAACCTGAAAAATTCATCATCCGATCAACTTTGCCAAGCCGCTTACAAAAAGCCTAACGCTCTACTTCGCTGAGTTATCAACAAAAAGCCTAACGCTCTACTTCGCTGAGTCATTAACAAAAAGCCTAACGCTCTAATTCGCTGAGTCATTAACAAAAAGCCTAACGCTCTACTTCGCCGAGTCATTAACAAAAAGCCTAACGCTCTACTTCGCTGAGTCATTAACAAAAAGCCTAACGCTCTACTTCGCTGAGTCATTAACAAAAAGCCTAACGCTCTACTTCGCCGAGTCATTAACAAAAAGCCTAACGCTCTAATTCGCCGAGTCATTAACAAAAAGCCTAACGCTCTACTTCGCCGAGTCATTAACAAAAAGCCTAACGCTCTACTTCGCTGAGTCATTAACAAAAAGCCTAACGCTCTAATTCGCTGAGTCATTAACAAAAAGCCTAACGCTCTACTTCGCCGAGTCATTAACAAAAAGCCTAACGCTCTACTTCGCCGAGTCATTAACAAAAAGCCTAACGCTCTACTTCGCTGAGTCATTAACAAAAAGCCTAACGCTCTACTTCGCCGAGTCATTAACAAAAAGCCTAACGCTCTACTTCGCCGAGTCATTACCAAAAAAGCCTAACGCTCTACTTCGCCGAGTCATCAACAAAAGCCTAACGCTCTACTTCGCCAAGTCATTAACAAAAGCCTAACGCTCTACTTCGCCAAGTCATTAACAAAAGCCTAACGCTCTGCTTCGCTGAGTCATTAACAAAAAGCCTAACGCTCTACTTCGCCGAGTCATTAACAAAAAGCCTAACGCTCTACTTCGCTGAGTCATTACCAAAAGCCTAACGCTCTGCTTCGCTGAGTCATTAACAAAAAGCCTAACGCTCTACTTCGCCGAGTCATTAACAAAAGCCTAACGCTCTGCTTCGCTGAGTCATTAACAAAAAGCCTAACGCTCTACTTCGCCGAGTCATTAACAAAAAGCCTAACGCTCTACTTCGCTGAGTCATTACCAAAAGCCTAACGCTCTGCTTCGCTGTCCTTAACAAAAGCCTAACGCTCTACTTCGCTGAGTCATTACCAAAAGCCTAACGCTCTACTTCGCCAAGTCATTAACAAAAGCCTAACGCTCTACTTCGCCGAGTCATTAACAAAAGCCTAACGCTCTACTTCGCCGAGTCATTAACAAAAAGCCTAACGCTCTACTTCGCTGAGTCATTAACAAAAGCCTAACGCTCTGCTTCGCTGAGTCATTAACAAAAAGCCTAACGCTCTACTTCGCCGAGTCATTAACAAAAAGCCTAACGCTCTACTTCGCTGAGTCATTAACAAAAGCCTAACGCTCTACTTCGCCGAGTCATTAACAAAAAGCCTAACGCTCTACTTCGCTGAGTCATTAAAAAAAGCCTAACGCTCTACTTCGCTGAGTCATTACCAAAAAGCCTAACGCTCTGCTTCGCTGAGTCATTAACAAAAGCCTAACGCTCTACTTCGCCGAGTCATTAACAAAAAGCCTAACGCTCTACTTCGCTGAGTCATTAACAAAAGCCTAACGCTCTACTTCGCCGAGTCATTAACAAAAAGCCTAACGCTCTACTTCGCCGAGTCATTAACAAAAAGCCTAACGCTCTACTTCGCTGAGTCATTACCAAAAAGCCTAACGCTCTACTTCGCTGAGTCATTAACAAAAGCCTAACGCTCTGCTTCGCTGAGTCATTAACAAAAGCCTAACGCTCTACTTCGCTGAGTCATTAACAAAAGCATAACGCTCTGCTTCGCTGAGTCATTAACAAAAGCCTAACGCTCTGCTTCGCTGAGTCATTAACAAAAGCCTAACGCTCTACTTCGCTGAGTCATTAACAAAAAGCCTAACGCTCTACTTCGCTGAGTCATTAACAAAAGCCTAACGCTCTGCTTCGCTGAGTCATTAACAAAAGCCTAACGCTCTAATTCGCCGAGTCATTACCAAAAAGCCTAACGCTCTACTTCGCCGAGTCATTACCAAAAAAGCCTAACGCTCAACTTCGCCCAGTCATTAACAAAAAGCCTAACGCTCTACTTCGCCGAGTCATTAACAAAAAGCCTAACGCTCTACTTCGCTGTCCTTAACAAAAGCCTAAAAAAATCATGGTACGATCAACATCACGGAGCCATTAACACAAACGTGACGCACTCATCCTGTTCTCTGCGGTGCGGAGCGTGAAGGTCTCGAGGGTGAGGGGCGCAGACCTGCCTCTCCTGTTCACGCGCCACACCTTGATGACGTAGTCAGCACCTGGCGTCAGCCCTGTCAGGTTGAAGACGCCTCGCACGCCTGCAGGACATGACAGTGTCAGCGTGGCAACCCGCCTGCAGTACATGACAGTGTCAGCATGGCATCCCGCCTGCAGTACATGACAGTGTCAGCGTAGCAACCCGCCTGCAGTACATGACAGTGTCAGCGTGGCAACCCGCCTGCAGTACATGACAGTGTCAGCGTGGCAACCCGCCTGTAGTACATGACACTGTCAGCATGGCAACCCGCCTGCAGTACAAAGATTATTACTAGTTAGTTTAAGCCTCCCTATTCGCAACGAATGCGATCCAAAGAAAGGAAGAAGGAAGGCACTATTTAGTTCAGAGTTAAAGGAACGCGGAATATATGAAGAAAGAGCATAGAAACAGTAAGTTGAGAAAGAAGTTCATGAAACAAGATCTAAATTGAAGAAAAAAGTAGTAGGTGATACAAAATAGGACATAAGTGAACCGAAAAAAGGTGGTCCAAACATAACAAAAACATTTTGTTTCAACAAAAAGAAGGCCTACCTAACTCTAAGCTCGGGCCCTCACAAATTTCCTCCTGGGAGCGCGAATTCCCATAGAAACGACTTTAGTACATTGTGCCAGCATGGTAACCCGCCTGTTGTACATGTTAAAGAGTTTTAAATGTTACATTTGTGTTATATTATCATTAAAATAGTTTTGAATTAAAATAGATTTCTGGAATTGTAAGAGGAAAATTTATGACTTACCCACATGTATAACTTACCAGCGGCCTGTACATTGAATTTGAATGATGCTTAGAAATTTGTTGTTAATATAATTATAATTAAACAACCAATTGATGTGCATGCATGCCATGATCGCGAAAAGTGATCTTGTGAACAACAAATCCGGAAAGGTATACGAGAAAAGAGGTAAACATTTCTTACATCTTAGGGATCTAAAAGCATTTAAATGTTTAGAAATCCAGTGGCAATTGAACAATTTCTCGCAGTTGTATGTTGCTTTTCTTGGATCTGAGGAGACACTTGGTGTATCAAATGATGATGTTGTTGCTTCCATATTTTGCTAAAGTTCTACACAAAAGAAAAATCGCAGGTAGACTTAGAAGTTATTCTACAGCGAAAAACACACTGGGTGTGTATCAATAAAAAATTGGAATTACCACTGAATGAATGAATATTGCAACTTCAATAAAATTTAAATAAAAATGATAATGGTATCAAATAATGGAACCCGGTTAAACGAAGGCACCTGGTGGCTACATAACAACAAAGCGTTTTAAATTGCGACTCACACCCGTATTGTAGGGTTTTATACATGTAGGGTTTTGAATCGCGAATGACACTTATCTATAGTGTTGTGCAACGTTTTGAATCACTCACCCGTAGCGTTATTTTTTATATCGTGAACCACACTCACCCGTAGTGCTACTGCGTTTTAAATCAATGAATTTAAATCACTGCGTTTTAAATCACTGCGTTTTAAATCACTGCGTTTTAAATCACTGCGTTTTAAATCACTGCGTTTTAAATCACTGCGTTTTAAATCACTGCGTTTTAAATCACTGCGTTTTAAATCACTGCGTTTTAAATAACTGCGTTGTGTTATTTACGTCGTATTAAATCACTCACTCGTGTTATGCAGCCTTTTTAAATCGGGCATCACACTGTCCCATAGAGTTATGAGCTTTTTAAATAACGTCTCACCCGTAGTATTATGCAGCGTTGTAAATCACTCACCCGTGGTGTTGTACTACATTTTAAATCACTCACCCGTGGTGTTGTACTGCAAAGTAAATCCCTCACCCGTGGTGTTGTACTGCAAAGTAAATCACTCACCCGTGGTGTTGTACTGCGCAGTAACTCACTCACCCGTGGTGTTGTACTGCGTAGTAACTCACTCACCAGTGGTGTTGTACTGCGTAGTAACTCACTCACCAGGGGTGTTGTACTGCGTAGTAACTCACTCACCAGTGGTGTTGTACTGCGTAGTAACTCACTCACCAGGGGTGTTGTACTGCGTAGTAACTCACTCACCAGTGGTGTTGTACTGCGTAGTAACTCACTCACCAGTGGTGTTGTACTGCGTAGTAACTCACTCACCAGTGGTGTTGTACTGCGTAGTAACTCACTCACCAGTGGTGTTGTACTGCGTAGTAACTCACTCACCAGTGGTGTTGTACTGCGTAGTAACTCACTCACCAGTGGTGTTGTACTGCGTAGTAACTCACTCACCCGTGGTGTTGTACTGCAAAGTAAATCACTCACCCGTGGTGTTGTACTGCGTAGTAACTCACTCACCCGTGGTGTTGTACTGCGTAGTAACTCACTCACCAGTGGTGTTGTACTGCGTAGTAACTCGCTCACCCGTGGTGTTGTACTGCGTAGTAACTCACTCACCAGTGGTGTTGTACTGCGTAGTAACTCACTCACCAGTGGTGTTGTACTGCGTAGTAACTCACTCACCAGTGGTGTTGTACTGCGTAGTAACTCGCTCACCCGTGGTGTTGTACTGCGTAGTAACTCACTCACCCGTGGTGTTGTACTGCGTAGTAACTCACTCACCAGTGGTGTTGTACTGCGTAGTAACTCACTCACCCGTGGTGTTGTACTGCGTAGTAACTCACTCACCAGTGGTGTTGTACTGCGTAGTAACTCACTCACCAGTGGTGTTGTACTGCGTAGTAACTCACTCACCAGTGGTGTTGTACTGCGTAGTAACTCACTCACCCGTGGTGTTGTACTGCAAAGTAAATCACTCACCCGTGGTGTTGTACTGCGAAGTAAATCACTCACCCGTGGTGTTGTACTGCGTAGTAACTCGCTCACCCGTGGTGTTGTACTGCGTAGTAACTCGCTCACCCGTGGTGTTGTACTGCGTAGTAAATCACTCACCCGTGGTGTTGTACTGCGTAGTAACTCGCTCACCCGTGGTGTTGTACTGCGTAGTAAATCACTCACCCGTGGTGTTGTACTGCGTAGTAACTCGCTCACCCGTGGTGTTGTACTGCGTAGTAAATCACTCACCCGTGGTGTTGTACTGCGTAGTAACTCACTCACCCGTGGTGTTATGCATGAGGGTGTTGGTGAGGCGCTCCCTGACGGTGAGCATGTAGGCCGCGTCGTGGGAAGGAGCTTCGTCCTGCTCAGCGTCGCCTGCACCGCCCAGCTGCTGCAACTCGTCTGCACGCAGCTCGGGGCTCCCGCCCTGCTGGCAGGGCCACTGTTAATGCCTCAATAATCATAAGAACAATAAGTTAATTATTATTATTGTTGTTTTAATAGTTACCCAGCCGCTGCACTCATCAAAAAAAAAAATGAACATTAACATCAACTATCCTATAAAATCATCATTTTTATACTTTTGACGTAGTATGACCATGTACGACTCAAGAAGATAAAATGATGTGCACTTTGATTTATCTAAGAGGAGGTTTCACACTGATAAATTGTTAATGAAATAGTGCCTGGAACATTTGAACTGCATTTCTAAATAATTGGAAGCGTAAATTTTAACATGGTAGAATTAGGCCAAGTTTACGCCACCGTGAATCTCCAAGCAAAAGTTTCCAACTGATATTCATTGTTGAGACAAAACTATCCCCTTGGTGTAATTGCTACTCACTCCTATTCTTTTTATGTTCAAAATTTTGGAGCAGTTAAGCCCTGCTGACAAACATCAGACCAGCTGCGGCAATTGTCAAAAAAGAACAAAATTACATTCGAAGCTCTTTACATTTACGTCATCATTTCATTTACAACGCACTTGCCCAGCTGGTCGATGTGACACGGAAATAAGCAAACTGAATGGAACATTTACTATAAAGCCTAATTAAGTAAATTAACTTTATCAATTAAAAATTTGAAATTCATCACGAGTACTGAAAGACCTTTAATTTTGAAATTAAGTTCGAAATGATTAATTTATTTTGAACAATAACTCGAGGAGAGGCAAGCGATTTTCTTTGATATTCGAAAAATGACAAAATAAGATTAGATCTTAATTTGAGCCTCAGTAACCTCATCAAAGATGCTCCAAAGGGAGGGAGGAAGGATGAAGGCACCAATTAGGAGGGCATTAATGGAAACATGAAAGCTATGCACAAGGGATGCTCTTGCGCAAGATCCAATGCGTACAGAAACACCAAGTTAAGAAAGAAGGCTATGAAACCAAATGAAAGTTGAAGGAAGCTAGAGGTGCTGGAAAAAGGACAGCATTGAACCGAAAAGAAAGAACGCAAGAAGAAAAACTTTATTTTCAATAGAGATTGTCCAATATTACAATCAAATATTACAAAATACAATACAATATTACAAAAAAGATGGTCCTTAAGTCTCCCTTACCGTAACAAGGGTGTTCCGAAGAGAAGGAGGAAGGAACCACTTAGCGTGGAGTTATATTAACGCAGAATCTATGCACAGGGTGCACAGAAACAGTAAATTAGAGAAAGAAGTTCATGAAACAGGATAAAAAATAAAGAAGAAAATAGTAGTTGCTGATAACCAGGACAGCAATGAACCGAAAAAAGATGATCCGTCCCCAAATAAAAAACCTATTCTATTTCAACAAAAGCAAAGCGTACATAACCTCTAGTTCGGGACAACACATACTTCCTCTGGTAGCGCTAATTCCCGTAGATACAAACAATTTAAACAATTTAAACAATTTATTTAACACATGTGATACAGAGGTAGAATGTTTCTTAAGTCTAGTACAATGGTCAAATTTGAGTATAGCTACCTGTGGGCCCGAACAAGTTCAGCGACTTCTAGGGCATTCTATCATCACGTTATTCTAAGGTGTACAATAATGTTTAACCTAGTTCACTTAACCTAGTTTTGCATTAGACTGATCAAAGAGATAATTAACTCGATATTTTATGCTGTATTTTACAATATAGGTCAAATACGATAGTCATATCTACCTGTGGGGATTAGCAATGTTTCATTTTAATCTTTGATGCGTAGCGAAACCTATCACCCAGATACCAGTCACCTAGGTAGGTGCTTTTTTTTCCTAAACTGAAACCTTACCTAATTCAATTCATAACGGTTTCTCATTGGAGGTGTAGGTAATCCAATACCTAATGTATAATAAAGGTAGTTCTACAGTCAAATTAAAAAATACCATCGCGTAAAGCACTGTTTGCATAGACCTAATTATGCCTTGATAAGTATAATAAAAATGATAACGAATGTCATCTGTTCAAATTTATCAGCCTCCAATTTACACTTGATAGAACCACTATTTTGCGCCTGATAAAACCAGAAATTTATACTTGACAAAACCACTTACTTACATCAGATAAAACCCCTAATTCACGCTTGATAAGACAACAAATTTACACCTGATAAACCACTACTTAGTTCACTAACAATTTGAGGCCGAGGATCCTTCCCGTTCCACGTTTTGACTCCCAGAGCATCCTTCTCGAGCGTGGTGCTCCACTTGGAGTCGCTATCCTTGCTGGGACCTTTGCTCTGGATGCTGTTCTTTGTACTGCCGACAGCGTGCTTCGTGTGAGACTGCTGCACTTGTTTCTTGTTCCCAAGACCTGTGGAATTCTCTGCTGCGTCTGAAGCAGACGGGGTCTCTGAGCAAGCGATCTCAACGCTGGCCCAACTTTGCTTCGTCACCTTGCACTTGAATTTCGATGATGGTATACCTAGAGGGAAAATCAGGGTCACGTGAAAAACGTTTGGCGTTAATAATGTACGTGTTCCAATTTAAAAGGGTCTCATAAAAAAGGCTTTGTGGTAACGTGAATGTTCCACTTTAAAAGGCCCACACAAAAAGGCTTTAAGGTAAAGTAACTATTCTAATTTAAAAGCTTTATGTAAAAAAGCTCGGGGTTAAAGAAGGTATTCCAATTTTTTGATGACGGATTTCCGAAATAGTTAAGTGGATCCAGTGGTGTAAATGGCTGCGAAAGTTCGTTTACGTAGACTAACAATGGTTTCCTCTACCACAGCGAAAAGTGTTTGAAACTCTAACCGGGAGTAAATGTTGTGTTAGGCTTAAAGACAACTTTAAAAATTAGTAATAGTGAGAATTGCCAAAAATTTACAGTAAAAACTATACGCGTTGTTTCAATTCAATCAGAAATATGATAATCTTTTTATGTTTTACCCCCTAAACGCTTTATAACTTATCATTGAAATATTTTTTCCCGAGTTTCAACTGCTATTGTGAAAAATCAAATTTTATTGATGCCTCCAGGTTCTTTATTAATCAAAGTAACTGTAATCTCATTCACAAAACGAAATTATAAAACTCGCGTTGTAAGTAAAATTATTGAGGCATCGTTCTGTTTCCCGATATATTTTATACATTTAGTAACTTTCAAAATGTACAAAATGTTAAAATGCAAAAACTCGCGACAAAATCGCAGAATACGTTTTTCCATTAGCAATACCGCATTTTTGAATTGGCATTGACCACATCACATAAGCAAAAAGTTTGAAAAAGTTTTTTATCAAATCTGTGATGAGAAACATGTAATATTTCGGCTATAGTACGCAAAGGCAGCAAAAAAAAACAAAAAGTTCAAGAAATTAATTTCCTGATCCACAGTGAATAAAAATTGCAAGCCAAGTCAAAATGAAGTATTCACTATTCAAAAGCCATGATTTACAGTATTTCTGCTTGTACTCCAGGCGATATGACAATAACTTAAAGGGTAAAACTGCAGCGGTTTTCGCACAACGGCATTTAAGCAAGCAAATAATGATACCGAGAACTCGAAGTTCCTGTATTTTTGACTGGTATTTTAATGACCACCTTATAAATTTTATTTGCAGTGCAACTGGGGGGATGCTACTCTTTAAAATCGCTACTCCGCAAGATATTCTTTACTATGAAATGTCCCGAAAGTCCACATGTTCCCTCTGCGAAGAAAACGGATGTAAATATACTACTTTCATTTGTGCAAATTTATATCCTAATGTGTTCTCTGTTGTAGTATACTGGCAAAGAGTTCTTTGCTTAGTCTGCCATCAATGAGGCCCAGATGCAAAAGCCAGTCTAACGACGGTGGGTGTTGATACCGTTGATATGTGCAAAAATAAACAACCAAGGGGCTATCGTGATGTAAAGCGACTGCGGAAATTAAAAAACGCAGTTCACGAGCTAATACCTGGAGGTCTGACGGCGGTGTTGATACCGTTTATGTGAGCTAAAATACAAACGAGAAACGGCTATCACTAAGTAAACCTACTACGATAAATAAAAAAAAAGGAGATCACGAGCTAATACCTGGAGGTCTGACGGCGGTGTTGATACCGTTGATGTGAGCTAAAATACAAACGAGAAACGGCTATCACTAAGTAAACCTACTACGATAAATAAAAAAAACGGAGATCACGAGCTAATACCTGTACCATTAGCATGTTCTTCGTGTATTCGCATGTGCTAAAGTAGAGACGACAGAGGGCTATCGTAATGTAAACCTACTGCGTTAAACAAAAAACGAAAATCACAAGATTATACCTGGAGGTCTAACGGTGAAGACGCAAGGTACGGTTTGGGACCCGACGCTGTTGGTTGCTCTGCACTCGACGGAGCCGTAGTCCTGCACCCTCTGAAGCTGGTACTTGAGCCGGCCCTCGAGTCCGAGTGCGGACCGCACGCCCCCTGTGATGCCGGGCGGCGGCAGCGATGTTGTCACCAGGGACTTGGTCCCAAGGCTGTAGCCCGGGGAGGGTAACGTCTGCAAAAAATGTCTTTTTTAGCTATGAATCTATCTATACTGTATTAAGAGGGGTGTCTGTCTGTCTGTCTGTCTGAAGCCAGCTTGCAGTCCCCAAAGCTTAGGATAGACAAACCTGACGAACTTAAACGTATTGCCTATCCTATACTTCACGACGAGGAATCATGTTAAAAAAATAGGGCATTCATTTTAATAGCTTAAGACCGTATGTGCCCCAGTCATGGATCTCCCCCATTTTACAGGTCTTTTTTTACTGTCGAGGATTTTGAAATATTACTCGCAAGGGACAGGTACAGATGGAAAAATAAAGTGAAATCGAAGAAAACTGAAATTTCACATGTAGAAAAATTAATGCTTAAGCCGTCCAAAACACGGCAACAAAACGTTTTCATTCAAAACTTGTTCAGTAATAATGTACAACACGAACAAAAAATTTGTATTTTTCTGAAAGAAAAACGATTTTACTGTTTGATATCTACTATGCAGAAAATACTGTGTACATTATTTCGTCAGTAATGACCTAGTGTAATTTTCACCCTGCCTTCTTTATAAATCATTATACGGCATAAATATTTCCTATCCTCATCTGTTTTGGCACCAATTTTCTGAAGCAGCCATTTCCTTACCAGATAAAAACGATAACAGTTTCCTCTACCATTTATGGAATGCTGCAAAGATTTACTATATTTCTGAAGTACTTGCTGGAAGCCTCAATCACCTGCGGAAAGCCTCAATCACCTGCGGAAAGCCTCAATCACCTGCGGAAAGCCTCAATCACCTGCGGAAAGCCTCAATCACCTGCGGAAAGCCTCAATCACCTGCGGAAAGCCTCAATCACCTGCTAAAAGCCCCAATAACCTGCTGAAAGCCCCAATAACCTGCTGAAAGTCCCAATCACCTGCTGAAAGCCCCAATCACCTGCTGAAAGCCCCAATCACCTTCTGAAAGCCCCAATCACCTGCTGAAAGAACCAATCACCTGCTGAAAGCCCCAATCACCTGCTGAAAGCCCCAATCACCTGCTGAAAGCCCCAATCACCTGCTGAAAGCCCCAATCACCTGCTGAAAGCCCCAATCACCTGCTGAAAGCCCCAATCACCTGCTGAAAGCCCCAATCCCCTGCGGAAAGCCCCAATCCCCTGCGGAAAGCCCTAATGACCTGCAGAAAGCCTTAATGACCTGTACAAAGCCCTACTGACCTGCAGAAAGCCTTAATGACCTGTACAAAGCCCTACTGACCCGCGGAAAGCCTAAATCCTCTGCGGAAAGCCTAAATCACCTGCGGGAAGGCGTTGGTGAAGGCCCACTGGAAGGTGACGTTGGTAGGGTTGGCGAGGACGGCGCACTGCAGTGTCACGTGCTGCCCCAGCGCCGCTCGGTACACTATGGCGCGGGTGCGACCGCACACTGGCGCGTCTGAAATGACGTTTGTTCGTAAGGAACGGATAATATGATAATGTATTTGTCGATTTTGAGTTATGAATTTAAAATTATCAAGCTAAGTTGTTGATTACAAAAAAATGAATGTCATTCTTGAGTTTTAAATTTGGAATATGTAAGTAAAGTTGGTGATGACTGGGTATTTCTTGAGTAAAATGAGGAAATGAAAATACAAAATGATGCATTCAGAGTTCTACATTTGGAATTTCTTCTCAAAGTTGGGAAAGACTGAGTGTTTCGTAAAAATAGAAGATGTAACAACGGTAAAGTCCATCCAGAGTTTAAAATTTGGGTTTTCTAAATAAAGTTGGGAAAGATTGGGAATTTCGTAAAAAAATACAAGATACGAAAATCAAAAAGTTCATCCACAGTTTTGAACTTTGGTTTCGTGAACGAAGTGTGTGAAGACTGGGTGTTTCGTAAAAATGAACAGAAAATATAAATGTAGAAAAGTAAATCCAGGAGTCTTAATTTGATACTTCAAAACAAAGTCTGCGAAGACTAAGTGTTTCGCAAAAAAAAAAAACAGAAAATACGAAAATAAAGAATCCATCCGCAGTTCCGAATTTGATATTTCTGTAAAAAGTTCGCAAAGACTTGGTGTTTTGTAAAAAAAACAGGAAATACGGATATAAAGAAGTACATGCAGAGTTGTAAATTTGAACTTTATAAACAAAATTGGTTGTCAACTGGGCGCTTCGCGAATAATAGAAAACACGCAACGAAGTTAGTCAGTTAGTCTAAATTGTAAATTTCTATACAAAGTCGGCAAAAAATTATAAGTTGATTGGAAGCTGTTTCGATTAGATATTAATTACTTCAAGCTCTTCTAACGAGAACACGCGCGTTCCAAAGAGATGGAGGAGAAAGGCCCCATTTGCTAACGATTTCGAGGAATAAGAGGGGAATCTATGAACAAAGTATGTTTCTACGCAAGGGATGTTTCATAAAAACATAAACCGAGGAAAGAACTTCGTGAAACACAATTGATGTTGATAAAAAAAAATTCGCAATGGAAAATACTGGACCGGTAGTGAACCGAAAAAAATGGTCAGCAGCAAAAAAAAAAACATTTCTACAAAACTAGGGCCCGCCTAACCTAAATTGCTGATGTACGTAGCAGTGTGAACGAACAGCATTTCAATTATTTCAACACCTCTTTTAAAAAATATTAAAGCATACGAGGTAGAATATCATCAAGCTAATACATTTTCACACTTCTCTGGAAAGATAAAATATTTTTTCGAGTAGTAAAGTCGTTTTTTAAACTCTCCTACTTACAACCTTCGACAAAGGGGATCTCGTATCCTTATCCATGGAGCGCTAATTCTCATAAATACCATAATTGTCTCCCCTGGAAGATCAAGCGTGGTTTGAGCTTCATGGAACTTGATAGATGGAATTCACGAGCTAGGTTCCCTCTTTTTTTATTAGTTTGCTTTCTTTCTATTCATAAGATGGTAAATTGCTTTTTGATTGGAAAAAGACAGCAATCAGCTTCAGAGATCAAGAATCAATAATGGATGCCCAATTAAATGACATTTAAAGGAAAGTGTAGATGATTAGATTAGATTAGTCGTTAGTTTTTGCCTCCCTGCCCAGCAACAAATGCGATCCAAGGAGAGGAAAGAGGAAGGCACAATTTAGTATGGAGTTTAGGAAACGCGGAATTATTATTATTATTATTATTATTATTATTATTATTATTATTATTATTATTATTTAAGAAAGTTTTAGCCTCAATTAATTGCACGACTAAGATGTTCTAAGAGAGGAAAGAGGAAGGCACCATTTAGTATGGAGTTGAGGGAACGCGGAATCTATGCACTAGGTGCACAGAAACAGGAAGCTAAGAAAGAAGTTCATGAAACAAGAAAAAGTTGAAGAAGAAAGTAGTAGGTGCTGAAAAACAGGACAGCAGTGAACCGAAAAAAGATGGTCCGTAAAAAACAAAAACCTATTCTATTTCAACAAAAGGAAGCCTACCTAACCCATAGCTCAGGCCCTCACATAGTCCCCCTGGGAGCGCTAATTCCCATAGATACAATACCTGTATCCCCCTGAGGGGAGAAAACGCGGAATCTACGCAGAGGGGCATAGAAACAGTAAGTTGTGAAAGAAGATTATGAAACAAGACCAAAGTTGAAGAAGAAAGTAGTAGAAGCTGAAGAACAGGACAGCAGTGAACCAAAAAAAGGTGGCCCTTAACATAACAAAAACGTTTTATTTCTATAAAAAGAAGGCCTACTTAACTCCCAGCTAAGTGTAGATGATCAGTCAAAAATTTCAACATTCAGTTAACAGTCAACATCTCTTAACTTTTCGATGGTAGGAATAATTCTTTGCACGACTACTCAATGAACTGTTTTCCATGTTATTCCGCAAGCTTCCATCATGAACATTACTTGAAATTTTGGTAGTACCACCTCTAGGCCCGTACACTCATTCCAACCGCACCCACTAATCAACACAGCACCCGTTCCTAGCAACCGCTCCCAGCACCCGCTCCCAGCACCCGCTCCCAGCACCCGCTCCCAGCACCCACTCCCAGCACCCACTCCCAGCAATCGTTCCAGCACCCGCTCCCAGCCCCCGCTCCCAGCCCCCGCTCCCAGCCCCCGCTCCCAGCCCGCGCTCCCAACCCCCGCTCCCAACCCCCGCTCCCAGCCCCCGCTCCCAGCCCCCGCTCCCAGCCCCCGCTCCCAGCCCCCGCTCCCAGCCCCCGCTCCCAGCCCCCGCTCCCAGCAACCGCTCCCAGCAACCGCTCCCAGCAACCGCTCCCAGCAACCGCTCCCAGCAACCACTCCCAGCAACCGCTCCCAGCAACCGCTCCCAGCAACCGCTCCCAGCAACCGCTCCCAGCAACCGCTCCCAGCAACCGCTCCCAGCAACCGCTCCCAGCAACCGCTCCCAGCAACCGCTCCCAGCAACCGCTCCCAGCAACCGCTCCCAGCAACCGATCCCAGCAACCGCTCCCAGCAACCGCTCCCAGCAACCGCTCCCAGCAACCGCTCCCAGCCCCCGCTCCCAGCCCCCGCTCCCAGCCCCCGCTCCCAGCCCCCGCTCCCAGCCCCCGCTCCCAGCAACCGCTCCCAGCAACCGCTCCCAGCAACCGCTCCCAGCAACCGCTCCCAGCAACCGCTCCCAGCAACCGCTCCCAGCAACCGCTCCCAGCAACCGCTCCCAGCAACCGCTCCCAGCAACCGCTCCCAGCAACCGCTCCCAGCAACCGCTCCCAGCAACCGCTCCCAGCAACCGCTCCCAGCAACCGCTCCCAGCAACCGCTCCCAGCAACCGCTCCCAGCAACCGCTCCCAGCAACCGCTCCCAGCAACCGCTCCCAGCAACCGCTCCCAGCAACCGCTCCCAGCAACCGCTCCCAGCAACCGCTCCCAGCAACCGCTCCCAGCAACCGCTCCCAGCAACCGCTCCCAGCAACCGCTCCCAGCAACCGCTCCCAGCAACCGCTCCCAGCAACCGCTCCCAGCAACCGCTCCCAGCAACCGCTCCCAGCAACCGCTCCCAGCAACCGCTCCCAGCAACCGCTCCCAGCAACCGCTCCCAGCAACCGCTCCCAGCAACCGCTCCCAGCAACCGCTCCCAGCAACCGCTCCCAGCAACCGCTCCCAGCAACCGCTCCCAGCAACCGCTCCCAGCAACCGCTCCCAGCAACCGCTCCCAGCAACCGCTCCCAGCAACCGCTCCCAGCAACCGCTCCCAGCAACCGCTCCCAGCAACCGCTCCCAGCAACCGCTCCCAGCAACCGCTCCCAGCAACCGCTCCCAGCAACCGCTCCCAGCAACCGCTCCCAGCAACCGCTCCCAGCAACCGCTCCCAGCAACCGCTCCCAGCAACCGCTCCCAGCAACCGCTCCCAGCAACCGCTCCCAGCACCCGTTCCCAGCACCCGCTCCCAGCACCCGCTCCCAGCCCCCGCTCCCAGCATCCGTTCCCAGCCCTCGCTCCAAGCCCCCGCTCCCAGCATCCGTTCCCAGCCCTCGCTCCCAGCCCCCGCTCCCAGCACCCGCTCTCAGCACCCCATCCAAGCACCCGTTCCCAGCCCTCGCTCCCAGCCCCCGCTCCCAGCACCCGCTCCCAGCCCCCGCTCCCAGCATCCGTTCCCAGCCCTCGCTCCCAGCCCCCGCTCCCAGCATCCGTTCCCAGCCCTCGCTCCCAGCCCCCGCTCCCAGCACCCGCTCTCAGCACCCCATCCAAGCACCCGTTCCCAGCCCTCGCTCCCAGCCCCCGCTCCCAGCACCCGCTCCCATCACCCGCTCCCAGCATCCGCTCCCAGCACTCGCTCCCAGCACCCGCTCCCAGCACCCGCTCCCAGCACCCGCTCCCAGCACCCCCTCCCAGCATCCCCTCCCAGCACGACGCACCGGCCAACTAAGTTCCCTTCCAAAAAAAATTTCCGAGCCTTCATGATTTTTGTACTCGCATCCGCCCATCTTGGACTCCAGAGCCGCCCGTTGTGCCTCGACTCCGAGCCTGCGACTCACACTGGATGGCGATCTCTAGGGAGTTGGACGTGGCCTCTCCTATTGCGTTAGATGCAGAGCAGGCGAAATTTCCGCTCCATCTGCGATGAACTTTTTGCAGCACCAAATGGTCGTCTGACACCAGCACGCCTTCGTCCGCCTGTACCTCCTGGCCCTGGAAATTTAAACCTTCCAGTTAATCCTTCACCGTCAAAGCGGATTTCAAAATCCAATTCATAAACTGGTTTAACATGCTGTGTTCCCTGTGAAATTTGTGCCCTAATGGGTTTTTCGAAGATCATTGCCGAGTGGAAGTCACTTCCTCGTAGTAATGTCCTCCTTTTTGTACTCATATAAAGAAAATACCATCAGAAAAGAAAAAAAAGTCCTCTTGATCGAGAAAATTTTGCGAGTAATAGGTCTTATGAAATTGAAATAGCACCCCGAGCAGAAACGATCCTTTCTATCGAGAAAATGTTACGAGAAACACGTTATAAAACTCAAAATTCGAGCAAAGCTAAAAAACCCTAATTTTTATTTCCTAAGTTAAACGAAAAATTATCGACCAAATTTTACCAGAAATATTCGATACAAGATATACGTTATAAAACTCAAAATACGAGCATAGCGAAAATTACTTCATATATACTTTCCTAAGGGCAACAAATGTTAATAGAAACATTAGATATTTCAAAGGTATTTGGCTGAGAGAAGGCTCTTACGTTATGAAACCAGGCCACACGGCTCGGTGGCGGGTTGCTGTGAATGTCACATCTGAAGTAGACGTCGGTGCCTTCTTTGATGTGCTCCGCCGACAGCATCGACCCCAGCGACAGCCGCACTCTCGGTGCGACTGAAAAAAATGTGGTTGTATTAACTGGGATAATTTAATGTATAATACGCTAGTATCTATATGTTAATACGCTAAACTGTGCGTCACACCCTTCAACATCATTGCGGTATCTATGATACGGGTTGGCTCGCATCGGGTCGCGTTACATTAGATGGAGAGAGAGAGAGAAGGAGAGAGGGAGGGAGGGAGAGAGGTAAGGGGAGATGAAAATTGCCTATTTTTTCAATTCTAAATTTTATTCCAATGTATGAATTTTTTTAATTTTTCAATTTGTTAGGATAGGAGAGGTTAGGATTGGATAGGTTAGTATCTGTTATGTTAGGATGGGTTAGGTTAGAATATGTTATGTTGTAATTTGTTAGGTAATGTTGACCGAATTTTTTCACGGGTCCACCTAGCTTATTGATGACATTGTCCGTGGAATTTCCACGGGCCCAGCTAGTGTACTTTATTGTGTACTATGCTAGGAATAACTTCAATTTATTATTTACTAGTACGAGTTTTAAAATGGACTACGCTTGTGATGAGCCTACTGTGTATTATGGTAGTGCTTACCAACTTTGTTGTGTTCTAAAGTTGTACCAATTTTACTCTTAACAAAACCCTCTCAAATGTAAAGGTGGCCGCAATGCGTCACCAAGCTTTTCAAAAAAAGTTGTACAATTGATTAATAATGAATAATAAATAATGATGTACCCAATTTATGATAGCGCTACTACAGCAGGTGGAGTTCAAGTATCCTGCGACTATTAGAATATCTGTTGAAATTCTGATTTTAAGTCAGTAGTTCAGTCAATTTAAGAGTTGTATTTTTTCTCTCAAAGAATTTTTGATTGTTTTTTTTTCAGCGATGAGTGCTTCTCTGTCTAAAACACGGAGCAATGTACGCAAGCCTTTTATTTCCTCATTGCTAAAATTGTTTTATATGCTCTGAATAAGCCCAGCAGAAAACCATTTCTATCTTGCCATGCCTAAGACCGAGCACCCGTATATGAGCCCATAATTAATACCTTGTTCAAAACTGAACACTACTTAAATTTATCTGCCCATGTTTTGTTAAGCGTAACAGTTTTTACTGTGAAATAACAGCGCAGTTGCGACGTGTTTACCACTCTGCGCTGAACACACAGTCTGTTTTCCCTCGAGTTAAGAGAAGGGGGCTTTTTGCGGGAGCTTCAGACAGCAGCAGAAATTCGACAGTTTTAATGCTTTTGCTCCACAGCACATCGCGCTCTTTGCTGGCTTAGTCAAACTTTGTAGCGTCTTTGCGCTTGGTTCTGTATGAGGTTAAGTCCCGTGAAATTAATCATGATAAATATGAACATTTTGTGGCGTCTTCGCGCTTGTTTCTGTATGAGGTTAAGTCCCGTGAAATTAATCATGATAAATATGAACATTTTGTGGCGTCTTCGCGCTTGTTTCTGTATGAGGTTAAGTCCCGTGAAATTAATCATGATAAATATGAACATTTTGTGGCGTCTTCGCGCTTGTTTCTGTATGAGGTTAAGTCCCGTGAAATTTATCATGATAAATATGAACATTTTGTGGCGTCTTCGCGTTTGTTTCTGTATGAGGTTAAGTCCCGTGAAATTTATCATGATAAATATGAACATTTTGTGGCGTCTTCGCGTTTGTTTCTGTATGAGGTTAAGTCCCGTGAAATTTATCATGATAAATATGAACATTTTGTGGCGTCTTCGCGCTTGTTTCTGTATGAGGTTAAGTCCCGTGAAATTTATCATGATAAATATGAACATTTTGTGGCGTCTTCGCGCTTGTTTCTGTATGAGGTTAAGTCCCGTGAAATTTATCATGATAAATATGAACATTTTGTGGCGTCTTCAGGGTTGTTTCTGTATGAAGTTAAGTCCCGTGAAATTTATCACGATAAATACGAACATTTTGTTGCGTCTTCATGCGTGCTACAGTATGAGGTTAAGTCCCATAGAATTATCACGATCAATCGGAGAATTCACAATTGTTTTTGAAATGAAACATGATATTTTATTCATTTTATTCATGAACGCATGTAAGCTTCGTTAGCAAATAATACGTTGCTTAGAATTTCTTAATTCATTACACTCACAAGGAAAAAGAGTGTGTTTTTGTTCTACACTCCATTGACTTTGTGAAGAAAAAAGTTAGCAGTAAAAATAGAAGAGTGAATGCATCGCTGGCATCTGTGATCATATATTATAGAAGCATTCATAAGAATCTACTTCTTAAATCAGTGCCTCGATAAATTCATTTCTGGAAATACCTTAAACTTGCATTTTGTTCTCAGTGTGAAGTACTGTGAATTTGCGTTATTTTATTGTGTGTGAGAAATACATGAATCTGAATTATTTTCTTCTTTATGCAAAAAACCTTGAATTTAATTTTTTTCATGTTTTATGACATATCTTGAATTTTAATTTTCTTGTACTTAAGATGTATCTTGAATTTAAACAGCTATCGGACGAAATTACTTTGATGAAATAATTCACATAAGATCACTCTGCGATATGAATAGAACAGACAAAACCAAAAGAAAGTATCGTATCATTGAGGAAGGAAGTTATAAGCAAAGGGAAATATTGATGGGCACACCTTCTCTTACACAACTTTCCAAGATCATTTTGTTATCAAGATCGAATGAGATTCTTGTTAGAATGGGATTTTCAAACCAAAGCAGGAGAAATATTTTTGCTGTGAAACTTTGAGCCGTTTGGTGCTGATAGAGAAGATATCTCTTTCTATACCGGTGATGGGATGCAGGGCTACAACTTTGACGCGTTTGTCGCAGCTACTTGAAAATACACTTTTTAAAGTACAAATAAGATTCTTAACACAAAATACGAATGTCTTTTATATTTCTAATTGTTTATTCCCTAAGAGAAACAACGAATTAAGTTTTCATTATTGGATTTAGATTGAAGTTCTGAAATGATTACACCTGAACCTTACGCTAAAATATTTACACATGGACCTAACGCTTATTTACGTATGAACCATTCATATTACACAATAATACGCTAAAGTATAACCTCTACTTAGAGACCAAAATCATGAACGCCACGGTAAAACTTAGGTGTAGAGACTTGCTGCTAATTATAGGTTGTGAATATGGTTCTCATTAGGACTGGGGATTTACTTCAAATTGAAGGGTATCAGAAAATGCTCGTCTCACTCAAAAATCTGGAAATATTTTCAACACCTATATAGAGAGGAAAAAAAACACGATTTTGATGCCCCCTTCACCAGTTGTTCTGACTTATTTCGTATGTTGTACAGACTTCAACATGCTATCGTCTAAATGCAATAATTTTTTCAAGCATCAAGACTTAAGGTTATTGTTGGGCTCTTAATCTAGGTTGTAGGGAAACCCAGTTATATTCCGGTCAAGGACTGGTTCTTTGTTTAACAAATGCGAAAATAAAAAATGTAAAGAAATAAAGCTGGGTGGATTGGAAATAGTAGTACTACGTAAACTGTAGGTAGCAATTTCTGTGGAAATATACAATGATTTTAAACGAGCTGGTCAAGCTTACCTCAAAGAGGTAGAGTTTCCCGAAAAGTAAACTTTCCTAAGAAGAGATAAATTTACATGATTTTCCGAAATCATAATTGGTATAACTCGCAAGTAGCGAGCGGCGTAACTCGCAAGTAGCGAGCGGCGTAACTCGCCTGTAGCGAGCGGCGTAACTCGCCTGTAGCGAGCGGCGTACCTCGCCTGTAGCGAGCGGCGCAACCCGCCTGTAGCGAGCGGCGCAACTCGCCTGTAGCGAGCGGCGCAACTCGCCTGTAGCGAGCGGCGCAACTCGCCTGTAGCGAGCGGCGCAACTCGCCTGTAGCGAGCGGCGCAACTCGCCTGTAGCGAGCGGCGCAACTCGCCTGTAGCGAGCGGCGCAACTCGCCTGTAGCGAGCGGCGCAACTCGCCTGTAGCGAGCGGCGCAACTCGCCTGTAGCGAGCGGCGCAACTCGCCTGTAGCGAGCGGCGCAACTCGCCTGTAGCGAGCGGCGCAACTCGCCTGTAGCGAGCGGCGCAACTCGCCTGTAGCGAGCGGCGCAACTCGCCTGTAGCGAGCGGCGCAACTCGCCTGTAGCGAGCGGCGCAACTCGCCTGTAGCGAGCGGCGCAACTCGCCTGTAGCGAGCGGCGCAACTCGCCTGTAGCGAGCGGCGCAACTCGCCTGTAGCGAGCGGCGCAACTCGCCTGTAGCGAGCGGCGCAACTCGCCTGTAGCGAGCGGCGCAACTCGCCTGTAGCGAGCGGCGCAACTCGCCTGTAGCGAGCGGCGCAACTCGCCTGTAGCGAGCGGCGCAACTCGCCTGTAGCGAGCGGCGCAACTCACCTGTAGCGAGCGGCGCAACTCGCCTGTAGCGAGCGGCGCAACTCGCCTGTAGCGAGTGGCTCAACTCGCCTGTAGCGAGCGGCGCAACTCGCCTGTAGCGAGCGGCGCAACTCGCCTGTAGCGAGCGGCGCAACTCGCCTGTAGCGAGCGGCGTAACTCGCCTGTAGCGAGCGGCGTAACTCGCCTGTAGTGAGCGGCGTAACTCGCCTGTAGCGAGCGGCGTAACTCGACTGTAGCGAGCGGCGTAACTCGCCTGTAGCGAGCGGCGTAACTCGCCTGCAGCGAGCGGCGTAACTCGCCTGTAGCGAGCGGCGTAACTCGCCTGTAGCGAGCGGCGTAACTCGCCTGTAGCGAGCGGCGTAACTCGCCTGTAGCGAGCGGCGTAACTCGCCTGTAGCGAGCGCCGTAACTCGCTTGTAGCGAGCGGCGTAACTCGCCTGTAGAGAGCGGCGTAACTCGCCTGTAGAGAGCGGCGTAACTCGCCTGTAGAGAGCGGCGTAACTCGCCTGTAGAGAGCGGCGTAACTCGCCTGTAGAGAGCGGCGTAACTCGCCTGTAGCGAGCGGCGTAACTCGCCTGTAGCGAGCGGCGTAACTCGCCTGTAGAGAGCGGCGTAACTCGCCTGTAGAGAGCGGCGTAACTCGCCTGTAGAGAGCGGCGTAACTCGCCTGTAGAGAGCGGCGTAACTCGCCTGTAGAGAGCGGCGTAACTCGCCTGTAGAGAGCGGCGTAACTCGCCTGTAGAGAGCGGCGTAACTCGCCTGTAGAGAGCGGCGTAACTCGCCTGTAGCGAGCGGCGTAACTCGCCTGTAACGAGCGGCGTAACTTGCAAGTAGCGAGTGTAACGCAGGTGAGGATTACAACTCACATGTGACACTGAGGGTGGTGGCATTGGAGACCTGGAGGTGAGGCACAGCGGGACTGTGTGCGGTGCACGACAGCGACGCGCCGTCGTCCTGCCACTCCGCCTGCAGGTCCAGCCACGACCGCGTCACGTTCCGCTCGCGCAGCTCCTGTGCATACCGTTACTTTGCATGTGAGTTTAACGCGATCGCCTCGGTCAGTGAAACTACTGGTGAATCTTCAACTCAAATTTAACACTTTCACCGCAGTTGGTTAGACTGAAGGTCAATATTCAACTCAAATTTAGCACTTTGACCGCAGTTGGTTAAACTCAGGTTCAATATTCAACTCAAACTTACGTCAAAAGTAGGTAGTTATTTTATGAATACCAAACATTAACTGGGTCTATTAAATATTAAATTAAATATTTTCTTCAATTTTAAAGTTTTGTTAAAATTTTTCGAGCGACTTCCTGGACGTGCAAGTCCAGCGGAACGAACGAGAGCTCATGTGTTCACGTCATGTAAGTTAAGTTTAGGGGGAAGTGAATCAGGACACGAGTTTTATAAGCAGTTTTGCGTCGTCTTAATGGTATAACAATTCAAAAAAATTTTACTTAGCCTTGGTGGTGTAACAGTTAAAAATAATTTTACGTAGCCCTGGTGGTGTAACAATTCAAAGGAATTTTACGTAGCCTTGGTGGTGTAACAATTCAAAGGAATTTTACGTAGCCTTGGTGGTATAACAATTCAAAGGAATTTTACGTAGCCATGGTGGTGTAATAATTCAAAGGAATTTTACGTAGCCTTGGTGGTATATCAATTCTAAAAAATTTTACCTGGCCTTGGTGGTATAACAATTCAAAGGAATTTTACGTAGCCTTGGTGGTGTAATAATTCAAAGGAATTTTACGTAGCCTTGGTGGTATATCAATTCTAAAAAATTTTACCTGGCCTTGGTGGTATAACAATTCAAAGGAATTTTACGTAGCCTTGGTGGTGTAACAATTCAAAGGAATTTTACGTAGCCATGGTGGTGTAACAATTCAAAGGAATTTTACGTAGCCTTGGTGGTATATCAATTCTAAAAAATTTTACCTGGCCTTGGTGGTATAACAATTCAAAGGAATTTTACGTAGCCTTGGTGGTGTAACAATTCAAAGGAATTTTACGTAGCCTTGGTGGTATAACAATTCAAAGGAATTTTACGTAGCCTTGGTGGTATAACAATTCAAAGGAATTTTACGTAGCCTTGGTGGTGTAACAATTCAAAGAAATTTTACCTGACCTTGGTGGTATAACAATTCAAAGGAATTTTACGTAGCCATGGTGGTGTAACAATTCAAAGGAATCTTACGCAACCTTGGTGGTATAACAATTCAAAGGAATTTTACGTAGCCATGGTGGTGTAACAATTCAAATAAATTTTACCTGACCTTGGTGGTATAACAATTCAAAGGAATTTTACGTAGCCATGGTGGTGTAACAATTCAAAGAAATTTTACCTGGCCTCGGTGGTATAACAATTCAAAGGAATCTTACGCAGCATTGGTGGTATAAAAATTCAAAGGAATCTTACGCAGCCTTAGTGGTATAACAATTCAAAGGAATTTTACGTAGCCTTGGTGGTGTAACAATTCAAAGGAATCTTACGCAGCCTTGGTGGTATAACAATTCAAAGGAATTTCACGTAGCCATGGTGGTGTAACAATTCAAAGGAATTTTACGTAGCCTTGGTGGTATAACAATTCAAAGGAATCTTACGCCGCCTTGGTGGTATAACAATTGAAAGGAATTTTACGTAGCCTTGGTGGTGTAACAATTCAAAGAAATTTTACCTGGCCTTGGTGGTATAACAATTCAAAAGAATTTTACGTAGCCTCGGTGGTGTAACAATTCAAAGGAATTTTACGTAGCCTTGGTGGTATATCAATTCTAAAAAATTTTACCTGGCCTTGGTGGTATAACAATTCAAAGGAATTTTACGTAGCCTTGGTGGTATAACAATTCAAAGGAATTTTACGTAGCCATGGTGGTGTAACAATTCAAAGGAATCTCACGCAGCCTTGGTGGTATAACAATTCAAAGGAATTTCACGTAGCCATGGTGGTGTAACAATTCAAATGAATTTTACGTAGCCTTGGTGGTATAACAATTCAAAGGAATCTTACGCCGCCTTGGTGGTATAACAATTGAAAGGAATTTTACATAGCCTTGGTGGTGTAACAATTCAAAGAAATTTTACCTGGCCTTGGTGGTATAACAATTCAAAGGAATTTCACGTAGCCTTGGTGGTGTAACAATTCAAAGGAATTTTACGTAGCCTTGGTGGTATAACAATTCAAAGGAATTTTACGTAGCCTTGGTGGTGTAACAATTCAAAGAAATTTCACCTGGCCTTGGTGGTATAACAATTCAAAGGAATTTTACATAGTCTTGGTGGTATAACAATTCAAAGGAATTTTACGTAGCCTTGGTGGTGTAACAATTCAAAGGAATTTTACGTAGCCTTGGTGGTGTAACAATTCAAAGAAATTTCACCTGGCCTTGGTGGTATAACAATTCAAAGGAATTTTACATAGTCTTGGTGGTATAACAATTCAAAGGAATTTTACGTAGCCTTGGTGGTGTAACAATTCAAAGAAATTTCACCTGGCCTTGGTGGTATAACAATTCAAAGGAATCTTACGCAGCCTTGGTGGTATAACAATTCAAAGGAATTTTACGTAGCCTTGGTGGTGTAACAATTCAAAGAAATTTCACCTGGCCTTGGTGGTATAACAATTCAAAGGAATTTTACATAGTCTTGGTGGTATACCAATTCAAAGGAATTTTACGTAGCCTTGGTGGTGTAACAATTCAAAGGAATTTTACGCAGCCTTGGTGGTATAACAATTCAAAGGAATTTTGCGTAGCCTTGGTGGTGTAACAATTCAAAGAAATTTTACCTGGCCTTGGTGGTATAACAATTCAAAGGAATTTTAGGTAGCCATGGTGGTATAACAATTCAAAGGAATTTTGCGTCGTGTTAGTGGTGTAACAAGCTGCGTGAGCGGTCATAGTTATGGCTGCTCCTCGTCTAGTTTAAGAAAGATGTGTTTATAATATGAGCACAATGAACGCTTTTCATCTGCTTTGAGTTATGGCAAGTCTGGGCTTTTCGAACAAATTAGAGCATGAAGAAATGAGCAGTCATAATTTGGCCTGCGCAGTGTAGTTGATTGGTTTTATCCCGTAATTTGGTGGGAGAGAGATCCGAACTTGATGGCACATTGCACAATAAAGTCGACGTGAAGGAAAGCGCACTACCAGATATACTGCTACGATTTCGTATATTTACTTCAAAATCCTTCCCATGACTGCTGGAGGACAAGCTGTTTTTCATTATTTTTCATGGTTTTTAGAACAAAGCCGAACATCTGAGAAATTCCAGAAATTTCCAATCAATTTTTAAATTTCTGGAATCAAAACCAGAAATTCTAGAAATTTCAAATCAATTTTTAAATTTCTGGAATCAAAATCATAAATTCCAGAAATTTCAAATCAATTTTTAAATTTCTGGAATCAAAATCAGAAATTCCAGAAATTTCAAAACAATTTTTAAATTTCTGGAATCAAAATCAGAAATTCCAGAAATTTCCAATCAATTTATAAATTTCTGGAATCAAAATCAGAAATTCCAGAAATTTCAAAATGCAAGATTGCACCTGTCTAGCGAGAACGTTGGGAGGCTTCCCTTTCCTGGCGAGGGCCCACACGAGCACCGGGGAGGGGCGGGCGTGAGGGGCAGAGCACCAGGCCCGCAGTCGCTCCCCCGCCGCGATGGTTGCGGGCACCCCGCTCATGGCGACCGACGACGGCGGCGCTGCAAAGCAAGGTGACCCAAGATTTTGAAATTAGGTTTACTAAATGTATGCATACTTTAAATGATTAAAGTAGCTTACGAAAAGTTTGAAATTAGGTTTTATTGGAATCTATATTTGTACCTTAAATGATTAGAGTAACTTTTGAAATATATATATATATATATATATATATATACACACACCCCTTAAATGATAAGAGTACCTTAAAAAATGTTTGAAACTAGGTTTTATTGGAATGTATACATGAAGTGATTCAAGTGGTTTGCCTTGATCTTTCGCTGTTATCACTGTTGCTACGATTCCATGGTGTAAACACGAGTGGTTAATAGGGCACCCTGATAAGTCCTTTTGTGGCCATCTTGTGCGATTGATGGTTCAAACGAGATTAATGGTTCAAACGGGATTGATGGTTCAAACGGGATTGATGGTTCAAACGGGATTGATGGTTCAAACGGGATTGATGGTTCAAACGGGATTGATGGTTCAAACGGGATTGATGGTTCAAACGGAATTGATGGTTCAAACGGAATTGATGGTTCAAACGGGATTGATGGTTCAAACGGGATTGATGGTTCAAACGGGATTGATGGTTCAAACGGGATTGATGGTTCAAACGGGATTGATGGTTCAAACGGGATTGATGGTTCAAACGGGATTGATGGTTCAAACGGGATTGATGGTTCAAACGCGATTGATGGTTCAAACGCGATTGATGGTTCAAACGCGATTGATGGTTCAAACGCGATTGATGGTTCAAACGCGATTGATGGTTCAAACGCGATTGATGGTTCAAACGCGATTGATGGTTCAAACGGGATTGATGGTTCAGACGGGATTGATGGTTCAGACGGGATTGATGGTTCAAACGGGATTGATGGTTCAAACGGGATTGATGGTTCAAACGGGATTGATGGTTCAAACGGGATTGATGGTTCAAACGGGATTGATGGTTCAAACGGGATTGATGGTTCAAACGGGATTGATGGTTCAAACGGGATTGATGGTTCAAACGGGATTGATGGTTCAAACGGGATTGATGGTTCAAACGGGATTGATGGTTCAAACGGGATTGATGGTTCAAACGGGATTGATGGTTCAAACGGGATTGATGGTTCAAACGGGATTGATGGTTCAAACGGGATTGATGGTTCAAACGGGATTGATGGTTCAAACGGGATTGATGGTTCAAACGGGATTGATGGTTCAAACGGGATTGATGGTTCAAACGGGATTGATGGTTCAAACGGGATTGATGGTTCAAACGGGATTGATGGTTCAAACGGGATTGATGGTTCAAACGGGATTGATGGTTCAAACGGGATTGATGGTTCAAACGGGATTGATGGTTCAAACGGGATTGATGGTTCAAACGGGATTGATGGTTCAAACGGGATTGATGGTTCAAACGGGATTGATGGTTCAAACGGGATTGATGGTTCAAACGGGATTGATGGTTCAAACGGGATTGATGGTTCAAACGGGATTGATGGTTCAAACGGGATTGATGGTTCAAACGGGATTGATGGTTCAAACGGGATTGATGGTTCAAACGGGATTGATGGTTCAAACGGGATTGGGGATTGATGGTTCAAACGGGATTGGGGATTGATGGTTCAAACGGGATTGGGGATTGATGGTTCAAACGGGATTGATGGTTCAAACGGGATTGATGGTTCAAACGGGATTGATGGTTCAAACGGGATTGATGGTTCAAACGGGATTGATGGTTCAAACGGGATTGATGGTTCAAACGGGATTGATGGTTCAAACGGGATTGATGGTTCAAACGGGATTGATGGTTCAAACGGGATTGATGGTTCAAACGGGATTGATGGTTCAAACGGGATTGACGGTTCAAACGGGATTGACGGTTCAAACGGGATTGACGGTTCAAACGGGATTGACGGTTCAAACGGGATTGACGGTTCAAACGGGATTGACGGTTCAAACGGGATTGACGGTTCAAACGGGATTGACGGTTCAAACGGGATTGACGGTTCAAACGGGATTGACGGTTCAAACGGGATTGACGGTTCAAACGGGATTGACGGTTCAAACGGGATTGACGGTTCAAACGGGATTGACGGTTCAAACGGGATTGACGGTTCAAACGGGATTGACGGTTCAAACGGGATTGACGGTTCAAACGGGATTGACGGTTCAAACGGGATTGACGGTTCAAACGGGATTGACGGTTCAAACGGGATTGACGGTTCAAACGGGATTGACGGTTCAAACGGGATTGACGGTTCAAACGGGATTGACGGTTCAAACGGGATTGACGGTTCAAACGGGATTGACGGTTCAAACGGGATTGACGGTTCAAACGGGATTGACGGTTCAAACGGGATTGACGGTTCAAACGGGATTGACGGTTCAAACGGGATTGACGGTTCAAACGGGATTGACGGTTCAAACGGGATTGACGGTTCAAACGGGATTGACGGTTCAAACGGGATTGACGGTGCAAACGGGATTGACGGTGCAAACGGGATTGACGGTGCAAACGGGATTGACGGTGCAAACGGGATTGACGGTGCAAACGGGATTGACGGTGCAAACGGGATTGACGGTGCAAACGGGATTAACGGTGCAAACGGGATTGACGGTGCAAACGGGATTGACGGTTCAAACGGGATTGACGGTTCAAACGGGATTGACGGTTCAAACGGGATTGACGGTTCAAACGGGATTGACGGTTCAAACGGGATTGACGGTTCAAACGGGATTGACGGTTCAAACGGGATTGACGGTGCAAACGGGATTGACGGTGCAAACGGGATTGACGGTGCAAACGGGATTGACGGTGCAAACGGGATTGACGGTGCAAACGGGATTGACGGTGCAAACGGGATTGACGGTGCAAACGGGATTGACGGTGCAAACGGGATTGACGGTGCAAACGGGATTGACGGTGCAAACGGGATTGACGGTGCAAACGGGATTGACGGTGCAAACGGGATTGACGGTGCAAACGGGATTGACGGTGCAAACGGGATTGACGGTTCAAACGGGATTGACGGTTCAAACGGGATTGACGGTTCAAACGGGATTGACGGTTCAAACGGGATTGACGGTTCAAACGGGATTGACGGTTCAAACGGGATTGACGGTTCAAACGGGATTGACGGTTCAAACGGGATTGACGGTTCAAACGGGATTGACGGTTCAAACGGGATTGACGGTTCAAACGGGATTGACGGTTCAAACGGGATTGACGGTTCAAACGGGATTGACGGTTCAAACGGGATTGACGGTTCAAACGGGATTGACGGTTCAAACGGGATTGACGGTTCAAACGGGATTGACGGTTCAAACGGGATTGACGGTTCAAACGGGATTGACGGTTCAAACGGGATTGACGGTTCAAACGGGTTTGATGGTTCAAACGGGTTTGATGGTTCAAACGGGTTTGATGGTTCAAACGGGTTTGATGGTTCAAACGGGTTTGATGGTTCAAACGGGTTTGATGGTTCAAACGGGTTTGATGGTTCAAACGGGTTTGATGGTTCAAACGGGTTTGATGGTTCAAACGGGTTTGATGGTTCAAACGGGTTTGATGGTTCAAACGGGTTTGATGGTTCAAACGGGTTTGATGGTTCAAACGGGATTGATGGTTCAAACGGGATTGATGGTTCAAACGGGATTGATGGTTCAAACGGGATTGATGGTTCAAACGGGATTGATGGTTCAAACGGGATTGATGGTTCAAACGGGATTGATGGTTCAAACGGGATTGATGGTTCAAACGGGATTGATGGTTCAAACGGGATTGATGGTTCAAACGGGATTGATGGTTCAAACGGGATTGATGGTTCAAACGGGATTGATGGTTCAAACGGGATTGATGGTTCAAACGGGATTGATGGTTCAAACGGGATTGATGGTTCAAACGGGATTGGTGGTTCAAACGGGATTGGTGGTTCAAACGGGATTGGTGGTTCAAACGGGATTGGTGGTTCAAACGGGATTGATGGTTCAAACGGGATTGATGGTTCAAACGGGATTGATGGTTCAAACGGGATTGATGGTTCAAACGGGATTGATGGTTCAAACGGGATTGATGGTTCAAACGGGATTGATGGTTCAAACGGGATTGATGGTTCAAACGGGATTGATGGTTCAAACGGGATTGATGGTTCAAACGGGATTGATGGTTCAAACGGGATTGATGGTTCAAACGGGATTGATGGTTCAAACGGGATTGATGGTTCAAACGGGATTGATGGTTCAAACGGGATTGATGGTTCAAACGGGATTGATGGTTCAAACGGGATTGATGGTTCAAACGGGATTGATGGTTCAAACGGGATTGATGGTTCAAACGGGATTGATGGTTCAAACGGGATTGATGGTTCAAACGGGATTGATGGTTCAAACGGGATTGATGGTTCAAACGGGATTGATGGTTCAAACGGGATTGATGGTTCAAACGGGATTGATGGTTCAAACGGGATTGATGGTTCAAACGGGATTGATGGTTCAAACGGGATTGATGGTTCAAACGGGATTGATGGTTCAAACGGGATTGATGGTTCAAACGGGATTGATGGTTCAAACGGGATTGATGGTTCAAACGGGATTGATGGTTCAAACGGGATTGATGGTTCAAACGGGATTGATGGTTCAAACGGGATTGATGGTTCAAACGGGATTGATGGTTCAAACGGGGTTGATGGTTCAAACGGGATTGATGGTTCAAAAGGGATTGATGGTTCAAACGGGATTGATGGTTCAAACGGGATTGATGGTTCAAACGGGATTGATGGTTCAAACGGGATTGATGGTTCAAACGGGATTGATGGTTCAAACGGGATTGATGGTTCAAACGGGATTGATGGTTCAAACGGGATTGATGGTTCAAACGGGATTGATGTTTCAAACGGGATTGATGTTTCAAACGGGATTGATGGTTCAAACGGGATTGATGGTTCAAACGGGATTGATGGTTCAAACGGGATTGATGGTTTAAACGGGATTGACGGTTCAAACGGGATTGACGGTTCAAACGGGATTGACGGTTCAAACGGGATTGATGGTTCAAACGGGATTGATGGTTCAAACGGGATTGATGGTTCAAACGGGATTGATGGTTCAAACGGGAGTGATGGTTCAAACGGGATTGATGGTTCAAACGGGATTGATGGTTCAACCGGGATTGATGGTTCAAACGGGAGTGATGGTTCAAACGGGAGTGATGGTTCAAACGGGATTGATGGTTCAAACGGGATTGATGGTTCAAACGGGATTGATGGTTCAAACGGGATTGATGGTTCAAACGGGATTGATGGTTCAAACGGGATTGATGGTTCAAACGGGATTGATGGTTCAAACGGGATTGATGGTTCAAACGGGATTGACGGTTCAAACGGGATTGATGGTTCAAACGGGATTGATGGTTCAAACGGGATTGATGGTTCAAACGGGAGTGATGGTTCAAACGGGATTGATGGTTCAAACGGGATTGATGGTTCAAACGGGATTGATGGTTCAAACGGGATTGATGGTTCAACCGGGATTGATGGTTCAAACGGGAGTGATAGTTCAAACGGGATTGATGGTTCAAACGGGATTGATGGTTCAAACGGGATTGATGGTTCAAACGGGATTGATGGTTCAAACGGGATTGATGGTTCAAACGGGATTGATGGTTCAAACGGGATTGATGGTTCAAACGGGATTGATGGTTCAAACGGGATTGATGGTTCAAACGGAATTAATTATTCAAATAGGACTTCCTAAGCCTACCAAAGAACAGCTCCTGGTGCGAAAGTCTCTGAAACTGCCCCTGCCCGTGACCCTAACTTATGACAAACTTAAACGCGGGAACGTACGTTTTGCACTAGATTTCCTTAGGCTACTACTCACTGTTCACTAGCAGCTTGGTGGTGGCATGGATGGTGACCGAAGTCAAGTTAGTATTGGAGGCGTGACACGTGAGCGGAGCGCCGTGGTGCTCCCGTTGTACGCTACTGATGATGAGGGGTGCGACCACGACGTTGTCTGTGGCTCCTGACACGAGGTTCTTGGTTGCTGGAGGCGTTCCATCAACGTAATACATGTCGTAGTTGTCAGGGTGCAGCGTGTCGTTTGCATGCGTGGCTTTAGGGTTGAAGTAGCTGTGGTCGAGGTGTGGAGACTGCGTCGTGATGATTTCTTTAGACATCGACACTGGAAGGATGGTATCTCCGAGCGTCCACCAGACTCGAGGCGTTGGAAACCCTGTCGGATGAAGTTATGTGATTGATTGATTTTAAATTGGTTCTAGCGTTTTTCACCACTGATAGATGTGTAAAGAGAGGAAGGATGTAGGCGCCATTCAGTGTGCAGCATCTAAGCACAATGTACATAGAAACAGTATGGTGAGCAATAGGTTTATGAAACAAGCTAAAAATTGAAGAAGAAAGTAGCATGTGCTGAAAAACTGGACAGCATTGAACTGGTAAAAGATGGTCCTCAACAAAACAGAACAAAATTTATTTTAAGGAAAAAGAAGCCCTACTTAGCTCTCAGCCCGAGACCTGACATTCCCCTGGGAATGCTAATTCTCAAACAACTCTTGCAAGTAATGATTTTAAAGTTAAAATATCGTTACAATATTAACAAATATTTTCTCTTCGAGATTTCAGAAAGACATATTTTCAACTCTTTGTCTCGTCTTTCATAACTTTAAAGTAAGATGACGTCTTTTGTCACATTTTAAAGTAAAGAGCACGTTGATAGTTGAATGTACCATGAAATAAGGTGTGTATGCACTCTTTGCAGCATTTAGAAGTTAAATAAATTCCTAAATAATCTACACAAAAATGAGGATAAAAAGTGGCAATTGCAGTCGTGGACGTCGTCTTTTGCACTCCTCATTTCAATTCAACCCTTTATCGATTAACGATAAAGCTTCCTATAGTTTTTTTCCTGCTTTCTTCCTTTGGTTTTTTTCCTTGTTTTTTGTTTTTGTTTCACTGTTCGTGGAGTTGATGCTGGCGGGGTTTCCTGTGTGAAATCTATGGATCCACGATCCGTCCCGTTGGGGTTGCTTTGCTTGATTTAATAATAATAATAATAATAATAATAACGTCTTTTCTAAAAGACTTTAAGGAATCACTCACATCGTTGTTATGGTTTAAATGCTTCGATTAAAAGTTCATATTATATCAGGTTCAAAGAAAAATTATTAAAGGAAAATATCCGTAATATTTCGTCCTGAGGAAAAACCACTTGGCAGCGATAGGGTTAAACTGCAGAAGGGATTCAAGGTGAGACGTTCAGGAAGTCTGACCCTTGAATGTTTTGAGATTAGGTTAGATTAGATTATTAGTTAGTTTAAGCCTCCCTATCCGCAACAAAGGCTATCCAAAGAGAGGAAGGTTAGATTATAGATTAGATTATAAGTTAGTTTAAGCCTCCCTAACCGCTACAAAAAAGAGCGTATCGAAGAGAGGAAGGAGGAAGGCACCATTTAGTATGGAGATAAGAGAATGAGGAATCTATGCAGAAGGGGCATAGAAACAGTAAAGTTGAGAAAGAAGTTCACGAAACAAGATAAAATTTGAAGAAGAAAGTCAGAGGTGCTGAAAAACAGGACAGTAGTAAACCGAAAAAAAGTGGTCCTTAACATAACAAAAAACATTTTATTTCAACAAAAAGAAGGCCTACCTAACTCTCAGCTCGGGCCCTCACATTTTTCCCCTGGGAGCGCTAATTCCCATAGATACAATATCTGTATCCCCCTGAGGGGGGAGAGGAAGGAAGAAGGCACCATTTAGTATGGAGTTAAGGAAACGCGGAATCTGTGCAGAAAGGGCACAGAAACAGAAAGCTAAGAAAGAAGATCATGAAACAAGACAAAGTTGAAGAAGAAAATAATAGGTGCTGAAAAACAGGACAGCATTGAACCGAAAAAAGATGGTCCGTCACAAAACAAAACCTATGTTATTTTAACAAAAAGAAAGCCTACCTAACCTTTAGCTCGGGCCCTCACATGGTCCCCCTAGGAGCGCTAATTCCCATAGATACAACAGTTGTATCCCCCTGAGGGGGAATGTTTTGAGAATTTCCCGTAGAGTTTCGAACATGGCCATCCTTTCTCAACGTTGCTTCGGGTCTAGCTATCGTTATGCTAAAAGCCATGTACGAGTATACAACAGTCACTACTAATTCATGTTTAAAAACCTAAAAAATATATACGAGTTTGATACGAACCGTAACCGGCATCTTTGGCAATGGAAAAACTAGTAAAAATACAACGGCATAGATCATTGATTGAAATAAATACATGAAGAACCAAAGGTTCCTGCAGGCTTTGAAGATGAGAATTCAGAAAGTTCAAGAATATCACAACTCGTGTTATGTTCAAGTCCCGCACCACTTTACTCTATAATTGAACAGTTTCCTTGCACAGTTTAATTTGATGCGTACTCCGCACGTTTCGCACCAGTTATAAATTCCCTGAAAATTAGGTAGTGTTTTTTACTCAACCACATTAGGCAGTTGAGTTATAAGTCAGAAGTTGAGTTATGCGTTAGCCATAAAAAAAGGCACCATATAAAAAAATCTACGCGACACAGAAAAAGCGTCTGAGAATATTTGCGTGGAAAATTTTAAATTTTTTAGAAGTCTCTGCAAAATCTTTATTATCTATTACCCAAAATAGACTTTCACACTGCCTCCTATTCCAACGACTTTCAATTTAACAACTTGTTCGAGAGTTGACCGCGGCAAAATGGTATCACGGATTTCGTCGTCAAGCTTTAATCTAGCGACTTGTTCTGGAGTCGAACACGGCCCAATTGTATCGTGGTCTATTGCGCCAGAGAATTATTTTTTGGCAACGAGCGTTCAGTTGCATGTCCTGCTTATCGCTCTTTTTCCAACGGCGAACATGTTTACTTCATTGTTTCATTGTCTGACGCGCAGCTACAATGTCTGTTTGGCAAAAACAGTTGATCTTGAAACGATAGAAGAAAACAAGAAAGGGACAGCTAAGAAGGCTTATTTTTGGTAATTTTTCCTCAATTATACTCTTCAAGACATACTTGAGTTAAGAAATAGCGTAAATAACAAGACTGAATGATTTTTTGCAAACCTCGTGTGGAATAACAACAAATTCGTGAATCTAAAACAGTAATACATTAGTCAGATTTTTCAATCATCAATATTTAGCTTTTTGAACTGAAGCTTTCTTCAATACTACTTAGATATAATGATTTTACTTAATAACCGCAATATTGAAGTACCTCCTCATCTATGAAGTTTGGTGATGTTGCAATGAAATAAGACATCGTACTTCAAAGCGCAAAATGTTTTTCTATTTAAAATCATAACTTGTAACAGGGAAAAGCCGTCTTTGTGTTTGCGATGTTGAGGTGAGTAATAAATGATAAGCAGATATCTTAGCCAACTACTACTGGATGTTAAAGCAAAATAAACACAGATGAGGTATCATTCATCAGAAATAGTTCCTGCTGTCGCGATTACTTGAATGCGGAAAAACATTGCTTTTGGTGCCGGCAAGTTGTGAACGCTTGTGTTTCGTGTATAGGGATTGGCCGGTGCTCACTGAGGATTTTTTTTATTGTGTTACTGACCGACCTGCCGTAGCTATCTAAATTTTTATAAATGCATGATGAACGCTACATAAAGGCACGATCAAGTTAAGGAGATCGTCCCAGGCCCCTGTTGCTCAGGTGGTCATTTTTCATGTTTTTGTTGGAAAAGAACCCTTAGGTGGGGGACTATTCGGTTCCAAAAATTTTATGGGGGGGGAGGAGGGGGAGGGGGGGGGGGTTAGGGGACCAGGGGGGGGGGGGGGTGTGGTAAGGGGACCAAAATCTTTAACTTTGAGCCCATTTCAACCCCATATAAAAAGAGAAAAATGGGAAATGGAAAAAAAGCCTATTTGAGTCTATTAGGAATGTTCCAAGGATTCTAAAACCTGTCTTTGTTTTTGTTCTAGCATCAAAACTCGATGACGAGTAACATTTTGAAATATCAATATCAGTAAAGTGTCAATACCTAAAAAACACTATGTATAATTTTTTCAAAAAACTAAGGCCTAAAACAAAAAAATTAATGGACTAAATTGTATTTCTCTTCAGAAGTTACATATCATAGTCAAATTTCATAAGAATCAGACTGAAAATATAAAATTCCATATTTTTTTTTTGGGGCGGGGGGGGGGGGGTTGGAAATCACAATTCACAGTGTGAATATGAAGCTATGTATGGAAATTATCGAAATAATATTAAAACTGTATTCAATTACATAAATTGTTCATTATATTACACTTCAACAAAAAATTTCGTTTTATGCTTCTACCCAACACTTCTAACTTTCAACATTCAAAATGGTACTTGTCTTCGAGTTTTGATGCTAGAACAAAACCAAAGACAGTTTTAGAATTCTTGAAACATTTCTAACAAACTCAAATGGGCTTTTTTTCAATTACAAATTTTTCGAAAAAATATATAGCTCTAAAGCCAAAAAATTACTGTTGTTTTTAGAAATTGTAAAAAAATTGAAAAAAATAGAAAAAATTCGAATTTGAAAAAGCCTATTTGAGTGTGTGAGGAATGTTTCAAGGATTCTAAAACTGTCTTTGGTTTTGTTCTAGCATCAAAACTTGAAGACGAGTACCATTTTGAAATATCCATAAAATATACCAAAAAATTAATTTTTCGAAAAAAAAACTATGCCATAAATCGGAAAAGTGACATGAGTAAAAAAGGTTGACTTGCACCAAATACATATACTGGCCAATTTTCAAACGAATAGGACGAAAAAAGTTGAAAAAGTGGGACGATCTCCTTACTACTTGCCATTTTCAAAATCGCTAACTACAAATGACTTTAAATATGAATTGAATATTGACATTCATTTTAACCCCCCGCAGGAGAGGTGTCGAAACGACATTCAAAGCACGCAGAAGTGTTGAAAAAAATCCTAAGTTTTCATAAAATTTAGCAAAAATGAAGAAAACTTTGTTTCCGTCACAGGCGCCTCGCGCTGAACACCAGCCGCTCCAGAGCCAAAATATCCCGCAGCTGCCTAGGCAGTTTTCCTAATTCGATCGACATTGCAATCTCTATTCAAGGATTCGTATTTTGCGAAAAAAATTCAGCAGCAACGCAACGAACTCATTAGATATCAGGCATGACTCGGGTGCAAATTAGTCAGGCGGAGAAAGGGCAAAATTCGCAGAGTCATCCAGCCAGATCTTGAGGCACCGGAATTTTTTGGGTCTTCCTGAACCGTCTGATCTACTCTGTACACACAGCGGAACTGACGAGCAGTAATGAGCTCTGTTCACATGCTTCACTAATTTCGTTGTTTTAGTACGAAGGGATTTCCCCCTAGTATTTTTCGAGCAGCGATTTAGGGTATTTGCTTGGACTTGTACGATTTATTCCAACGCAAACTTATTTTCAAATCGAAGCTGCTTACATGTCTGCACAAATAAAGATAATGAAACGATGCATGTTAAAAGAGTTTCAAAATCGACGGCCTTATTTTGTGAAGTTATTGACAGTCATGATCCATTTTTAAAAAAGTATTAAATTTCCTGAGATGCTCTAAGTTTAGCCTCTTTTTTTTCCTCTTCAGTAATGTGTTGCCCCATCTCCACAAGTGCAAGACACCTTAATTTACAAAAAAAAATTAAAAAATACAAAATAAATTGAAACTTTAGCCATTCAAGAACTAACATTTCAAGGTAGAAATGAACATTTTATCTCAACTCTATGGCTTCTGAGTTTTCATACTCAAAAAAAAAAACTCACGTCATTAGACTGGTATTGACGTCACAAGCAACCAAATGAGGACAGAACTGCCATTCATCAGAGAATTTCAACGAACGCGTTACAATACAAATGCATCATCTGATACCTGGAATTGAGGCTCGTTTCGAACACGTTGACTTCGTTTACGCGGTTGCTACAGCTAAATGAGGTTGTTAGGAGCAGAATACGAAAAAAAACTTTACTGCTCGATTTCATTTGACATCCTTTCTAAGAAGTGTGAAAAATATTGCTGCACGATAAACCTTTACGCTATACAATAAAACTTGTTCGAAAGCACGGTGTAATAATTTAAAAAAACTCATTTATACAGGTATGTAAACAAGCAATTTACCTGGGGTACACATATGTGCTCCACCATTGCCAACGCGTTTAACATATTAACTGCGTCTGGTTAAAATGAAGTTCAACATTCAACTCAAACCAAAGTTAATTTTAGACAGCAATTTTGAAAGCAACGAACCATATAGTAGAGATCGTGTTTTCATTTATCATTAAGCATTTACGGAAATTGAGTTGGCGACTGCCGGTCGGTGATCAGGACCATGAAAATCGGGGACCCCCGATGGGGCACACTATCAAGCATTAATTAAAAGAGAGGGCAGTGTGTTTTTCTTCGCGTCGCACTTGACGCAATTCTTACCTCCAACGACCCGGCACTGGAGGTCCAGCGAGGCTCCCATGTTGACTTCGAGCTGAGGAGGAGCGGGACGCCCGTCCGGGGTCTCGAGTTCCAGAGAAGCAGGCAGCTCCACCACGCTCAGCTGAGGTGCACAAAGTTAGTGTGAGGAGGAATTTGGTTTTAATTTCAGTAAAAGTTCCAAGAAGAAATAGTTTCCGATACTGATTACGAAAAATCTGAACTTATTTTTTTTTTTGAGTGAGAAACTCCAAGAGGAAATAGATTCAGATACTGATTAAGAAAGATCTGAAATTATCTTCAGTGAGAAATTCCAAGAGGAAATAGATTTAGATACTGATTAAGAAAGGTCTGAAATTATTTTCAGTGAGAAATTCCAAGAGGAAATAGATTCAGATACTGATTAGGGAAGATCTGAAATTATTTTCAGTGAGAAATTCCAAGAGGAAATAGATTCAGATACTGATTAAGAAAGAAGCAGGCAACTCCACCACGCTCAGCTCAGCCACACAATTTGGAATCTAAACTTATTTTCGATGGAAAATTCTATGCGTATGCGAAGCACCGCATTGGTTGAATACATCGTTCATGTCATCATTCGTAAAATTTGAGGTTCAATTGAGGTGTAATTGGAAATTTTAAAACTGTAAGACCGGTAACTGTGATCGTCTTTCCTTTTTCTTTGGTCACAATTTTATTAGTAGTATGAATAATTTTTTAATGGCTTTGTGTTTGTCTATGCGTGAGAAAACCGTATTCTTCATTGAATACATATCAGCTTGAAAATTGATGGAGTCTATTCTAAATAACGTTTATCGTCTGGGAATAATGAACGTCTCTTCCAGTTTAGCTTCGTATAAAAAATAATGATGTCGTTTAATTAGATGATCGACTGTGTTGTGTTCGTTATTACTGTACAAGTTTAGGTTTTCTTCAGATAATTTTAACCCAACAATCGCCTATTTTACGATCGTCATTACTGTACAAATAAGGTCAAGTTCTCATAACTTTTAGGACGGTCTGTTTTAAATTCGTTGGTACTGTAAAAGTTCCGGTTTGTGCAAGATTAGTTTAAAACGACGATAAACTGCGTCCCAGTCACACGGCCTCAGCCTGACTGTGGTGTGACGGTGGGTGCACACGTTCGTTGCTAGTGATCGCTGGTCATTAAAATTGCTCACCATTAAAATTGCTCACCATTAAAATTGCTCACCATTAAAATTGCTCGCCATTAAAATTGCTCGTCATTAAAATTGCTCACCATTAAAATTGCTCGCCATTAAAATTGCTCGCCATTAAAATTGCTCGCCATTAAAATTGCTCACCATTAAAATTGCTCACCATTAAAATTGCTCGCCATTAAAATTGCTCACCATTAAAATTGCTCACCATTAAAATTGCTCGCCATTAAAATTGCTCGCCATTAAAATTGCTCGCCATTAAAATTGCTCGCCATTAAAATTGCTCGCCATTAAAATTGCTCGCCATTAAAATTGCTCGCCATTAAAATTGCTCGCCATTAAAATTGCTCGCCATTAAAATTGCTCGCCATTAAAATTGCTCGCCATTAAAATTGCTCGCCATTAAAATTGCTCGCCATTAAAATTGCTCGCCATTAAAATTGCTCACCATTAAAATTGCTCACCATCAAAATTGCTCACCATTAAAATTGCTCGCCATTAAAATTGCTCGCCATTAAAATTGCTCGCCATTAAAATTGCTCGCCATTAAAATTGCTCGCCATTAAAATTGCTCACCATTAAAATTGCTCACCATTAAAATTGCTCACCATTAAAATTGCTCACCATTAAAATTGCTCACCATTAAAATTGCTCACCATTAAAATTGCTCACCATTAAAATTGCTCACCATTAAAATTGCTCACCATTAAAATTGCTCACCATTAAAATTGCTCGCCATTAAAATTGCTCGCCATTAAAATTGCTCGCCATTAAAATTGCTGCTCGCCATTAAAATTGCTGCTCGCCATTAATATTGCCGACCAATAAAATTGCCGACCAATAAAAGTGCCGACCAATAAAAGTGCCGACCAATAAAAGTGCCGACCAATAAAAGTGCCGACCAATAAAAGTGCCGACCAATAAAAGTGCCGACCAATAATAGTGCCGACCAATAAAAGTGCCGACCAATAAAAGTGCCGACCAATAAAAGTGCCGACCAATAAAAGTGCCGACCAATAAAAGTGCCGACCAATAAAAGTGCCGACCAATAAAAGTGCCGACCAATAAAAGTGCCGACCAATAAAAGTGCCGACCATTAAAATTGCCGACCATTAAAATTGCTGGCCATTAAAATTGCCGACCATCAAAATTGCTGCCCATTAAAATTTCTGCCCTTAAAATTGCCGACCATTAAAACTGCCGGCCATTAAAATTGCCGACCATCTAAATTGCTACCCATTAAAATTGCTGACTATAATTTAGTCGACGCGACACTACAATAATAAGCTGCCTGCCTGCCACACGGCCTCACCCTGACTTTGGTGGTGGCGGAGGGGGCGTGGAGGTAGTCGACGCGACACTCGTACTCCCCCGCCAGTTTGGTGGTGGCGCGCGGCAGCACCAGCCTGGCCGGCGGGTCGGCGTGGAACGAAGCCCTCAGGCCGGGAGCTCTCGAGGAGTGTTGCTGTCGTCCGGGGGATCGCGCGTCGTACCTTTGAACCATTTGAACTTTTTATTCACCAGAAGCAGTAGAATGTTTCCCAAGTCTTGTACAATTAACACATTTGTACTACAAGTGATACAGCAGTAGACTGTTTTTTTTAGTCTGGCATGATTGAACGATTCATTTGCCATAAGCAGTAGATTGATTATTAAGTATAGCTCGATTGAAACAAGTTATTTAGCATCAACAGGAGATTTTTTCTTAAGTCTAGCACAATTGGCTCATTTTTGCCACAAGTGATTCAGCAGTAGATTGTTTCTAGATGCGAATATAGCTACTTGTGGGCCCAAATAAGTTCAGTGACTTCTAGGGCATCCTGTCATCAACGCTATTCTAAGGTGAATAGTGTACCTGAGATCAAAAGCAGGAGTATATTACATTTAAAAAAACGCATCAGACTCATCCAACGGAGACTTCGATTCTGCACCAACAGCTTTCTCGACTTACTCTGCACGAACAGCCAGGAAACAAATTTATGAAACAAAAATAAAGGTGAAAAAGAAATAGGTGCTGAAAAATAGGTCAGTTGTGTACCGAAAAATTGGTCTGTTACAAAACAAAAGATAACGATTTACCAGTATACCCCTCGAAAAAAAGAAACCATATCAAGTTTGCGTGATCCAGAAATTCTAGAATTTCAAACTCCCATTCACCCTTCCATTTCCAAATCCTTACGAGGATCCGCAAATCCCACCAATGGGATGAATAAACTGGAACGCAGTTCTATGCTTACGTTCGCGCTAAGCGAAATTGATAGGAAGGTAATTCACGAGGGACGTACGGTCTAACATTGTCGACACATTTCAGAATCAGAAAAAGAAACAGAATTCAAAAGTTGCTCGATGGGGACACGAGCAGCAGCCGACCCTAATCTGCCTAGCGATCAATTCCAGCAGTGATGGCTAATGGCGTTTCGATAGCTCCTCCATCGCACAAATTGCTCTCAGAAGCCTGATGTATCGCTCTTCTTGAGGCTATATGGCCGACTTTTTACGAGGGAAAGGTTGTCACACTTTCATGCAGTGTTCCAAGGCATTTATGGGGGCATCGATGGAGATCTTCCTATTTGAAGCAGTTAGACCTGCGTGATAATCTTGAGAGTCGATCGTGCTGTAGGTTCACTCCTTGCACTTCTACTAATGAAAGACCGCAATTGATTTATATTCAGGCTAATCTATGATGGCATCCATGGACAACTTTTTTTGGAAGCAGATACACCAGCGGAAAAAACGCGCGAGTCGATCATGCTGCAGATTCACTACTTGTATGTCTAAAAATGATGGACCATAACGGCCCAATTTCCAAAAAAGCTACGCGCACAAGAATTAAGTAAATTTATTAAAAGTCCCGTCACTAGAGTATTTTCAAACTTTCGCTTAGTTGACCAAAATTCCCATATTCTAGAACTAGCAGTTCTAAGCTCAAGTTTCAGTACCAATATCTTTCCAGACTTCCACATTGTGTCGACTTATTATAAACGAGAGAGACAGAAAGTGAGCAAGTCTTTGAATTCATTTCTTCAATAAGCAAGACGAAAATTCGTCGTTGCCACCTGTTCTAATTAACACATCGATTAACAAGGCTCGTCTCTCACTGCTGGGCATTCATCGAAGCACGCGGTAGAAACTCTTGCGTGTGTGGTACAAAGGAGCTTATGCACCATTAAGCCTTTTTTGAAGTTCAGATTTTGGTAGTCGAGTATCGCATACAAATTGGATTTAAAATGTAATTTTTTTTAGAAGTGCGGTTACAGGGAATGGATATTTTTCTTTGTACAATAAGCCAGTTTTCAGTGCTGTTTACAGTGTTAATACTGTCGACAGCACAATCTACGAGTAGAGAGCATCAGAGTGATGTACTCACGTGTAGAGAGCATTAGGGGGATGTAGAGAGTGATGTACTCACGTGTAGAGAGCATTAGGGGGATGTAGAGAGTGATGTACTCACGTGTAGAGAGCATTAGGGGGACGTAGAGAGTGATCTACTCACGTGTAGAGAGCATTAGGGGGACGTAGAGAGTGATCTACTCACGTGTAGAGAGCATTAGGGGGACGTACAGAGTGATCTACTCACGTGTAGAGAGCATTAGGGGGACGTACAGAGTGATCTACTCACGTGTAGAGAGCATTAGGGGGACGTACAGAGTGATCTACTCACGTGTAGAGAGCATTAGGGGGACGTACAGAGTGATGTACTCACGTGTAGAGAGCACCAGCGTGACGTACAGCGTGACGTACTCACGTGTAGAGAGCACCAGCGTGACGTACAGCGTGACGTACTCACGTGTAGAGAGCACCAGCGTGACGTACAGCGTGACGTACTCACGTGTAGAGAGCACCAGCGTGACGTACAGCGTGACGTACTCACGTGTAGAGAGCACCAGCGTGACGTACAGCGTGACGTACTCACGTGTAGAGAGCACCAGCGTGACGTACAGCGTGACGTACTCACGTGTAGAGAGCACCAGCGTGACGTACAGCGTGACGTACTCACGTGTAGAGAGCACCAGCGTGACGTACAGCGTGACGTACTCACGTGTAGAGAGCACCAGCGTGACGTACAGCGTGACTTACTCACGTGTAGAGAGCACCAGCGTGACGTACAGCGTGACTTACTCACGTGTAGAGAGCACCAGCGTGACGTACAGCGTGACTTACTCACGTGTAGAGAGCACCAGCGTGACGTACAGCGTGACGTACTCACGTGTAGAGAGCACCAGCGTGACGTACAGCGTGACGTACTCACGTGTAGAGAGCACCAGCGTGACGTACAGCGTGACGTACTCACGTGTAGAGAGCACCAGCGTGACGTACAGCGTGACGTACTCACGTGTAGAGAGCACCAGCGTGACGTACAGCGTGACGTACTCACGTGTAGAGAGCACCAGCGTGACGTACAGCGTGACGTACTCACGTGTAGAGAGCACCAGCGTGACGTACAGCGTGACGTACTCACGTGTAGAGAGCACCAGCGTGACGTACAGCGTGACGTACTCACGTGTAGAGAGCACCAGCGTGACGTACAGCGTGACGTACTCACGTGTAGAGAGCACCAGCGTGACGTACAGCGTGACGTACTCACGTGTAGAGAGCACCAGCGTGACGTACAGCGTGACGTACTCACGTGTAGAGAGCACCAGCGTGACGTACAGCGTGACGTACTCACGTGTAGAGAGCACCAGCGTGACGTACAGCGTGACGTACTCACGTGTAGAGAGCACCAGCGTGACGTACAGCGTGACGTACTCACGTGTAGAGAGCACCAGCGTGACGTACAGCGTGACGTACTCACGTGTAGAGAGCACCAGCGTGACGTACAGCGTGACGTACTCACGTGTAGAGAGCACCAGCGTGACGTACAGCGTGACGTACTCACGTGTAGAGAGCACCAGCGTGACGTACAGCGTGACGTACTCACGTGTAGAGAGCACCAGCGTGACGTACAGCGTGACGTACTCACGTGTAGAGAGCACCAGCGTGACGTACAGCGTGACGTACTCACGTGTAGAGAGCACCAGCGTGACGTACAGCGTGACGTACTCACGTGTAGAGAGCACCAGCGTGACGTACAGCGTGACGTACTCACGTGTAGAGAGCACCAGCGTGACGTACAGCGTGACGTACTCACGTGTAGAGAGCACCAGCGTGACGTACAGCGTGACGTACTCACGTGTAGAGAGCACCAGCGTGACGTACAGCGTGACGTACTCACGTGTAGAGAGCACCAGCGTGACGTACAGCGTGACGTACTCACGTGTAGAGAGCACCAGCGTGACGTACAGCGTGACGTACTCACGTGTAGAGAGCACCAGCGTGACGTACAGCGTGACGTACTCACGTGTAGAGAGCACCAGCGTGACGTACAGCGTGACGTACTCACGTGTAGAGAGCACCAGCGTGACGTACAGCGTGACGTACTCACGTGTAGAGAGCACCAGCGTGACGTACAGCGTGACGTACTCACGTGTAGAGAGCACCAGCGTGACGTACAGCGTGACGTACTCACGTGTAGAGAGCACCAGCGTGACGTACAGCGTGACGTACTCACGTGTAGAGAGCACCAGCGTGACGTACAGCGTGACGTACTCACGTGTAGAGAGCACCAGCGTGACGTACAGCGTGACGTACTCACGTGTAGAGAGCACCAGCGTGACGTACAGCGTGACGTACTCACGTGTAGAGAGCACCAGCGTGACGTACAGCGTGACGTACTCACGTGTAGAGAGCACCAGCGTGACGTACAGCGTGACGTACTCACGTGTAGAGAGCACCAGCGTGACGTACAGCGTGACGTACTCACGTGTAGAGAGCACCAGCGTGACGTACAGCGTGACGTACTCACGTGTAGAGAGCACCAGCGTGACGTACAGCGTGACGTACTCACGTGTAGAGAGCACCAGCGTGACGTACAGCGTGACGTACTCACGTGTAGAGAGCACCAGCGTGACGTACAGCGTGACGTACTCACGTGTAGAGAGCACCAGCGTGACGTACAGCGTGACGTACTCACGTGTAGAGAGCACCAGCGTGACGTACAGCGTGACGTACTCACGTGTAGAGAGCACCAGCGTGACGTACTCACGTGTAGAGAGCACCAGCGTGACGTACAGCGTGACGCACTCACGTGTAGAGAGCACCAGCGTGACGTACAGCGTGACGCACTCACGTGTAGAGAGCACCAGCGTGACGTACAGCGTGACGCACTCACGTGTAGAGAGCACCAGCGTGACGTACAGCGTGACGCACTCACGTGTAGAGAGCACCAGCGTGACGTACAGCGTGACGCACTCACGTGTAGAGAGCACCAGCGTGACGTACAGCGTGACGCACTCACGTGTAGAGAGCACCAGCGTGACGTACAGCGTGACGCACTCACGTGTAGAGAGCACCAGCGTGACGTACAGCGTGACGCACTCACGTGTAGAGAGCACCAGCGTGACGTACAGCGTGACGCACTCACGTGTAGAGAGCACCAGCGTGACGTACAGCGTGACGCACTCACGTGTAGAGAGCACCAGCGTGACGTACAGCGTGACGCACTCACGTGTAGAGAGCACCAGCGTGACGTACAGCGTGACGCACTCACGTGTAGAGAGCATCAGCGTGACGTACAGCGTGACGCACTCACGTGTAGAGAGCATCAGCGTGACGTACAGCGTGACGCACTCACGTGTAGAGAGCATCAGCGTGACGCACTCACGTGTAGAGAGCATCAGCGTGACGTACTCACGTGTAGAGAGCATCAGCGTGACGTACTCACGTGTAGAGAGCATCAGCGTGACGCACTCACGTGTAGAGAGCATCAGCGTGACGTACTCACGTGTAGAGAGCATCAGCGTGACGCACTCACGTGTAGAGAGCATCAGCGTGACGCACTCACGTGTAGAGAGCATCAGCGTGACGCACTCACGTGTAGAGAGCATCAGCGTGACGTACCGCGTGACGCACCGCGTGACGCACAGCGTGAGTGACGCACAGCGTGAGTGACCCACAGCGTGAGTGACCCACAGCGTGAGTGACCCACAGCGTGAGTGACCCACAGCGTGAGTGACCCACAGCGTGACCCACAGCGTGACCCACAGCGTGACCCACAGCGTGACCCACAGCGTGACCCACAGCGTGACCCACAGCGTGACCCACAGCGTGACCCACAGCGTGACCCACAGCGTGACCCACAGCGTGACCCACAGCGTGACCCACAGCGTGACCCACAGCGTGACCCACAGCGTGACCCACAGCGTGACCCACAGCGTGACCCACAGCGTGACCCACAGCGTGACCCACAGCGTGACCCACAGCGTGACGCACAGCGTGACCCACAGCGTGACCCACAGCGTGACCCACAGCGTGACCCACAGCGTGACCCACAGCGTGACCCACAGCGTGACCCACAGCGTGACCCACAGCGTGACCCACAGCGTGACCCACAGCGTGACCCACAGCGTGACCCACAGCGTGACCCACAGCGTGACCCAAAGCGTGACCCACTGCGTGACCCACAGCGTGACCCACAGCGTGACCCACAGCGTGACCCACAGCGTGACCCACAGCGTGACCCACAGCGTGACCCACAGCGTGACCCACAGCGTGACCCACAGCGTGACCCACAGCGTGACCCACAGCGTGACCCACAGCGTGACCCACAGCGTGACCCACAGCGTGACCCACAGCGTGACCCACAGCGTGACCCACAGCGTGACCCACAGCGTGACCCACAGCGTGACCCACAGCGTGACCCACAGCGTGACCCACAGCGTGACCCACAGCGTGACCCACAGCGTGACCCACAGCGTGACCCACAGCGTGACCCACAGCGTGACCCACAGCGTGACCCACAGCGTGACCCACAGCGTGACCCACAGCGTGACCCACAGCGTGACCCACAGCGTGACCCACAGCGTGACGCACAGCGTGACGCACAGCGTGACGCACAGCGTGACGCACAGCGTGACGCACAGCGTGACGCACAGCGTGACGCACAGCGTGACGCACAGCGTGACGCACAGCGTGACGCACAGCGTGACGCACAGCGTGACGCACAGCGTGACGCACAGCGTGACGCACAGCGTGACGCACAGCGTGACGCACAGCGTGACGCACAGCGTGACGCACAGCGTGACGCACAGCGTGACGCACAGCGTGACGCACAGCGTGACGCACAGCGTGACGCACAGCGTGACGCACAGCGTGACGCACAGCGTGACGCACAGCGTGACGCACAGCGTGACGCACAGCGTGACTCACAGCGTGACGCACAGCGTGACGCACAGCGTGACGCACAGCGTGACGCACAGCGTGACGCACAGCGTGACGCACAGCGTGACGCACAGCGTGACGCACAGCGTGACGCACAGCGTGACGCACAGCGTGACGCACAGCGTGACGCACAGCGTGACGCACAGCGTGACGCACAGCGTGACGCACAGCGTGACGCACAGCGTGACGCACAGCGTGACGCACAGGGTGACGCACAGGGTGACGCACAGGGTGACGCACAGGGTGACGCACAGGGTGACGCACAGGGTGACGCACAGGGTGACGCACAGGGTGACGCACAGGGTGACGCACAGGGTGACGCACAGGGTGACGCACAGGGTGACGCACAGAGTGACGCACAGGGTGACGCACAGGGTGACGCACAGGGTGACGCACAGGGTGACGCACAGGGTGACGCACAGGGTGACGCACAGGGTGACGCACAGGGTGACGCACAGGGTGACGCACAGGGTGACGCACAGGGTGACGCACAGGGTGACGCACAGGGTGACGCACAGGGTGACGCACAGGGTGACGCACAGGGTGACGCACAGGGTGACGCACAGGGTGACGCACAGGGTGACGCACAGGGTGACGCACAGGGTGACGCACAGGGTGACGCACAGGGTGACGCACAGGGTGACGCACAGGGTGACGCACAGGGTGACGCACAGGGTGACGCACAGGGTGACGCACAGGGTGACGTTCAGGGTGACGTACAGGGTGACGTACAGGGTGACGTACAGGGTGACGTACAGGGTGACGTACAGGGTGACGTACAGGGTGACGTACAGGGTGACGTACAGGGTGACGTACAGGGTGACGTACAGGGTGACGTACGTGGTGACGTACTAAGGTGTAGAGAGTATCAAGGTAATGTACTCACGTGGAGAGAGCATCAGGGTGACGTACAGGGTGACGTACAGGGTGACGTACAGGGTGACGTACAGGGTGACGTACAGGGTGACGTACAGGGTGACGTACAGGGTGACGTACAGGGTGACGTACAGGGTGACGTACAGGGTGACGTACAGGGTGACGTACAGGGTGACGTACAGGGTGACGTACAGGGTGACGTACAGGGTGACGTACAGGGTGACGTACAGGGTGACGTACAGGGTGACGTACAGGGTGACGTACAGGGTGACGTACAGGGTGACGTACAGGGTGACGTACAGGGTGACGTACAGGGTGACGTACAGGGTGACGTACAGGGTGACGTACAGGGTGACGTACAGGGTGACGTACAGGGTGACGTACAGGGTGACGTACAGGGTGACGTACAGGGTGACGTACAGGGTGACGTACAGGGTGACGTACAGGGTGACGTACAGGGTGACGTACAGGGTGACGTACAGGGTGACGTACAGGGTGACGTACAGGGTGACGTACAGGGTGACGTACAGGGTGACGTACAGGGTGACGTACAGGGTGACGTACAGGGTGACGTACAGGGTGACGTACAGGGTGACGTACAGGGTGACGTACAGGGTGACGTACAGGGTGACGTACGTGGTGACGTACTAAGGTGTAGAGAGTATCAAGGTAATGTACTCACGTGGAGAGAGCATCAGGGTGACGTACAGGGTGACGTACAGGGTGACGTACAGGGTGACGTACGTGGTGACGTACTAAGGTGTAGAGAGTATCAAGGTAATGTACTCACGTGGAGAGAGCATCAGGGTGACGTACAGGGTGACGTACAGGGTGACGTACGTGGTGACGTACTAAGGTGTAGAGAGTATCAAGGTAATGTACTCACGTGGAGAGAGCATCAGGGTGACGTACAGGGTGACGTACAGGGTGACGTACAGGGTGACGTACAGGGTGACGTACAGGGTGACGTACAGGGTGACGTACGTGGTGACGTACTAAGGTGTAGAGAGTATCAAGGTAATGTACTCACGTGGAGAGAGCATCAGGGTGACGTACAGGGTGACGTACAGGGTGACGTACGTGGTGATGTACTCACGTGGAGAGAGCATCAGGGTGATGTACAGGGTGATGTACTCACGTGTAGAGAGCATCAGGGTGATGTACAGGGTGATGTACTCACGTGGAGAGAGCATCAGGGTGATGCACAGAGTGGTGTACTCACGTGTAGAGAGCATCAGGGTGATGTACAAGGTGATGTACTCACGTGTAGAGAGCATCAGGGTGATGTACTCACGTGTAGAGAGCATCAGGGTGATGTACTCACGTGTAGAGAGCATCAGGGTGATGTACTCACGTGTAGAGAGCATCAGGGTGATGTACTCACGTGTAGAGAGCATCAGGGTGATGTACTCACGTGTAGAGAGCATCAGGGCGATGTACTCACGTGTAGAGAGCATCAGGGTGATGCTCACGGTACCACAGGATGACCGCGACCCGGTCCCCCCTGGGAGGATCGATGTGGCACGGCAGCGACACGCTCTCGCCCACTACGCCCTCCACCGCCACCACCGACACCTGGCCTGCGAGTGCGGCACAGTTATCCTCATGGTACATCGTACAATTATCTTCAATATAGTACACTTATCTACAATATGTGACGTTTATCGTCAAAACGGGACGTTTGTCTTCAATACGGGACGTTTATTTTCAATACGGGACGTCTATCTTCAATATGGGACGTTGGTATTCAATGTGGTACATTTGCCTTCAATGTGGTACATTTGCCTTCAATGTGGTACATTTGCCTTCAATGTGGTACATTTGCCTTCAATGTGGTACATTTGCTTTCAATGTGGTACATTTGCCTTCAATGTGGTACATTTGCTTTCAATGTGGTACATTTGCTTTCAATGTGGTACATTTGCCTTCAATGTGGTACATTTGCCTTCAATGTGGTACATTTGCTTTCAATATGGTACATTTGCCTTCAATGAGGTACATTTGCCTTCAATGTGGTACATTTGCCTTCAATGTGGTACATTTGCTTTCAATGAGGTACATTTTTCTTCAATGTGGTACATTTGCCTTCAATGTGGTACATTTGCTTTCAATGAGGTACATTTTTCTTCAATGCGGTACATTTGCTTTCAATATGGTATATTTAACTTCAATATGGGACGTTTACCTTTAATGTGTTACATTTATCTTCAATGTTACATTCACCTTTAATGTGTTATATTTACCTTCAATGTGTTACATTTATCTTCAATGTGGTACATCAACATCAATTTGGTATATTTACTTACAAAATGGTACATTTATTTTCTGTGAGATACATTTTCCTTCATGGTACATGGTACATTGATCTTGAATTGGGATATTTACCTTCACGGTACATGTACATTTATCTTCAGTGTGGTGCATTTATCTTCAATGTCATCTTAGTGGGTGATTAAGGGAGCTGAGAAGCTACTGCTGAGAACGCAGGCCGTTGCTTCAAATTTATTTAGTTGAAAAAACGTCTACGTCGTTAGAGAATATTCTCCCCGTCTCTTGTATTCTCTACTTCGTGCTGAGAATACAGACCGTTGTTACAAATTTATTTAGGTGAAACCTATTATGCTCTACTTTGCCTATAAAATACGGACCGTTGCTACAAATATATTTAGTACAAGCAGGGTATACTCTGCGTCATGTAGGGAATACAGACCGTAGTTACAAATATATTTAGCTCAAACGTAGAATACTCTACATCGTGCTAAGAATACAAACCGTTGCTACAAATACATTTAGTTGGAACACAATGTACTTTACGTCGTATAGAAAATACAGACAGTTGCTACAAATTTATTTGGTTTAAACAAATTATATTCTACGCTGTGTTCATTAATACCATGCTTGTGACAACTGGACTGAAAATTTTACTTCTTGGCAAACCGCTGCTGAATATTAATAGAAGATAATATTCCGTAGTTATGGTTAATATTCTGTAATCTCGTTATGGCGTAGCAGAAAAAGACGTATTTTAATGTAGTACATTACCCCAATGAATAAACTGATCTGCATGGATGAAAAATTGAACTCTAAATCGACGGGAATATCAATCGTAACACAACGCCTCCACTATTTCAGATCACATGAAAAAATATATATATTACTTTATGAAATATTTTTCAGACTTGTGAACGATTTTCATAAAAACCTCCGATCTTCAATTTAGAGATATCAATTTAAAATTATCACACGTTTAAAAAGCCCGAATTTCACGCACTGGGAACTTAGATAAAGAATGCTGACAGTTCGCGGAAAAAATAGCGGACTTGTTGGCTTCTTGCATCTAATTACGTTGAACCAAATAATTATAACCGAACACGATATATTAATTGTACATTATTATATTAGTCAGTTTTAAACTCCTTAGCTACAAAGGCGATCACAAGAGATCAAAGAGAAAAGACCATTTACTAAAGGCTGCTGAAAACGGGGAATCTACGCACAAGGTTGTTCCCACATCGGAAACCTTGCGTACAGATTCAGTAGGTTAAGAAGAAACGAAAGAATATGTAAAGAACATACCGCGAAAAAGGAAGGAAAATGAAAGGAAAGATGCAAAGTTGGCACGAAAGATAGAAATCCAAAAAGTCTATCTATAACTGATATACCTGAAACTATCTCCCCTGGGGGCGTCGTTGCCATGATACAAGATTGACAAACCTAACATAACACGTTTCCTGCGAAGGGACCCACCGGTGGTCACTCAGGGCATTTCGTAATGCTGGTGACTGACCTGCAGTCACTAACTTAATTTCTATAAAAACTTTATGAAAACTAAATCAGGCCCGGTCCAGTTAATGTTTGCTGGTTTCAAAATTGCTTACTACAATTGCCTTTATTTCGAATTTGATACTGAACTTTAGTTTCACCCATCGCAAGAAACGCGTTAAACCCATTACCTATCCTATGCCTCGGAGAGGTCATGTTACAAAGGCTATCGTAAAAACAATGTAGCAAAAATGTAAAGTCATCGTATTATTCGTGAAGATATTAACATCGTCACGTTACAAGGTCGGCAAGAAATGCCTTGCAAAAGCTTCTGTTAGTTGAAGCCTCTGCAAATTTCATGCTCCTGAGCGATGTCTTAAACGAGAAATCCCAGGGTCAGCACAAAAAAAAATCTTATTGATATATTATGTGCCAAAAACCATAGGAATATTGGTTTCTTTTTTCTGGAGTAAATATGATTATTATCCATGCATTTTAGATGGCGTTCTCTCTCCTGTAACTTTACAGCTCCACCATTTATCCCCCACACATTACCCCACTTCCCATTTATCCCCGTACACATACCCCCACTCCCCATTTATCCCCCCACACATACCTACACTCCCTATTTATCCCCCCACAGATACCCCCACTCCCCATTTATCCCCCCACACATACCCCCACTCCACTGCCCTAGTTTTCCATTCACACGCACCTCACTCCACTGCCCCTATTTTCAACCACGCTTAGCCCCCTCCCACCCCCCCGCTATTTTAACCCCTACGCTCACCCCCCATTCCATCACCCCTTTTTCCTTCCAAGTATCCCACTCCACTGCCTATATTTCCCCTCCAAAGCGTACCGTACCCTATTCCACGGCAGATAATTTAATCCTCTATTAGTACACCTCGTATAGTTTGTCTATTATTATGCCTCGTATGGCTTATCTATTTGTACGCCTCGGATGGTTTGTCAATTAGTACTCCTTGTATGGAACTTTTGTTTTAGGACGTCTTATATTAAGAAATTTTTAAAAGCTAATATGTTGGCATGTATCTCATGTGGCAACTTGGAAATAAACGTGTTTTCTTTCTTTTTCTTTCAAAAATCCACACACTTACCCTTACCCACTTCACTACCCTATTTTTTCCTACACGTGGCGTACCCCACGACTGATAACATTCTTGCTCCCAACATCGTACGCTTGACTCTCATTCTTGCGTTGTTGGAACAAGGGCAATTTTGTGGCGCCAAAACATCAGTCACGGTATGGCTAAGTCATCACGTTGAGTCCGATTGTGTGGTGGCTTACGGTCAGTTTGGGTAGGCTAGAAGAAGTCGTTTTGAAAAGTAGGCTTTTCTGCTCTAATACATTTTTAAACTTTTGAAAAGTGTGAAGAATACACTTGAACCATAACGTTTTACCTTTTACTCTAAAATTTACTTCGGAAAAGGTAGCAAAATAGTTGAAATGTTATTTGCATATTCCAGAACGTGAATGAGCAATTTACCAAGTGGTACACATATGTACCACTTTGGAGTCAACGTATTGAGTTTTATAAGATTTACTTAGGTTAGTTAGTTAGTTTATAAATACGATGACCAAGTATCCAATAATGTTAAGTACATTAAACTCAATATTGACCGATACCTGTAGAGTTGTACGAGTACGCTGTTAAACGACTAAAATAGAGTAAATTAAACAGAACATGAGTAAAGAAAATATGAATGGGATTTCAGGAGTTTAACTACTCCACGATTTCTCCGAAAAATATTATGAAAACTTCAAAAACACCAGCAATGAAACGTGTTTTAAAAATTTAATTTGGTTTTTGTTTACCACAGGACACTAATCGATTTTTTGAATTCCTGTTGCTTGTATAATGGTAATGAGATCGAAATAAACAACTTTTCTCCTATGCACTTTCCGTCGTAAATCCGTATATAACGAGCTATAGGGGTATTTTAATTTTCGCTTATCATGGCTGGAATAAACGTTACATTATGTTGGTTAGATTAGCTTAGGTAATCTTATTAAAACGACTGAACTAACCTGGAAATGCAATTGCTTCATCATTCTTTTAAATATATTTACTAATTATTCTAAAATAATTCAATAGCGCAATGATAACGCCAGGGCAGCCATGACGTCACTCGTCGCACCGCAGTCATGACGTCACTCGCCGCACCGCAGTCATGACGTCACTCGCCGCACCGCAGCCATGACGTCACTCGCCGCACCGCAGCCATGACGTCACTCGCCGCACCGCAGCCATGACGTCACTCGCCGCACCGCAGCCATGACGTCACTCGCCACACCGCAGCCATGACGTCACTCGCCACACCGCAGCCATGACGTCACTCGCCGCACCGCAGTCATGACGTCACTCGCCACACCGTAGCCATGACGTCACTCGCCGCACCGCAGCCCTGACGTCACTCGCCGCACCGCAGCCATGACGTCACTCGCCGCACCGCAGTCATGACGTCACTCGCCACACCGTAGCCATGACGTCACTCGCCGCACCGCAGCCATGACGTCACTCACCGCACCGCAGTCATGACGTCACTCGCCACACCGTAGCCATGACGTCACTCGCCGCACCGCAGCCATGACGTCACTCGCCGCACCGCAGCCATGACGTCACTCGCCGCACCGCAGTCATGACGTCACTCGCCACACCGTAGCCATGACGTCACTCGCCGCACCGCAGCCATGACGTCACTCGCCGCACCGCAGCCATGACGTCACTCGCCGCACCGCAGTCATGACGTCACTCGCCACACCGTAGCCATGACGTCACTCGCCGCACCGCAGCCATGACGTCACTCGCCGCACCGCAGCCATGACGTCACTCGCCGCACCGCAGTCATGACGTCACTCGCCACACCGTAGCCATGACGTCACTCGCCGCACCGCAGCCATGACGTCACTCGCCGCACCGCAGCCATGACGTCACTCGCCGCACCGCAGTCATGACGTCACTCGCCACACCGTAGCCATGACGTCACTCGCCGCACCGCAGCCATGACGTCACTCGCCGCACCGCAGCCATGACGTCACTCGCCGCACCGCAGTCATGACGTCACTCGCCGCACCGCAGTCATGACGTCACTCGCCACACCGTAGCCATGACGTCACTCGCCGCACCGCAGCCATGACGTCACTCGCCGCACCGCAGCCATGACGTCACTCGCCGCACCGCAGTCATGACGTCACTCGCCACACCGTAGCCATGACGTCACTCGCCGCACCGCAGCCATGACGTACCTCGCCGCACCGCAGCCATGACGTCACTCGCCGCACCGCAGCCATGACGTCACTCGCCACACCGTAGCCATGACGTCACTCGCCGCACCGCAGTCATGACGTCACTCGCCGCACTGCAGCCATGGCGTCACTCGCCGCACCGCAGCCATGACGTCACTCGCCGCACCGCAGTCATGACGTCACTCGCCGCACTGCAGCCATGGCGTCACTCGCCACAACGTAGCCATGACGTCACTCGCCGCACCGCAGCCATGGCGTCACTCGCCACAACGTAGCCATGACGTCACTCGCCGCACCGCAGTCATGACGTCACTCGCCGCACTGCAGCCATGGCGTCACTCGCGGCATTTGAATCATTTGAAGTTTTGTATTGCTTTAATTCATTAAACACTCATTTCCGACGGGAAGTGCATGGAAGGAAAGTTGTTTATTTCGATCTAATTACCATTCAAATAACAAAAACTGGAAAATCGATCATTTGAGAAAATTTGGGCCATGAAAGACGAAAATTAACGTACTGCTATAACTCGTTAAAAACTGATATACGACGGAAAGTGTACGAAAGAAAAGTTGTTTATTTCGATCTCATTACCATTATACAAGAAATAAATATTTGAAAATCGATTAGCGTCCTGTCGTAAACATTCAACTTTAATATCATATAAAGTGTGCAAGTAATATAAGAATCGGACCATGTTTTATTTTATTACACGAAAAGGTAGCAGAAACAACGATAACCTCCCTAATGAAATTTAGCCAATCAAAATGTGTATGGTCATCTAAATTCAAAAGTTCACAGATCACAGTCACAAGAAGTGCTAAGGACAGATACAAATAAATCGGGGAAAATCTGAAGGATATGACAGTAATCAATTTTGTGAATTTCAACGCCTAAACATAGTTAATTTATTATTAATAAACAAGTTTTTTCCTATGCACTTTCCGTCTGAAATGAGTATTTTATTAGTTATAGCGGTAAATGACTTACCGCAACTCCAGTGTTTGAAGCGGAAAGAAATTCATCGATCGCGCGATATGGCAGAGTCTCGCTTTCGACACGCTCGTCATCAAAGACGAACTTAACCTACCGCTATACTTCGTTAAATACTTATTTGACGAAAAAAGTATAGAAGAATAGTTGTTTATTTTGATGTTATTACCATGAATCAAGCAACAAATATTCGAAAATCGATGAGCAGCTGTTTATTCGAGCGCATTCGTCATCAAAGACGAAACTAAACCTACCGCTATAACTCGTAATATAATCATTTCAGACGGAAAGTGCGTAGAAGAAAACTTGTTTATTTTGATTTAATTAAATATGTTTAGGCCCCGAAGAGTGGAAAGTCGATTACTGTCATATCCTTCAGATTTACCTAAATCTGTTTCAAAATTTATAGGGTCGAAAGATGCCTTCCCTTAAAAAAGCTCTTTCTCTTTGCGGAAACAAATGTATTACACTTCCGTCTAAGAAAATATTCGGAACTTCGAAATTTTAAAGACGAAAAATTTAATTGCATGGGGATCAAATTTTAATACTGCAAATATGCAAATAGCGACACTTCACAATTCAATAAATGCTCAAGATCTTCTAATGTACTAACGAACTTGCGGCTTCTTTTCTCTGAAAAATAAAGTAGAAAATCAGAAAGTTATACATAATAAAATGTATTCCCAATTCAATTTTACCAATATTATACTAGTTTCATGAAAATTACACTATAATTTAAAAAATAATGCTTGAGGTAGTTAAACTTCAGAAATGCCAATAAAACGAGAGTTAGAATATAGTGAATAGAAATAGAATACGAGTACCGTAAATAAAAATAAAATAAGGGAGTACAGTAAATACAAAGAAAATAGGAATGCATTCAATAAAAATGTGAATAAGAATACAGTAAAATAAAAAGAGAACAAGAAGAATACTACAAATAAACAAAACAGAGTCTAAGAGACCTGTAATTTAAAAAAGGGTAAATCTGAAGGATATGACAGTTATCGATTTTCCACTTTTCGGTGCCTGAACCTAATGAATTGAATCAAAATAAATAAGTTTGGTAAATCTGAAGGAGATGACAGTTGTCGATTTTACAAATTGTAATGGCTAAACATGGTTAATGACACCAAAATAAACAAGTTTTCTTGGTAAATCTGAAGGAGATGACAGTTGTCGATTTTGTAAATTTCGATGCCTCAGCATAGTTAATTAGATCGAAATAAACAAGTTTTCTTCTATGCACTTTTTGTCTCAAATGAGTATTTTATTAGTTATAGCGGTAAATGACTTACCGCAACTCCAGTCTTTGAAGCGGAAAGAAATTTCTTGATCGAGTTGTATGGCAATACTGCAATGGCGTCTCGCTTCCAGCGCTCCGTCTTGAAAGACGAAACCAAACCTACCGCTATACCTCGTTAAATACTCATTTGACGAAAAAAAAGTATAGAATAAAAGTTGTTTATTTCGATGTTATTACCATGTTTCGAGCAACAAAAATTCGAAAATCGATGAGTAGCTGTTTATTCGAGCGCATTCGTCATCAATGACGAAACTAAACTTACAGCTATAAATCGTAAAATACTCATTTGAGACGAAAAAAGAATAGAAGAAAACCTGTTTATTTTGATTCAATTAATTAGGCTCAGGCACCCAAAAGTGGAAAATCGACAACTGTCATCTCCTTCAGATTTACCATGACTTACCGCAACTCCAGTCTCTGAAGCGGAAAGAAATTCTTGGATCGAGTTGTATGGCAATACTGCAATGGCGTCTCGCTTCCAGCACTCTGTCTTGAAAGACGAAACCAAACCTACCGCTATACCTCGTTAAATACTCATTTGACGAAAAAAGTGTATGGAATAAAAGTTGTTTATTTCGATGTTATTACAATGTTTCAAGCAACAAAAATTCGAAAATCGATGAGTAGCTGTTTATTCGAGCGCATTCGTCATCAATGACGAAACTAAACTTATTGCTATAAATCGTAAAATACTCATTTGAGACGAAAAAAGAATAGAAGAAAACTTGTTTATTTTGATTCAATTAATTAGGTTCAGGCACCAAAAAGTGGAAAATCGACAACTGTCATCTCCTTCAGATTTACCTAAGTCATTTACCGCTATAACTAATAAAATACTCATTTGAGACAAAAAGTGCATAGAAGAAAACTTGTTTATTTCGATCTAATTAACTATGCTAAGGCATCGAAATTTACAAAATCGACAACTGTCATCTCCTTCAGATTTACCCACTTTATTTCTAAAGGCTTTCATTGTTATGGTGTGTAGGGCAAACTGCACTTTCAACCTCGAAGCTGGTAATTCATTTATGGTAAAACATTTCCTTATACGGAAAAATAAATTGAACATAAATACTACGCGGATTTCTAAAATACGTACGACTCTAAATATGAAAATCTCCAAGGGAGGCTCAAATGAACTTGTTTAATCTTACTTACTTTGGTTACTTTGGTCCAATTAGGCACATCACCAGTCACAGGTAAGAGTGCCAATATCACAGCAACTAGAACGTGGGGCATTTAGATTTGATGTTTAATCAAACATCAAATTATGTTTTCCTCAAACACAGTGCTTCCACCCTCAATCACATCAAGATTACAACCGGAAATCTGAGGTATAATCCGACCATGTAGAATGAATTCCGATGGGTAAATTCCGACTTTTCAGAGCGTCCCACCAAACGTCATGCTCATTTTTTAAAATGTTTTATTTCTTAAGATGTCAACCCATTCCAAATCTCTGTTTTTGGTTTGAAGCAGAATTATGTTCTCAGTAACTTATTGGAAGATATTGTGGATATTACAATTAATAAAGTTGGTTCCAACTATAGGTACGTACGAAGTGTAATGAAGAGCTTCAAATCACTTTTTTCGGAAAGAGAACCAAAATAGGATTTTGAGTAGGTGAATATTATGTTTCAAAGACCTGGGTTCGGTTGTAAGGGTGAGATCCGATACATAATTAATTAGTGGATATATAATTAAATATAGAACTTTTTTGTCTGTACTGGTGGTCCGTGTCGTGATCACGACCAAATTATTTGCTGACCAAATAGAAGCAATCTTTAAAATTTGCAAATACATTTATAAAATTTTCCTAAAGTGAAAAGAACCTCAAATGTGCATCTCAGTCTAATGAAACATCTAAAAATTTTCAAGTGTTGATTATGATTAAATTTTTTTTCGATGGATCCATCTCATCTGTTAGTTATGTTAAAATCCTTTATTGAGGTCTAGCTTTTCAATAGAAGATTAAATTGAAAAATGATTTTATCAGCGCCATCAAAACCGACTAGGGTAATTCATCAAATATCGAACAGAAACCACGTGTGTCTAGAAACAACCTTCATAAATCGGTAACTTTTGCTCTGAATAACTGTTGCGGGCCTCAAGATTATTCTTGAACAGTTGCTTTCTTGTTCTGTGATGTCGCTTTAAAGACAACGTAGATTGTTGGAATTTATTTATTGTTCTGAAAATCGAATTCTTTAATAACATAATTTCATCAATATCGAACATGAATCGAACAAGAATTTTAATTCGAACAGAATGGTTTGTCAATTGGTTCTCCTCGTATGGAACATTTGTTAGACTATTAGCACGCCACGTATGGTTTGTCTATTAGTACGCCTCGTATATTTTGTCCATTAATATGCCTCGTATGGTCTATCTATTTGTACACCTCTGATAGTTTGTCAATTAGTACTCCTCGTATGGAACTTTTGTTTTAGGACGTCCTATATTAAGAAACTTATTAAAACCCAATATGTTGACATGTATCTCATGTGGCCACTTGGAAAATAAACGTTTTTCTTTCATTCTTTTTCTTCTTTGGTGCACTGGCTTTTCTTGGAAATGCTCGCGGTGGCACAGCGGTTAAGGGATCGGACTTGTATGTTGGAGTCGCGGGTTCGTATCCTGGCGCTGGCGCTGCGATTTTCCCCGTTGGGTATAAGGGAAGCTCAAGCACAATACCCCACTCGACCCAGGTGTCGGAAATGGGTACCGGCTTTACGGGGGAACCGTCATGGTGTCCTATATATAGTGTTAGTTATAAGACATTTGAAAAACCAATGCTTAAGATCATTTGTATCAGGCTTGATTGGAAATAAAGCATCTCAAAGATGCCGATGTTTGTTTTGTTTGTTTGTTTGAAATAACTGTCTAATTACTTATTTTCAAGATGCATTTGAATGGAGTGTTATCAAAATTTGAATATGATGTCGATGTTTCATTTGCAGTGTTTGTTGAACCATAATTGTGATCATCAACCTGTGTGACCTTTTTTGGAGTAGAGTGTAAAGCACTCGCCAATGAATTATAATTGATGCTTGCATCAATTTTCTTGGCAAGGGATTGATCATCAGTAAATGTAGCCAGACGAATCATTGATGATCTTGAGGGCCTTGGAACACCAGCAGCTGATTGGTAGCCCCTCACCAGAATTCCCATCTTCAACTATTCAATGTTATTATCAAGCGTTAATACAATATTTTAATGAAATAAAACAGGCGTTCAATAGATCGATTCAGTTATTTAAAAGAATTAAGAATCGAAAAGCCTTGTTCGAGGCATAAATTCATGATTTTTAAGGAATTTTGATTCGAACACCTTTGTTCAGTATTTAATACTGACATGAAAAAGGAACTGAATGTCGAACATGGAATAATTATCAAGTTTTTGGCGGAAAAGAAAAAAATACAGCAACAGAACATCATATGACAACACTACTCTCTAGTTATGACGGGAGGTTGACGGTGACCCAACAACAATTAAACCGTCGCAATTTTCCCGAGGTGCGTAAGATTTTTCGAGTGAAAAAATTCGACCAATTTGTAAGGGTCGTACAAAAAATGCGTTCGCAACCGCTGGTAGCAGTTTGCAGCTCACATAAATGAGTTTTTATCACTAAAATAGGAGTTTTAGATGTAAGATCACTGGCACTGAGCAAGTTTGGATGCTTACTAAATTTATTACGCGCATATTTCCAACGTTGTTCGATAATCAGTTCAGTTCGATATTTGATGAATTACCCTAACGCATGTGCCGTGCACTGTAAAGAGAGAATTTACTGAGAATTTAAATGTATTGATAATGTATTCGAACTTTAAAATAAATTGAGAACACACGACATTTGCGAGCACAGTAATGTGCTCCGAAGGGTAGCTGGAGCGGTTATAAAATTTATGCGAACCGCAGTATTTGTGTTTTTGATGACAAAAATAATCCTGGGATAATTCATCGTTCAAACACAGTGTCTTTTTTGCCACCTTCTCCATTTGTTAACGTTCATGCGATATCATTCTCATTCCACTGTATCTCCATCAGTTGTTACAGTTACGTATAATGTTAAAGTTAGTTATGTTACAGTCACATATAATGTTGGAGTTACTTATTTTGTTTAAGTTACGCATAATGTTGGCGTTACTTATAACTTTACAGTCATGTATAATGCTACAACTACTTATAATGTTACAGTAATGTATAACGGTCAGTTAATTATAATTTAAGAGCTACGTAAATTTATTTTAGAACTCAACGAATACCATTCTTGGACGGTTGCCATATTTCAGACAATTTGAAACTATAATTTAAGTTCGCAGTCCCAGGAAATTAAGCACAGCACTAGTTTCTTCTAACATTCAGCAAAGCGTTTAACAATTTTATGCAAGTCAAATCCGTAAATTTTCAATTGATTCACCCTGAATTAAATTGAACCTAAGTTTGTCTCGTATATTCAAAGTGTTTATATTAAACCTTTTTTAGGCACTTTTTCATTCTTCGAAATGAATAATAAGGCCAACTACACAGTCAACGAATATAAATTAAGTCCCATACCTGGATTTATATTCCTGCACTCTATGTTTGATTGAAGTTTAACTCGCAGCAGCGAACAAAAGTGGTTGTGACGAACTGTTTAAAATTTTTATGTTTAATTTTTTATTTTTTAATTCTTATATTTTAAATTATAACTTTGTGTTATAATCACTCTCAATTTGTTTTTATATGATGTTTCTACTTTCGCTATAACAATAATAAAACCTAAAAATGCACGCATAATTCTACTTGAAAACTACATTCATGAGACAAGTATTCCACTAACCAACATTTACAACCCCTGATCCTACGTATGTATAATATTCCCGGTATGATAGAATTTTACCGTACCTCAGTCCTGGCTAATTTCCGACGCGATACTCCCCCCGACTTGTCCCAGCCTATACAGTACAGGAACGACGCAGTCACTCCAGCTTGTTGATGTCACGCAAGAACTTCCTTCAATTAACTAGAACAGCAGATAACTTCACGGGACCCGGAACGTGGCTAGGAAGCTTGCCGACGTATGATCAAAGGGTCGTACCTTATATGTGGAGTATGTCGGGACAGCCAATTTGGATATTAAAGCTGGAAATCAGCAGCTGTTCTGCTGATGAATTAAATGGTTCACTCATGGAAATGATGGTACAATTATTAGATGAGTCGCTCGTGATGATATGGAATGGTACCGGTTAAGCCCGTTTAAGGAGAATAACTCGGATATTTCGACGTGACTGTGGTGTTTGACGACAAAAATTCGGCAACTTGAGCAGATTTGCTGCATGCATTCGTTCATTAAGAAGCATTTTGTTCAATTAACAGCCCTCGACAGAGTCCATGTCAATGTACATGGTCTTTGTCCAATCTATACTAACATATGTGGACGTATCCTAACATCGCTTCAAGGTTCCAAGCTATTTAATGCAGTGTGTGCATCAGATTTTTACATAATCAGAGGTACAAATTTTAACACGCAAATTGCGTTTGGTAGGTTGCTAGAGCAGTTTGGGTTAAGTTGTAAGTAGCAGAATTGAAAAGCTGTCTTTACTGCTGCATTACATCGTTATCTCTTCTAAGAATCAGGAAAAATATCATTGTACTAGGACATTTTAACTTGTACGCCATTGTCTAATTGAAATAAAGTTAGTGAAATAAATAATTGGAATTTGAATCATTGACACTGGTACGTAAATCAGCAATTTACTTAGCGGTAAACATATGTGCTAATACGCAGTCGATGGGTTGACGTAAGTTGATGGTATGATGGCATGATACCTTTAGCATAATTTTCGTATTTTTTGGCTATTTTGGGTTCTTTCTGGAATGTATTATCATCCTCATCGAAGTCATCAGTTTCATCATCAGATTACTATCATCCTCAACGAAGTCATTAGTTTCCAATGAATTGAGTCAGGCAGCAATTGTCGTAACAAATAACCTACAAATCAAACCCCGAAATTGTCGTGTACTTTTTTCAAGCAAACAGCTCTTTCGCATAAAACGGAAAAAGAAAATGGAGACGCCATGTCAACCTATAACATAATCAACGCTTCGTGCTGTAATGCTGCAATGACTATAAGAAATTACAACGAAAAATTTTCGATTTAACTAGCTTATACTTCACTACCTCTCAAAGATCAACAAAATTCATTGCACTTACTGAAAAATCTTGATTGCCAAAGGAAGCGATCATTGAAAAATAAAGTGATTTTTGAACATTTTGCCCGTATGCTGCTTTTTCTAGTTCCGTTTCATAAAGTGGTTATTTTTCAAAGCTATCAACACGTATAAAAACACCCTTCCAATTAATGTACCCGTGCAAACATACCTCAAAAAACGGGCATACATTTCGAGTTAGATGATTCCGAGATTTCTTCCAACTTGAGGTCTTTACTCAGGGCTTCTGTTGTTGTGAGGGGTTGAGTGGTTGAGAAGAGTAGAGTGGTTGTGAGGGGTAAAGTGGTTGTGAAGGGTTGAGTGGTTGTGAGGAGTAAAGTGGTTGTGAAGGGTAGAGTGGTTGTGAGGGGTAAAGTGGTTGTGAAGGGTAGAGTGGTTGTGAGGGGTAAAGTGGTTGTGAATTGTAGTGGTTGTGAGGGGTAAAGTGGTTGTGAAGGGTAGAGTGGTTGAGAAGGGTAGAATGGTTGAGAAGGGTAGAGTGGTTGTGAGGAGTAAAGTGGTTGTGAAGGGTAGAGTGGTTGAGAAGGGTAGAGTGGTAGTGAAGGGTTGAGTGGTTGTGAGCTAAAAATGAATATGGAAGGTAGAATGAGTAGAATGGGTAGAATATATACAAGGTAGAATGGGTGCAGGGTAGAATGGATGTCATACTTGGGATAGATGGGAAAAGTGCAATGATCGTGGAGTGGTTGTGAAACGTGGTGGTTTTAAAAGCCAGAATGGTTGCGAAAGGTGGAGTGTTTCTAAAAGCCGGAGTGGTTGTGAAAGATGGTGGGGTTTTAAAAGCCAGAGTGGTTGTAAGAGGTAATGTGATTTTAAAAGCAGGAGTGGTTGTGAAAGACGGTGTGGTCTTAAAAGCCAGAGTACTTGAAAAGAGCAGTGTGGTTTTAAAAGCCAGAGTGGTCGTAACAAGCGGTCGTTAAGGGCAAAGTAGAAGCATAAGACGACACAATCGTGAGGAACATAGCGGTAGCAGAAGGCGGGTTTTAAAAGGCGTAGAGGCTGCATAAAGCGAAGTGGTTCCCCACTTCCCCCTGCGATATTCTGGAGCCTCGCTGCAGAACTCCGCAGTTTTGTGTTTGTTTGCAGCGGCTGAAGAGCCGAGGAGACGCTCCGGAATAACTTGGCATCGCTCGGCGACCAAAAATGTATTGTAATTGGAAGTAAAATATCAGGAGAGAGAACTCTGCCTTACAAATGTTCGCCGAGAACGACAGAATGACTGGGTGGGGAAAAACAAAAATTTTGGCGCTGATTTCTGTTTATGAGAATACTTCATAGGCTGAATATATCTGAACGGGTCAGTTTTTTGCTTTATTCGAAACCTGATGAGGAATTTGAAAATGAGGAAAATAATTTCAAGGAATTTGATCTTATTTACCAGGAATACGTTTCGGAGTCCAGCTCCATCATCAGTTCGTAAAAGTACAAATCATTGTGTCTGCAATAACTTAAAAGAACATCATTGGTATTCAATTTTGGCATAATTTTACATATAAATTTATGTAACCGATACGAGAGAGCAGAAAAAGAGTGCTTGGTTGAGGCCAGAAAAGCGTGGTCCGACACATTGTTTTTCTTTTTGCCCAGGTTATCCATAATTTACTTTTTGTGACCCGATAGCGTAGTTGCTAGAGTGCTCGCCTTTCAAAAATTTGGCTGAGTGTTCGAGCTTTGCAGCAGGAGCCTGGTTTGATTCTCAACGGGAAAAAGAAGAATGCTCGTCACAATTGAGATAGGTGTTTGAAATGAACGTAAAGTCATCGTTATCGTGGCATTACTTTCAATATCGAGAAAAATAAAAAACACTAACGAACGCCAGAGGCGACGTGTGCATTAACGCGTTAGAAATGAAGCTTCTTTTCTCCAACAAAAGTATATTCTATTTAGAAAAGATTGGATGTTTATAGCCCACCTAACCTCATAAAAAGATTCCCAAAAGTGGAAGGAGGAAGGTACCATAGAATGGTATAGAGGGAACAGATAATCTATGCACAAAGTGAGTCCCAAGTGTACATAGTGCACAGTAACAGAGAGGTTGAAAGGAGTTTATGTGGAAAGATAATAGTTGAAGAAAATAGTAATAGAAAGTAAGAAATAACAGATATTCTTACGCCGACATGGCTTCTCGGCTTTCTATATTCTTTATCTACGGAGGAGCTGTTTGTCTCGAAAAATGGACCTCGGAATTGTGGAATCGAACAAGAGACCTTCTTTCTCAAAATGTAATTGTTGGGATACAATTGAAATGCAATTGAAATGCATATATGAGCTAAACCGACACAACAAAAGTTAGCAACCGGCGATCGGAAGGACGCTGAGCGGACTGAGGGATCTTGGAAGGAGAAGGGAGGCGTACGTTGGGGGTAGCCGCTGTGTAAGAAGCTAGCTCGGAAAATTACACATAGTATTACACAAGGACAACTTGATTGTGTAGCAGAGAAAAACTATGTATTAAAATTAATTACCAACGAGAAAGGAAACTGTGGAAAATATGAACCTGAGCAGAATATGTTAGAGGGAAATGCGCGTGGTAATACCAAGTTTGTGACGCAAGGGGACACGTCAGAGGTGACGCGTTAGAAGCACCCAATCGCGAGATGCCACGTCACTAACAATTTGAGCGGGCATCCCGCACCATCTACAATGAGCGTCCTTTGTGCGGCGGGGGTATTTAAGCAGAGCAAGCGCGGGGACCGGCCTATTTGACCGGTGTAGTGGCAAGGATGTAGGCTTCCTGACGGCCAGAGGGAAGGTGAGATGATATTCTGTGTTCTGTGCTAGGAGCGTCTTTGTATTTTTCAAATACCAGATTACAACCGGGGCGTGTAAGCTTTATTGGCTTAGGTGGGGTGATTTCATTTGTTACAGTCAAAATTCGGGTACAAATTAATTCTGTGGGTTTGATTTCAAATCATTCTAGAATTGTTCACGTGATATGACTTCTCACAAGGCTTGAACTTGTAGATTTTTCTCAAGCGGGGATTAGAATGCCTACTAGTTCATAGCATTTTCATTGACTCATTCGACCTTGTTCTCAAAAGGGCGCTTGTGATTTGTTCTTGTAAAAAGGGGAGAAAATTAATTCATCATGTCAGGAATAGCCGCGTTGTCAGTGGAAGCTTCGAGTAAATTCTTAAAGGGGGATATAACATTCATGTCTCGGGGAATAGATGACTCAAACCCCGCTTATTATTTGCACAGGCGGGTTTGGGACAGCTGGCCTACGCGGCTGCTGAGATAGCGGAGACGTGGGCTGTGAACGCCTAACATCCGAGGGCCTGTAGCGACACAACCGGCTGAGCGTTCGCAACCTTGAGGCGGGCAGCCAGCCTGGTATTCAACGCTAATGAAGAAGCCTGGAGGCTGTGTCGAGCCTCGACAGGCCAACGACAGGGTATTTACTCCAGTTGTAATAGTGAAGAATGAAGGGAAGAAGAGGCACGCCGAACAGTGCAGATCTTTGTTTGGCGCGCAGAAAGTGTAATGAATGTAGGCATCAAGTGCAAATTTACAAGGAGGTCTTCCTTATAAGGAATGCCGTGTGATAAGCAGGATTGATGTAATGTAGCGAATTTTTCTCCGTTTGTCTATGTAACATCATTATGCCGGATAAAACTATCATGTCGCAGATCATTAACATCTTGCCTGAGGGCTCTGGTGCGAAAATGAGTGTTGCGATAAAAACATGTTTACTTGTGCCAATTTCCCTGTGTCAGCTCCATGTGTTCACTCAAAATTAGTTGCGATAAAAAGATGTTTACTTGTGCCAATTTCCCTGTGTCAGCTCCATGTGTTCACTCAAAAATAAATGTGTTTAATCTTGAGGCTCATTATTCTCCATGCTTATATATATGGATAACGTGCGAGCACAAAGGTGTACATTATATTTATCAGTGGAGGTTGTAAGCCCTCATACGTTACGTGCTTAACCAGCATTGTTTCGTGACATAATTGTCTGTCTTTGTACCACGGAAATGTCGATTATGATCCTCGGTTCCTGGTTTGCTTTTCCCTTATTGGCCCGAGAATAACATTAATTAAGCCTACCGTATATCGCTCAGTTGCGGCGGGTTGAAATAAAAAACTATGGCCAGTAAAAAAAAAATCTATTCTAATTTTACAAACGGAAGGCCTACTCAACCCTCAGCTCGGAACCTCACATATTCTCAAAGGGAAAACCAACTCCCACTAATACCATATCAGACAGAAGCGAACAGAAGTGAGTGGGGGCAGTGCATAAGAAGGTAATATAATTTTGACGCGGTACAGGAAGTTGCCCGCGTGTGATGGGGTTGACCTGTCCTGTGCAGAGGGAGGGGCTGCACTCAATGAAGCGGTCGGGGTAAACCAGCTATGGCTGTCGGGCCTGACTGTGGAAGGTGGTTGTGCTGGGCTGCTGCTGATCCTGGCAGTTCAGGTGCGGCCAGTGCTGCCTCTCTCGCCTCCTAGTGACTAAGTGTGGTGATTGTGGCCTGCTGTCTGCTACCCTCCCATAGGGAGGATAAGCCCGGTATATGTATGTATGTACTAAAACCATGGTTGTATTCTCCTGAGGTGTTTTATTTTCGGTAGAGTCAAAATTGTAAAGAACGATGCATACAATCGCTCAAATTTTCCGTATCTACTTAAGATGCAATGGCTGATCGGGTAAAAGTTTAGCCTATTCGTACGCTGTATTGTGGATATGATCTGTTAAAGTACGTATTAACCACCTTGTGAAGAATATTGCCTGAAATTTGTTCAAGAAATCAGGAAAAACTGTGCAATAACATTAAAATATAAAGAAATATGCTATTAATGATTTAATATACGCTTCCCTAATAATTGCTCAAGGTGCTTCATTACCAATTTCTTCTGCAAAACAGAGTATAGACGTTCTCACTCAATGCTTCTCTCCCAGTCATTTAAATTTTAAGCCTTCAAAAAAATGACTTCAGTCATTTAAATGTTAAGCCTCAGAAGGATTTACTAGCCACTTATAAGACTCATTTAAGATATGGTTTTCCTATAAGCCAAATTAATGCTTTATGGGAAAACGATTCAACTCGTTTTCATTCACAGTGGAATTAATATAATCAAAATTCAACTACAGAACCTCATTTAAAATATGGTTTTCCTGTAACCACAATATGCACCCTATGAGAGAACGAGTCAACTCGATTTCATTCAAAATGGAGTTATCGAAACAAAAATTCAATAATGAAATTTAGAAACAGACAAGCAGTTGTTCGTAATGTGCACACCAACAAAATGAAAAATCGTCAGAAATCCAAACAATATATTCCTGAAGATTTAAGGCGTAAAATTCTACCGACTGCAGTAGTCCACTCAGGGTCAAATGGCACAGCAAATGTATACGCCGTTTCCCGCATTCGTATTGATCGGAAGGATACTCTTCAACATTTTGAGATACTATGTTTAGCATTTTCACATGCATCGCATAATTTCTGTGGCTCAACCCCAGCATATGAATAGAGTGCTATTCTCTTAGTCTTGATCATGATCAAGAGACGTTTTTCCGATGCATTCGTGAAGGTTTTCGTATCTTTGTAGCCTTAAAGTTCAATGTAGGTAACAAGGCTGTCTGGCTCAGACAAGGCAATTTAGAGGAGAGATTACAGTCAAAGGAGTTGTGTTAGGAACATCAAAAGGCGGTGAGGAAGATCACGCAATAAATTGTCTTATCTCGCTCTAATCTCACTCTTCGCGCACGTCCTGCTAGTCAAAGGGAAAGTTATCCCTCGAGTTACCTTATGAAGACCGTGCTTCTGTCTCACTGCGCCCCTAAGTCTTCGTCATCGTCAGAAGGTGAAGCTGTGAACAATCTCAAAAGCATAACTAAGACCAAGCTTCTGTATTCCACCACGACAGTTTTCGTCTTTTGTCAAGAATACAGAAAGTAAAGCTGTCTTAAAATCGTAACTTTTGGTCGTAAAAAAATACAGTAACCAACTTTGAAAAAATATGATAGCCAGAATTTATTTCTTTATTCAATATAAATTTTGCCGAAATGAATAATTTTTTTGAAAGTTAACATTTCCAGACCTGAGGCCCAGAACCTAACTGGTTTAACCACACAAAGTCAATTCAGACATACAAGGGCGGACATTTGCAATGGCTACTTATGAGGTTTTCCTACGATTGGTTGGTTTTAGATTGTGACGCACTTTTTCACGTTCTTGAAAAGTGCCGAAAATTAGGTACAGCGACATATGCAAACCGGCATATGCAAAAATTACCAAAAAATATCTACAACAATCTGGTACGGCTAAGAAATGCTTGCATATGTGATACAGGACCAAACATACGAATGCACTGAGTAATTTCCTTTATCTTACCCACTTCACAATTCCCAAAACATCACCGGGTGTGTCACACACTATTAATTACAGGCATCAGCATCAACCTCTATGAGTGCACAAATTTCCTAATCATTTGGAAGACACTTGCATCGCATGCGTACGAAACAATAGAAGAATAAAAGAAAATAGCAGGAGCTGGAGACAGTATCAGATGGTGCTAGATAGTGAAAAATGATGCTAGATACTATCAGATGGTACTAGATAGTGCCAGATGGTACTAGAATTTTTAATGGCATATCATCCTTTGTGAGTGTCTAAACAACCTGATCAATTAGCACATCATCCTCTAAGAGTGCCTAAACAACCTGATCAATTGGCACATCATCCTCTAAGAGTGCCTAAACAACCTGATCAATTGGCACATCATCCTCTATGAGTGCCTAAACAACCTAATCAATTAATCACTTGCGACACATGTCTACGAAACAATAGTTGAAATGACAACAAAGAAGATATATTGGAGTCGCAAGCAGGAGTTGGAGAGCGTCTTTGTGCCAAGTTAGAGTAAGCGTGGGGATTTGCGCCTCAGAGAGTCGCTCTAATCTAACTTTATACCCACAAGAGCGGATAGCGTGATGTTTCTTGTCAGCTCGAGAGGGGAAGTTTATCCCAAGCTTACGAGAGACTCGAGTCTGTTACAAAAGTTCTCCTTGGTCAGTGCCGGGCTCTGACTTCGAGTTGATCAGTTAAATATGTTGCTCTTGGTCGCATTTCATAAATGGTGATTGGTTCCTTTTGAGGAATTTGTGATTTCTGATAAGTTTTCAAGGTTAGTAGCTTGCATTTCAAGTTCGTTGGATATATTTGTCGAATATTTATGGACTCTATGATTATCATAATTTCGCGTTGTTAGGATTTACAGATGGTGCTAATTGCGTTCTATTGATGAATTTGTTGACTTCTGCCAAGTTTTCAGGAGTGAATACTTGCATTCAAGTTCCTTGGGTGTATTTAAAGACCGTCGTTATATTTACTATCAAAACTATTTTCGCCAACTGAGATAAGTTGAGCTTGTAGCATTGGTTGCATTGCGAATTTTCATACAATTCTTGGGAGTAAGAATGAGCAAGACTAGGTTCGAGGAACTTTTTTCTCTTTGTTTTTCGTGGCTACACGGAATTTCGTAATGAGATGCTTACTCTTTACGAAACATTCTTGTTGATCTTCCTAGTGTTCGAACTTTTATAGAAATTGCAAACAATAGTGAAGATCCTTTTGGGAAACCGATCATTCTGATCACTGATCAGCATCGCCATTAATCCATTTGTAAAGCGACGAAGATTCATCATCCCGAAAATGAAATGAGGATTTGTAAATGATTGTTGTGACCGGCTGTTTTGGTGTTAAAATAACTTGAGAGCAGTTCCACCGATGATATGGTCAACTCTTCCAATAAGCTCACCACAGACTCAAGTGGCAACCAGAGACTAAAACTTGCACCTCCGCATTCAGATTCTCAACTCCATTAATTGCCTTCAAAGCAAAAGAGAACGAGAAGCCAAAAAGTAAATCCCTTTAGCAATGTGTTGGATAGCCAAGAAAATATGTCAGTGTATAATTTACAGCGCAATTTGGTTGAAAAGGACAACTTCGTTGCATTCTTTAACTGAATTTGACGTTTTAGATCATGATGATTGCCAGTGATGAACTCCAGCTTTGCTTTCTCGGGCAACATTTCATAAGAGTGGGCGTTTTCAGGTGTAGCAGCGCTCTTACTTCGTTGATAATTTACGGCACAATTGTTGATAGTGAAATTTCGTAGCTTAAACTGAATTTGATGTTTCAGATAATGATGATTCCCCGTGATGAACTCCAGCTTTTCGTCCAAGAGCAACTTTTCATAAGAGCGGGTGTTTTCAGGTGTAGCAGCGCTCTCACTTCCCTGATGAGCCCTGCTCTCCTGATCTCCAGTTTTCAAACCAATCGTAAAAAAGAAGCATCCATGAAAGCTGAGTTGAGGACTGTTGAGCATAGAATTGACATCGACGTCAACCTAGGCATCAATTTCTCTTTGATCATGGGCTGGGGCTTGGTTTTGTTAAGCTCCGCCTGATTTCAGAGCCACATGAGCTCACATGTTGGCTGCGAGTTACGAGCGTGTCCGAATGGTGTCTGAAATTGTTTGTGTGTGGGGGGGGGGGGGTTAATTTTAAATTTTTTTACCAAGTGCGAGGTTAAAAGTTTTGTTGAGTGCTGGGAAATGGAAATATTTTAAAACTATTGTTAAGAAGTTGCGTCGCGCTGAACAGAGGAAAAATAAGTTAATCCAAAGATAATTTTTGTGCCTTGAAGAAAATTTCCTCTACACGAGAGGCAAGAGCCGATAGTGACCGCCATGATGGGTGTGAGCGACGTAGTGGAAATGATTATCATGAAAATGATTGACATGAAAATGATTATCATGAAAATGATTATTATGAAAATGATCATCATGAAAATGATTATCACGAAAATGATTGACATGAAAATGATTATATATCATGAAAATGATTATTATGGAAATGATTATCATGAAAATGATTATCATGAAAATGATTGACGTGAAAATGATTATATATCATGAAAATGATTATTATGGAAATGATTATCACGAAAATGATTGACATGAAAATGATTATATATCATGAAAATGATTATTATGGAAATGATTATCACGAAAATGATTGACATGAAAATGATTATATATCATGAAAATGATTATTATGGAAATGATTATCATGAAAATGATTATCATGAAAATGATTGATGTGAAAATGATTATCATGAAAATGATTATTATGAAAATGATTATCATGCAAATGATTATCATGAAAATGATTGAAATGGAAATGATTATCATGAAAATGATCACCATGAAAGTAAAATTTACCTACATAGTGAGAGTGGTCACCACAATGAAGGTGATCCCCCCTGAAAGTGATCACCATTGCGAAAGTGAGCACCACAGTGAAAGTGAATTAAGTAAAAGTGATAAGTCACGTAAATTAAATACATACATAACAGATGAAAGAACAATAAAAACCAATGAAAAATTGAAGACTGTAAAATACTATTAAAGGACTAAAGACAAATAAATGTGTTATTGCCTCATACGTAGAAGTTCTTGACATGAAAACATGCCACGCTCATCTATCGAGTTAAAGACAGAGGCAATTCATACTCAACAGCTGGACTTCAGGGGCGAGTGAATATAAAGACATGTTAGTGATTTTCTCGTAGGCCATTTATTCTATGAGATATTTTCCGGTACTAATAAAAAGTATGAACGTTCTCACTACTAATTTGAAATTGCTATTACATTCTTCATACATGATTTTACTGATTAGAGTAGAACATCAGAGGGTTATATTGGATTGTAGACGAGTATAACTGAGGGTTGTGTTGGGTTCTAGACCAGTATACCTGAGGGTTGTGTTTGGTTCTAGACCAGTATACCTGAGGGTTGTTTGGGTTTTGGAATAGTGTACTTGAGTATGTTGTAGTCTTCTAGATTAGAGAATTGTACAAAACACTACACCACAAAAGCTAATAATGAGTATAAAAGAAAAAATTCGTACGTCATCTAAACGTTTTCGATTATTGGTTTGACCGTTTCGTGTCAGGTAATCTGGAAACGAACGTTTTAATTTAACATTGAAGTCAGCTCATGACGGTGTCGAGTGTTGTAGCATTTAGACCAAGAAAGTTTGATTGTGAAAGTGAATCCGAGTTTTGGAGGAAGTAGTTAGACATATCAAAAAATGAAATTTTCCCCGTGAACGATGTGCGATCGTTCTTCATCTTAAATTTCACAATATATTGGTACAACTTACCAAGAAGGTATATAACACTAAACTGTACAAATGCTGCAATTTACCAGGATGGTATGAAGGACCATATTCTATAGTTGCTGCAATTTACCTAGAACGTTTGAAGGAGTAAATTCAAAGTTTCATTGACATGGAATTAATATTGCGAAAATGAAGCACATGCTCAGAAGATATTGAAAAGGCTGCTTTTGTGCGGCTGCTACAGTCTGTTACGTTAAGTTAGGTTAGGTTAGGTTAGGGTAGGGTAGGTTAGGATAGGTTAGGTTAGGTTAGGTTAGGATAGGTTAGGTTAGGTTAGGTTAGGTTAGGTTAGGTTAGGATAGGTTAGGTTAGGGTAGGGTAGGTTAGGTTAGGTTAGGCTGTACGTAGCAGAGCTGAAAATCTAATTTTCCTGCTAGAATACATTTCTCTCCTCTCTGAGTAGTGATCATGATATAATTGTAAGATCTCATTTTACAATGTGCACTGAAATCAATCGGGAAAAGGATGTGGAATAATTAAAATACTGAGCAATGTAGCTAATGGTGCACATTTTTACTAACACATAGTCAACGTGTTCAATTGACTACGTTTGTGAATTACAGTGAATAAAATTTTTAACGCAGGATACTCACTTTGCAGCCCAGGCAGAGGGAACCTTCAACGCGGGATACTCACTTCGCAGACCAGGCAGAGGGAACTTTCAACGCAGGATACTCACTTTGCAGCCCAGACCGAGGGAATCTTCAACGCAGGAAACTCACTTTGCAGACCAGGCAGAGGGAACCTTCAACGCAGGATATTCACTTTGCAAGCCAGACCGAGGGAACCTTCAACGCAGGATACTCACTTTGCAGACCAGGAAGAGGGGTTCCCTCAGGGAAGAAAAAGACCATCGCCAGCAGCAAGCTTCTTATTTTGCAGAATTTCCATCGACACATTCTCTCGTAGCGCATCACTTTTCTCTCGTGAGTCGAGTTTAAAAGAGCGCGTGTAAGCAGCTAACGATGGCTCAAAACTGCTCCGATCATTTTCTGCTTCAAAGTTTCTGTTTTTCAGTGTTGTGCTCGGTTTTGTGGCATTCTAGATTCACTCGTGTGTCCAAAGCAATGAATTTTTGTTGTTTCTCGTTTCGAAGCTGGAAAATTGCGACATTTTCACATTTCATGAGAAAAAAAGTTGAGAATATTCAGATTTCATTGTAATTTACTTTTTTTCACAGTAGGCCAATGAGAGTTGTTACCTTATTTTACAAGTATAATGAAAAATTGCAATTTTTTAACACTTATTCCTATATACTTGTATTAACTTCACCTAAAACATCTTTCATTTTCAACAGAAGGACTGGCATTGATTACTGATTAAGCAAATAGTTGCAGAATAGTCATCTGTAGCTCGCTGATCAGGCTCGACCCGCATCACACTGAACTCTGTACTTCACTATAGCATTTTATTGAAACTAACTTTGCTTTCAGGAAAAAATATTTATAATACACGTTAAATCTGCACTACACATATTGACATGTTCATCTGAAACAGAAAACGAGAATCACCTGTACAGAAACAAAGCCTGCACAAATCAGGATATATACAATACTCAAGTGACAGCACTGGATGGCATAGTGACACGCCAGAGCAGGGGCTCAGAAAGCTCTGATCAAAAAAATCCTAAAAAACATGTTGCGCTCGAGCCAAAGTAGTGCACTGTGCACATGTTTGGGTAAAGCAGTTACGTTTGTGCAATTTGAATAACTTTTAAAGTTTACGTTTTCAGGGTGTTTCCAATTCAACAATCCTTAAATAATTCAATATCTCATGGATTTTTTCCACATGTTTTTAACAAATTAACATGTTAAGAGCTTTTCCCTTTTACTTATTCCTACTGACATTACTTTGAGCATCGCCACATTTTACTGCGAAAGCGTACTGTCTGGACATAAAATTCATTTTTCAGGGTGATATTTCTGAACATTAATTAAGAGTCCATGATCGATTCATAGGAGTCAATGCTTATGAGCAGCACTTATTAAATAGCAGAATTCAATCAGGTGAAATAAAAGTTCAAGACACAATGAACAAGAATTTCAGGGGCACAGAACAAGCTAAACGGATTTGGAAGTGCGCTTTGTCTGAGGCTTTACAAATGCGCACAATTTTCCAGCGAATAACACCCAGTCAAAAATTCCTAATTCACGTTTCTCTTTAACTTCCGCATCGTCAGGAAACTGAAAATTCAGCAGCATGTATTGATGCAGTCTGATGGAGAAAAACACAACTGACGGTCAAAACACAACGTTTTTGAGTCCTGGACCACTGACTCATGTACATCTAAAACTTTTTTCATAAATTTCACATCCTTGATGGCACTCTGCGATCCTTTCTGTATTGAAAGATTCAATTTTGTGTTCTATATCACATAATTTTCTGTGACTCACGACAAAAAATCAAAAGCAATCATAACATTTAATGAGCTTCGGACAATATTCACTTCTCACTCATTGAAGTTCCGACGATGCACGTGTCAACGTTTGTCCATCCGGCAGAAATTGGTATCTTCGTCTCCTCGGAGCTGGACGATGGCAGACCTGAAACAATACGAAAAAATAACGTAAATAATAAGGATTAATGGTATTATTAATGGATTGTGCGTGCAGTTCTATGAATCGATTACCACAACGAAAGAAAAAATAATGTAAATAATGTGGATTAATGGTTTGTGAGTGTAGTTCTTTTAATGAAGTAAATGCCTCAACGGAGTAAAAAATAACGTAAATAAAAAGGATTAATGGTTTTTGCGTGCAGTTCTATGAATAGATTTCCACAACGAAGGATGATCCAACCAACACTCAAAATTAGCTCACTGCATTATTATCAAAAGAATGCCGTCAGCTTTTTAACTTTTTGCTATGCGAAAAACTATCTAAAAAGATAATTACACGATTTGTTCTGCTAACAATTTCATCAGGAGTTTCCTTGCAAAAATGATCAAATTTTAACTTCTGTCGAGGGATTTTGAGTTGAAAGATTACAATGTGCCACTAAGTTGTATTTGTTTTTCAACTCAATTCAAGTCATAGAAACACTTATTGATCTGAAATAAAATACATTCTGCATATTTCACCACATTCATGAGGCAAGCTGATACACCAAAGGGAAGAGCAACAAAGTACGGATTATATTGTGTTTTGAAAATAAAAATTCTTTATAATAGTAAAATAAGAACTTTTCTTCTCTTGTTTTATCATCAACACATTTCTAGAACAAATTCATAAACGTAGTTTAATCAAAAGTAGTTCCGAAAATCTCAAAATTGCGTGAAAATCACGTATAGAGCTGTCGGATGATTCTTATTGAATTACATAATACTCATCCATATCTCATTATTATTTCGACCATTATTTGCGTGCTCGCTAACGTTGAAGAAAAGCAATGAGTTCACTATTTTAGCCCTTTGACTGCGACGTGCGCCATCGGTGGTACTCGGAGGTAATTTTCATAATGCTGCTGATCGACGCATAGTTGCAAATTCAATTTTCATAAATACATAATCAAAACTTCGAAGGCACGATCCAGTTCATGTTTGGTATTTCCAAAATAGTTTATTACAATTGACTTTAAATTTGAGTTTAGCATTGAACTCAATATTGCGAAGTCGCAGTCAAAGTGTTAACTTACACACTACAATGACAGAACAATGCAAGGGTAACGAATGTCATAGGATAATTCTACTCATGTGAACAATTTTTAACCTCAAATACCTGTTCATTCATTTTACCCTCATATATCCATTCATAAAAACTAATTTTTTAAAGATTTCACCACACGTTTCCATTCATTCAAATTTTTTCATTTCATTTCAAGAATTTAAAATAAACTTTTTCAAAGTTTTCGTCACACTTTGTTGACTCGAACTCCCCCGAAATACACCACTGATAAGCCTGCGTTCTATGCAGCATCATTTCATTTTTGGAGCTGCACGAGCTGCTCGAAAAAGTTTCACGATTTTCTAGACAAGGTTTCCCTAAAACACTGGACGAACTGAACGACGACATCTTCTATCAGGCGTGCATCCGCGCCGCCTAAATCAGGGCACCAGAAAAGCTTTTCGTGCATCCGAATCCCACCGACGAAAATTTCCCCGAGATTCTGTTTCTTTAGGAAGAAAGCTGATACGAATGTCATGAACTTTGATACTACTGATAACCAGGAAAAAATAGGTATATCAGAGCACCCAAGAAGCTCTGCTCGGTCAGTGCGTCCGAATCTGTTTCTTTGCGGTCAGTGCATCTAGATCCAAACGGAGAACATTTCCTTGTGATTCTGTTTCTTCCACAGAAAAGATGATACGAATGTCATGAACTAAGGTACTACTGATAAACCGGAAGAAAATAAGCAAACCAGAGCACCGCAGAATCTTTGATCGGTCCGTGCACATGAATCTCACGAAAGAAACTTTTTTATCTGAGCTTTTTTCCCCTTTAAATAACATATAATACTAAGAAATCTTGAACATTGACACCACTGATAACCAGGAAGAAAATACGTTATGAAATGGTACACAAATTGAGGCTGCAGCGACGCGAAAGAATTAATTTTCGAGAGCAAAATAAGGACATGCTGACGCGAGATGCAGGTACACGTCAGTCGATATCCTCGAGTTATATAATATCGTCTCACCCGAGCCTCAATTTATTCAGATTAAGATTAGTTTTAATTATTCCCAGTTACCGTTACAGTACACATAAAATGCACTACACTAAATTATTGTGAGGGAATGCAAGAAGTTAAGAGAGAATGCAGGAATTGAAGTATTTAGCATAGAGTTATGGAAAGAAAAATCAATTCCGAAAGCTTGAAACCTTATAGCGAAAGATAAAATTCGCACAATTCCTATGTCCGCCTTTGATTAAAAGTTAATCCAAATAATGCATAGCAGTCACTCAGGGGCGAGCAGCAGAAGTCTTTCTCGTGCGTCAGAGCAATTTCCTGTGCTAGACTTGCCAATGCCTCGGAAACTCATTTGATGTTCATCAGAATACGTGAAAGCGATTTGTGCGGAGCTCATATTGAACTTTGTGCAGGAAGCACTTCGTTTGATGACCTGCCATTTGCTGGTGACGGGCCAAAGAAAACTTGCCATGCGTTTCAAGTTCGTAAAGACACGTCAGCGTAAGTGGAAAAGATGGCTCTGTGGAGCACCTGCTATGAGCAGACATAAAAAGACCCAAATTGATAGACAATGATGACAGAAAACAAAGTTAAAGAAGTTGGGCGCACAAAGCTCCTTTTAACTCTTCAGATATAAGAAGCCTGTCGCGTTCTTATCTATTGTAATACACAAAGTACTGGGATCACCTTATTGATTTTAATTTTCAGAGTAAATTTTTATGTGTTTTAATATTGCGATTCAACAGAGAGATTGTCTCTTCTCTGAAGCCTTATTCTTAAGGAAAGATAGAATTTATTCAGGAAGTGTCGAGAGAGATGAATTTGTTTATTGAATTTTAGCTTATAATAAGAATTACATGCTACGTCGTTACTTTAATGTGAATTACGTGTCAAACTCCAGCTTGAGTGAAGAATACGGTTCAAGATGGAACTTACAGTAAGTGAAGAATCACACGTGACGAGGTAACTAAATTGGCGAAAACGTGTCAAGAGGTATCTAAAGTGGCGAACTACGTGTCAAGAGGTAACTAAAGTGGCGAATTACGTGTCAAGAGGTAACTAAAGGGGCAAATTACATGTCAAGAGGTAACTAAAGTGGCGAATTACGTGTCAAGAGGTAACTAAAGTGGCAAATTACGTGTCAAGAGGTAACTAAAGTTAAGAATTACGTGTCAAGAGGTAACTAAAGTGGCGAATTACGTGTCAAGAGGTAACTAAAGTGGCGAATTACGTGTCAAGAGGTAACTAAAGTGGCGAATTACGTGTCAAGAGGTAACTAAAGTTAAGAATTACGCGTCAAGAGGTAACTAAAGTGGAGAATTACTTGTCAAGGCATAATTTAAGAGGGCGGTTTGGGCTCAAAATACGTAAGCCTTAATTTTCTGTTTATTAGCTCATAATATAGAGAATTTTCTCGCAAATATAACGATGTGCTTCAATGCTTTGTGAATGTGTTCGTTCGTCTGCTGCAGCTTGCGAGAGGTCAGTCCCGTACGTCATTACACGGCCAGGCCAGGGACAGTTTGTCAGGCTCTCCTCAAAACTGGAACTTGTTCACGTTTGAAATGCTACTTTTCCCACAGTTTTAAAAGTACAGGAATGGCAAATATTTTAATCGATAAGGCATAAAAAGAGCTAAAAATTTGTATACGAATTTTTTGAAAAACAGTTTTGTGTGAAAATTATTTCAGTAAAAATACGTCAATATTGCAAAAAAAACATTTTTGAGTGAAAAATATCAAAATTTAACGAATCAAAATATCGAAATTCTTCTCCCAAGTTCCTTTAGATGATACATTTAGCTATCTAAAAAACAGGTTGCCGGTTCTGTAGCTTCAAAATTGAAGGAGGATACATAATTTTCAAAATACTCTTTTTCAGTATTTTCGAAATTTTTTGGGGGCAATTAAATAACAAAAAACATACGAGTCAAAAAAAGTTCAATGCACCATTTTATAACTTTGATGAAATGTTCAGAGAAATCCGTCAAAAAATGACTACTTTTCAGCCATGAAAAATCACGTGTCAAGGGGTAATTAAAAGTGAACAATTTCCTGTCAAGAGATATTTTAGGTTAAGAACTGCGTGCCAAGAGGTAACTAAACTAAACAATTGCACGACAAGAGCAAACTTTACTGAAAAATAAGTACCAAGCGATAACTTAACTAAAGAATTAAGGGTAAAGTGTAAAATTTACTCTAAAAATATCGAGCGGTAACTTAAGTATCGATTTAATTCCAAGCGGTAACGTTACTGAAGGATTACAGGTCAAGCGGTCGCTAGAGTGAAGAACTATACGTCAAGCGATAAGTTTACTTTGCAATTACGTATCGGGCGTAACTTCAATGAAGAATCACATATCAAGCTGTATAGCTAGAGAGGAGGATTACATATCATGAGATAACTTTACTTAGAAAGTACGCAGCAGGCGTATCTTTATTCAATGATTGCGTGTCAAGCAGAACGTTCACTGAAGAATTATGTTCAAAGTGATTGCTAAAGTGAAAAGGGCCTTTGCAGTAGCCTGAAACGTGTGTAGTACACATATGCGCGTACTAACACAAATATATCACTAGTGGAAGGAGGCTTTTCGTTTCCTATACATTAAAGCAATTCCACTACTGCTCATCGCCGCACTCATACGTAGAACGAATTAAAGCTAAAGGTTAATAAAATGTTATTTAACACATGGAATTGCCAAGTTTCCTATCATTTCACTACTTTGCTCAAGGTAATACCGAAATGGGATTATTACTAGGTTTACTAGTATTTTTCTTAACTCACCTCACACGGAGAAGAAATATGAGCTAAATAGAGGTAATTAAATATTTTCATAGGTACAATAAACGTTCTCATTAATTCTGCTACTTTGTTTGAGGTAATACCGAAATCCGATCATCTCTGCAACATACAAATCAAGTCGTCGTAAAAACGATTCATTAAATATTTTCAAAGGTAAAATAAATGTTCTCTATAATTATGTTTCATTTTTTGAGGTAAAACCGAAATCGGATCATCTCTGCAACATACAAACCATGTCGTCTCAACTAAACTAAAAAGTCTTTGGAAGAGCGTAACTATAATATATAATCAGGGATTAAAGCGTGCCAGTTTGACAAAATAGTTGACGCAGTTTTACATAAAAAAATATATCGCTTAGAGTCTGAATGTTTCTACGTTATAACGTCACAATGGGTACCACAGTGTAAAGAAATGAACAAAAAATTAGTTTGTGTACATCAAAATAACGTTTTATATTATGCTTACTGAGTTTTATTCGATCTAAAAGCACTACGAAGGTCGGATGTCAAATGATACGTCCAACTCAGAGGATATATCTTTAATCAACCAATTATCTGAATTTCGTAACTACTCCTGCCGTAACTTCTCAGTGAGACAAATATTGTTGACGCGAGAATCAAACGAATTAGCACACTAACACTATTTAAAGTCTCTATGTACTTTTTTCAGCATGAAATTTTCACAAATATCTGAAATTATCAAGTCGGGACCACAACTTACGCGTACACGTGTGAGAATGAAAGCATTTCAAAATCTGAAATTACCAAATCCGAAATAGGAATAACGGGTACAACACGGTACATGCGCGAATACAAGTATTTGAGGAGACCGGTACGTATTATGAGGAGAAACAACTACAGCGCATACATCTGACAAGGTTAAGTAGTAACTGTTACTTTTTTTTCGGCACAGGTTTCTGAATGTGGATCAAATCACGTAACTCCAGTTTAACGTTTTCGCCAGGGAATCAGCGATTTTAACCGACTAGTGCAAAGGTTGTGCTTGGGCGGCTAAAATTATAGATGCTTCGACGAGAAGCTGATACAAAAACCCTCAGAAGCCCTATGAAATTTAATGTTAGGTGACGCCCTTTCAGAGTCCGTGGAGTCTTAATTAAAAAACTGAGACCATATTCTAAATTATGGTAATATGAGGGCTCGCCTATAAGCATTTCTCATTTTACTACGCCTGGAGTTTATTTCCTAAACATTTTACGACATCACAGCTGCTCAGCTGGTGGTGTCAACATCTTAGAAACATTTTACGACATCAAAGCTGCTCAGCTGGTGGTGTCAACATCTTGTAAACATTTTACGACATCACATCTGCTCAGCTTTTGGTGTCGAAATCTTATAAACATTTTACGACATCGTTGCTGCTTAGCTGGTGGCGTCAGCATATGGGGTTGTTTTCTAAACATTTGACGACATCGTAGCCGTTCAGCTGGTGGTATGAACATATGGGGCTTGTTTTCTGAACATTTTACGACATCACAGCAGTTTAGTTCGGGGCGTCAACATCTTTACGACATCGCGGCTGCTCAGCTGCGTGGCAAGAGTTCACTTAAAAGAACGTATGTTGCCCGGCGTACGACTACAATGTTATAAATTATTCCAAAATCCGGTTCCAGGTCCCTTACCTCAATCGGCCTTGACAGATCTAAGTTCAGAATTTTTTCGAGAGAGGTTTCGAGAGAGGCTATTGTGTAAATTGGTTTCAAATTTTATCAAATTTAAAAGGCGCAAAAACTATTATTGTTTATGAATATGTAATTTCCGAGGATATCTCGTTTCCCCTTCACGGCTTCCTTTGTCTCTCCTGCCGTCGATTAATCCAATGGGCAATTTTGATTGTCCCCTATGGATTGCCAAGTCCCGTGGGATTGTTGAGTTCCTGCTGATTGAAGAGCTGTCAAAGTTTGGAAGAAGGGCAGAAGAAGAGAGCTCTAAGAGATATCAAAAGTTTCTTCAGGTTTGACGGCCGAAAAATGGGTAAGAAAACTCGGCCGCTCAATTGACACGTTTCTAATTGGAGTTGGGCTGGAGGCAACTCTGCTATTTCACGACGGTGATAGCCAGGTGATGAGTTTTTTCAATGAACGGAGAACTTTCCTGGACAGTTTTTTTCTCATTGGCAAAAAACTGCTCCGGAAACCGTCCAGTTCCGAGTAGAACTTTCCTTGACAGTTTTTGTCATACAGGTAAAAAAACCTGTACATGGAAATTGTCCATTTCCTGAGAAAATGGATAAATTTCTTCTAGAAACGTTAACAATATACAAATATCGGATCAGCAACGAAGACTTTTGTTAAACACTTTTTAGAATCGGTGTGAAAGCTTACGGTGTATTTTAGTTAAGGCAAGTATACACATTACTTCTAACCCTGGTTTTAACGTGAGGAATAAAGCGCTTGCCTTTACGTAGCACGAAATGCGCGGTGTAATGCTGATCATGTTTGAATTAAGTGAACTCTTTTAACAAATCAACAGATACAATTGATTGTTTTGCAGTTAGCTGAATGTTTTGGTTGAAGGGTTAATCCTTTTTTTCCTGAAGCGTTCAGGCGTCGTTGGAAAATTTTTAGAAATTAACGCTTTGGAATCTACAACTTAAACTTCAACAACCTCTAACCAAAATTCAAATTTTATGACGAATTTAGCTTGAATATTATTAGTATGAAATTAGCCTAAATTTGAACGAAAATGTAACTTAAATTTCAGCACAAATTCAACTTAAATTTATGTTCAAATTTAGCTTAAATTTCAGCAGGAATTTATCATAAATTTTAGAGTGAATTTAGCTTAAATTTTAATGGGAATTTAGCAAATAGCTGCCCTGAAAAACGAGTAATTTTCTCTTTAGAACAATTTTTAGATGTCTCTCGAGGTATATTTTCAGGCCCTAGAGAAAAAAAGGTTAAAGTAATGTTCACTGCGATAAAAGATTCATGAATCATGCAACGATTTGAGCGACTTAAGCTCATGAGTTTCTTACTCTTAATCGACTGCTCTAATTCAGATGTTCATGCAGTGCAGTCAAGATCACAAATCTCCCACAACAAAGAACGGATGAGATATAAGGAACTTGCTGGGGAAGTTACAGTTTAGGAGACAAGCATTTATTCACGCAGTTAAAAAACTTTTTTCCATCGTATCTAAATCATAAAATAATTTTTAGCTGTTTTATTTGAATTTGAAATCTACATTGAACCACTAACTCACTCATCCTGGTGGTATCAAAATGGATTTGGCGTTTATTAATCATCTGCACTACGGAATGAAATACGGCGATGAACCTGCAACATGTGACCCTTTATACTTTGAACTGTTTTAATCATATTACCGTAATAAAAAAGCAACTGGCATCATATGTCGCCTGCCTCTGGATGAGAAGGGATTGCCACTCGTTAGTGATCTTCACAGAGCACATTAGGGTACAAATTTAGGGTACTTCAGAGAGCACATTAGGGTACAAATACAGGGCCCTTCAGAGAGTACGTTAGGGTACAAATACAGGCTACTTCAGTGAGCACATTAGGGTACAAATACAGGGCCCTTCAGAGAGTACGTTAGGGTACAAATACAGGGTACTTCAGAGAGCAAATTAGGATAAAAATTCAGGGTACTTCAGAGAGCACATCAGGGTACAATTCCAGGGTACTTCAGAGGTCACATCAAGGTGCACATTCAAAAGTAATGAAATACAGTAAAGTTGTCTGACGTACATTTTTAGGTCCACCTGGATTGCCTAAAGGGCTGTTTACACTAGGGGACATTTCAGCCGTGAGGCGCAACACGTGTATACGAGGCTCACCACATGAGCCTCATATTTGTGTGTGTTTGTATGAAGTTTCTTATTCATCACGGTAGTTACGAGGCTCTTGAGTGTTGTGCATTACGAATTTGATCAGAGCGAATAGGGAACTTCGTATATACACACAAATATGAGCCTCAGTGGTGAGCCTCGTATACACTTGTCGCGCCTCGCGGCCGAAATGTCTCCTATAGTGTAAACGGCCATTTAGAGATACAAGCTACATCCAATTAGGACAAAAGTTGACCATCTCACGTGCATCGAATTTTGGAGACAAATCAGTGAAGTGAATGACGTTGGCAAGTTTGGTCTTGAATGTCCGGAAAGAGGTTGAAAGATAGGTGTCTTGATGAATTAATGGGAAAAATTTCTACCTGAGCTGAAAATTTGGACTAGGAAAGAGGTTCAAGCATGCTCGTCTTGATGATTTCATGGAAAAATTATCATGTGTGCGGAATATTTGAAGGATTGAAGAAATTATGCAAGGTAAATTTCTTAGCTTTTTTCTCTCTCACGCGAATTTTGAAGACAGAAAATTTTTAATGATTGACATTTTTCTAGACGAATTGATTCTTTCTGTTCTTTCGAATGTATTAACTAATCCTAATGTGTTAATTAGTATCGCATTCCCGTAGTGAGACCGAGAAGCGTATTCTGTCATAGTGTAATTTCATATAATTTGGGGATTTTCATTTTTGTGTAATTATTATTCGTATAATTTGGAGGAATTACTTGAGTGGAATTTCATTTTACCCTAATTAAATGCTTTCTATTTCAGTGCAATTTCATTTTATAGTAGCTCTACACATATTAGTGCAACATAGTTGTGCAATCATGTTTTAAAATTTGGTTATCAAATGTTTTCTCAAAAGCCAGTATTAGAATATCTTTAATATTTGACATTCTCACAACCGCACTCCAGTAAATCCTCCAGCCTTGGCAGAATTATTAATTCCAGTTCAGTCTTTCATACTTCCCTACGTCAGGTCCACCAACGCATGTCATCAATTCTGTCTGGGCTAAAATGCATTGAACTTCAGCACGAACTTTCTATTAATTTTGAAGCTTCAAAATGCAGGTGAAATTGAAACTGTAATAATGGTTAAGAATGTGAGGACAATGCGTTATCGGAAACCGCTATCGGACTCGATGGAGCCGCGGCCTGATGGAAGATTCATTCCTCAAACTTCTGAACTGAGGCTGGAAACTTCAGAGAAGTTAAAATATTCCGTAATTGACGCCATTTGCGATGGTGGCCACAGACGCGCATCTTCTTCTAGGCAATAGCAGCGCAGAAGATCAGAGGAAGTTCTAGAATATGAGACTGTTACCCTGTCTAAGTTTTTTCACCGCCAACATGCATGTTTTTCGCTGCCCAAGAAATTAAATCGCTTGGGCGGTGAAAAACATTCATGCCCTGGCGAAAAAGTTAGACTGGGTTAATGAAAAATTTAAAAAATGGGAGACTGGAAATTGGTACTACGATGATGATAATGGCAACCAGCATTCATGATGACAGTATAAATTACGCAACTTATAAATAAATCTATGCATGATGAAAAAAAGTTGTACGTAGAAATGATGAACTGAGGAACATCGAATACACCGATGAAATCTTTCTTTATCGTTTTTAATGGTGGAACGTCGTATATAATAATATGATGAAAAATCTACACCGAAATGAAGAAAAACTCTACATGAATAAGTACTGAAGAGTGTCTACGTTGATGGTGTCTCTCAAAACTTTTCTATTTTGCCAAGAACGAAGAATTTCCCCGACAATAAACGAGTTATACGATATCATATTATACGAACTTTAAAACATACAAATGGAAATTGGTCCCCGTTACCTATAACTTCAACCAAGCAATATATTAAGTAGCACAACTGGGACAAATTTTAATCCATGTAACTAAAGGTTCGGTTTAAATAAGGGCTGCATTACTCTAGGTTCAACAGTATTTGAATCTCTTGGAAGTAAAATAAAATACAGTTACCACATAAACTTGAAGTGTGAGAGCTCAAATTTTAAGGCAAATTGAAAAGTTGACCTCAAGGAATGATTTAAGTTGGAAGGAGTCCTGATTTGATGTCGGAAACGAAGAAATTCGAGTGTTCATTTTTATTTGGATTCAGTAACTCATATCATGTGCTAGCACATCCATGATAAATTAGTCGTCAACGATCACAACAACAACTGAGCAGAAATGTTTTTATTTTCAGTAACTCATATCATGTGCTAGCACATCAAGGATAAATAGTCGTTCACTATCATAAAAACAACTGAGCAGAAATGTTTTTATTTTCAGTAACTCATATCATGTGCTAGCACATCAAGGATAAAATAGTCGTTCACTATCATAAAAACAACTGAGCAGAAATGTTTTTATTTTCAGTAACTCATATCATGTGCTAGCACATCAAGGATAAATAGTCGTTCACTATCATAAAAACAACTGAGCAGAAATGTTTTTATTTTCAGTAACTCATATCATGTGCTAGCACATCAAGGATAAATAGTCGTTCACTATCATAAAAACAACTGAGCAGAAATGTTTTTATTTTCAGTAACTCATATCATGTGCTAGCACATCAAGGATAAATAGTCGTTCACTATCATAAAAACAACTGAGCAGAAATGTTTTTATTTTCAGTAACTCATATCATGTGCTAGCACATCAAGGATAAATAGTCGTTCACTATCATAAAAACAACTGAGCAGAAATGTTTTTATTTTCAGTAACTCATATCATGTGCTAGCACATCAAGGATAAATAGTCGTTCACTATCATAAAAACAACTGAGCAGAAATGTTTTTATTTTCAGTAACTCATATCATGTGCTAGCACATCAAGGATAAATAGTCGTTCACTATCATAAAAACAACTGAGCAGAAATGTTTTTATTTTCAGTAACTCATATCATGTGCTAGCACATCAAGGATAAATAGTCGTTCACTATCATAAAAACAACTGAGCAGAAATGTTTTTATTTTCAGTAACTCATATCATGTGCTAGCACATCAAGGATAAATTAGTCGTCAACGATCACAACAACAACTGAGCAGAAATGTTTTTATTTTCAGTAACTCATATCATGTGCTAGCACATCAAGGATAAATAGTCGTTCACTATCATAAAAACAACTGAGCATAAATGTTTTTATTTTCAGTAACTCATATCATGTGCTAGCACACTAAGGATAAATAGTCGTTCACTATCATAAAAACAACTGAGCAGAAATGTTTTTATTTTCAGTAACTCATATCATGTGCTAGCACATCAAGGATAAATAGTCGTTCACTATCATAAAAACAACTGAGCATAAATGTTTATATTTCCAGTAAATCTCATCATGAGCTAGCACACCAGGGCTAAAATAGCCGTTAATTTGCATAAACTTAAGCACTCATTATTCCATCGATTTCTCGTACATTATAACTACGGACGATTATGGGAAGCACATCGAATATTCCCTACGGCTTTTTAAAGCTCAATTTGGTCGAACCAAGATTGAAATTACGGACGCAATAAAGCAGAGATGAAACATATTCGTAGGAGTCAGCATCCTATTATCTATAATATATTGTGGAAGCAACTTCACATTTTTGACAAAGACAGAAAGCAATAGAGGTTTATTTATTTAGTCATTTATTCATTTATTTGTTTATTTGTTTATTTTGCCTCTTGACATCATTCGAGGACCAGCTTCCAGATTCTTTTTTCTTAATTTTTCAGCAATTGTCAGAAATTGTAGAACCATCTTCGATCTCCTGCGTTGCTTTTAAACGGATTTGCCGCGCTAGAGAAATTTAAATTTACGAGGTGACTAGACGGCAAAAAATGTGAAAGCCAACCGTAATTGAGAATAACTCAATAAAAATTCAGCCACCCATTTCTATGGAAATGAGCGTCTCAAAATTCTCGCGTTTTTTGATAGATGCTCGCCGCCAAAAATGCAGCCGTTAGAAGCTCTCTTCAGGATTGGTTTCAGCCCATGCAAATTCGAGAAAGACTGTTCAATTGAATCTGGGCAGTGATCTTAAAGCGGCCTCCAAATTCTCCAACACGAGTTGAAAGCAGAAGAAATGAACTGTAAACGTTTTTCAGCGCACTTTAATTTTTTAGAACCTTTTTTACGATTGCTCCATAACACATGTTGTAAAGCTCAACGATTTTTAGCTTGCTGCTTTTTGGTTTAGTGTACCATTTTAAAATAAGCGAATTCACGATTTATGAGAGCAATAACTTATGGTTCTTGGTAGATTAGAAACGACGCATCAGTTAACTTTGAGTTGCATTAAACATTTGAAATTACCCCGAACTCTTTACACTTCATGGTACCTAGGAATAAATTTTTGAGAAGACTGAGATACCCATGAACCAAGGACACCTAGACAAGGACATATGTGGAAATGACTCTACCTTGTTTCCTCTACCGTGGTGACGCTCATAAGGATGAATAACTGTATCTGTAATACTAGTTTCTCCAGTGCACAAGGACAAGAATATTTCAATTGTCGATCCTACAAAGACGGATGTATTTGTTTGTCATCCACATGTGGAAAATTTATTCAAGGAAACTATTGAATTCCGTCATTTTTGATAAACCGTGCACACTATTAGCGTAATATAACAGCGTCTGTCCGTTCGTCCATAATTCCGTTAATGAATACATTATATTAAATCTGTACCATTGCCACATGTTGCAATTACATCTGTACCATTGCCACATGTTGCATTTAGATTTTTACCATTCATTTATGTTTCAAAAACATCTGTACCATTGCCACATGTTGCATTTAGATTTTTACCATTCATTTATGTTTCAAAAACATCTGTACCATTGCCACATGCTGCAATTACTGTACCATTGCCACATGCTGCAATAACATCTGTATCATTGTCACATGTTTCAATCACATCTGTACCATTGCCACATGTTTCAATTACATCTATACCATTGCCACATGTTTCAGTTACATCTATACCATTGCCACATGTTTCAATTACATCTATACCATTGCCACGTGTTTCAATTACATCTATACCATTGCCACATGTTTCAGTTACATCTATACCATTGCCACATGTTTCAATTACATCTATTCCATTGCCACATGTTTCAATTACATCTATACCATTGCCACATGTTACAATTACATCTATACCATTACCACATGTTTCAATTACATCTATACCATTGCCACATGTTTCAATTTCATCTATACCATTGCCACATGTTTCAATTACTTTATAATGGTGTACAAGGACACTAAGACCAGTGAATTGAGGCTATTTTCTTCGCCTGTTTAAAATCGCTTTTCAAATCGAATCGCATCTTTAAATAGACTCGAAAACAACACTATTGTTTTGCCCGGGGCGAGTACACCAGATATTTTAGACACAATAGTCAAAGTAGTGAGTTATATTTTTTCCGGCACAATAGCCGAAGTAGTTTGTTATATTATTTTCGACACAGTAGCCGAAGTGTGAGGTATAATTTTTGCAACAAAATAGCCGAAGTAGTGAATTATATTTTTTGCAACACAATAGCCGAAGTAATTTGCTACATTTTTTCTGAACAAAATGACCGAAGTAGTGAGTTATATATTTTCCCACTCAATTACCGAAGTATTGAGTTATATTTTTAACGGCACTGGCTCAGCATCGGCATGCAGGAAGGTACGTGCTCAGCTTGCTTGAGTCACTGCGCGGTCGTGCAGACCTGCTCCCGCTTTTATGTTTCGCGCTACAAATTTATCTACGTGAGTCTAACAGAATTCTCCAGCACATACACTACGCCGAAGCCCACACCGTTTGTTATGCATAAAAAAGTCAACATGCAGTCCCCCTACAGAATAAATAAGAAAGGACAAAAACTGCATGCGGAAATTGGATGGTGGTCGACTTATTGGCCTGAAATGCTGAAAGTTTCCTGAAAAGTTCATTTATGAACAAATTACTATTCGTTACGAAGGGGACATGAGAAGAAGAAGCACAATGAAAGGTTGATAATTTTTACCTAATAAAATAGCATTACGATTAAACTATTAGGAACATTTTTCAACCAAGCCAACGAAAAACAGAAAAAATTGAAGACTTTAATTAGAGGTGAATAGTTTTAAATGACGTGCCAGTGTAGCTTTTATAAAGAAGCAGCTAAAATAATTATTTAAGAATTTTCATGAAGAGATGAAGAAGCGTTTTGATGCCTTGTGTACGTAACTCCATGAACACCTCCATGTGTATATCTACGTGCACCTCCATGTGAACCTTCATATGTCCCTTAGTCGACACACAGCTAATGGCGACATTTTCTTTACAATAAATCCTAAAAATATTTCGACATATTATTTCGACATATTAAATATTTTGAAAAATATTTTTCTATTTCACTTGCAGAAAAACTTCTGTAGAAATAACCCTTGTAGAAATAACTCAGGTAGAAATAACTGTCGTCGAACTGATTCCCAGCTCAGAATACAAGAATGGGCTCCTTAAAAGCACCAATTTGTCCGGTCTCACGTAGCTCTCATTAAGGCGTTCATCCCACACGAACAAATTGACCGAGCGAAGTCTCGAGTCACAGAAAACTCCTTGAAATGGGCACTCTACATTCAAGATTTGCCTTTAAAATCGTCAAACGCGACCTAATTTCAAGAAAGGGATTAAAATCAAGTTCACAAAATATTCACTCATGTCAGAAGCCGGATATGAAACAAATGAACCGGTTTGAAGCATTCGACATTGGAAATAAATCAGCAACATCGCTGCTATTATCGAAAAGTTATTTCTATAATGTTCACTTTTAAATTTAAAAACAAGCATTCGACATTACAAACAAATCAGCGACATCGCTGGTATTATCGAAAAGTTCTTTTTAGAATGTTCCCTTTTAAATTTAAAAGCAAGCATTCTACATTGCAAATAAATCAGCGACATCGGTGCTACATAGCCATGGACGATAAGTTAGTTTTTGCATGTTAACTTTCAAATCAAAGCATTCGACATTGCAAAGTATTCAGTGACACCGGTGCTGAATAGCAACGTGTGATAAGTTAGATTTGTCATATTCACTTTTAGATTCAAAAATAGACACTTTTCAGAGCTCATAGAGTGTTCCCTCCTAGCAAGGCAGACGAGAAGCATGTTTTCTATCGTTCAGTGCCGGAAGACAGTCTTTTGCAGCGATAGTTCTAATGAAGAGCTTTCCTCGAACGAGTTCTTAGTTAAGCAGGCCTATCGATTAGGTGTCAAGACAAGAAGACGGGAAGACAAGGCGAAGGCTCGAATAGTTCCTTCAATGAAGAGTTTTATTGAGTGTCTCTAACAACCTACAGGGCAGGATCTTTTGGAGATGTGGTGGATGAGACTTTAATTGAGAGTTTTATTGAGTGTCTCTCACGACCTACAGGACTGGATCTATTGGAGATGTGGTAGATGAGATCCTTCTGGTTTGATGGATCATAACGTTTCCTTAATTAAGTAACTGATCGAGTAACAACATGAAGGTTAGTTTGCTTCTGATGAGTTTTCTGTTATCAGTGACTTGTTAAGTTTGATTTTGTTTGGTTTTTGCCTCCAGAGACGCGTTTTATTCACTTCTGAAGTACCAGAGGCTGGTAAAATTCTTAGCAGAAAATTTTGTAACACATTTATCCATTGGGTACATGTTGTTGATGATGTATTTACGTAACTGAGTTCCGACTCTTGCAAGGATACTCATGCGTTAATATGGCAGAGCTATTTTCAATCCTGTATTAGTAACTTAGTACATTTATAAATGTTGCTGTGAAATTTTCACAAGCGTGCACTTTCAACAGCGGATTTAGGCAAGTGAGCGAAGAAAGAATGACTGACCACCGAGTAGGTTTAAAAACTAAAAATCCGGTCAGTGATAAAGTTGATCACATGCTATAGAGTTCATTACGTGTTCCGCCTAGAATTGAGAATCATAAGATGCTCACGAGCTCCATCGAACACTAAATTCGTGAATTGAAAAAGTAAATCAGATATAATTAGATAAGTTACGTTAAGTATTCCAGACCGCAACAAAGGTGTTCCATAAAGAAGAAGGCCTTGTTTAGTGTGAACTTAAGGGAACCTGTATTTATGAGTGTACAAGGCGTTTTCCTAACCGTAACACAGGCGTTTCATAGAGAAGAAAGCATTGTTTAGTATGAACTTAAGGGAACCTTAAATCTATGAATATACAAGGTGCATAGAAACAGCAAGTTCTGAAAGAAGTTTATGAAACAAGATCGAAGTTGAAGAACAAAGTAGTACGCACTGAAATACATGACAGCATGGAACCGAAAAAAGATGGCCCGTAACAAAAGAAAATACCCATTCTAGTTCAACAAAAAATAAGGCCTGCTACATGACCTTTAGCTCAGGACCACACATTTTTCTATTGAGTGCACTAATTTCCATAAATACTACAATTGTATCCCCCTGATGTTAAAAGAATTAACAACTGTAATCCAAATGAATCAATCCCTGCACCTGCATAGATTATAATTATTCGTTAATTTGGCATGATTCATTTTCGCGGGAAATAAGGAACGTATATTCCCGATAACATACGTTAGTTACATCGTCTGTCCAATGTAATTCATCGCGCTAAGCCATGACCGTAGTTCGCTTTCCCCGCAATCTCTTTACGCGCTCCAATGCTCGTGATAATTGGAACCTCGGACGCGTTTGCAAATTTCTTTTGTGCGGGATAAATGTGAACTGAGGCGGAAATGAGTGAGGCAGAGCCACTGAGTGGAAGAAGTGCTGGAGTCATCACTTGCTTTAGAAGGTCGGTGTGAAACGGTCCGTTCGGTGTATAGGCTTTAAATTAGAAGAATTTAGAATGGCGTCGTCATCAAGTTCCGTTGGGCAAGCCATGAGAAACATTTCTTTGTCATCGTCTTCTGCACGACGGGGTCCAGGGAAAGTTGAGTTATTTGAAGGAGATAAAAGGAACTCTGCTTCTGTTCAGGGGTTTAGTCCGTATTGAAGGACGTCTTCTGTTCCTTTAATGCTTGGACTTGGCGTCTAACGATCAGTCTGGAGAGGAGGTTTAAGTGAGTCCTTGATCTCTTAAATTTGAGTTTTGAGAAGCATTGAACTAGCTGATGATTCCTTGATGCTTGTGAGGAATTTTAAATTAGCTGATTAGTCCTTGAAGCTTACGAGAAATATTAAATTAACCAAGGCATCATTGATGCTTATCAGAAATGTTAAGTTAGCTGATGATTCCTTGATGCTTGTGAGGAATTTTAAATTAACCAAGGTATCCTTGATGCTTATCAGAAATGTTAAGTTAGCTGATGCTTCATTGATGCATGCGGGAAATTTTAAATTAGCTCAATCAGCATCGCTCGTAGAGACTGAATATTTAGAGATCATCGTATTGTTGAGATCCCATCAGGTATTTGAATCAATCGAATTTACGAGTTTGTGTTACTCCGATAACTTTCTCCGCTAGCTTGATAGCTTGCTTGAAAGATGGTAATTATCATCCTTGATATTCTTTCAGGTATGATATACTTCGATAGTCAGTACCCAACTTTCAGTAGTAAGATGGGACATAACTGAATGATTTGTTTATGAAGGAAATTCATTTTTTTTCATGTTGCAAACAATTTGAGCCTTCCTCAAATAGATAATAAAAATCTACGTTCTTTTTGGCAAAATTCACATTAATTGGTTCAGTGCATTGTGTCGTGGATCAGTCTGCAACAAATGTTTTTTATAACAATTTTTTATCTCGTGACAAATTTTTATTAGCTTATCCTAAATGTTCATTTATTTTAGAGCGAATTCTAATTTTTTTAACAAAGATGGTTTATTTATTCTACAATGATGGCTTAATTATTTCACAACAAATGTTTATTTATTTAACAAAAAAGTTTATTTATTTTACGACAAATGTTAATCTATATTGCAGATGCCATTAGGACTTGGCAGATGCCACTAGGACTTGGCAGATGCCACTAGGACTTGACAGACGCCACTAGGACTTGACAGATGCCACTAGGACTTGACAGATGCCACTAGGACTTGACAGATGCCACTAGGACTTGTCAGATGCCACTAGGACTTGGCAGACTGAAGTCAACAATAGCTGGAGCTGTGCATTGTAGCACGTTTATTGCGGTGGGCGAGCGAGGAGTGCGGCCGAGATAAAATGGCAATATTAGTTTCAGTTCGTCCCATGAACCGAGAGCAATACGTCGTGTTTTCCAGCGCTGTCGGTCGTAGAAAATCCCGGATTGTAGATGAATGGATGCACATTTTGCGGAAACGGAAAAAACTGAGCACGATAGGCTATGGAGGTTCATGCAAACACTAATTTGCGTTGTTATACGGTGTGATTTTAAGATACAGGGACTAATAGAATATTTGATAACTTTGATGTTATTGAATGCGTTTCATAAAAAAGCATTCATAAAATCCTGAAAAATACGAGTTTCCTGTTTGTAGCCAAGATACGCAGTCTGGCATAACAGCCACATTCAAATGAAAAATGCATTCGATTTTAACCCCAAAAATGACCAGCCAGACAAAAGAACAACTCCTTAGGGACGACATCTTTCCTTTGACCTATCGCGCTTGGATTTTTTCTTTTGGGAAAACATTAAAGGAAGATTTTACCGTAAAAACGAACCAGTCCACGCCAGCTCAAGGGATCAATCACGGTAGAGGAAACAAGGTAGGGTAATTACTATGGGAGAAAATACACCTCCCCTAGTTCGGCAAGCCAATAGCAAAGCTTTACTTCAAAAAAACTTCATGACGTCAGCAAAACGCCATGTCGTTAGGCCAATAGGAGCCAGATTTGGAGGTAGCAGTGCTACCAGATGCAATATGAGCGCTGCTATTGGTTCGTTGCCGTGACATCAGCAAAAGCACACCGACGACGAAAAAAGACTGGTTTGACCCTACCTTGTTTCCTCTACCGCGGCAGCCATCGAGAAAGCAATCCAGCACATCGGATCTGATCTCACCAGCGTCACAATGAACAGCCTGCGTGATCGTACCGACTTTTGTCTGCACTCAAGGGGCGGTGCATGCAAAATGTGATATTCAGTGAATAATCAGAATAAAGCTAATATTTTTCAGGATTTCATTGATAATTTTTTTTTAATCCATTCAGAAATGCATGAGTTATTCTTGTTCTTTTAGGCTCCATATTTAAAAATCAAGATTTCTATGAGGTTCCTATAATTCACCGTATATTATAAGGAGACAATTAATTTTAGAAGTTCTGGAAAACTGAATTAGTTCAGCATTATTCAACCATGATTGTAAGACCCAGAATTCATCATAGAGAATCATCATTAAGGCATAAGGTTCAGGATTAATAAATAATACGGGTTCGTCAGTAGGAAGATGGTTCGGCATTGATCATAAAAGTTATTTATTTATGATAGAGTTCAAGTTTAAGAAGAGGGTTCACGGTAGATCATGAGGTTCAGTATTAAAATGAAGGTTTCAGTAATGAAATATGGAGTTCCGTATTAAACAAAGAGATTCAGTATTAAAAGACAGGGCTCAGCATTAAGAAACAAGGCTCAGTATTAAGGGACAGGGCTCAATATTGAGATACAGCGCTCAGTATTGAGATACAGGGCTCAGTGTTGAGATACAGCCCTCAGTATTGAGATACAGGGCTCAGTATTGAGATACAGGGCTCATTATTAAGATACAGGGCTCAGTATTGAGATACAGGGCTCAGTATTGAGATACAGGGCTCAGTATTGAGATACAGGGCTCAGTATTGAGATACAGGGCTCAGTATTGAGATACAGGGCTCAGTATTGAGATACAGGGCTCAGTATTGAGATACAGCGCTCAGTATTGAAATACAGGGCTCAGCATTGAGATACAGGGCTCAGTATTGAGATACAGGGCTCAGTATTGAGATACAGCGCACAGTATTGAGATACAGGGTTCAGTATTGAGATGCATGGCTCATTATTGAGATACAGGGCTCAGTATTGAGATACAGCGCTCAGTATTGAGATACAGGGCTCAGTATTGAGATACAGGGCTCAGTATTGAGATACAGGGCTCAGTATTGAGATACAGCGCTCAGATATTGAGGTACAGGGCTCAGTATTAAGATACAGGGCTCAGTATTGAGATACAGGGCTCAGTATTGAGATACAGGGCTCAGTATTAAGATGCAAGGCTCAGTATTAGGATACAGGTCTCAGTATTGAGATACAGGGCTCAGTATTGAGATACAGCGCTCAGTATTGAGATACAGGGCTCAGTATTGAGATACAGGGTTCGGTATTAAGATACAAGGCTCAGTATTAGGATACAGGTCTCAGTATTGAGATACAGGGCTCAGTATTGAGATACAGCGCTCAGTTTTGAGATACAGGGCTCAGTATTAAGATACAGGGCTCAGTATTGAGATACAGAGCTCAGTATTGAGAGACAACACTCAGTATTGAGATACAGGGCTCGGTATTGAGATACAGCGCTTATATTGAGATACAGGGCTCAGTATTGAGATACATGGCTCAGTATTAAAATACAGGGTCAGTATTGGTCATAAGGAATTCTATTTCAAAAGCTCTTCCATGAGATATCAGGTGACTGATTTTCGGTTATTCTTTCAAATTCAAATAAGTTTGGAGTTATGTTATGAAGCACTGTTTGAAATAACTGAAAGGAGAATATAATTAGAGTAAAAGTACGCATAAATTAAGAAGACTTTGAATAAAGAATGAAAAATTGTGCACCAGTGTTATGCCGTGCATTAAGAAGTAAAAAATCTACCGTCTTGACACTAGGAATAATATAATTCCAACACGTCTTATGAAAATTTTATACCCATAAGGTTAATGATATATTTGTCACTGCATGCTATATAGAATTACTTCCACCTTTTTTTCCAGAACGGGTATGAAATTTTTCAGTGGCCTAAAACTTCAGGTCCGTATCAACCGCATCGATCTTACGTATTACGCGTATTACACTCGTAATGCACTTCTAGTATTGCAGGCCACGTAGTTATACATTCCGCACCCTTGTCTTCTGATTTGTATGATCGTAAGAAAGCAAGTTAAACTTTCAATTTTTTTTCCTACTTTTAGTCCTTAACCTTTTATGACGATTGCTGAATAATTGATTCATGATTGATTTATACTGAAGAAAAAAATACAAAATTATATCAATATTGTTGCCCTACTTTCATGCTTTACTGCCAAAGTTCGTCGATTGCCGTAATGACAATTTTTCCGCATGTAAGAAATTCATATAAGCTCCAAAGAAATTATAAGCTTTCAAAATGAACTTTAATTTTGACAAAAAAAAGTTGTTTGAGAATAGACATTAATTGCCCTGTTCTGCTATCATTTAACTTATTGTAACAGCCTCAACAACAAAATGCTATAAGAGTAGCAATCGTGAATGGGCGTAAAACATGACTGACATGACGTAAAACAATGGTAAATGGGCGTAAAACATGACTGACATGACGTAAAACAATGGTAAATGGGCGTAAAATATTTCAGCGACAAATGCATGAATGTTATCGACACAAGAGAGGTTTGTGGCTTCTACAAAACAAGAGAAGTAAAGAATAAATGAAGAAGAACTTTACCGCAGATCTCGTACCATGGAATGGATGACGGAAAACTTCTGTTTTCAGATCCAGCTCGAAATTAATGCTTGAAGTTCCTGAGTGCAGGTAAAAACCGCACTCCCGTCAGACCAGATAGCGTAACCCAACAAATGGGCTCGAAATGTTCAAGACGAAAAATACAGTAACCGAAAAACGAACGTTTGTTCCTGAGACCACACGATGCAACCAAAAAAACGTACTCGTCTTTAGGACACATGATGTTGTGGTGATCCCAGCGGCAAGCCGCGGACCTCCACAAGACCTGAGAAAAGCTGCCTCCAGACTACAACCGCATCCGTTCCAGAGCACCTCCGGACCCGAAGCGCCTAGTCAACCAAACACGGGACCTGAGAGTAGCCGCCTCGCGACTATGAGAAAAGGTGCCCGTAAGCTACAACGGCTTCCTGCCTCCAGCACCACAGGCCCACAAACTCGCGACCAATCAGGACTCACGCCCGGACTCAAGGCTTGCACTCGAGGCCTACATAAGGCGACCCCAACAAGGCTCGCACTCACTCAAGCCCTCGTCCTCGTTCAAGTCACATCTCCAGCACCAGCCTCGTGTTCCTGCATCTAGCTTCCGAGATCGACTTTGTCTCTCGCGTACCTGCACCAAGCTCCGGAGACCGGCCCTGCCTATCGACGCCCCAAGGTGTTGCAAGGTCTTAAACCTAGTAGCGTCTTGACGCTTCAAGGTGTTTCAAAGCCTTAAAAAAGTCACGTTGCAACCAGGGTTGCGGAGTCGGTGGAATAAATTTGCGACTCCGACTCCGACTCCGACTCCACCTTTCCAGAATTTGGCGACTCCGACTCCGACTCCGACTCCACCTTTTCAGAATTTGGCGACTCCGACTCCGACTCCGACTCCACCTTTTCAGAATTTGGCGACTCCGACTCCGACTCCGACTCCACCTTTTCAGAATTTGGCGACTCCGACTCCGACTCCGACTCCATTTCTCCAGAATTTGGCGACTCCAACACCGACTCCGCCTATTCACAATTTTGTGACTCCAACTTCACCTATTCATAATTTATAAGATGAATATTTTATTTCTTAACTAGTGTACTCAGACCGTAAAAATGACAAGATTCAATACCTTTCTTCAACAAATTTTCGTTTGAGTGGAGTTTCCATGCTTTCAGCTTATTCCAAAGGTACCTTAATTTTCTTATAAGAGTAATAAACACTCAGAACACAGCATTTTTGAGCCGCAAGAGAAGTAGTTATAGCCATCGTGTCGTATCCAAAATACAGAAATTCAGCATTACTGAAAGCAACTGCGAACTTGTGTATGTATATTGTAATATGCAATACAGTACATTGCAATACAGTATATTGTAATATACAATACAGCATATTTCAATATGCAATACCCCGCCGAACTCGGTATTCACGATACAAACTTGAGTATATAAGGCTCTGGATTGCTCTAATTGTGATGAAAATGACTTATTACAGAGCTATTGCACAACGAAAATGAGTGTATTAATTGACCGTGAACTGGAACCAAGACCGCCAGTGCTATTTTTTTCCCATCAATTATTCTTAACAGCGTGACACAAAACGTATAAATAAACACACGACACTCATTCTTAGTAGTAAACGGTTGCAGGTGTTGAAACCTGTGCATATGTTCATTATATTCTTTATTAGCAAGCGACTTTTAAATTGACTACAGATTGTTAATAATCAAGTTACTAGTGTACATGATTGGTCAAAAATGACGGGATCCAATGGTATCGTTTTAAAAAAAATCTCAAGATAAAAATGGCAAACAAATATATCCATTGAAATAGTACCCGCGATTAAAATACGAGTACAGTATTCTCGTACTTGTGCACTGGTAAAACTCGTATCACAGATACGGTCATTAAGCATATTTAAAAACGTCACAAACGCACACAACAACAAAGCAAATTGTATAACATAATACCTACCTGAATTGTAATTTAAATTATTGTTCGCAAGAGGTTTTTAAAAAATTTGCCATACCTTTTAAGCATTTAAATGCCTTTGAAATTTAAATGCGATGAGTCGCATTTTCTTGACAGTTGATTCGATTTTCACGCAATGTTTTTTACTTATAAACATAAGTGAGCAGATGCCAGGTTTTTCATATTTCGATGGTATTTATGATACTGTCCAAGCAAGCAGATTCCCATTGTAATGAGATAGGGGAAATTACGCACGAGACCATATACTTATCATTGACGGACACCTGGCTTCTTTTTATACCGGGTGTCCTATAAAAATGTCCCCGATTTTTAATTAATTATATCTCAGCTTTAAATTAACATATTTTGATCGCCTTTTTTCACAATGTAGTAAATTTTGTTTCCTTTTCGAATAATTTAAATTTTTGAAAATCGGTTGAATAACCACTGTACAATGTCCAATTTACTGAAACGAGCAGAAAAATTAATTGTTCAGAGGAAAAGTTTTAAAACAATATTGATATTCTTCCTTTTTTTGTAGTTTCCATACAACTGAACACACAAAAATTTTAAGGAGTAACAAATCATTACCTTATATAACGTTTAAATAAATGAGGTAATTTCAGTATCCAACGACATACCCTCCATTTCTCTCAAGGCAAGTATTACTTCTTGCCACCATTGAACGAAGAGTTTTACCCATTATTCCACCGTTTTTTATCAGTGCTTGAAACACTATTATTGAGAACACTTGAAACTTGAAACCTCTCAGAGGGTTTAAATACTTAGTTGTATGTACGATACATCGTTATGAAATTATTCTTAACAGTAGGTATTGAGGAATGAAGAAGAACACCAGTGTTGTTTTTAAAACTTTCCCTTTGAACAATTTTTCTACCCCTTTCAGTAAATCGATCATCTTAAAGTTTATTCAACTGATTTTCAAAAACTTAAATTATTTCGAAAGGAAACAAAATTGACTAAATTGTAAATAAAAGAGAATTAAAATATGTTAATTTAAAGCGGAGATATTATCAATTAAAAAGTCCGGGACATTTTTTGTGGGACACCCGGTATAGTATTAATTGTTCATATACAATAAATGGTCAAGTGTCTCCTTTGAACAAATTAATAAATAGGTTTAGCTATTTCGTGAGCGTAATCTCTCCTATGTTAATACAATGGAGTTTTAGGATTTGAAACTTAAGAGCAACTGCTCGAACATTTATTTCAAATACAGAAGAACTTCAAGGGAACATCAGCAAGTCGTTTCCCTTTTCTCCTGCGCAAAAAGAGAAACCGTATCCATAATATGCAGATCTTGAGGATTCCAACAGTACGCTCAGCAGCGTCCTCTGTAATACTTTTACTATTAAATTCCTTTAAAATAGAGACCGAAGATCTTCTTTAACGTAAGGTTAGTTTTTAAAACGATATGCGCTAAAAATAGAAGACACCCAATGGACGCGGCCGGTCATCAGTACGGTACTCCGGTAGGAAGATTTAGTGGCGTTCTGAGTAGATAGAAACAGAGTTTTAAGATGTCTGGTCGCCGACTAGCTGAATATCGTATCTTATTGTAAGGTTGCATATAGCACTAAGATTTTAACAATTAATTGACAATTAATCACCTTGAATAGTAAGTGCCTATTCAAGACGCTGCAAAAGCCGTGTCGAGGAGTTCAAGTCGCAGAAAGAGACTACTTTTTACGCAAGAGAAATAAGTTAGAGGTACCAGACCCACTTTTATTAAAAGGACGACATGCTGCCCAAGCAGAACAAGCTCAAAGATAATTTAATGAGTGAACGCCAAAGCGTAACAAGTAATTTTAATTAAAGCTATTTAAGGTTAATGCAGGTCTGCTAGAAGCGCAAACATGCTTAATTATAGAAAGTTAAATTTAAACACAAAAATCGAAAAGAAAAGGTGCAGCTGCAAAACAAAAAACAACGAACAAAAAGATCTCATTTCATCAGTTTCAAATTTTTGTCAGTGAACTAAGAGAGGCCAACTGAAGAAAACTTTTTCTTCCACAAAGCCGCCATCAGAAATACGGAAAATATTCAACAGGAAATTTCATTGAACAAACAAAATTGGCTGTCCGTCTTTGTTGGTTGATCTGTCTCCCTTTCACGCTCTTAAAATACTTAACTACTGTACCTGTGATGCGAGTTTCACCGGTGCACAAGTATCAGAATATTTTAATCGCAGGTGCTATTAGGATGGAAATATTTCTTTATGGTCCACATCTGGAAGATTTCTATACAGACAATATCGAATCCTGTCATTTGACGAGTCGTGTACACAATTATGTATACTGAGTGTTTCAGAACACGAGGTACAAAATTGCACATCAAGTAGAAAATGGCCAAATAAACACTTTTTGTCCTATGAAATTCTCCCCCAAAAAATCAGGGTTGGGAGGTATTGGGTGTTTATTGTTTTTAAGGCTGAAATTTAAAGGCACAATTACTCGCGATATTGATTCTGAATTTACTTTACAAAATTTTTCAAAATGTGTTCCCCCTACATCTATGCACTTTTCGAATGTTGGCCTTAACGGCTGCCGAATATTAGGAAACACGTCTGGCATTTAAGGTATCTCACCTGCAGCCACTGCAATTCTGGCCACAAGATCTTCCTCAGACTCAATGGGTGTAGCATAGACAAGGCTCTTCACGTGTCCCAAAAAATTGAAATCGAGTGGAGTCATGTCAGAAGATCTAGGAGGTCTTGCAACTAGCACATTTCTCCCGATCAACGTAAATTCAAAATAAATATTGCGAGTAGTTTATTCATTAAATTTCACCCTTTAAAACAATAAACTGCCAACTCAATGTCTCTTTCTTCGGAAAATTTTATAGAAGAAAAAGTTTTCATTTGGATATCTTCTAGTTGGTGTGCAATTTTTTGCCTCTTATTCTGAATCTGAAACACCTTGTATATTACTGACAAGTGTTTTCTGAGTAGGTAATGTAGGCATTGTCTACACTGAGAAGCACAGATATGTATCAACAGTTTTTTATTACTAAGTATGCACTAATTCAGTGAAATTATAATAGTTAATTCAATGACTATGCTTCAAATCCCCAAAATTATGTATACGTGTAGATTAGGTAGGCCAGACTTGCACACTGCCTTTTCTTCTCTGTACCTACACTATGCAGGGTAACAATGCAGAAAAGGTGTCATATTATTGCTCAACTCTGTTACATTTCAGCTATATATAATAAGCAAAAGTTGTTCTGCTTTCATCGCAGGGTTCTGACGTTTTCGGAACGTTTTTTTACGAATAAAAGTCACTTCTAGCTTCTTTGCGTGTAATATGATACTATCTCTTATTTTCGTCTAACTTTTTACTTTGTATTGGACACTTTGTTATTTTAATAAACGCCCTGGTTCTTCTCATTTCGTGTTTTTTGGAGCAGTTTGAAACGTTTCCAGCAAGAGAATTTGTACTATCGCATAAATGCAAAAACCATTGCAGCTGAGATAGTCCATTGTTTTCAGTTACAATGTGTGTGTGTGACTGTAAGTGAAGTTTTTGCTGGTGTGTGTAATTATTTTCATTGCAGCTCGTTTACATTGTATTTTAATTTTTTTCAAGTGTCTCAATGCCGATATAGATAACCTTACAACATTTCCAAATCTTCCTTAACAAGAAGTAATTAATTATATAATGCTACAAAACGAATACTATTTCAGTTTTTAAAAATGTATCAAGATAATTATAATATTCTCCATTTCAGCGTATGCTTGCTTAGAAACTGAGGAGTGATACGAAGATAAAAATTAAACATGATGATGATATAGTGAAATACAATATAACTCTGAAAGAACCAAATTACATTCAAGGAATAACTTGAGAAATGAGCATAAATTTTTATTATTAATACATGCTAACTTGACTTAAAAACACGGAATCCATATCAATTTTGATAACAAGACTTGAAAACTAGAAGTCTTTGTGCACTAGACCATAGCTTCAGGTTTCGGCAAAGACTACTCATTGGCAATGAATCATAACCTAAAGACTAGAAATGTTTATGATCATTATCAATCAATGCATCATTTTGAGCATACAGAGTTACCACTTTTTATGTGAGTACAATGTATTGCATCAGCTGAAATGTTCTACAAGTAACTTGCAACACATTTAATACTATTTTCCAGTTCCTATGTATTAATTGAAGGAAAAATGAATAAGACAGAAATATACAGAATGAATATGCGACGCTTTCAATTACTAATTCCTGCTTTTAACTACAAAATATGCATCAATGCTGGGTACAAAAATTATATTTCGCACTCGTAGGTTTCTCATATATATCTGTGCAAACCCTCAATGACTAGATAACATGACGATATTAGGTGATAGGAATAAATACGCTGTTTCAAACTTAGAACAAAACAATCAACAAAAACATTGAGTATTTTTAAGATTTTTCAGCAAAGCATTCTAACTCTGTTTTGGTTTATTTTTAGTTTTAAAGAATTATAAATAATTTTTAGCAAAAATTAGAATCGAAGACACCAAAAAAGAGCGACTCCAACCACGACTCTACCACATCCGAATGAACGACTCCGACTCCGACTCCGACTCCACTACATTCGGAAAAGCGACTCCGACTCCGACTCCGACTCCATCACACTTCAGAATAGCGACTCCGACTCCGACTCCGACTCCACCACACTTCAGAGAAGCGACTCCGACTCCGACTCCGACTCCACCCTAAAACATCCGACTCCGGCGACTCCGACTCCCGACTCCGACTCCGACTCCGCAACCCTGGTTGCAACGCCCCGCGCCGGCGTCGTCGGCCAAGCCGCTCTACGACATCTCTCGCCCGCTCCGGCCGGCTAGCCTCGCCGCAGCTACTTACCAGCTACCACGGTGAACCGCGTGGCGGCTGGGCCCGACCCAGCTGACTAGCCTCGTCTCGGCGCCCCGCTAGCACCAGCTGACCTGTTCGTAACAGTCGCACGACGTAGCACCAATCATCACGTCTCGCCGCTGCGTTTGTAAGTAGCGTCCTCGCGGACGTTACCAGCTATTGGTGCTTGTTTCATTCATTACGTAATTCTCGAATAGGATTGTATTTCAATTATCACGTATTAGTACTATTCTCGCATAGGATTGTGTCTCAATCATTGCGTCATTCCCGAATAGGATTGTGCTTCAATCATCACGTATTTGTGCTATTCTCGCATAGGATTGTGTTTCAATCATTACGTCATTCCCGAATAGGATTGTGCTTCAATCATCACGTATTTGTGCTATTCTCGCATAGGATTGTGTTTCAATCATTACGTCATTCCCGAATAGGATTGTGCTTCAATCATCACGTATTTGTGCTATTCTCGCATAGGATTGTGTTTCAATCAGTACGTCATTCCCGAATAGGATTGTGCTTCAATCATCACGTATTTGTGCTATTCTCGCATAGGATTGTGTTTCAATTTATGTCATTCTCGAATAGGATTGTACTTCAATCACCACATATTTGTACTATTCTCACATAGGATTGTGTTTCAATCATTACGTACGTCTCGAATAGTATTGTATTTCAACCATCACATATTAGTACCGTGCTCCAATCATTACGTAATTTACGAGTAACGAACAGTGCTCATAGTAGTCACCGAGGGCCCTGTGTAATGGTCCGTGTTCCGTGAACCTAACAGTCACCAATATAATTACCGTGTTACCCCCGTGTTGTCCATATCCTGCCGAATACGGTTGTACCTCAGGCACTCGCTTCGGGCTATCCTATCACGAAAAAGATAGCTCAAAGTCTGCCCGAAGCGTGTTGCAGCCTGGGGGAGAACACCACAATGTATCCAAAAAACGCTATCGTGTTTTTGAGACCGCACGATGCAACCAAAAAACGTACGCTTGTTCTTTAGAATACATGTTGCAAACAAAAAACGTACTCGTTTTTAGGACACCGAATGATTTAACCGAAAGGCGCTCACTTGTTAATGAAACCGAATGAGGCGACCAAAAAATGCTCACTGGTCCATTAAACCGGACGATGTAACCAACCCCAAAAAATTAGCGCTTGTTCTTGAGATCGCATCGTGAAACCGAAAAACGGCCGAAAGCGACTTAATATGAACCTGGAATTATTTGGCATATGAGAGAATTTTCTTACGTTCGTAAGAAAGGGTCCAGTTATACAGCCAACAAATGCATGTGTAGAGAATCTGCATTTATTCTTCGCTTTGATATACAAGGAATGATATTTTGAGAGTTTCAGTGACATTTCTAGCCTTCTAAGAGAAATCCTCGATAAATTACTGTGATTGAGGGAAGCTGGATCTCAACGTGAAAGTGAACCTGCAGATTGGAATCAGTGAGAAATAGAGTCAGTCCAATAATTATGAGCAAATATTTGAATCAGTGAAAATTACAGTCAGTCCAATAACTATGAGCAAATATTTGAATCAGTGAAAAATACAGTCAGTTCAATAATTATGAACAAATATTTGAATCAGTGAGAAATACAGCCAGTCCAATAATTATGAGCAAATATTTGAATCAGTGAAAATTACAGTCAGTCCAATAATTATGAACAAAAATTTGACTTTTTTGGGGCTGGGCTGTTCTTCACACCTCAGTGTCACGCCCAGTCTTGGCATGTCAGTGGAACAAGAATTTCAGATGAAACCAGCAGCAATGAATAGAGGGTGTTCAAAAAATGTACCCTTTAGCTGCCCAGCACTCATGTCTTTTGTTTTTATGGCGGTGTTTATACATCAAAATATAATACTAATGAATTTAAAATATCACGAGCTCGCAACTTCCTTGATTTTGAAAGATTTTATGGAAGGCCTTCCTTACCTTTAGCTCTGGTCTTCTCATTATAGTGAACTCCATGAGAGTGGTAATTCCCATATATACAATCGTTGTTTCTAGAATAGTTGTAAAAGTGGTATGAGAGGTTTGAAATTGAGAATTCTAGGATGCTTTTAGTTCAACGGAAATGTATAATGTAAAGAACTTAAGTCCAATGAGACATTCCAACAGAAACATTTAATTAAGACATTATTTAAAAACCCCTAACAATGGTAATATATATCGTACGCCTAGCATCAACAGGCAGCAAGTTATTTGTGATATTATATCTACTCCAAAATCCAGAATTCTATTTCAGGATGTCATATATACTTCGAAATATCCGTATGTTATTTTAGAATATTATTTGCTTCAAAATTCCAGAAATTATTTGTACTTCGAAGAAATTGCAGAATATTGTTTCACAATATTATATGTACCACGAAATCCGGAATATTATCGCAGAATATTATTTGTACTTCGAAATTCCAAAATGTTATTCCAGAACATTATTTGTATCCGAAAATTCAGAATATTGTTTCTAAACATAATTTGTACTTCGAAATTGCCTATTTCCAACAAGTATCAAACACTTTGATGTCGTTGCCCGATACGGAAACTAGAATTAAGATATAGTGCACACAAAACAAAGTGTCTTCATGAAAAATGCATATCACGAGTGAGAATCTCCTTAATCCTTGCAAAAAACCTAACTCATTTATTCTAAAGCAAATCACACCATGAATGGATATCTCCTTAATCCTTTCAAACAAAACAAGGACAGCTATCACATTCATTCCAGAGCAAATCCTACAATGAATGGAATTTTTCTCAATCATTGCAAAAAAAACAGCTTGTACATTCATTCTAAAGCAAATCCCACAACGAATGGAATTCTTCTCAATCCCTGCAATAAAAACAGCTAGCACATGCATTTTAGAGCCAATCCATTTTGAAATACAAATAAGCATTTCACACTGTGACCACGTCACAAAGGTCACACAATGTGACAGAGCAGCTCCCATTGCTACCTCACATGACTCACGTAGAAACTCAATTTTTAGTCTACTCCACGTGTACCACGATAGAGGAAACAAGGTAGGGTCATTTTCAGGGGAGAAAATACACCGCCTCTTGTTTGGCAAGCCAATAGAACGGCTTTACTTCAAATAAACTTCATGACGTCACCAAAACGCCATGTTGTTAGGCCAATAGTGGAGCCAGATTTGGGGGTAGCAGTGCTACCAGATGCAATATGAGCGCTGCTATTGGTTCGTTGCCGTGACGTCAGCAAAACCACACCGTCAACGAAAAAAAGACTGGTTTGAACCTACCTTGTTTCCTCTACTGTGACGTGTGCCAGCGGAAGCAATAAGCCTGGCACCCGAGAAAGGCGAGCTAGAGAGACGGACGAAAAAAAAGTAACAAATGTAGCGAACAAAATGTGCTCTTTGCCTGAATACAGGCTGAAGAACTTTAAAATTGAGGAACTTGATGGAGTCATTATTTATGCCGATAAAATTTACATGAAGCTCCAGGAAAAACATCCGCTTGCTTCGCCAGGAAAAGGAGCTTTTGAATTTGCTTCTTTTTCTTGATAAAATTTTCAAGTTTGGGTATTTCTTGAAGAAAATTTTGCAATAATATAACTAAACGCTCCAGGGTTGCAAGATGTTTTTCCAATGTTCAAATTCGAACGACGTTTGCATGGTGTTTATTCGAACATTAGAGATTACACTATATCCTAATGTGCGCAAGATCACGGCAATAACCAAATGAACTAATTTGCTTTAAAAAATTTCAAAATTTTCATTTGGAATAATACATCGATTAATATTCTCCATCTTACAAAAATCGAACTCGCATTTTAAAGGTATAATTTTATAACTTATTCACCCATTCTGAACATCTTTCTTAGTTTATTTCGGAAATTTGTTTTCAGTCACGTACTGAAAGAAATATTGAATATTCTCGTCAGGTTGCCCTCCAAAGCACGAAATGTTAGAAAAAGTGAATTGTTAAGAGGATGTTCTCAATGAATTTTTTGCTTTTAGTTTACGTCATCTATAAATTTACACCACGTGAAAAATAATTTTCCCTTTCTAGTAATGCTATTAGTGGGAAGGTCTACTTCAAAAAACACTGTCCTCGAGACAGTGTCGGAATAGTGATTTTTGGAAAAGACGTTCCATCAGGAAAGACTTCTTCGAATTATTCTTTTACTAGTTTGTAACTTCTTCTTTCGGTAGTACAATTTAAGATAGGCACTCGCAGGTTCTTTTTGAAATGTCTTTTTAAGTATAAATTTGCTTGAAATTAAATGCTCATGATAGTACTACCACGCGTTCACCAATACAAGAGATTTGATACTTTGAATGAAACACACTTCAACGTGCAGTAAGCTAAATGGAATAAGTTGATTCATAGGAATCGCTTTATAAAAAAACAATTTGAAAAATTTCGTGGCAATTCATAAACCAAACTAATAAGAATATCTTTTGTTCTTAACCGTATGTAACTACGAACAAATTTCTGAATCCAATGAAATGAAAAAAAATTATTTTTTAGCTTAATTCTTCGGTGTCCGTGAGCGAAATATTGAAGAGGTAGTGATACTTGCGAAATATATCCGCTTGTTGTACACTTTCCGTTGTTCAGTTAACCAGAGAACATTTTCTTTTTGTTGATACCAACCTACTTGAATGTTTACGTGCGTTATCGAACATTTCAGAATATTGTCATTTTGGGCAGTCCACCAAATGATAATACTCAGTTGTTGCTTGCTTAGTGGGTTGGTCAGTTTCTCCAGGACGCTCTTCAGGATTTACACACAGTATGTCCCACAAAAACCCGAACCGAGTATTTATACCCGTATCAGTAATTCCATCATACGAATACCCGTTTCAGTAATACCATCATAAGAATACACGTATCAGTAATTCTATCATACGAATATCCGTTTCAGTAATACCATCATAAGAATACCCATATCTGTAATACCATCATTAGAATACCCGTTTCAGTAATACCATCATAAGAATACCCGTATTAGTATTACTATCATTCGAATACCCGTTTCAGTAATACCATCATAAGAATACCCGTTTCAGTAATACCATAATAAGAATACCGGTATCAGTAATACCACCATACGAATACCTGTTTCAGTAATACCATTATAAGAATACCCATATCAGTAATACCATCATAACAATACCCGTAACAGTAATACTATCATACGAATACCCGTTTCAGTAATACCATCATAAGAATACCCGTATCAGTAATGCCATCATATGAATACCCATATCAGTAATTCCATCATAAGAATACCCGTATCAGTAATACCATTATAAGAATACCCATATCAGTAATACCATCATATGAATACCCGTTTCAGTAATACCATAATAAGAATACCCGTATCAGTAATACCATCATAAGAATACCCGTATCAGTAATTCCATCATAAGAATACCCGTATCAGTAATACCTTCATACGAATACCCGTTTCAGTAATACTATCATAAGAACACCCGTTTCAGTAATACCATAATAAGAATACCCGTATCAGTAATACCATCATAAGAATACCCGTAACAGTAATTCCATCATAAGAATACCCATATCAGTAATACCATCATATGAATACCCGTTTCTCTTATATCATCATAATTTTGCTAGAAATTAAATGCTTATGGTATTCTCATGATGTTATTACTGATACGGGAAAATAAATACTCGGGTCGGGTTTTAGCGGGACATACTTTACAAGGAATAATGTATCCCGCAGTACGGGGGATGTTTTTAATAACCGTATCTGTGATACAATCTGATTACTTGATTTATACGCTTCACCGAACATTATCGATTCCCCTCATTCATGACGGGCTATGTACAATAGTAATATAATAAGAGCAACGTCTCTGCCCCTATGTACAAACATCATAAAATTAGGTCCGTAGCACAGATACACTGATGCACTGCAACCCGTACGTGGGCATATCATGGGAAACAGATAATTGATTATAGATTGTACGTTAGTTTGAGCCCCCCTAACCACAACAAAGGCGTTTCAAAGAAGGAGGGTGAAGGCACCAATCTGCGAGGAGTTTCGAACATGCAGGATCTATTCAGAAGGTGTATTCCCTTAGAATTTTACATGTGCATAGAACCAGTAAATTACGAAATTACGAAGGTAGTCTACAAAGAAAGATAAAATTTGAAGAAGAAGATGAAAAATTCTGGGAACTGAAATGAGATGGTACTTATAAAACTTATTTTATTCCAGCAAAACAGCACCAAAATAGAAGGCCTGCCTAACTCACAGCCACTGTAGAAGAAACAAGGTAGGGTCATTTCAATGGGGGAAAATACACCGCCTCTTGTTTGGCCAGCCAATAAGAAGGCTTTATTTCGAAAATCTTTATGACGTCACCAAAACGCCATGTCGTTAGGCCAATAGTGGATCCAGATTTAGGGGTAGCAGTGCTGCCAGATGCAATATAAGAGCTGCCATTGGTTCGTTGCCGTGACGTCAGCAAAACCACACCGTCAACGAAGAAAAGACTGGTTTGAACTTACCTTGTTTGCTACACTGTGCTCACAGCACTCGGGATATCAATACTAGGAAACATTATTTGGGATACGTTTCCTTTGTTCATTTAATAATTCTTAGCGATTGAATCGCAGCTGTGAATTCAATACAGTGCGTCCCACAAAATCCCGAACCGAGTATTTATTTTCCCGTATATCAGTTATACCATCATAAGAATATCATAAGCATTTAATTTCTAGCAAATTACCCTTCAAATTAACCTATAGAAAAGGTATTACTGATTATGATCTTATTACTGATACGGGGAAATAAATACTCGGTTTAGGTTTTGTTGGACATACTGTATAGCGTTGTAATGTTATACTAGTTACTAGTACTAGTAATGTAATGTCATACTAGCACTAGTTACTAGTATTAGTAATGTAATGTCAAACTAGCACTAGTGAACTAGTTATACTGAAAAACACGCGTGTGTGGTCATAGAAGTATACTCATCAGTCGAAGCTACGCAGATGAAATGAAACTGAGGAGACCGGAGTTTATAGCGGACATTCAACGCAGCCAATAAGCTCATTCATAGGGGTAAAATTGGGGAAGTTTAGGATTTTAATTGAAATATCCAGTATTTGCTAGAGTATACAATATAATTTCCATAAAAAAATAATTTTTCTATGGTATAATATTTCTCAAGAAGCAATGGCTAATGCAATTTACAGCTATTATGTGTCATAAACTTCATTATTATGAATTAGAGTGTAATAAGTTTATTTGTATAACTTTATTTTAAAATGATTGGTGCTAAATTACAGTAAACTCATCAGTGCTCGCAATTCAGCTTTCAAATCCCGGCTGAGTTCTAATCTCACTGCCGCTGCTGCTCCGTATACCCACAAAGACGACCTAAATAATCAAAAAAATACATACAAATCAGAAGCTCGAATTCCCAGAATTCTGCGTTTCCGATCCCAGTGATTGGTGTTCAGAAAGTTGCTAGGTCTGTGATTTCAGAACTCGAGCGCTGCGACAGAATCATTGAAGTGTCGATAAAAACATTGGTAGATTTACGCCTCAAAGTTCTGTGTTGAATGCTAGTATCCCGTGCTAAAAAGTGGTGTAAAAAACATTCGATGTTTTAGGGACAGATCCTCAAAGTACAATGTTGAACACTAACATCCAGTGCTAAAAAGTAGGGTGAAAAAATTCGACGCTTTAGGCATAGATTTTCAAAGTTCAATGTTGAACATTAGCGTCTGGTGCCAAAAAGTGGTATAATAACATTCGAAGTATTAGGCATAAAGCCTCGAACACTAGCCTCGGGTACTAAAAAAATGGTGTTAAAATGGCATTGAAACGTTACCCAAACATAGTTTCACAGTTCAGCCTTGAACATTAGCATCCGTTTGAAGCTTGGCACAGAGCTACAAAGTTCAGTGGCGAACACTTGCATAGGATCCCAAAAAGTGATATTGACACCATCTTTCAGAGTGAATCTTTTAAAAAGAATGTGTTTCAACTTACAAGCTCCAGTGCCCCGTGATGGATGGTGGAGACGCGTACAGCAGAGTTTGTGCGTGACCAGAGCGCTCCTCTGGACGCGTGCTCCTCAATCTGTCTCCGTCGGGCAATCAAAGGTGCGAGAGTGGATGGGTCGTCGTGGCCAAGTACTGGCTTCTGGGCGTGGGACTCATGAGCTTAATAACAGTCTCTTTTGTCACGTGCAAAGTGATCCTCTGATGAATTACTGCTTCTTTTGTCACGTTCAAGGTGATCCCCTGCTAAATAACTGCTTCTTTTGTCACGTTCAAGGTGATCCCCTGCTAAATAACTGCTTCTTTTGTCACGTGCAAGGTGATCTTCTGCTAAATAACTGTTTATTTTAAAATCACTGCCTCTTTCGTCACGTGCACGGTGATCCTCTGCTAAATAACTGCTTTTTTTGTCACGGGCAAGGTGGTCCTCTGCTAAATAACTGCTTCTTTTCACAAGGGCAAGATGATCCTCTGCCAAATAACTGCTTCTTTTGACAAGGGCGAGGTGATCCTCTGCTAATTACCTTCTTCTTTTGACAAGGGCGAGGTGATCCTCTGCTAAATAACTGCTTCTTTTGACAAGGGCAAGATGATCCTCTGCTAAATAACAGCTTCTTTTGACAAGGGCGAGGTGATCCTCTGCTAATTACCTGCTTCTTTTGACAAGGGCGAGGTGATCCTCTGCTAATTACCTGCTTCTTTTGACAAGGGCGAGGTGATCCTCTGCTAATTACCTGCTTCTTTTGACAAGGGCGAGGTGATCCTCTGCTAATTACCTGCTTCTTTTGACAAGGGCGAGGTGATCCTCTGCTAATTACCTGCTTCTTTTGACAAGGGCGAGGTGATCCTCTGCTAATTACCTGCTTCTTTTGACAAGGGCGAGGTGATCCTCTGCTAAATAACTACTTCTTTTGACAAGGGCAAGATGATCCTCTGCCAAATAACTGCTTCTTTTGACAAGGGCGAGGTGATCCTCTGCTAAATAACCGCTTCTTGTGTCACGGGCAAGGTGATCCTCTGGGGCTGCGTAATCCTCGTAGTTGAAAAGTTATTTTCAAATCATACTGACTTAAATACTAAGAATATTTCGTTTACATACATAAGGTGTCTAATGCTTTGCGTTGCTGGATTATTTGACATTATTCGTTGTCATTGGACATTATTCGATATTATTAGGCATTGGTGAATGTTATCGGACATTGTTGAATGTTATTGGACATTATTCGTTGTTATTGGACATTATTCGCAATCATTAGGCATTAGTGAATGTTATCGGACATTGTTGAATGTCATTGGACATTATTCGCTATCATTAGGCATTAGTGAATGTTATCGGACATTGTTGAATGTTATTGGACATTATTCGTTGTTATTGGACATTATTCGTTGTTATTGGACATTATTCGTTGTTATTGGACATTATTCGTTGTTATTGGACATTATTCGCTATCATTAGGCTTTAGTGAATGTTATCGGACATTGTTGAATGTCATTGAACATTATTCGATGTTTGGCTTAAATTCTTTCCTAGCACAATTGCGCCAAGCATGCATTTTTGATCCAAAATTAATTTCAGCTGAAGGATTATTGGACAACATTTTCATGCTGGAAAAATAGCCGATGAGCCATCTCGTCGGCCATTTTCTTTGAATTTCTCTGTCGGAATTTAAAGAAAACGTAAAAATTTGTTATTACTCGGCAAAAAACATCAACGTGAACAGAAAACTTCAAATTTTTCCATCGAAAAAAAAACAAGGACAACACAAAACATTCTGTCACCCCTCGTGAAAAAATTTACGTAAACGCAAAAGTTTCAGTCATCTTTTGCAAATACAAGCAGCGATGTAAACGTCAAACCTTCACTCAACTCTGACAAAAACAACGCGTGTGAACGTAAAACTTTCAGTCATTCCTCTCAAAAATACATCACCGTAAACACAAAACGTTCAGCCATCAGTTGCAAAAACATCAACGTAAAGAAAAATCGTAAACACAAAACTTTCAGTCATTCCTCGCAAAAAACATCAACGTAAACACAAAATTTTCAATCACCGCAAACGCAAAACTTTCAGTCATCCCTCATATGAAACATCAACATAAGCACACGAAGAGCATGTCGCAGGTTAGCCAGTTTTGACTTTAATCAAAGAGGACAAAGTAATTTAAGACATGCGCCCTCAATTTCCCTCGCGAAGCCCCACAAGTTCAGCCAGCTCGTTGCCCGCCTCTGTTGAGGCGCTTCCCTCTCTCGCCTGGAAGGCATCATAACAACACGGCGAAGCCTAAGGCCTCTTCATATTTTCCGACGGAGCTGTCAAGAGCCTTGCGTAAATAAAAATATTATTCCTATTCTCCCTTACAAAAAGCTCGGCAGAACTTCAGCTAACCGGATGGCATTGAAGTGCCTGACAAAACACGGAGGAGTCACGCACTGCATTTATTTTTTTTTAGCTGTGAAGGTTATACGACAGCGTCGTGTTCTCTCTCCTGCTATCTCGGCGAGCGCTGACACAACTTAAGCACCTCTATTCCTCAACGAAGCTGGCTTTAGCCATCATATAAGACGCGAGGTACTCCGAATATTGAGCTGGAACCCGAACAGCTTGAGGCTGATGATCGCTTTGCGTAGATGAAAAATTGTGCTAAGATATTGAGTTTTGAATAAACAACTAAACTTTCATGAATTTCTACATTGAGATACTTAAAATGAAATATCTAACCAAATAGTTTTGTGCTATGCAGGCTAACAGCGAATAGGTTGTAACGCTAGTTAATTACTGCAGTTGTAATTTTTATTATACAGGTAATGTAAAAGGTGACTAAAAATAACTAAACGCGTCTCTCGAACTTCTTGGGAACTTGTTAGATTAGTTTTACTCTGATTCACAAGCAAATCAAATTATAAGTTAGTTTGAGAATTCCTAGCCTCGACAAAAGTGCTCCTAAGAGAGAAAGGGGGAAAGCACCATTTAATGTGGGAGTTTTGGGAACGGCGAATCTATGCACAAAGTGTGTCACAACACCCTGCGCAAAGAAACAGCAATGTTAAATGAAGTTTACAGAAGGAGATAAAAGTTGAAGAAGAAAGTAATAGGTTATGAAAAAAGGACGACAATGCACCAAAAAAGTCTGTAATACAGCAAATAAAAAATAATTATTTCTAAGAAGAAGAAAGCTTACTTTTCAGCTCGGGATCTCACATCTCTCCCTAGGGAGTTGTTGTCTCCATTAATCATCCCAGAACAAGCTAGGTGATTACTCCTCAGAGGGATGTATCTCCCCCAAAAGGGTCATCCGCAAGCAAAGAAATAATTTTTTTGAAGCTTATTACAAAGCCAAGAATTCATGCTCCATTGTTTTGAAGCTCATTCCAAGAATTAGGCTTCATTATTTTGAAGCTCATTGCAACTGAAATGAAGCTCCATTATGTTGAAGCTCATTGCAATAGAAATAACCCTTCATTATTTTGAAGCTCATTGCAATTGAAATAACCCTTCATTATTTTGAAGCTCATTGCAATTGAAATAACCCTTCATTATTTTGAAGCTGATGCTTGAACTTCAGATTCTGAGTGACGTGCTGTTTGTATCAACAGCTGAATCATTGAATTATGAGTTCGATAACACCAATTTTTCCACTATTGAGATTTTGACAGGCGTGAGCCACCGATGGCCACGGAGGGGATTTTCATAATGCTCCAGACAGATCATAGTTCACAAACTCAATTGAGAAAATACTCGATCAAAATTAAATAATGACACGCTCTATTTAATGTTTGTTGCTTCAAAGCTGCTCCTGAAAATTTAAATCATTTGAGTTGAATGTTGAACTTCAGTTCATACCGCCACAGTTAACGAGTTTATGAGCTCATTTCTGTTCACTTGGGAACCATGAGTATACTGGTACCTTGCCGGCTTTCTTCGTACAATGATCTGGCACTGAACACTTACAGTACCATGCTTGTGAATTTTTGAAACGTGAACCACCGATAAAAATGAGGAAAATAAGTAACAAAGTCCAATATCTGCAACATATGTGGATCATATATCTAAGAGAGTGCATCGTCATATACAACAAAATATGCTGTCTCAATAAGTGGTCTCTCAGTTCCCTCGCTTTCGATGTTGTTCATCGAGTCAGTTGCACGATCGTTTCCTAGTCAAGTATGATGTTGAAGTTCCATTAAACATTTTAATATACAATTCTTCAACATTTATTCTAACCACACTGAAGATACTAAGCGTATAGGAAAATTTGCAACTACGTCACACTGCAAATGTTTGTGGAAATTTGAGGAATAATACAGTACTTATTTTCAACTAGTATTTTCACTGTACTGAAAATGCCAACGTCCAAGAGAATCCGCAAGTGCTGGTGGAAATCTGAGGTGTTTATATATATACATATATGTATGATATGTAACAACATATAACATATATATATATATATGTATGTATGATATATATATATATGTATGATATATATATATATGTATTATATATATATATATATATATATACACACTATATATATACTATATATATATGTACATATATAATTCCCCATTGGTCAGAACGCGCAACACATATGTCGTCCTCAGGCTTCTTCAACACGTGAAACATCAGCTGACTCTCCGATGGAGATTGAGAGGATTTCCATAAGGCTGGTCGTCCGCCGATGTCACAAATTGCTGTTTTTACACACTCCTGATGGAAACAAAATGGAAACAAGTTCAAAATGGTCGTATTTGGGGTCACCTATTGATATAGAGTTTTGTTTAAGGTCGCTATTGATCCCCAGCTTGACTCGCCTCACTCAGCTTGACATGTAGCAGGAGCTACGTGTACTCATAATCAACGGTCAATCGAGTAAGTTTCTAAATACTACGCACCACAAACCGTGACAAGAAAACATGCATAATTTTCGATGAGTCTTAAACTTCCAATAAACTTTTATGAAATTCCTAATATTCTTTTCAACATGCTGGCAAACTTTCAATTTCTCCAATTGCATGATGGATACAAAGTTATGTACGCACTTCTATCTACTAATTTTCTCATTAAGACCATAATCGCGTCATGGTCATTCGTAGTAAACAAACGGAGACAAATTTTTAACATATTTTCAGGCTTCAGGCTTGGAGAGACTGTCGTTATGTATTAATTGACCCAGTCTAACTTTTTCGCCGCCTGCATGCATGTTTTTCGCCGTCTTAGTGATTTAAGCGATTAAATCGCTTAGGCGGCGAAAAACATGCATGAAGGCGGCGAAAAAGTTAGATTGGGAACTGAACCTAACCCAGAATATGGTGGTTTGTCATCGAGGCCTTCAAGATGCGTCTATGCATTGGACAATCTATCAGAAATACTAATTGAAAAGTAATCAATTGCTGCAATGGAAAATTAATAAATAAAAGGTTCGCACTTAAGAAAAACATTTGTTCTTAGATCATTGAGACAGCTGTTACATGAGAGAACTGCGCTCCAATACTGAAAGCTGAAGAACTACTTTTATTTTCGGACCATTTTTCAGAAATTCAACTTGGAGAAATGCTATTTGCGTCTAAAGCACGGTTAATAAATGAGCTCGGAATAAAGAGACGTATTTATTCACACATCATTGGGATGAATGTTAAGTAAGAGAACTTACAATCAATCAATACAATCAATATTTATCCATGCGACATATATCAACTTATCATTTATCTATTCAACAAACGAATAACTGTAACGCGACAGTGGTTTTACTCACTAAAAAGACGCTCCTAGTATTTTTCTTATGTGAAAAAAAGAATGTAATTATACATCAGCTTCAGAAATGCAGTGTACATCACCAACAGCAAAGGTAGTATCTGACATTGAGACGCGTTAGTCGAATGGATTCCGCCAACATTGCTGCTATGAAGCACATTTAAACAATTCAGAGAATGGAAAGGTCTATTGAACAAAAATGAATTCCGCAGAACTGCTGCAGAGTCGACGCGATTTAGTCTCGTTCTGTCAATTGCATTATGGTCCACAGCGGCGCTCGTACATTAAAAAGCTTAGCTGCTGAGTTTTTTTTTCACGCGGTGCTTATAGATGTTTTCATGCAACAGCGAATGAGAAATTAATGCGGTCTAATGAGTTTCTAGCGTTGGTGATAATCACCTCATTAAAATTAACCAGTCCCCACTCAGTAATGGGTTCGTAGTATTTTTCCGCCGATACATTTTATAATGAATATCTTTAGCGTCGACTACAGAGTATTTTCCACGTAAATTTGTGAGTCCGATTTTGTAATTCCTTTGATCCGAAGCTCTTCATTAAAATCATTTTAAGTTTACATCAAATTCATGAGATTTTCCTTAAAATGTTTCAAATTGTTTTCGTCCGAACGTTCAGTGCTCATTGATGTGCTACTGTTCATCAGCTTATTTTCATGCATAGTGCATGATGGTAAGTTACTCCCGCGTATCAAATAACAGATTACGGATTATATAACAAATCTTTGAAGCCGATACGCTTCAAACGCTTTAGACTTCGGCAACATTTAACGTGATATGAAAAAACGCCAAACAACATGCAGTTTTAAGAGCATATTTAAGCTATGGCTGAATTTTAAGTAAAAGGCTACTAACTTCAGCACAGTGTGTCAATAGTTAAAATAATACATCAATAGATTATAATACTTCAACAGATAATGGCTCTTCAATAGATAATGATACATAAATAGATAATGATTTGCCAATAAGTGATAATCGATCAAGTGATCACAATATATCAATAGAAAATAATACATCAAAGATAATACATCTATATATAATGATACATCAGTATATAATTATACATTAATAGATAATAATGCATGAATATATATAATGGTACGCCTAACTCTTTTAAATCGTAGGAACTTAGAGTTCTGCACAGGTTATACATATCATTTGTCCAGTATATGTATTTCAAAATTTTTGAAAAATGACTTTCTTTGTCCCACAACTACCATACAAAGGTGCTAAGAGGAACTTTTGTGACTAACGTGATAGAAGGATACATATCATTACATTCGACAGCAATAATTCTGCTTTGCGTGCCAGCAGGGTGCATGTCATTACATTCGACAGCAATAATTCTGTCTTGCGTGCCACCAGGGTACATATCATTACATTCGACAGCAATAATTCTGTCTGGCGTGACAGAAGGATACATATCATTACATTCGACAGCAATAATTCTGCCTTGCGTGCCAGAAGGGTACATGTCATTACATTCGACAGCAATAATTCTGCCTGGAAAACTAGGCGAGGCAAACTATCAACGTTCAGAGGCGTTCGAGTATTTCGAAATTTAACTTTTCATTGGGACAAATTTCTAACTTTTCCATAAGAGTAACACGCGCGTCATATATAGAGCGCGTAGATTCGTTCTAATTATAAGGAGTTGTCATTCATACTGCCTTAATTATGTTCGGATGCAACCATCGAATCACCACACAATATTTAATCGTCATTTGATTCACTTCACGAGAGCGCGGTACGTCAGTCAAATGATCCCTACAGGAACTCTTAACTAACAATAGAAAGTTTAGTTAGGGTTTACAATTTTACACACTTTGATTAATTGTTTTTCTGAGCGCTGGAGGTGGATTTTCAATAACTTGAAACGTTTGGTCTCCACATTTTATAGGAACTCTTATGACTCGCACATGGCTCAAAGTCAAATAATGCTTAACTGAATGCCATACACATATAAGTTATTTCTCTAATAATACACGGTTTAACAATAATGTTAAATTAATGTATGCACCCATACTATTTGACGTTGCAATATGATGAAAAGGCGCTTCGGTCATTTATTGTCTCGTTTTTTAGAAGTCTATTGTTTCGCTATGCGTTATCACCATGGATGCAGGAACCAGTGAATGATCTATACAGTTCTGTACAAGATGGTGTGAGCATGTAAAATTTTTAAATGCTTATTTTAAGGTTGCCATTCATAAATTTTCCTTGAATGTTGTCAGGTGGTTTTGATTTCTAAGTTCCGATAGGCTTCTTCAGTTTTAACACATTGCCTACGTAGTGGTACACATGTGAACCGTGAGGTAAGTTGCTCATTCACGCACCGGAATATACAAATAACATTTCGACCGTTTAGCTACCTTATACGAAATAAAATTTAGAGTATAATGTAACATATCATATTTCAATTGTATTCTTTGCACTTTATAGAAAAGTTAAAAATATTTTAAATCAGTAACGCTTGTTGTTCAATGCGACCTCTTCAAAGAGTTCAAACCTGACCAACCTGACCGTAGCAACTGCACAACCCCAGTCAACGTGTTAAATAGACATTCAGAGTTTTTATCTGTCGTTCATAGTTTGCGTTAATCACCTTTCACGGCGTCTCCGCCATTTCTTCTTCGTATTCTCAACTTTTTTCCCCAAACTTGCTGGTTCTGTGGGTATGGTGTCCTGTGAGGAGAAACACTCCTTGTGCATAGATTCCCCCTGTTCCATGGTGCACGCTAAATGGTCCCTTCAGTTAGCTCTTTAATACTCGTCTTTATTCTGGCTTGGGGGAGAATTTGGTGTGCCAGTGGTGTTCTGATTTTCTTTGATTATTCCTTGCAAATGGCAATGCGTAATTACAATCCTAGCGTTAATAACTCTTGTAGATGCCTATAAAGTTAAGGGATTTCCAGATCATGTTGTATTCGAATGCTGAGCTTAGTTGTCTTGCTGAACATTTATTCGATTTTTCACTAAGCGTTGTTGTCAGCTATAAGGAACAACTGAAAATCAAAATATAAATAATGGAATAATAACTATTCAATGTTCAGTCGTCACAAATCCCCCATGTCAATGCAATATTGCTAACTCATTACACTCCTGATAAACAAAATCTACAAGGAAACATCTTTTAATGTGTGACAATCCCGAAATACCTCATGGGTTGTATCAGAAAACTTCTCAATCACAAGATAACTCATGGCATATATCAGAAAACTTATCAATCCCAAGGTAACTCAATATATATATCAGAAAACCTCTCAATCCCAAGATAACTCATGGCATATACCAGAAAACTTCTCAATCCCAAGATAACTCATGGCATATATCAGAAAATTATCAATCCCAAGATAACTCATGGCATATATCAGAAAACTTATCAATCACAATATAACTCATGACATGTACCAGAAAATTTATCAATCACAAGATAACTCATGGCATATACCAGAAAATTTCTCAATCACAATATAACTCATGGCATGTACCAGAAAACTTCTCAATCACAATATAACTCATGGCATGTACCAGAAAACCTCTCAATCCCAAGATAATTCGTGGTATATATCAGAAAACTTCTCAATCCCAAGATAATTCGTGGTATATATCAGAAAACTTCTCAATCTCAAGATAATTCGTGGCATATGCCAGAAAACCTCTCAATCCCAAGATAATTCGTGGTATATATCAGAAAACTTCTCAATCCAAAAGTAACTCGTGGTATATATCAGAAAACTTCTCAATCTCAAGATAACTCATGGCATATACCAGAAAATTTATCAATCACAATATAACTCATGACATGTACCAGAAAATTTCTCAATCACAATATAACTCATGGCATGTACCAGAAAACTTCTCAATCACAAGATAACTCATGGCATATACCAGAAAACTTATCAATCACAATATAACTCATGACATGTACCAGAAAATTTCTCAATCACAATATAACTCATGGCATGTACCAGAAAACTTCTCAATCACAAGATAACTCATGGCATATACCAGAAAACTTATCAATCACAATATAACTCATGACATGTACCAGTAAATTTCTCAATCACAATATAACTCATGGGATGTACCAGAAAACTTCTCAATCACAAGATAACTCATGGCATATACCAGAAAACCTATCAATCCCAAGATAACTCGTGGTATATATCAGAAAACTTCTCAATCCCAAGATAACTCACGGCATATGCCAGAAAACCTCTCAATCCCAAGATAACTCGTGGTATATATCAGAAAACTTCTCAATCTCAAGATAACTCATGGCATATACCAGAAAACCTCTCAATCCCAAGATAACTCGTGGTATATATCAGAAAACTTCTCAATCTCAAGATAACTCATGGCATATACCAGAAAACCTCTCAATCCCAAGATAACTCGTGGTATATACCAGAAAACTTCTCAATCACAAGATAACTCATGGCATATACCAGAAAACCTCTCAATCCCAAGATAACTCGTGGTATATATCAGAAAACTTCTCAATCACAAGATAACTCATGGCATATACCAGAAAACCTCTCAATCCCAAGATAATTCGTGGTATATATCAGAAAACTTCTCAATCCAAAGGTAACTCGTGGTATATATCAGAAAACTTCTCAATCACAAGATATCACATAACATCAGAAAACTTCTCAATCAAAAAATAGCATGTGGCATATAACAGAAAACTTCTCAATCACAAGCAAACACGTCGTACATAACAGAAAACTTCTCAATCACAAGATAACTCAAGCTTTTCCAAGTTCCATCTTCTCGGTTTTGATTGAAAATACGCCCTAATACACCGGCGCGGAGTCTCAGCACGAATTGCACGCTAAATATAGCATTAACATAGTTTTAGTGGGACACACGAGGCCACAAACAATGAACGTTGGCCGCCGATGTGCACGGGGACTGTGTGCGTGTCCAAAAGAGGTTCTTGATGGATGTTTCCAGCAGCGGCAGCCATTAATCTCCGTGGCTTGAGTAATTGATGGCAAGCACGAGCTCCGGCAGTTCCAGCGCTCCCCTGCTCTCCGAATACCGCGTGTCACAGCCTGTGTTCCAACGCTGCCCTGCTCTCCAAATAACACGTGTCACAGCCTGTGTTCCAAAGCTGCCCTGCTCTCCAAATACCGCGTGTCACAGCCTGTGTTCCGAAGCTGGCCTGCTCCTCTCCAAATACCGCGTGTCACAGCCTGTGTTCCAACGCTGCCCTGCTCTCCAAATAACACGTGTCACAGCCTGTGTTCCAACGCTGGCCTGCTTTCCAAATAACGCGTGTCACAGCCTGTGTTCCAAAGCTGGCCTGCTTTCCGAATAACGCGTGTCACAGCCTGTGTTGCAACGCTGGGCTGCTCTCCAAATACCGCGTGTCACTGCCTGAGTTTCAACGCTGTCTTGGTATCTAAATAAATAAATACGCAAATAAACAGGCAAACAACGCTTGTCTCGATGTAACGCGTGTCCAAAGCTCTATTTGCGCTGCAGCAACTTGGCTTTCTTCCATCCAGGTTTTCGTTTGATTTTGCAACAAATATTTTTAGGAATTTTTACAAAAAATCGTGGACTGTTGCGAAATGTACTTGAAACCGTTTATGGCAAAATTCAGGAAATACATGCGAAAATATTTGGAAAGCAAATTATTGGAATGTTTTTCAACCTAATTACGAAAATATTCATCGAAATATCCAACAAAATGTTCTGCGGACTATTTACGGAACTGCTCAAGTGCAATCCTCGATAACGGAGACTAGTATTCTCAGAGTTATTTTGAAAATATTTTAACCCATGCCCATTAGAACTTTTATTGCATAAATGTAATTATAACCACCGTACTATAACTGGCAGTAGAATTAGGTTTGTCACCGACTTCAGCATTGAGACAAAAGTTTGGCATTGAACTTCAAGAAACACATTAGGACACAAATTCGATGGGAAGTAAAATATTAGAGCATTTTCATTGGGCGTTCTTTATATGACTCGGAGGACTATTAGTGTTTAAAATAAACGTTGAATTATAATTGTTTGAAAACCAAGAGAACGTCGTATGCGACGTCGTTCTATTAATAATAGTTCTGATAATTTGAGAAAAATCGCGTTTGTGATGAACGAGTAACTGATGAAGAATATGTGTGCGTTGATTGTGAGTTTATTAGTAAAGTAATAGTATTTAAAGTGTATTTGTCCAGTTTAGGTGTACACGGAATGTGATTTCACTTATTTCACATCTATGAGCTTATTTTAGGTACAGGAAGTTTTTCTCATATACTAAACTATAAAAAGTAAATTATCCCCTTATTATTACCACATAAGCCACATGCATGAGTGTGAAAAGATAGATGAAAAGCTAGATCTAAACAACGGAGTTTGAGCCTCGAAACCGCAAACTAGCAGAGAGACACTAATTCTCTGAAAATGGTCGAGGAATATCGAAAATTAAACGTGCACACTAAACATAACAAACACATTTGCGGTCCTAAAATTGCTGCGGGTATTCATTTCACCGAATACTTCCTAATTACATATGAAAAACTCAACTGACCATAAGTAAAAAGTGAGGAATGTATTCTAAACAGTTTACTTCACCAAATTTCTTAAATAATTTAAATTTGAGTGCACATTTTTGGCCTTCTATACAATTTTTAACCCAAAGGACAAAGAAACTTGATGCTCAAAAAACATTGAACGGGGCATTTTTAACAGTTGACAGTCAGGGCTAGTCTCAGATCCAGGTTTATTGTTCAGTTTAACCTGAAGCTCACCACCGCACTAATGCGATTTACAGCTATTTACAGCTATTATATTAACAGCCACAAACACGGCTTATGGTTGTTCACTTGTCCGATGTCCTCATGCGTTCATGGATTCTCTTCATATGAGCTGTCTAGAGCTTCACAACTTAACAGAAATACTTCATATTATTCTTCTTTATATCGATTCTTCTTGGAGCCATATATTTATTTTCATTAATCAGTAATTTTTTTATTATTTCACTAGCTGACGATAAGAAAATACATTTCACCCAGGCTATAGTTTATATTTTAGACATTTTTTACGCCAAACTTAGAAGTGGTCTGAATCGCATTTCAGTCGTGTTCTTCATTTGTTTCAGCTGTGTCGTATTCCAAGTTTGCTATTGCATATCAGTTTCGTTGAGGTTGAGTTTCAATTTTGTCGTAGTAATCGTATTTCAGTTTTTGTTGACAGGATTTGCATTTTTCAAAATGTTTCGCTTTACGTCCGGAGATTTAAAGTCTCATCACAGACGGGACAATGAGCGGCGAGGATTCATTTACTGCGAGCATGAATTCACTATGAAACAAAGTGAAAGTTTGAAACTCTCGTAACACTCACGTGTTAAGGTATAAAAGTTCAGGCGCACATCTGCATTTTTAGAGCACGGATTTTGGAGCAAGATCGTGGCGGTAATTAGCCAATTTACGAGCTAATTACTGGTATTTGCGACGACTTGGCAGGCAAGCCTCTCTTAATTGCAACCATCAAGCAACACCAGCAAGCAACCATCAAGCAACACCAGCAAGCAACCATCAAGCAACACCAGCAAGCAACCATCAAGCAACACCAGCAAGCAACCAGCAATCAAGCAACGATCAAGCAACACCAGCGAGCAAACATCAAGCAACACCAGCAAACAACCATCAAGCAACACCAGAAACAACCACCAATCAACACCAACAAGCAGCCATCAAGCAAAACCAGTGAATACCCATCAAATAATATCAGAACACTAGCATCAAGTTCCACGAACAAACCACAGTTAAACAAAATAACAAATTATCAATCGAACGGTGCAGAGGTAGAGGTCATTACGAAGACGGCAACAGCATCAAACCAGAGCATGGGTCAAACTGAATTTTAAACTGTAACTCAAATTTGAAGTAACTTGAAGTAAGCAGTTTCGAAAATAGCAAACGTTAACTGGGTTGTGCGTTCGTTAAGTTTTGATTAAGTATTTACTAAAATTGAGTTTGTGACTACTGGTCGGTCAGCAGTATCGTGAAAATTCCTTCCGGGCACACCGGCAGCTCACGTCACGACGAACGGATTAAAGGACGCATCAATGCTGTATCAAATTGAGTAAACACGGTACATTTAATTCTACCGGACAATTATAAATAATTTATGTCAATGTTGACTCCTGCGAATGTATGTGCAACTTATACAGCAAGCTCAAATCTGTATCGTATGGGGAAATAGCGTTTTGGTTTCAATCCACCGTTTAACCAACGCAAGTTTCTCATTGACAAGCCGACGCGGACTTTGATGATAAGCACAAATAAAATGTGCATCTCCATTTACAGTGATATTTACACATTTTTAAAACTGTTGTCAACACATTGATTCGAATCTTATAATTATTTTTATTCAAGAATGTTACTTACATTCGTCACAAGACGATGTATACATTCTATCATGAATGCATCCATTGCTGGAAAGACTTTAAATTCGTTCCTTTGAAGCAACACTGAAAGCAAACTAAATCACTGGCCGCAATGAATACTCGCGGATTTAATACGCTGTGAGAAAGATGTAATGAACAATTTCCTCAGACACGTAGCAATGGAAAAATTGAAATTAAAAGCCCGTTTGTCTGCACTTCATTGCATTTTCTGTTCGTTAACTTTGAGAAAGACTCCGACTTGATGGCAATTCTAAGAACTCCTGGAACTGGAACATACTTTAGCAGGGACTTCTTGAAACTGATCAACGTCAAACACGAATAACTTTATTCTAAACTGGAACATCTTCTTAAGCTGATATTTGACTTCAATAATTTTTAAATGCGTTGCATTGAGCTACGAAAAATTATCTTTGTCTTCAAATGATTTATCACTTGTTTTACTGCCTTTATCTTGCAGAATAAGTTTAAAAATTAGTGCGTATAGTATTGAATTGAGGTATTTATATACGAGTACTTCTAAAGGATGATTCAGCATTGATTGATTAGCGTGAAATTGTGGAAAAAATAAAGAGACTTAGATGTTGATGTTCATGGGGGAGAAAAATACTGGATGGACTACTACTATCGTCAAAATTTAGTACGTATAATATTTAATTGAGGCATTAACTTTCACAGGCTGATTCGACATTGCACGATTAACATGAAATTGAGGAATAGAATAAAAAGGCTTAGATGTTGATGTTCATGAGGGAACATAAGATTGGAAAGACTACTACTATGTTAACATTTGAACGCAGGAGGTTGAGCTATTGAAAGCTACACTGTTGTATTTGATCATAGAAAGTAAACTCATGGTAAATTGTTTAAAATGTGGTAGTATGTACTGCACACCCACACACGCACACAGCATATACACACAGAAATATAATTGCTCAAAATTGGAAATATTATCTTTCATTCAGCACTAGCTTTTCCTTGAAGTTGAACAATACACTGTAGCTGGGAAATCCCTTGCTGCAGCAATAAGAGTGCGAGTGCCCTGGAACTGAAATTTCGAATGCATTTCAATCTTTCTCAAGAAATGCAAAAAAATAAATTACACGATAATATTTTGCCTCGTTCACAAAAAAATTATTTTACAAATTTTATGAATAATCATGTTCCTCATTCATACCGGTACATGAATGAGAAATTTGCCTCTAGACTCATGCATGTCCCAAAAGAAATTAAACGTTTCAGCACTTTGACTGCGGTACTTTCGATACTTTCGGTGGTCACTGAGGGGATTTTGATAATACTGCTGGCTGACCAGCAGTCACTAACTCAATTTTCATAAATACTCAGCGAAAACTAAATAAAGGCACGATCTATATATTGTACATTATTTTCAAAGTAAATCTGTAAAATTAACTTTAATTTGAGTTGAATATGGAACCTCAGTTTAACCAACCGCAATCAGCTAGTTAATTAAAGGAGTGCAATTTCTTAAATAGGGAATATGAAGCGTTTAGTGTTACCTTCAGCTGAGCGAGCGCTTGGATCAGTGACGTAGTCATCCAATTACAACTACTTACCATTTATGGGAATTTGGTCCTCTTAATTATCTGAGAACGTATGCTGTTTTTTTTATTTTTGTACAAAGCCGATTGGCCAAATTAATGGATAGGTTAGTTAGGTGAGAAAGATCTTCCACTTCACGTTAATTTTGACAGTGAACTGTTTTGATGCTATTATATGTTCATATTTCAATTTAATTTACTTCTGATTTGGTTAGTGTAGTTTTCCGTAAATTAAAGTAGATTGCTTCAATAATTGAATAAGATTGATGGTGTTTTTTTGCTCAATCATCTGTGAGAAAACTCAGAATATTAAGTCAATGGGTGCACAGACAGTGAACAAGATAACGGAAAAAATACCGACAAAGTGAACCGTTTCGATTATGAGTAAAATAGTTAATTTATTAGTTTAGAAAGGGCTGAGTGATAGCAAAGAAGCACATACAATTTTGAGAGGCACACTCAAAATATTGTAACTCAAAGCCTTTGATTCAAGCATCGTTTTGGACAAGCAGCACATTAGGTGCTTCTAGGAAACGATAATTAATGTTAATGACAATAATTAATGTTTATGTTAACTTTAATTAGTTTCACAATCGATAATAAATAGGTAAAATTACTGGTTGGTAAAAACTAATTAATAAGAACAATATAGTTTCGCCACGAGTAATGTAATTTATAATAACAATAATTTATTTGGCGAAAAATAATTGATAATGCCCATAATTGGTTTGATAAACAATAATTAATAATAATAATAAGTTCGGCAAACATTAAATTATGATAACAATAATGGGTTTCCCAAATTGTAATTACTGATAATAATTGTTTTCGGGAAAATAACTAATGTAAACATTAGTGGGTTTCACAAACTGTAATTAACAATGATAACGGTTTTGACAAACAATGATAATTGGTTGCTGTTTTAGAACAATGAAAAAGTGACGCGGTAACTCCGCACATTTCTTTTGACTTGCGCCTCCCTTGCTTTTCCCTGCGCCCTCTCCCGTAATTGAATTTGAAAACAATTTGCATATTTAGCCGCGCTCGGGACCACAAGTTTGAGGGACCGTCGCTAAGTTCTTTGCGCAAATGTATTGATTTCTGGGCTCACCGGAACGTTTTTTGACAGAACATATTGGATTTGCAGCTTCCTCAAGATTGCTCAGTTTTGTTGCAGAACTCTTTGACATTTTTTGGGAAAATTTTCCGAGCAGCACTAAAATAAATTCCTTTCAACTACCCGTTAGAATGTTGCTTTTTCGCATGCGACTATTTTTGTGGTTAGAAAAAAAAACCTCACACAAACTCCCTGTTACGGGCTTAACTGGAATTCAGTATTCAACTCAAAATAAAGTCAATTTTCGGATTTATAACTTAGAATGACCAACATCAGTTAGATCGAGTTTCCATTTGGATTTGATTAAGTGCTTATGAAAATTTAGTTGTGACCAGTTGCGCGTTACTTTAATAATGAAAAATTAGCTACTCGTACCTTATAAAAATTGGTAACTCCTCAGGTTTGTCACACGCCAGGTAAGTGTTGAACAGAAGTTATCTGGACATGAACACTTTACAAATAAATAAACTTTTTATTCCAACAATGCCTATAGTTGTTGTAATGTAGCTGATGAAAGTGCTAAGCTGCTCTCCGAAAAAAAATTAATGAGCAAAAACACCACAAATGCGAATTTATTAAATTTAATGAATGAGTCAATTCTGATGAAATATTTCCTTCGAAATTCCTAACACTCACAACTTATGATGAACTTGACCCAAAAACTTTTGTATCGAAATGCAAGAAGCAAACTGTTAGCTCGCAGGCCTACAAAAGTGAAACAGTTGGGTGCTATTAGTTTCAGGCTAACGTATTACAAGCATCTATATTGTGAAGATAGGAATTTATGGTCACATAAATTCTAACATATAATAAACTTGTCAATTTTAATATCGTGAACTTGGAATATATGAAATGTTTCAAATGTTTTTAACGACTTAACGCTGTCGACTGACATTACAAAATTAATTTTAGGTTAGTATTGAGGCAAAATAAACTAAATATTAAAGCAGAAACGAATTAATACATTTAGTGAGGAACTAAGTTACATAGCAAAGAACGAGAGAACTGATACATTAAAGAAGGAGCGAAATAATACAATAAAGTAAGATGAAAGTGATACATATGGAAGTAAATGAGAAAGGAAAAAGGAAACTCACGCAGTTAAAATCATTTTGATAAGAACAATCATTTCGGAGCGCAAAAATTTTACCTCCAGTGCTCAGAGAAAATTAGAAAACTGGGTGTAAGGTTCAAGTTGGAGCGAACATTAACATTTCTTCATTATATACATTAGCCTTTTTTCATCTTCGTTAAAAATTTCCTTATTGGATTTTTTCAGGGAGGTCGTTATAGGAAAACTTTTTGTGAAAAATGAAAATCTGAAGGTTCTTTGGATAGAAAAAAGCTAAAACAGCCGCGGTAGATTGAAGCAGTTCTTTTTTGTAGTTGCAGTTTCCTTTTCTAATATATTGCTTCGAAGTTGCGCTCTGTAACTCCGATACTCACGCCGTTCCAGAAACAGAAGAGGCTCATATTTTCTCTACGGCTGCATCGCGTGAGGGCTGAACGGCACAGTTTTTTTTTATTTTATTTTTTGTGATGGACAGTGATCCAGGGGGTAAATTTAGATCTATCCAAAAAATTAAAAAATTTTCTCGTGCTATTTTTTTTGTAATGGACTGTCATCCAAAGGGTAAATTTAGATCTTTCCATGAATTGAAAAAAATTTTCGATTCTATTTTTATTGATAGATTTATGGATATTTTACAGACAGGCGATTAATGCAACATGTAAGTTCATCATCTTGAAACTTTCGGAATAATGCACCTATTGACTTTACATTTCCATCAAACGAAAGAATATTTTAATTTTTCGTTTGCGAGTAATTTGAAGTCGCAAAGTGCATTGTTTCGTAAGCTACTTAAAATTGGAATTGAATGTTGAACTTCATTCCACCCAATTCCGGTCGAACTATTAACTCTCTTTTGAGGGTTTTGGAGCTCTGAGAAATACCCTAATACGAGCCCAAAATAGTCGGCATGTCTCATTCAAACTCGTAGTAAAGCTACAAGTGGGTGAACGTACTTGTTGCATTAGTGGCGGGGCTTATCTGAAGAAGATATAGATTTATTTAATTGATAAGTTTATTTTTTGATTAATTTATTTGATTGATAAATTTATTTTATTGGTAATTTTAGATCCTACAAAAACTTTTATATTTTTTGCCTGCGCAAAACTGTGTGGTAATTCATGAGTCTTGAAAAGTTACCATAGAAATCTTTTAGCTTATTTGGTTCGTAATGCAAATATTATTCACCGTTAGATATTAAGTTCATTTATACGCCATTCAAGTACATGGTTGGGATAAAAAACTTCCAGGTGATTCAAATTTTTAAAATTTGTCTAATCTACGATGGAGGGATTTTCTGCAGTAATACAAAAAAATATGAGCATACCTTCCAAATGATCGAAATTTTAAAAAATATTCCTAATATACGATGAAAATATCCTCTAATTATTATTTTATACAATGTATATATATATATTCGTATATTTTGGAAACAGTCTTTCTTTCAAGCATATTTCATTAAAAAGTACGCCGTTTTTATTATTGATTAGTTTTAGAAACAGAAACAGACCAATGTCATATACGAGTACAAATGCAACCATGAGGACTGTGAACCTCTAAACCGCTCGTATATAGGCATGACAACTACCACCCTATCAAGACGCCTAACCATGCACCTATCTACAGGAGGCCTAAATCAACACGCTTCGGAAACACACGGCCAAGCCCTAACAAGAAACCAATTAGTGAGCAACACAAAAATTCTACGCAAAGAAACAGACTTCAATAGATTACAGATCATAGAAGAAATATTGATAGAACAGAAAAAACCAACAATTAGCAACCAGAGCACCGGGACCCACCGCATTCTCAAACTTTTTTGACGCTGACCGCGTGAGTTGCACGTGGCCGCGTCGACCGACTGTGCGCCCCACCGATTCGACATAAGCCGCCAACAAAGCCAATCCACATTGGCGACCCTGCCACCCTACCTTTCATTTGATCTTGAGCAGCCATTACAGTAGCACCTCAGAAATCATAGCTGCATTTTATTTACATAGCTTGAGAATGGCGCAAGAGCGCCGAAACGCGTCGACTATTAGCGACCTTTTTAACCTCCTTGGCAATGATGCTAGAAATATATTTAGGAAAATAGAAAACCTTAATAAAAAACTAATCAATAATAAAAACGGCGTACTTTTTAATGAAATATACATATATATATATATATATATATACATATATATACATATATATACATGTATATATGTGAATATCTATATATATATATATACATATATATACATGTATATATGTGTATATCTATATATATATATATATATACATATACACAAAATTAAGCATCATAGTTGCAAATTTTAGTCCATTTATTTTAAAATTAATAAAACGGGGTAGGGGGGAGGGGTTTGGGGGGGTAGTGGGACAAGCGTACATTGTTCTTTTCATTTTTGTAGGTTTCGTCGAGACTGATCCAGTGTTCCTGAAAACAAATAAAATTAAGTTTCTATTTTAGCATGCTTTTGTTGGTAAAATCGGTACACAAACGGGACATTGAAGCATCCTGGCCGAATTTGGCATTTCAAATTTTCTTGATAAGGTAAATAATTTATTACCGGTACTATAAAGGGACCTTAAATTGCGCAAAATCATGATGAAGGCGCTAAATTCTTTAATTATATTGACTTTCCTCAGAGTAAATTCAGTCATCTATCTATATAATTCAATCATTAAAACTTATAAATGAAACGAATGAAAAAATTTGATCAACTTAGACAACATGGGTGGCAACAATACAAAGACAACATCGGTGGCATCAATACAAAGACAACATGGGTGACAACAATACAAAGACAACATGGGTGGCAACAATACAAAGACAACATGGGTGGCAACAATACAAAGACAACATGGGTGGCAACAATACAAAGACAACATGGGTGACAACAATACAAAGACAACATGGGTGGCAACAATACAAAGACAACATGGGTGGCAACAATACAAAGACAACATGGGTGGCAACAATACAAAGACAACATCGGTGGCATCAATACAAAGACAACATGGGTGACAACAATACAAAGACAACATGGGTGGCAACAATACAAAGACAACATGGGTGGCAACAATACAAAGACAACATGGGTGACAACAATACAAAGACAACATCGGTGGCATCAATACAAAGACAACATGGGTGGCAACAATACAAAGACAACATGGGTGGCAACAATACATAGACAACATCGGTGGCATCAATACAAAGACAACATGGGTGGCAACAATACAAAGACAACATGGGTGACAACAATACAAAGACAACATCGGTGGCATCAATACAAAGACAACATGGGTGGCAACAATACAAAGACAACATCGGTGGCATCAATACAAAGACAACATGGGTGGCAACAATACAAAGACAACATCGGTGGCATCAATACAAAGACAACATGGGTGGCAACAATACAAAGACAACATGGGTGGCAACAATACAAAGACAACATGGGTGGCAACAATACAAAGACAACATCGGTGGCATCAATACAAAGACAACATGGGTGGCAACAATACAAAGACAACATCGGTGGCATCAATACAAAGACAACATGGGTGGCAACAATACAAAGACAACATCGGTGGCATCAATACAAAGACAACATGGGTGGCAACAATACAAAGACAACATCGGTGGCATCAATACAAAGACAACATGGGTGGCAACAATACAAAGACAACATCGGTGGCATCAATACAAAGACAACATGAGTGGCAACAATACAAAGACAACATCGGTGGCATCAATACAAAGACAACATGGGTGGCAACAATACAAAGACAACATCAGTGGCATCAATACAAAGACAACATGGGTGGCAACAATACAAAGACAACATCGGTGGCATCAATAAAAAGGCAACATGGGTGGCAACAATACAAAGACAACATGGGTGGCAACAATACAAAGACAACAACGGTGGCATCAATAAAAAGGCAACATGGGTGGCAACAATACAAAGACAACATGGGTGACAACAAAACAAAGACAACATGGGTGGCAACTGTAGAAACTCCAATTTGGTTGATGTGAATCAGTTCTTGACTTGAGAAAAATATCACTTCTCGTTATTCATGCAGATTTCTGAATTTGTTTTACCTAGACGGGACATGCAAATTTCTTTTACCCACTTGGCTATGCCAAGTGGGTTTTACCTCTCAAGAATGCACACGCTCGAGCTATTGCGAATAAAATTCAGGGTTTTTGATCAGGACGAACCGCAGGTTGCGTAGCCATGTCGTTAGAAAAACGTCTGCTAGCTTCACTGGCGGCTGGCGTAAACTGGTTGCAGATTCATTCCTTTTTTTATTCTTTCATTCATTAATATTTTTCAAAATTTAATTTATTCCTTAGTTCTTTTATTCCATTCTCTACATCTCAAGCGTTTTTTTTTTTTTGAAGGAGATATTTCATTTTACATCTTATCTGTCCAATTTTTCGTTGTTTTTTTCTCTTTTTATTATTGCTTTTTTCTATGAATTTCAACCTCCAACTCGTTGACCGCCGAGAAAGGCTCTGAGTTTTTGAACAATTATATTTCGGACGAGCTTGTTCCTTCTCTCAAAAAACTAAAAACCCTGTAAATCTTGAAAAAACGAATAAAGACGCGTTAACTCGTCCTTCTCGAGCAAGAGTTAACTGCAACAAAGCTGGCCATTTAGCTGCTTTAGCAGGCATTTTTAAGCCGAAAAAAGATGCCCCGTTGAAAGTTGCTCTATTTAACGTCACTTCACATAGGAGTTCAACCCAGTCTAACTTTTTTCCTGCAACATCTATAATCTTGGCAACCCATTGCAGGAACCATTCTTGGACGGCTAAAATCAATGAAGCCCCAATGAAAAAGTGAGGCTAGGAATACCATCTAGGGTCAGTATATTGTTCAACATTTTGACATCAACGTAGGCCACAGGTGGCTACGGAGGGGATTTTCCCTAATGCTGCCGACCGACCAGTAGTCACAAACTCAATTTTCAAAAACACTTAATTAAAGCTAAGTGAAGGCACGACCCAGTTGACTGCTGTTTTCAAACTTGTTCAATTCAATTGACTTAAAATTGGAATTGAATGTTGAACTTCATTTCACCCAATTCCGGTCAAACTATTAACTCTCTTTTGAGGGTTTTGGAGCTCTGAGAAATACCCTAATACGAGCCCAAAATAGTCGGCATGTCTCATTCAAACTCGTAATAAACCTGTCTGGCTCCCCCAGTGAAGATTCGGAGCTCAAGTCCCCACTTTTCTCCCGAAAACAATTCTTCTCCAGAGTAGCCAGCCAAGCAAATGATAATAATAAGCTAATTGGAGCTGCTGCGGAAGAAATAACAGACCGTAATTCTACCGCCAGAACACAGACTGCAGCAACTCGGTGCCAGGTGTTCTTTCTCGCAGTGGTTTCCTTTTTTTGGTGTCGTTCCTTTTGTGAGTCACGCGCTCGTCATGTAGATATGCCACGCATGCGCCGGGGCCTGCGCTTAATTTCCCGTGCCTCTGTAGTGCTTATCTTTTTTGCGTTGATTGTTCGACTAGCAACTTTGTAGTTAATTGCAAACGCTGTACCAGCCAGGGTTCACTTCTTTTGGTGATTAAATCGCCTAAAATTAACGTGCTTCAAATTAGGTTTTCATTTTCTCGCATTCACGAGACATGAGAGCAATATCATCATGACTGCTTGATCAAAGTGTTCGCCGTAAACTTTCTTCATCATCAAAATGTACAGTCGTTAAGATACATCATGAAAACAGCCTATATCATGAAAACAGCCTGTATCATGAAAACAGCCGTTGAGATATATCATTAAAACAGCCGATCCTTGACCTCTCTTGCACCACAAAGTATGTGACCTGAACGAAATCTCCTCTACAAAAGTACCGAAATTTCATCAATGTAGGTGATTATCCCCAATATAGATTTCCCGGTAAATCGACACAAATAGACAGCAATCTGTCTATTTGAATCGACAAACCTGAACACGAATAATGCCGTCATTGTGTATGAACGCCCACACAAAGACACACAACGTCACACACAGCAAGAAAAACTCGAAACGGAATTCAAGTGACTCCCAGAACCACCTTTGGCTGAGTATGCTTATTCACAAGGGGCAGCATGACGAGGCAGACCGGCCATTATGAGCTGCAATACTGGGCTGTCGACCCATAAAGGCGGCATAATGGGCTCAGGTAACTCGCCGGTCAAGAGTTACCCTATAACGAGGTCGCTGCACGGCTACCCAGAATAGAGTCTGCTTCGTTTCCCGGACAACTTCCTGAGATTTTTGGCAGCCATTTCCCCCGTTTTCAGAAAATTATTGGGCTCTGTGTAGCTGTTGCAGTGCTGCCAACATTATTATAATGACATTTCCTGGCATACTTCTCTCTAAATCAGGAAGGGAGTCCTTTTGTCAACGCCGCACGGCATGAAATAGGAGAATTCTCAGTTCTCTTGATGCTTTGTTCTACAATGTAAGAGTATTATATCTTATTGTTTTTGCAGCCTGGATGTCAAAAGTGAACCGTTTAGGTTTATCGATTCAATTGAACTGAACAAGTAGTGATTTAAAGGAGGAGGAAATGCAGGATTATTATTCATAAAAATAATTTTGAATATCAAAGTTTGTTTAAGGAGTATCACTTAATTTTGCATTTCAAACATTCAAATGAGGACTTGATGAATATTTTTATTAGCAATATTACTGGGAAACTTAAGTTCTTAGTCCATTACCGTTCCATTACGAGACTGAACCTAACAACAAAAACAACAAGAAATTAATGGCAGTAAAGTGGTAGGACTAAAATTTACGAGTACAACTATATGTATTTTCAAGCTCCTATCTTGCTCGTAGGTAGAGTTCATACTTCACTCACGCAAACAAAGCTCTCATAAATTTGATTGCTAGCAACGTGCGTAATTGGGAAGCTAAAATTTCTAATCCATCAAGGTTTCATTACGCTTTCCGCCTTAATGCGTTTCTTCTAATTGCCTCAGAGCACTGTTGCGAGTTCAGGCTTTAGTTTCTCCAGGTTGTTAAGGGAGCCTAGGAGGGCACTCGCAGCACAAAAACCTTGAATAATTCCCTTAATTAGCATAGCAAATTAATGAAATTTAGGTCGAGTGGCGGAGGCAAGAAGTCAGCCTTGCGCTTATACATTTGCTGGAGCGCAGTTCAAGAGTCATTGCTTGGTCTTTAAGAAATTGTTTCGCACACGTTTCGACTCCGTGCAGCTTTAGAGGCTTGGTCCACAGCACACTTTGGGTTCCAAGCCTAACTGGCTCGGAATACTGCAGTTTGATATTTGGTTCACGTACTTGGATGTAATGCGACTTAAATGCATTTATAGTTCACTCGAAATGAGTTTGGAAAATTTATTACGGTAATTCGTTGGAAGGTCAAGGAGGGGATTTTCATAATGCTGTTGACCGACCAGTAGTCTCAAACTCAATTTTCAAACATACTTAATTAAAGCTAAATAAAAGCATGATTCAGTAATTGTTTTTTTTTAAATTGTTTACTACAATTGATTTTGAATTTGAGTTGAACCGTAAGAATTGTCGTGTGGTGGAGCTATTGGTGCGTGAAAAGAAGTGGGAGCGTAATTGAAGGTTCAGAACTATCATATTAAATCTAATTTTCCGCGCCCAGTGTATAATTATGTACTCAAACAGGCCACATCTTAATTCGTAGGTAAAATATGCAGAAAAAAGTAACGCGTAGCCTTGAAATTATTCCTGTTTCATGATTTTGTTTTTGTAAAATAGGTACATGAATTCGAAGCCGTGTGTTTTACAAGACTTCGTTTACTCAGAATTTAATAATTTCTCCTGTTTTTGTCTTCATAACACGAACGTTCGACCTCAATTACACCGTTTGTAGGCTTTACTTTGTGCTAAGATAATTAATTCAACATGACTTATGTAAAGTAATATGCACGTATGACAGCTTCACTACTTCAGCCATGCCTGACAAGTTCATATTTTCAACAAAATTTGCATGATTTCTTACAGCTTCTGCTTTTAATCTCGATATTTTCCTGCTCCAGTTATTGGTTGGCTTCGATTTCTTTTCCCTTATAACACATGAATAAGCAATTCAATTTTGAAATAAGCGTTCAACACACGAGCTCATCGAGGTAATTGGTAAATTTTGTGCCTTTGATGACTGCTATCAGACACTCTAAATTATTCTAGTCTGTACCATATGTTGCGAGCCTTCGTTAAGAGGCCATAAGATAAAATTACTCAGCCGAGACATTGGCAACATCCTACCTTGGCCTGCGAGTTCGAAGTTACCGTATTTTCTGCTCTCAAAAAGAGGAAAAATAGAATTGGCGTTTATTTGAACGTTGTCTGGATACAAGTAATTGCATTTTATGCGCTTAAAAATAAAAAATATATACTCGTAATTGAAGTCTATTTGAACGTAGTCTGGATACTAGCTACCGCATTTTATGTTCATAAAAAAAAACGAGGAAAAATAGAATTGGCGTTCATTTGAACGTAGCCTGGATACAAGTTACCTCTTAAATGCCCTCAAAGGGAGAAAACATAGAATTGGAGTATATATCAACTTGTTCTGTATGCAAATCCCCGCATTTTATGCTCGCAAAAAGAAAAAAAATGGAATTTAAGTTAACGTGCATCTGAATAATAGTTTGCCAGTGACAAGGATGTAAAAATGCTTCTAATTGTGCTCGGAAAGGAAAAGATTTTAAGGAGCTCTGCCCCGGAGCAGTTACGAGGGAGTCGACCGACTGTGACCCCTCATCAAAAGCCCGTTAGCGCTCACAACGCGAACTTGGCGGGTCTTTGCGTACAAATTACACTAGAATTTGAGACCAGTTTTCTTTCGACGAATGTCTCAAGCAGTAGGCAGAGCGCCAGGGATTTTAGCGACGTCGTTAATGAAAAATCATCTTCAATGATTATCGTATAGGAAAGAAAAGGTCATTTGGATTCTTCATATTTCTTAGAGTGCAAGTGATATCTCACGACGTCGTTATCGATAAATCACCTAGAAATGATTATGACAGATTGTCTTATAGAAATGATTAATTTTTTTTGTTGGAAAAGGTTCTTTAGGTGATGGATTACGGAATTATGCAATTATATGACGCTGAAAGGAAGATTGCTTCCCAAAACCATTGTACCATGTTTTTTGTTCTGTGTTGAACTTTATATGTGGACGATATATTCGTATATTCAAAGAATGTCTTGCTTTGAACATGGGTTTTGTTCTGAGTTTAGCTTTATATGCGGAGCACAGTATAGATATGGTCTTATAAATATGTTTTTTATAAATAAAAAATGTATAAAATGTGTAAATGCTTTTTTTTAAATGTATATAAAATATGTTTTTTATATAAATGAAAAGAACTATAGACCATTATCAAACACTATAATGATGATGTATGTAATACAAACCTATTTATAACATCCTCTTCTACCAAGGTCCGAAAAATTCGACCGAACGATGCTCGCGTGTTGCAACAACGCCTCCATTATGAGTCCTGAAATAATCAATAGAAAAGTTTTATGTAATTTGTTAACGAATTTTGTAAAAGTGATGTCGGAATTCACAGCGGAAATATAAAAGTATGTACGCAGATTATTTTTAGATGAAAATAAAACGTGAAAACAACATCCAAGTGCACAAATTTACCATGATATTACACTTTAACAAAATAATATTTGTTTTTTGCCTTTCCTGTGAAGTTATTCATTTTCAAAGTTCAAAAGAATAAAATTCAGTGAGTTTTTATGCTAGAAAAAAGGCAGTTTTGGGATCCTTGGGACATTTATACAAACTGACATTGATCGATTTCCCTATTTGTACATTTATTTTTTATCATAGTTCAAAACCGTAATTTCTTATTTATTTAGTTAGTGAACATATATCACATATGAGAAGAAAACGAAAAGTTTCGAATAGATAATTTTACACTGTCAGTTTGTTCGCAATGTTATGAGGATTTCAAAACTGTCTTTGAATTTGTTCTAGCATAAGAATTCAATGACTTCTATTCGTTTGAAAAAAAACATGACCCAAAAAACTAATATTTTCTACTTATTCAAAAAACTGAGGCCTAAATCGAAAAATGTTGAAATAAAATATGTTTTATTTTTAAACACTGGTCAAATACACTGGTCAAATTTCAGACGAATCGGATCGATGTTGAAAAATCGCTGAGTTGTCAATTTGGCTACCCACTTAATATTATTGCGACCCAAACGTTCTGTTCTCCATCCAAATGCGCTGTTTTCTTCCTGGAACAGTTGGTATTTGTTTATATGTGGAGTTTTTGCACGAACCTACTGTTTATGTCAAACAAACCAACGATTTTCCAGCCAAACAGGCCGTTTTTTGATCAAACCTGTTGCTTTTGGCCTGTTTCAAACCTGTTTGACTAAAAGGGGGCTAAAACTCATATTTTCGGTAATTACAAAAAGCTCAGCTTTTGACAGTCCAGCAAAACTTCCAGATACAGTGTGGTTAAATGTATTTGTCAAAAAACTGAAACTCAAAGATTATAACTAACATAATCATACAGTGTAAACGAGTCAACAGATGAACTTTTACCACGGCGTGTATTTCTAAAACAACGTCAAATGCTTGAAAATTTAGGTCATGATAACAGCTGAAAAGAGTTCAAAGGCTAATGAAAAAACTGAAAAAATTAGCGAGCTCAAGACGAATAATAATAACTTGTACTTTCCACCCTCCAAGCTCTCTAGTAAGAAAGCACAACTCAGGTTGTAAATTTGTTTCCTTAAGCGGCCCATAGACGATCAATTTGATTGTCAATATCATTGACTCAATATATTGATGAAATTATTTTTACCACTAAGTCAATTAATTGACGGTCGTCAATCAAGCTCACGGACGATCAATTAAATTGTCAATATTCATCATTGTCAATTATATTGACAATGAAATTGATCGTCTATGGGCCACTTTACGATAGTTTTCAATAATATAGTAATCATGTGGAACTAGTTTATCTTTATTCCATCTATCTAGGATCGCGTACTCAGTTTACCATCTTTTCTCTAAAGAAAACTCAGAGCGTTCAAAATCAGTCTTGGGACCTCCATTAAAAATCAGACACAAGGTTGGTGCTCCTGACGTCATCCACCATATAATTTCACCTGGACAACAGCTGAAATAAAGGTAAAATACGGACTGTTGAAAGCGCTTTTAGCGACAGATGATAAAATATTTTGCACACGCATTTCATTTCTACACAGTGGCAATTTTTCCAAGTTACTTATGTCAGTGTTAGGTGAAAATACGCCTTTCAGTGGCGGTTTTTTGGAAGCTATTTGCCCCAGCTTCTGTCAAACAGCCGGCTTTCAGTGGCTGTTTTTCATAGCTATTCAGGTCAGCGTCAGGCAAATAGCCGATTTTTAGTGCCTGTTTTTCCTAGCTACTGGCGTCAGGTCAGGCAGTTTTCAGGGGCTGTTTTTTCTATCTATTTGCTTTAGCGTCTGGTGAACAGACGCCTTTTAGCGGATTTTTTTCAAAGGTATTTAAGTCGTCAAAGTAAAATTGCTGATAGGGTACATTTTCATGAGGTAACTTAGAAGAACTTGAGTTGCCAGATAATGTGATTCGCTCAAAAATTCGACGCAACTCTCTTACTTTTGTTTCGAAGAAATGCAACTTGAACTGGAACTTCGTTATTTCCTTCGATTTTTCTTTATACGAACACGACGTTGATATCAGCAATTTTTTGTACAGGCTCATTATTTCATTGAGCAAACAACAAAATGATAAAACCAGATTATTTTTCACGATAACAATTTAGTTCAACTGCTCAAAAATCTATCATTTATTGAAAGCAAGTTTAAGTTTTACTCTAGGTTGTATCGTTATGTCCTATCTTACTGCTTTGCTATTCAGCTACCTGGGCAAACAAATTATCATGGATAATCGCTACAGGCAATTTAAATTCACATAATAATAGAATTAATGAGTGTGTGAAGATTTTATACCTGTATTTTATTTACACTTTACCTGTATCTTCCTTCCTCAACTCGTAAAAAAAGAAGGAACTTGTTTTCAAATAACTAGCTAAATTAGCGAACAAATGACAAATTTCCATGAAAATTTTTCCATTTTCTTTATCTATTCATTCAATTTTTATTATAACTGTGCCCTTTTTTAACAAAATCTACAGAAAGTGCAGAAAATATCACTGTATGGCAAGATCGTACATATTGAGAACCTACGAATTTAACAGATATCACTAAAATATATAAAATTAATGCACGTTTATTTGTCATGGACACTATTCAGGAAGAATTGCAAATGAGGGCCTTCAAAAACTGTGATTGTTCCGATTCAATGCGATCGATTTTATTCAGTCCGGCAGACTTAAAGACTACTGCCCAAATTTTATTCAGCAGATCAGCGTTTGCTCGTAGGATAGGATACAAATTTTGCTACAGAAGTTTCAATGATATTTAAATGTGTTTTCCAATAGCTATGTATTCTATATTTTACATAAGATACAACACATCGGTTGTAGCTAAAATTATAACACTTATGGCAACGAGATTTGCAAAGCACGGCAAAACACAACTGCGGAACAAGATATCTTGCAGCGTCTACTTGTGTCATATAAGCAAGTCAACACCAATAAAATTTACACGTGGTGAGTGAATTGTATCGTCTATGCGTGTATTCTCCATTATTTTTCCTTTGCATCTATCGATGTCAAGGCAAGAACGAAATCAACACACCTGACCTGCGACAAAATCCTAAGGGCCATGAACGGTTTCCGATCGCATGTCGAGCTTGTAGGTTAATTTGTACCGGCAACTCCGCCTCGATATTGACATCTCACTTGGACGCGCACAGGGCTCGATTGTCTCTCGTGCAGATACTCTATTGTCGATTGTCATCATTTCCATTGTCGCTGTCGATGTTTTGAAATTTATTTATTTTTAAATATTTTACGCATTCTTTCCGGTAGTAAATCGAAAACTGGATGTTCATTTTAGGAAGTGTTTCTCAAACGTGCTAAGCACAGTTTGATAATTTAATTGAAAACCAATGAACGAGTCTCAGACGCAGAATGCTAATGAAAAACTACTTAAATTAATCATGCAGTTGTTTTGCTAAACACTAACGCATTTTCTGCAGAATTTTGTGCCAATTGTGTAAGCTCACGTGTAAATTATTTTCTTTTATTCATTTGTACAAGTTTCATGAACCAGTGCGGGAAACAATGCGCATTTGACGCCTCAATTAATATAACACAAATGCTATTGACACTTCCCCTTAAGTTGGGGACTTTAAATTGGCCCTATATTTGTCGGACGCAAACTCCACCACATTCACATATATCATAAATAACCTCTAAACTGTCAATCCACGTAATATGTGCGCGACCTTTCCATACATCACCGGAGACTTTCCACCGAGCAACCCATTTTCCTTCGCCCATCCATTCATCATTCTAAATCCCTTTATATCTTCTTACAAAGCCTCACTGCGGTCTTTTACCAGAGTTTCAATCACCGAATGCTGGTCCCTCTCACGCTTCTTGCTCAGTTTCTCAGGGTCGCAGGTAAAGTAAGGACGGAGCTCTGTTGGCAACTCCAACTGAGGGAAACGTAAGTTCTGTTGGCAACTCCAACTGAGGGGAACGTAAGCTCTGTTGGCAAGTCCAACTGAGGGGAACGGAAACTCTGTTGGCTATTCCAACTGAAGAAAACATAAGCTCTGTTGGCTAGTCCAACTGAAGAAAACGTAAGCTCTGCTGGCAAGTCTAACAGAGGGAAACGTAAGAATGGAGCTCTGTTTGCAAGTCTATCTGAGGGAAACGTAAGAATGAAGCTCTGTTGGTGAGTCTAACAGAGGGAAACGTAAGAATGAAGCTCTGTTGGCGAGTCCAACGAAGGAAGCTCCCCTGCTCAGTTGAGCCAGTCTTCATTCACTCAGCCACTGACGGCCGGCAAAAAACAATGGCTCCCGAAGGCCTAATGCTGAGCAGAAAAAGCTGCGATAAATTCAGCGCAGAGCACATGTTTGCGCAAAATAAAACATGCCATAGTCCAGTTCTAGCAGGACAGTCTTTGTTCAAAGAAAAACGGAGGAATCGCCGCGTGTCAAATTTATGGAGACAAATACTTCGCTGAGCCTGAGTTGAATTTTATCGCGTTCTTCTTCGTACGTACACGTTTAATCGTCAGAGATTTAAGGAAGATTTACTTAGAACTACGAGAAGTATAATTAAGTCGGTTAATTTTGAATGGAATTGAAGTTTCTTTTCGCAGTTTAGGCTGTTTTGTAAATGGGAACAGTAAAACTTCCCTGGCCTCGAAAAGAGGATTTGTCAAACAAACTTGTGATGGTACCGTCACGTGCTCTCTACGGGATCGCTATCTCAGTCAGCTGCCAGTATTCAAGTCTGGACCGTAATCCTACTGGGTGTATAATTTTAGACTGAGTGTAAAGCGTGAAATTTAGGTCGGAACAGTTATCATTTTAGGTGTGTTAATTTCGATCGAGTTTAAAGCAAGATAATCAAGCCTGAGCAGTAAATACCTAGGATATGTTATTTTCGACTGAGTTTAAATTGTGACGTTTATATAATTACATAGAGTATGCTATTTTCGAGCATGTTATGAATTGTAATGAATTCGAACTTCGGTTTTTACTAGACCTGTATAAATAGTGCAATTTCTGAATTTTAGATACCCTACCTCGTGAGATTTATTTTAACGAATTTTTATATTCATCAAGCCCGCTCTCAGGATATTATGATAATCTGAGAAAATAATTGACCTATAGTAAGTTTGGTTGTGTATGTCTGTTGTCCTTTGGGAACTTTAACAGTTGGTCACCACTGAAATAAGTAGGAAAACAAAATTATTAGTTATTTAATAATTCATTCAAATATAACAATTAATTTACTACTCAATAAGTAACTGAATTATAACTTAATTTGAAACCAAAATCATGGAACCCTACGATGAACCGCAGTTATACTGGGAAATAAAATATTAGATTGGTTCAAATTAATTGATGGTTTGAGCCTCCCTAACCACGACAAAGGTGTTACAGAGAAGAAGAATCAGGCACCATTTAGCATAGAAGTAAATGAATAGGGAACCTCATTCTTTGGGGAAGATGTGTCCCCACCCAAATTCTCGTACGCATAGAATCACCAGATTAGGAAAGAATCAAAACACAAAATTCATTTTAATTCAACCAACAGAAGGCTTACCCAAATCGTAGCTTTGGACTCTATTGGACTCTATTGGCGATATATCAACATTTTCTCCCTGGAAGTGCTAATATACAAACAATATCGTTGTATGGAATGAAGTAAAGCAAGGATTATATATGAAATTTTTCCTGTGAGTAAAAAACACATTGCATTGTTATGAACACTTTGATCGTAGCGTGCGCCACCGGTGGCCACGGAGGGGTTTTGTAATGTTGCTGACAGACCAGTAGTCATAAACTCATTTTTCATAAATACTTAATTAAAGATAAATGTATCGAGAGTTCAAGTCCTGAGTTCGAGTCTCGTGAACTCCTCGTACATTTAAAGATAAATGATGACATGATCCAGTTAATGATAGCTATGTTCACAACTGCTCATTACAATTGACTTTAAATTCGAGTTGAATATTGAACTTCAGGTTAATCAATTGTGGTCAAAGTGTTAAGGGATTTAAAGAGCTGTTTTACTGCATTGTCAATGTAAAATAATAACTGTTTAAGTAATTAGGGCACCTTAATTTAACATGAGACGTAATTGCAAAGTAAAATATAACGCACTTAATGATAAACCTATTTGGAAAAATTTGAGATCAGAACAAACTGCTTGGTATTTTCTATAAATAAAACACTGCAAAATGAAAACATTTCAACAAACTAAGTGTAAAATTCATTTTCCAACTGCTTACTCTATTTTTCAACACCCGAAAATCGTTTTCATCTTTGAAAGTTCTTCTGCCTCCATTTTTTGCGACAGTGATATACCTTCAACACACGAACAAAATTCGTGAGCTTTCTTTAAAATGTACCGAGTTAAGCCTGACGAGCCGGCGGTTGGCTGTTGTCTCGAATACCGAAAGGTGAATCAGGACTTTATAGCTTCTTGAGAAATTCTATTTAACATAACGGAGGCCACCATCAATATCGCTTAAAAGACGCTCAATGACGAGAGGGCGAAGCTCGGAATACATGGGTCGCTTAGCGTTGAAGAAGATCGATGACACTAACGTAGGGCATTATTTATGAATAAAAAGTTATTGATGTTCGCTAAAGTGTTTGTTCAGTGCATTGTGTAATCTGTGTTTTATATTCTGCATGGATGAAAGTCTTTCCGAGAGAACTAATTGTTTTAATTTTCTAATAAAAGGTTAAAAGAACTAAATTACTATTTTTTACACGTAAATTCATTGTTGCGGTTTTCTATTGCAGGAGATTCAAATATCATTCCGAGCAAGCCAATAAAGGGCATTATTTTGTTTGTACGCTGTACCCAATATTTTTTATACCTGATGATCAATCTGAGTGAGTTTTTTGTTTCAAACATTCCATTGCAGGAATCAAATACCAAAATTACTAATCATTGCGAGCGAATTGTTATTTTTACTTTTCTGACGTACGACTGTAATAACATCTCGGGCAAGTAAATAAAAATAATTGTTTTTGGGTAGTGTAACGCATGCTTAGATATGTAAATGCGTGAGTCTATCTGTGCTGGCTGTGGAAAACACTCGATACTCATTTCTGCTGTGTAAAATAATTTTAAATCTTGAAAACACATAAGGATACACGGGTCTTATGCAATTGAAGTTGCTAAAAATGCGAGAAAAGTTTTTTGAAGAAAATGACAAAATGAAGTTATAGAGTAACATAATCTTGTTAATGACATAATACAGCTAAAAAATAGCACAATCCTATTAGTAACACAATGCTGTTATAAAATAGAATTTTGCAGTTGATGACAGAATTCTGCTGTAAAATGGCGCAATGTTATGAATAACATAATGCTGTTATAAAATAACACAACGTCGTTAATAATGAAATGCCGTTAGGGAAATCGCTTCCCGTTCGTTATGGAAAACATGACGATATTTGACAGAGTATGCGGGATTTTAGTACTCACCGCTGAATGAGTTTTTGACAATTTATAAACGTGACGATACCATGTGTTTTTTGTAGGTTTTGGTATAATGACATAGCAACAATTTCTTCCTGTAAATGAAGTTTGCGTCGTCTTGGGTCTAACTGCGTACTAAATGCTTCTGCCCGATATGTTGACCACTTAGAAGCTGTGTGTTCAAATTTAATCTTTCAAAAAGCCATAGCCATCATAACATTTATCGTCAAGGAACTCAAATATTGTACCGGCAGTAAAAAGATGAATCGTTCCTGGATTAATAGACTAAACACACTCTTATATACGCTACTAAATACACTCCTAAATTCACTCCGATATACACTTCCATGCACACTTCTAAACATACTTCTAAGTAAAATTTCAAATACACTTTTAATTACACTGGAAATACACTTTCAAATAAACTTTTAAATATACTTCTAAGTACTCTTTCAAATACACTTCTAACTACACTTTGAAATCCCCTCTCAAGTACATTTCTAAAAATGCTACAACCCACAAGCTGGAGAAGTATTTTTAGCAAGATATAGTGTACAATTCAAGATTGAATAAATGTCGTACTTAATCCCTAATTTACAACTAACAATGAGTGCACGAACTGCGTTACTACATTTCATTTCCATAAACGTTTCTTTTTTCCAGTGCGGAAAAAAATAGGAAGAATCTTTGATTTTTTTAAATTCTACAATGTTTGTGTTTCTGACGCAACTATAAATTCTTTTTGCAAAACACTGGCGATGAAGCCAAAACAAAATGACAAAAATATTGCAGTTAACCCACTTGCACATGAATAAAACCCGAAATTTCGAAAGAATTGGAGTCCTGCTACACAATTTTGTGCAGATAGTATTTTTCGTCGGAGGTTTGTGTTGTACAACTGTTGTGAAGTGCAATTTTTTTTCAACGACTAAAACTTAGTGCAAATCTAACTCTAAGAATAGGAATTTTCATCTCAAAAATAGGAAATTAGAGCACTGCTAAAAAAGGATACTTTACAAAACCAAGAGTTTTATTAAATGGGAATTTTTTAAATTTTGATGAGTAAGATAAATGAAATGTTCAAATTATTTCCTCATTCGAGCAGGAGAATGTTGTACTAGTTATTAAATTATAAACCTGCCACATTTATTATGAATTTTCAAATTGTCTTAGCTTAAGCCTCACGAGTCCAATCTACCTCAAAATCACCAAGAAACAAGCAATACGATACCGAATTCAACACGTTTAAAAGGCCTGGCAGACAAGTGTGCATAACTGATACCATTTAATGTACCAATACGCTTGATATAAGCGGAACCTATCAACAAGCTGATAAAATTAATTTCTCATTTTGACCCTGAAAATAAATTGAGCTCTATTTTTTGAAACGATTTGAACTGTGTTTCCAGAGTTCAGTGCGCTGATGGGCCTCCATTTTCGCCTGACCTCACATTCCGAAACCGTGCTTTTAAACAATTTACGCCATTGCAGCGATGCAAGGAGTAGCCTAAAATTTTCTAAGAGAACTTAACCAAGCAAATTGCTAAAACTCATAGCATAACCAAGTCCAATTAAAAGACTTTATACTGCAAGCTGTACCTCTAAGACAACGTAAACTGCTTAAATGTCCAGCCCCATCTACATCTAAACTGAGACAGCTCCCACCACCCGTATTTACTGTGCCAGTAAATACTCAGCTGCTGAACTAGAGCCCAAGTCTTAACAAGTCACCCGTTGCTAAGGGGTGTTGAAAGCGGCATCTTCATCTTCCACCACAATAATCAGCGGCAGCACTTCTTGCGTAAATTCAAACATAGTTGACTCTCACGTCCCCTAATTGCGGCGAAATTAAACTTTGTGCCCTCGAACTCAGAGACACATTAGCGTTTGACGCACACGCTCGTGAATTATTTGAAGAGGCAGCAATCGAATGAGAGGAACTCATGTCTACTTTTAAGTTACAAGGCAATAAGGATACAGTTTAGCACAGCGGAACTTGGTAACGAATTCAGTATGGTAATAAATTTCATTGTTCTATTGATGTTGCAAAGTGGTAGGTTATTTTACCTGTACTACTAAGTAGGTGAGAAGGTGAGGCTTTAAAGGTTTCGGTCTGATATTACACACTGTATGAGAGAAATAGGTTACGCGATGTACGTTTGCCTAGTTCGAGTTATTTTATTTCGGAGTTCTTTTGTTTTAGTCAAACTATAAATGACAGCATTGTAGAAGTGTTTGTCAATTAGTAAAGACCTGTTCCGAATGTACATAAAGCTCTAAATTATAATTCATTAAAAATTTCAGCTTGTGGACAGGCCACGGTACATCTCCTGATTTGTACACCATTGAATATTTATAGTGGGAGCTTTAGAAGAATGCGCTTTTTATTGCCACTTCCTTCAACATTGAGTGCTCTGGGGAGACTGGTTGCTTCTAATACAGCCAAAAATAACGCTGCAGAGGAGCCAGAATCGTGTAGAATAAATACCAGGTAGAATAAGAGCTGTAATTCGAGCTAAAGGTGGCCAATTGCTTCTTAATTCATTTCTGATTCACTGTTTTTGGCCACCATCAGCCATCAATTATTCTGTGTTTACTTAAGATAAGTTAACCACTTTCTTGAAAAAACTCATGACGTCTTACCTTCTAATATTATAGGTTTTTCTAAAAGCTAAACTGACGGATTTCTTTTGTATTTTTCCCTTCACGACATCTCCCTTCTTTTGAAGCGTTAGAGCTGCTGAACGAAATCGAGTAAAACGCTTGCAACCGGACATCAGCTCCCAGACACGGAAAGACGTGTCTTTCTATCACAAAACAATGAATTTCAGCCCACGTCCGTTTTCGCATGGCATGCAATATTGCATTTGAGACGATCGTCAGTAGACAGAACCTTCCTGTTGCCAAGTCTGCGAGCGGGTCGTATTGAAACGTTGGCATCAACGTCCCGTAGAGTTACATGCTGTTATCGCTGTGAGTGTCATCAGTATCAGTGTCGTTGTGTCCGTTTGACGACAGCTTGTTCCAAGTGTTAGGCTTGAAGTCTGTTGAGAATTGACATTTGCATCATTATTGGAAATACACATATGGTTGCGAACGTCGTTAATGCCGGTGATGTTCGATAACTTGTACGTCACTGACAAAGTATTTTTTTAAATTCACACCTTGTCTTCTACGTTTCAAAAATTCTTAGTTCTCAAAGAACTACTAAATAAATTATTATTTTTCAATTCACATTTGACGATTTTTTCTTTATTTTCTGAATTCTGAATATGTCGCTAACAAGGCAACTTGTCACAAAGTACTGACTCCTTATTTTATCGATTTCTGATGATAAAAATGGAAAGAATGATTTATCAATCATTAAAATATTTACGCCATTACGTGTGTTCCTTTTCCTGTAAAGTTAAGGTCTAGAGCATGAGTTTCAATTCATTACAGTGTTATAATTAGAGATATAAAATAAAATAAAAGAATTATGCAATTGGATGTTAAAAATTGTACACTCGAAAAAAATATTCGTTCCGTCTCAACTTCTTTTTGACCGAAAAAATGAAACTGGTGGGTTATTTCACAACTGAACATCCATTCAAACAAACAAAATTCTTGAAACGCTGGAATATTCTATAACAATGTTTTCATTTTTCTTACGATGAAAGAAAAATTTTCAAAAATGATATTACGAAAGCAGTCGAAAGAAGCTAAAAACTAAGGGCACTTCGCTTCCAAAACTGCCTGCTCGATATGGCGAGACGAATGGCAGGCAATATCCTGTACAGTGTCCGTGTCCAGGAATATCGCAACTGTCGTACTGTCAAATTAAAAAAGTTGTGCTTGTGCACAAAATTTGAGCTAGAGTACAAAAAACTTGTGCTAGAGTACACAAATCCTTCCGTAGCAAACCCTCTCTACGAATAAAATGTATTGAACCGAAAAAATGACTTCACTCAATGCTCAGTGACCGACCCAAAAACCTAAAGATAAAATGTTTAAATGAATGTACAACTTACCCTAAATGAATACAAAAAGAATAGACAGGTTACTCATCTTTTCACTGATGCTTCTTCATGTATTTTTCGTACTTCTTTCAGGTGGAACTAATTTTTCTTGTATGACATTTAAGTTTCTTCCATTTAACGTTCTTTTCTTTGATTTGACTCAATAAACTTATATCTATGCCAATACACACCTACACCAAAACAAAATACTGGCAGTCAAAGAGTAATCCCAATTTTTGAGACATCCTTCGTTGGCCAGCAGTGGTTGTCAATAACTGATCGCGTGTCAACGAACAACTTCACTTCCATTTCTGCAGCCGTATTGAATGCTAGAATAAAACTCTGGCAGAGCCTGAAATACCAAACCTCTAGAGAAGCTGGCGGTCTGTTCTCAGTAAGTCAAAGATGAGGAGATGAGCAGTTTTATCTGTTACTATCAGTTAAATACGTAATTTACTTTGAGTTTTTGTGCTGTTAAATTATTTTTATATTGTGTACAAAATTTCACGGACATTTCAAACACGGGGAAAATATAGAGGAAAAATGTCAAAAATAAGCTTTGTGTCTGAAAATAAAAACTACTTCAAAACCTCGCTTACAAGTTTCAAACCACCATTCCGAATTTCAATTGAACTCTCAGGAAATTAAAAACAATGTTTTCTTTAACTTTAAAAATGACGTCCTTTGCTTTCTGCGGGGGAACACTCTATAAAAATTACCATAAAAGTGTCAAAGATGTTGAAAAAAATTTGCACGCTCACTGTGAATGCATGTACGATTAATTTAAAATTTGCAATGTCAGAACAGAAGCGCACAATCACGATGAGAGTGTCAATGATGATTAAAAATTTTTGCGCGCTCACTGAGTATACTTGTACGGTAAGTTTATAATTTTCATTACTGGAATAGAAAGCACAACAGTTAAACCGAACCGCAGTCCTCATAGCGTTAAGAGAGGAAAGATTGCTTACGGTTGAAGTTTACTTTGATTGGAACCTGTTCTCAGAATTCCATTAGCTGTTACGTTTAAAACCATGCGGAGCTCAATTTATCAGTGATTTATTCAGCCATATTCCCTCAAAAGCGTTTACACAACTGTTCAGGTTTTTCAACACTGACTGAGAGAAAATTATAAAAAACTTGTCAGACTTTGGGTACAACGCAACTCTGGTCGAATCATTCACATTCAATAAAGAAACAGTTATTTGATATATTTCAAACACATTCAGAAAATTTCTATTGCGCTCTCATTCCGATAATCTACCCAAGAATATGGCGAATTATTATGGTTTGTCAGTTTTAATTCGACCTTACACCCTGAAGTAAGCATTTTTTTCTCGAATATCTAAAGGGTTATACAGTACACGAGCCACATGAAAACACGCTAATTACCGAAAGCAAATCATGTTGTCCAAGCTAGCGCTACACGATTGTCACTCGTAAAAAATTCGAGATCCATCAATTCATCGATTGTCAACAAAAATTCTTCAAAGTTCTTTGACTTTTGATGTTTAAATGTTGTTCCAGCACGATCAATCCTTTTCATCAGATCTTTTTTCTATTAGCATTCGGTAAAGGAGATTCGCAAGCCTCTGTTCCTGTATTACCACTAACATGCGTGCTGCATGCACTTTAAGCTTTTGCAATTTCTATACAGTGTACCAGGGCAGGGAAATTCTCATTGGAACGCTTTGGAGTACATTCTCCCAAGCGACTTCACAGATTTCTTACCCCTGCCTCTTCACCGCCTTCTTTTGATTTAACTCTACATTCTTTCTTCACATACTCAAGCAGCTTTCTCCTACCACCAGCACTGCGTCTTTCAACTGGTACACCCGCGTCATCACATTCAGTCTTCTTCATTCCTGTCACCTACCCGAAGCATCTTCATATTCTGATGCTTGGTGATTTCCAGCTTCTTTTTAATAATCTTTTTGATACACTCTAGAACATTGAAGATTCGTTATAAATTTGTCCTCTAAGACAATTTTTGGTTATGAGTCTTTGCTGTTCCTGAGCAGGTCATCTTCAATACGCTGTTGTTTGACTCGAACCTAATTTTTCTTTTAAATATTGTTTTCTTCTCTTCCCACATTTGCAGTTGCCTCAATTTGACTAACTAACTTAATTCTCACTGTTCATTATATCTTACACCATTTTACTCAGCTAATGACCGCTTTTACGAGCAAGCATTGCCTACCTAGTCACCATTGTCACTTTCGAGTCAACATTGTCGCTCTCACATCCATCACCATTTCCACCATCGATCATTTTCATCATGTGAAAGTTTTCTTAATTCTCCCTCTATTAACTCAGAAACGGCAAAATAGTTTTGCTTTAGAACGAGATGTTAGGGTAATTTCCATTGAATTTTAATTTATAAACCCAGGACAGTGTGAACTTATCGAAACATTTAAAAAAGTAGAACGATGTGAGGGACTTATATGTCCTTCAGAAGGAACGTCGGTCGATCAAGGATTAACGTTCACTGCCATGAGCTCTTATTTCCCATCTACGCTGCTCTTCATTTCAACATTGTCGTAAACACTAAAATATCCCTATTTCTCTCTCTCAATTCCATCACCACTTACATCATCGCCCATGTTCATCGAGTGTAGTTTTCGTAATAACATCGAACTTTACTTTCATAAACTAATTCCTCCATCATCGCATCCACTTTTTCTCACATTCATCAACTATAAAATTTCCAGCTTTCCCATCCACCAATTCTCAAAGGCCCCCCCAAAAAATCTGCAGTATTATGCAGACCTGTGCTACTTCGGCGAAACTTATATTATAGCGGGGCAATGTTCATTTCCTGAAAAGTCTCATATGATGTCTAAAATACTGACATGGTTCTCATCCGTTTGCGAACAGATGGCGCACCCTGCAACGATGCTGGCTGCGGAGACTGTAATCAAAAGACACCCAGATTATCATTGCTGTTTATTCAGGTTTTGTACGCAAAGTTAACCATGACTTCAGGTAAGGCAAAAAATTGATTATTCTTCCGGATTTTGCTTTTGAAACGTGCAGGTGATAGAAATTTTGTTGCGTAACGCGGCCATTATAATAATCATACGGACTATGTAATAACATTTGATTACGAGACGATGCCTCTATTCACTTTCTCATCCAGTTTGAAATGAGCCGGAAGAATGAAATGAATCCTCGGAGTAAACTTATATTCTGAAAATTTTCCGTTTTTCGTTCACCAGCCTTCATATGTCATTCAAACATTCATGGAAAATACTTCCCACCTCGGAAACTCTCAACAACAAAGTAGCTGAAGCGACAAGCGTCTGACTTTGTATTTTTGTAGTTAATCGTTTGACATGTTGATATTTTTCGGCAGATTTTCAGTGCAGCCGTCTATATAGAGATTTAAATCATGATGCGCGATGAAGTCTTTAGACCATGCGCTTCTAAATACATCTTTTTACTTCTAATTTGTTTGAAATGTATTCATTATTGTGCCTATATTCTCGCACAAAACTTCTAAGTTTGAATAGGAAAGATGAACTCTGAAAGTTTTCTGTTAGCCATTTCAGTAACCTCTCTATTAATCCAGTTTTCGGTAATAAATTTTGAGATTGCCCAGTGGAAAGGTATTTTTTCAGAGAACGAAGTGGTTCTCTATATGTACACCTCAAATATTTACCGAAATATACAAAACAAATCTTTATAGTATGTACACCACAAATATTTATCGCCATGTACATCACAAATATTTATTGTAATGTACACCACAATTATTTATCGTTATGTGCACCACAAATATTTATCGTAATGAACAACACAAATATTTATCGAAATGTACACCACAAACATTTAGCGTCATGGACAACACAATTATTTATCGTCATGTGCACCACAAATATTTATCGTTATGAACACCACAAATATTTAACGTAATGTACACCACAAATGTTTATCGAAATAAACACTCCAAATATGTATCGAAATGTACACCACAAACATTTCTCGCAATGTTCACTGTAAATGTTTATCGAAATGTTCACCACACTACAAGAGTGCGGACCTAAAAGATGTGATGGCGGTGACGATTCTGATCAAAGATGAAGGAGCATCCATCTGACTCTCATAAATGACTGGAGAAATTGTGCTCTACACTTGTTTTATCTTGTGTCGAGCCCAAAAAATCTCCTTGCGAATGATTTCCCCAGCTCCAGCATTTCGCTAGTGCAAGTGCCGCTATATTTCATTCCAAGGTGTTTCTGTCGTTTGTCTCTGAAGACGCATTGACTTTTGACAGATTTTTTAGAGCTTCTCAATTCGTGGTTAGATAGATGCCTCTAACTGATAAACAGAGCATATACTGTACAGAGTGCTGTGTAATTCGATGCACATATTTCAACCCTATAAAGAAAAACGCAAAAAACGGTTTTCATGAATGACTCAAGCCTCAAAACTCCTTTGTTTTCGAGAAATGACGCCCTGAAATAATTTTAGATTCCCATATAGGAAGAGGCTAACAATGCAGCCAACGAGTAAATCTAACTTCTTGCTATCCCTACGGGAATATAGAATTATTTCAGGTCATAATTTCTTGAAAACGAAAGATTTTTTAGGTTTTTCTGACTCCTAAAATTTGTTTTATTTTTTGCGTTTTTCTGCAAATGGTTAAAATAGGTGCGTCGAATTACACAACACCCGGTATAATGATTTTGTAATTTTTGAGCTTTAACCGCCTCATATTTACACTATTTATTCTAAAATGAAATCTTATGAATGTGAAATTCATATTTTTATTTTAAGTTCAAGAAGACAGGGTAATTATTTTTATTTACTTTTTTTTTATTTTTTGTAGCGGTGATATAGAATGAAATTCAAGATTCGAGATACTTAAATACTGGGATGTAAATCCGTAGACTTTACTCGTAAAAAGAGATGGGAACATGTCCAACTTGTGAGACGCGGGCTGCAAGTTCAGCATTAGATCGTGCTTTTCTAACATAAAATATGATGTCGTATTCGGTAAAAAAAATTTCATGTAGAAAATGATTAAATTGTATTTATTTACTAAACAGGCAACCACATGTTCAGAACTGGAAAAAATAAATAAAAAACTCTCCAAGTTTCTGCTGCTTTTCCTCCTGTAAAGCGTTTTCAGTTACCGAAAATGGTGGTTCTTATTGATTCATAAAATCTATCAGTTTTCTAAATTCTCAACCTTGTGAAATTATTAAAGTTCATCCCGTGTTAAAATACTAAGAATCGATCAACATTATGATCAGCAATTTGCTTCGTATTTTAAAAAGTAATGAACTGAAACAACATACATTAGTCATAAAAGTTATTTCCAAGACATTTTACACTTTTTATCACTTCTAGAAATATGTTCTAAAATTTACAGAGTAAACTACCATTCATTATTCTGTGGTAAGGCTTTCCTGTTGTCTTCAGTTTGCTGTATCAAGTTGACCGATCTAGAATTTATTGAAATTATGTTCATCTAATCCCATGTCTTGAATATTTTTCGTAAAAATAAATACTCAAAAACACCTTCGATTAGATGCTAGAAAAATTCCAACAGGTAATAATGAAGAAAAAACATTTTCGAAAGGAGGAAAAAAATTTCACAAGGTAATTTTAGGGGAAGATATTCCAGAAAAATGACGTTTGAGCTTCTTATCATAGAATTTAATCGAAAGGACTTTCTTTTTTGCAGCGTTGTCGGAGGACCACTGAAAGGCCACAGAATGTTCCCGAAAAACGTCAAGCATATTTTTTATGCCTTAATACTTGGATACTTTTTATAATTCAATTCTACTAAAATTATTTGCTTTAACACTTTTTCCAAAAAGTTTGCTGTCCAATGAACCATACTACATGATGTTTTGCATTTTCTCAGTCTTAAAACAACCCATTTGCGAGTCTATACGTTAAGATACCGATTAAAGTTATTTTTTATTGGAAAAGGTTCTCCTTAATTTATACGTTAAGATATTTATTATACCTTTTTTTATTGGGCTACTTTTATTCAATTTTCGTTTAACTCAATATATTTAAAACAACCATTTTTTATTAAGACCCATCCACTCATTTTTCGATATATTTGTAATTGCCATGCTGATTACAATTTTTAATTTTTAAGCGGCTTCTGCTCATTAATATGTGGTCAATGTATTTATAATTGCCATTTTTTAATTGAGCCGCTTCTTCTGATTAGTCTATAGTAGTCATGATATTTAAAACCAACATTTTCCAAAAAGCAGCTTTTCCTCTAAGGATCTGAAAAGCTAAAAGAAGTGCATTTGAAATGAACGTCTGTCGTTTGTATCAGAATTACAAAACTCGTGATATACTTAAACTTTCAGTTTTCTCGGAAGAGTTTCATTAGCTTTTCTAAATCGTTTGATGTCATTGCGTTTGAGTGAAAGCTGCCTCGCTAACTTGGTAAACTTTCAAAACACAGCACTCGTAACTTTTCTGTTCAGCCAAAGCCTTTCACAAACACAACTTCAAACGAATGTAAGTAATATTCAATTCAGTTAGTTTATTACGCATGGTATCCGACTAAACCAACTGGAACGCTTGTTTGTGTTTCTGGTGCAATTTATTTAGCTCGGGAGGCTTGTTGATTTGATAAGGGTGCATGTTTATTCAAGAGTTCCCATGTGTACTTGATCATGAAACTGCAATTGAAAATTAATAAAACAGAAGCAGTGTTCAAATACTTTAATGAATTTCTTGATTCACATCACCAATAAAACGACATTTACGCAGCTTCATTTGGTTTTAATTAGCTGGAAATTTTAAAATTGAATTGCATTTAATGTTTTCCAAGATACTTGTAATTTCCTGAAAGTTAAGTTATTCTCATACACGATAAGGGTGAAGTTGCTAACTGAGAAAAGAAAACTCGCCAGAAACTCTTTCATTACGATGTTCTATGCAGCTGCAGCAGCAATTTTTTGGTTGGTTCAAAAATGTAACTCGCATCTGTGTCGTTATGCCGCACATGCTTCTTACGGTGTTTCTGTGCATATTCCGATGGTGCTGTACTGCTCATGCTCTGTTCGCCACTTGGCAACATTTCCACACGCATCATGATACAGCCCAATACACCTTTTCTAGTTTTATAACCACAGGTCTGAACAATATGGCAACAGTTTGCACAATCATAGAACACCGAATAAAAACTAATAACAGCGGCTCAAAATATAGCAACATCCAGTATAAATACAGTGACGTCGCTGCAAAATTGATAACATATGCAAAAGTAGTGACAGAGACAAATAAATATAACGTTGCTTCAAATCGTATAACGCTCTCAGAATGTTGTAACAGACGTTCATTTTCTTAAACAAATAATCAAATCTTGTAACAATGCATCATATGGCCAGTATCATAAGTTCAAAATAATATAACAGATGCAAAAATAGCAACGAAAGTCATAAGATGTAACAACATCTTTTTAAACGCCTATTAAGAAGAGAAATCATTTTTTTTACATTTCCATACTAAAAAAAATGAAAATAATGGGTTCACCTTGAAATCTCGAGTATCAAAATTCCACAAGTCAAAATCTCGAATATCTATTTCCCGACCATATTTGGCAGTGAAACACTGTACCCTGATTACAACATTCGGGATTTTGATTTTTGGGATTTAGATATACGAGATTTCGACGTTCGGGATTTTGACTTTCGGGAGTCTGAATTCCACCCGACAATAATACATGTAGGATTACATTCTATTACTGCCCGGTCAGTGGAAGATGCAATATCCGCTGACCGGGAAGTAACGGAATTTTCCAGAACAACTCTGACGTGGCCGGTTCACGTGTGATACATATGATGTTCATTCTTTATTGTAATTATCAATAATTTTGTATGCATAGTATCCGCTATATGGCTACTTAACTGTTTATTTTGCGGATAATTAACTGTGTCAGAAATAGTTAATTTGTTACAATAATATTTACGCACGTTACTATTTTTTGTATAATTGGTATCCTTTTTGAACATTGTTACAATAAACCTACTCTGTCACAACATATTGTTTCCTTGTTTTGATGTATAGTTTCACTGTCATTCATTTTGCTGGGTGTCGCTTGAATTTGTCGTTGTTGTTATTTTTTGCGACACTGTCTCTATATTTCTATTCCCTGTTATATTCATTGGTTAGTCGTTGTTAAATTTGCAGTTCGTAAGTACATTTTGAAAGAATGTGGTTATAAAACGAGAAAAGGTGTACTGAGGTAAATACAATGATGTGAACTTTATTATTTGCACTGCTACTGAGGGAAACAAAATGATGTGAACTCTATTATTTTTAGGCTATTGAGGTAAATAAAATGATTTTATTAGCGATAAAATGGTCTGGCACGTGAAACCTCGACTGCAGCTGTGACGAGCACGTCGCTCGCTCTGAAATGCACAAAATTTAACACCAAACAGCCGTAAAATGTTGCTCTTGCTGCTCTTGACGTCTGCAAATGGACGGACTGTGGTGCTGTGGTATCTTACATACTGTGCTGTGGTGTCTCGGTTACCCTGCTGTGGTGTCTTGTTACCGTGCTTGGTATCTTGGTTACCGTGTTGTGGTGTCTCGGGTACCGTGCTGCGGTGCAGTGGTATCTTACATACTGTGCTGTGCTGTGGTGTCTCGATTACCGTGATGCGGCGCTGTGGTATCTCCTGCCCCTTGCTGTGGTGTCTTGGTTACCGTGCTGTGGTGTCTCGGTTACCGGGATGTGGTGTCTCAGTTACTGTGCATCAGTGCTGTGGTGTCTCCTGTACCATGTCGTGGTGTCTTCTATGCCGTGCTGTGCTGCTTTGGTGTATCAGTTCCCGGTCTGTGATGCTGTGGTATTTTCTATACCTTGCTGTGGTATCTTGTATACCGTGCTGTGGTGCTGCAGTAACTTGTGTCCCGTGCTGTGGAGCATAGTGTCTTCTGTACCGGCTTGTGGTGCTGTGGTGCTGTAGTATTTTGCATCAATAGCTGTGGGGTCTTCTGAATTGTGCTGGAGTGTGGTGGTGACGTTCATCTGCAGTGTGATGTGGTGTGAAATTAACGTTTATCTTTTCTGTGATGTTGTGTGGAGAGGACGTTTATTTGCACCGTGATGAGGTGAGATAGTAACGTATCTGGTAAGAGAATTTTTATCGCCAAGATATTGAAATGATTGAGAAAAAAACACCTGTTTAAGGACGATAATCATCCAAATGGTGTTATGACACTTCCCCAACAGCGACCGGGAGAGGTTATTCGTCATAACGTTGTAATGATACTTTGTTGACAACTACTGAAAAAGTATTTGTCCCCGGGATGCTGCCTCTGACGATGGTTGTTAGATGAGATTTTTTAAAGATATCCCGTGAATCATTTCAAAACAGGGTTCCACTCGCATGAAATTTTCTCATTTAATGTATAAATAAGCTGAATTTCTCCAGGCATTTCCTCTACAACAAAAAGGCCAATAAGTTTGCCCATTTACTGCGTTAAATTTCATCGTGCTATAAGAGTGCTGTCACTGAGCTCGGGCACCTCGAAGTGATAGGTAGACGATCGATTTCTATTCCTTCAGTGACTTTAGAATTGAAAGTCATCGGTGGTCCGCGCTATTTGCGCGCCCTTTTGAATATGTATGGTACTGTAAATGTTATTGTGTTTCAGTTCTGATGAATTGGAGATTCGATTGATCTGCATAAAGGTGAGGCCTTAATGATCCAGTGCTGCTGCGTGGAAATACTCTCGCATGGTTTCGTCGGGCATCGTCATATCGAAACATCACGTTTTGTATGAACTTTTAATTGATTTAATTAGGAAAAAAATGTTACGCAGGTTTGGAAATAAGAACAGCGTTGGACACTTCATCATTCTCAAAAATAATACAGTAGAAAAATTCTTTTTATATTGGGTGAAGCAAAGTTTAAGTTTAAACAGCAATTGTGTGAAATAAATATTTTTCTGATAATATAGAGAGATATTAGCTTTTCGTTATTTACTCAAGTATTTTAGTACGTATAAAATTAGAGCAAAGCAAAGGATTTTACATCGTTACCACAATCACTTACTGACACAAAATGAAATCGACTTAATAACTACGATCACTCTGACCAAACCGCATCGTTAGTTCCTCCGAACCCCACTAACAATTCCAAAGAATATTTTTTCTAGATAAAGTTACGAAATCTGGAGTGAAATTTATTCAAACACGAGCTTCTACGAGCCCGTGTGGGATTTATTTCCTCCATTAGCCGGCGGCCATGGCTGAGGCGGACGAACTCTGGGTCGTAGATTTTACGTTCCACTTCCTCCTGAGTCGTATGATTTTACGTTCCACTTCCTCCTGAGTTACATGATTTTACGTTCCACTTCCTCCTGAGTTACATGATTTTACGTTCCACTTCCTCCTGAGTTACATGATTTTACGTTCCACTTCCTCCTGAGTTACATGATTTTACGTTCCACTTCCTCCTGAGTTACATGATTTTACGTTCCACTTCCTCCTGAGTCGCATGATTTTACGTTCCTCTTCCTCCTGAGTCGCATGATTTTACGTTCCACTTCCTCCTGAGTTACATGATTTTACGTTCCACTTCCTCCTGAGTCGCATGATTTTACGTTCCACTTCCTCCTGAGTTACATGATTTTACGTTCCACTTCCTCCTGAGTTACATGATTTTACGTTCCACTTCCTCCTGAGTCGCATGATTTTACGTTCCACTTCCTCCTGAGTTACATGATTTTACGTTCCACTTCCTCCTGAGTTACATGATTTTACGTTCCACTTCCTCCTGAGTCGCATGATTTTACGTTCCACTTCCTCCTGAGTCGCATGATTTTACGTTCCACTTCCTCCTGAGTTACATGATTTTACGTTCCACTTCCTCCTGAGTCGCATGATTTTACGTTCCACTTCCTCCTGAGTCGCATGATTTTACGTTCCACTTCCTCCTGAGTCGCATGATTTTACGTTCCACTTCCTCCTGAGTCGCATGATTTTACGTTCCACTTCCTCCTGAGTCGTATGATTTTACGTTCCACTTCCTCCTGAGTCGCATGATTTTACGTTCACTTCCTCCTGAGTCGCATGATTTTACGTTCCACTTCCTCCTGAGTTACATGATTTTACGTTCCACTTCCTCCTGAGGCGCATGATTTTACGTTCCACTTCCTCCTGAGTCGCATGATTTTACGTTCCACTTCCTCCTGAGTCGCATGATTTTACGTTCCACTTCCTCCTGAGTCGCATGATTTTACGTTCCACTTCCTCCTGAGTTACATGATTTTACGTTCCACTTCCTCCAGAGTCGCATGATTTTACGTTCCACTTCCTCCTGAGTCGCATGATTTTACGTTCCACTTCCTCCTGAGTCGCATGATTTTACGTTCCACTTCCTCCTGAGTTACATGATTTTACGTTCCACTTCCTCCTGAGTCGCATGATTTTACGTTCCACTTCCTCCTGAGTCGCATGATTTTACGTTCCACTTCCTCCTGAGTCGCATGATTTTACGTTCCACTTCCTCCTGAGTCGCATGATTTTACGTTCCACTTCCTCCTGAGTCGCATGATTTTACGTTCCACTTCCTCCTGAGTCGCATGATTTTACGTTCCACTTCCTCCTGAGTCGCATGATTTTACGTTCCACTTCCTCCTGAGTCGCATGATTTTACGTTCCACTTCCTCCTGAGTCGCATGATTTTACGTTCCACTTCCTCCTGAGTTACATGATTTTACGTTCCACTTCCTCCTGAGTCGCATGATTTTACGTTCCACTTCCTCCTGAGTCGCATGATTTTACGTTCCACTTCCTCCTGAGTTACATGATTTTACGTTCCACTTCCTCCTGAGTCGCATGATTTTACGTTCCACTTCCTCCTGAGTTACATGATTTTACGTTCCACTTCCTCCTGAGTCGCATGATTTTACGTTCCACTTCCTCCTGAGTCGCATGATTTTACGTTCCACTTCCTCCTGAGTCGCATGATTTTACGTTCCACTTCCTCCTGAGTCGCATGATTTTACGTTCCACTTCCTCCTGAGTCGCATGATTTCACGTTCCACTTCCTCCAGAGTCACACGATATTACGTTCCACTTCTTCCTGAGCCACATGATTTTACGTTCCACATCCTCATGAGTCGCATGATTTTACGTTCCACTTCCTCCAGAGTCACACGATTTTACGTTCCACTTCCTCCTGAGTCGCATGATTTTACGTTCCACTTCCTCCTGAGTTACATGATTTTACGTTCCACTTCCTCCAGAGTCGCATGATTTTACGTTCCACTTCCTCCAAAGTCACATGATTTTACGTTCCACTTCCTCCAGAGTCACATGATTTTACGTTCCACTTCCTCCCTACCCGTGCACATTGTGCATCAACATCTCGCCCCGTTACGTAGTCTATGTGCCCGAGACACTAACAACATCTTTGGCATGCAGCATGAATCCCCTCTTAGAAGCCTGCATTGCGTGGCAGTCTCAATTTTTAAGAGCAGTGAAGTTAACAAGAAAGAATTGGGGAGAGAAGGAACGGGTTCCTTTGCCCTCTGTAAGCAGGAGCGGAGTGTTGCTGTGCGTGTGTCGAATTCTGCTGTTTTGTGCAGAGAACAAGCAGTTCACTTAAGAGTAATACCTATGATTTGTTCCTTGTTCTTGCTATACACGTTATTTGGACATTTAGAGCAAATTTTCTTTATATTCCGTTCAAATTTTTTATAAATGCCCCCTCCTCATTCGTGCGTCTGCGATTCGTAGAAGACTTAACAATAATTCACGCTCTCTCAAAAGTCTTCTAGACTTCTTCTTCTAGAATAGAGTCGTCGTAGAAGGCTCCATTCACGCTCTCGCGTGCGCTGCGATACATTTGGTGAAATTATGAGCATATGAATGAAGCTTTCTATTGTTAAATGTTATATCAAGAATGGTTTTGTTATATATGGGAGCACAACATGCAATGACCAGTTCGGTGAAATCCAACCTGATGATTGATAAGCTGTACTTTTCAAGTTAAAGCATTTTGCAGAGCATCGAATTGATTTTTCAAAATATGCATTTCAGGCTGATTAATTCGAGTATTCATTGTAATTTGCTCGAAATAATCTTCTTGAGCTTGAATAAACTCCATTATTCACTAATTTATTTCATTTTCTGAGCTGCCTCAGATTGATTCATGAGAAATTCATCACAAAGCTGACAGATTCCAGTCAGCTTCTTATTTTAGAATATCATTATTATTATGAGTATTAAATCTAAGAATATTACCAATATTATTGCTCCCGCAGATATATATATGTGATGTGGGTGGTCAGGATGACATGGGAAAACTGAGCATTGAAGAAAGACTTACACTTTTTTTGCATTTCCCTTATGACACTTTTGCCTCATGATGAAAGAAGACGTTTTTAATAGTATCCAGAGGCCTAGCTCTGTGCCAATGGTATCAGGCAATACTCGTGTATTAGATGAAAACCTACCACTGTTTTCAGGAATTTTTTTGGGGAGCTTGTGACCGACAATTAAGCGGAAATATAACTGGGAACGCTTTCAATTACTATTTTTTATTTTTCAGTCAAGAGCGAAATTGATTGTAATATACGTGTGTATTTACCTCATTCAAGTTTTGTGCGGTATTCCACTTTCATTTTGAAAATCATTCTAGGAGGGTCTCGTAATCTGCGTGGTGACGTATTTCGCTTGCTTTCATCAAATTAATACCGTCTCCGGGCAGGAGAGTTGCCTGTATTGCACGAACGTAATTACTGAGCTTTGTGTTCCCTTGATTAAAAAAAGTCGGATTCTATATTTACCTCGGAATCGTGTTCGCTGAGTCCTGCAAATTGCGGTCGGTTTCAGTCAAGCGTTATTATTGCGTCCAGAATTGTACGCGAATATTGTTTTTAGATATTCGTTGGAGGTTTAAAAGTTGTTGTAAACGTTCAGAACAGTTAATTGTTTTTTTCGAATTCCCTGTAGTGCAAAATGGGCATTTTTAAATTTAATCAGTGGATGATAATTTAACTAAACGTTAATTTAAAAAATGTTTTCCTTGTGGACGTTGCCGAAAATCTATTACCAGTAGACTTAGCAAATTTTGTGCCTTACTCAATCGGTGAGTGACAATTTAATAGAGAGTGAATAGGGAAATACGCTCCTGTTGACCGTTATTTGAAATTATTTACTAGAAGACCCAAGAAATTCTGTGCTTTATTCAATTAGTGAATGATAATTTGATAGAAAGAAAAACTCTCATGTAGGCTAAAATCTGTTGTTATAAGACGCAGAATATTCTGTGCTTTCGGTGTTTAGGAAAATTTATGCATTTGAAACTGCGTCCGTCGAGTTCTGGACAAGCCACGGATGCAAAAAAGTCATAGCACCTCGAGAAGAGAATAATTCGACGACAGAGCAGAGAACTTAAAAGTCGCGCTAAATGCTAGGGGATGTTAAACAAGGACAGCAAATAGGACATCTATTGAGGTTGATCCACGCAGCAATATTCTAGTTTTAATTTATCATTTGTTCTGTTTACCTGGGAGAATTGTGTGTAAATTATATTGACCAGGAGGGACTGTGTGCTCGTAGGTGAATTGGAATGAACTGTAAGAAAAGTGTGCTTGTATAATAATTAAAATATTTCACGACCCATCACGAGTGAAGAAATTTCACCATTTTTTGCAACTAGGCAAAAATATTCAGAACTCGAGCTACCTGCGCAGCTCTCGTTTGTGAATCCATGTAAGGAACTGAACTTTTAAGTTGAATAATTTAGCTGCAGTTCTAGGTTGGCTTTTGCTGTCGTAGTTCATTGATGAGTCGTTATTGAGGATGAATTTGAGGGCATCGCTTTTGGTTATCAAGTTTTGTTACCGAAACCGAATAGACGAAACCAAATGGGACTAAAAGGGAAAATGTCAGACGAAACCTGATGGATCAAACGAAATAGGACTGAAAATAAAAATGCCAGACGAAACCTGATGGATCAAACGAAATAGGACTGACAATAAATATGTCAGACGAAACCTGATGGATCAAACGAAATATGACTGAAAATAAAAATGCCAGACGAAACCTGATGGATCAAACGAAATATGACTGAAAATAAAAATGCCAGACGAAACCTGATGGATCAAACGAAATAGGACTGAAAATAAAAATGCCAGACGAAACCTGATGGATCAAACGAAATAGGACTGACAATAAAAATGTCAGACGAAACCTGACGGATCAAACGAAATAGGACTGACAATAAAAATGCCAGGCGAAACCTGATGGATCAAACGAAATAGGACTGACAATGAAAATGCCAGACGAAACCTGATGGATCAATCGAAATAGGACTGACAATAAAAATATCAGACGAAACCTGATGGATCAAACGAAATAGGACTGACAGTAAAAATGTCAGACGAAACCTGATGGATCAAACGAAATAGGACTGACAATAAAAATATCAGACGAAACCTGATGGATCAAACGAAATAGGACTGACAATAAAAATGTCAGACGAAACCTGATGGATCAAACGAAATAGGACTGACAATAAAAATGCCAGACGAAACCTGATGGATCAAACGAAATAGGACTGACAATAAAAATGTCAGACGAAACCTGATGGATCAAACGAAATATGACTGAAAATAAAAAGGTCAGACGAAACCTGATGGATCAAACGAAATAGGACTGACAATAAAAATGCCAGACGAAACCTGATGGATCAAACGAAATAGGACTGAAAATAAAAATGCCAGACGAAACCTGATGGATCAAATGAAATAGGACTGAAAATAAAAATGCCAGACGAAACCTGATGGATCAAACGAAATAGGACTGACAATAAAAATGCCAGACGAAACCTGATGGATCAAACGAACTAGGACTGACAATAAAAATGCCAGACGAAACCTGATGGATCAAACGAAATAGGACTGAAAATAAAAATGCCTGACGAAACCTGATGGATCAAACGAAATAGGACTGACAATAAAAATGCCAGACGAAACCTGATAGATCAAACGAAATAGGACTGACAATAAAAATGCCAGACGAAACCTGATGGATCAAACGAAATAGGACTGAAAATAAGGACAGACGAAACCAAATAGACCAACCTAAATGGGACTAAAATGAAAAATGTCCGACGAAACCGAATGGAGCCCCAAAAATGGATATTGTTATATGGTGAAGTAGGCATCGTTGGGTTTATGGATTTCCGGAGATGAGGTTTGCGCGTCTTGCCGGATGCCTTATTGCGTTCAGGTCAGATGTCTTTATGGGACCTCCGCCGGAAGCTGTGCCTTGGGGGCGCATCGCATTGGTATGCACCGGAAGAGCATTGTTTAACTTCCGAGCACTATAGCTTATAAGCAGAGTCGGTGTATGGATGATTCAGTACAAGAATAGGAACCTAGCTGAGAGTTTCCTTTTCCTACTCCTGAAGTAAGACTTCAGATACGGTAGTTACAGCTACCGATCCTGTAGTTTGCAGCTACCATTACTAATCCTCGTATCGTGATGAAAAACCAAGATACTACAAATGGCGACGAGCCTTCGAACCTCCTAAGTGAATTTGAACTTTACAAGTGCTCTGAAATTAAGATGGCGCATTATACAGTTTGCTGTCTTCCATTAGACGTTGAAGTGGAAACAGTGAGTAATATCTACAACGATTCAAGTACAGTGTGCAGACGTTCTTCAGAAGACGGGAAACAATGGTGGTAACAAAGCTAGTATTATAGCTGAAGCTTCGCCTGTAAACATCATTACTGATCTACAACGAAGAATTTAACCTATGTTACTCACTGATGCTACATATGAGGAACTTGAAGGAAAGTTAATACAACAATTTAAAATCAAGAAATCCCCTGTTGGCGCATCTGTTACATTTCTAAACAGAGAGCAAAGTGTTAATGAATCCATACAAAGTTATGCTAAAACGTCAAATGACTTAGCATCTTCGTGCAACTACGAAAATTGCGGTCGCGATCGTCTCTTGAGAGATGCTTTTGTGGCCGGTCTACATTCAGCGCAAATTCTCAGCGCGGTTCTACAGAAGTGTGACAGCAAGTCCTTCAACGAATGCGTTGAACATGCAAAACTCATTGAACAGTAAAGCTTCGACGCTCCAGATATTATTCGTGAGGATTTACCTTCATCGTTTTTCACTACAGAAAAACTACAGCCGAATTACATATGCATTCGCTGCGGAACTAGGCAGAAGCACCTTACAAAGAATTGCTATGCCCTAAAATTAAATTATTAAAATGCAAAAAATGTGGAAAAATAGGCCGCATTTCTAAAGTTTGCAATTTACGACTGCAACACGACCTCCTCCTGTTGAGCCTACACGAAGGGGACCTACATGAGAAGAATTTGACGCAGCTCGCACTTACAAAGTGCAGCTGGAAAGGAGCGGTTCTCAGTGCAACGTCGGAAGAGAAGATGTGTCAATGAAGAGTTCAAGTAAGCCTCTACAGCGGAAGAACGAAGTTATTCTACAAAAGCCTAGGAACGATACTTGTGTCGGTAACTATGTTCATAATTTCTCTGATGTACAAACTAATTACGCGTTATTTCAGTCACATTGTATTCCTCAAAGTGTCACAAAACTTACGCCCTCTGTTGCGCTCAACAATCGTAAAATTGTTACTTCTAGAGATAGAGTCATCCTAAATATTCTGTGTACAGGTCTAAGCCTATGTCTGTAACTCAATTTGATGTCGGTGATCATGTTCTTGCTCTGAATTTAAGAAATGGTCCCAAGTGACTGAAGGGAATTATTGTTAGTAAAGTGGCTGTTAATGTCTTTCATGTTCAAATATTAGCATTAAATGTAATCTTGAAGAGACATTCATATCAGTTGTTGCACAGTAGTTTGGGATCTATCCGTAGTGGGGTAACAGAGACTCGTGCTTGGCCTGTTAGCAGTTCCCCTGTGCAAAATTAACCTCGTAGATCAAGTAGAGTAACTAAACCTGTAATGAGAATACGTTGCTGAGCTCTTCCTTCTTTTTGTCACATACATTCATTTAAAGGGAGGGAAGTTGTTATATAGTGAAGTAGGCATCGTTGGGTTTATGGATTTCTGGAGATGAGGTTTGCGCGTCTTGCCGGATGCCTTATTGCGTTCAGGTCAGATGTCTTTATGGGACCTCCGCCGGAAGCTGTGCCTTGGGGGCGCATCGCATTGGTATGCACCGGAAGAGCATTGTTTAACTTCCGAGCACTATAGCTTATAAGCAGAGTCGGTGTATGGATGATTCAGTACAAGAATAGGAACCTAGCTGAGAGTTTCCTTTTCCTACTCCTGAAGTAAGACTTCAGATACGGTAGTTACAGCTACCGATCCTGTAGTTTGCAGCTACTATTACTAATCCACGTATCGTGATGAAAAACCAAGATACTACAGATATGAGATAAAAAAACATGAGACGTGGTAAAAAAGGCCTTTAATTCGTTAGATTTTATTTATAGGGCTCTAAAAGGTGATCTGTTCCACTCTTATATTTCACTTAATAAAATACAACGCAAATAACTTAAAAGGATATGCGTGGAATATGTGTTCATTTTCAAGGAAAAAATTTCATTAATCGTTTAAATTCATTTTCATGAACGAATTTGAAAAATGTATTTGCTATTACGCAATACGAGACTTTTGTTCCCACTTTGCATAATCGGCAAAATACGGTATTTATGTTAAACTGAGAAACTCCAGCAACGCTCCTGCGAAGATACCTAATAACTTTTTCTATACATCTCTACATCATTAATCTGTGGGAGTCATTTGTGTTAATATCCAAACGCATGTTCTACGAAATGGCATGTTCAATGAAATTTATGTTCTAACGTATAATATATGTTCAATGTATGTTTAAATGAAAATATACGTTCACTGCATGTTCTATCAATGGCATTTTCTACGAAATATTGGTAACAGTCATTGAAAGGTGCAGAGGAAATTAGCTCAAATGCTACTTCTGAAACGCGCGCTGCAGCTGGGGTTCAAGAAGTGCTTTGAAGCTCGCATTGCGCTCTTAAGAAACTATTTCTCTTGCTTTATCTTCAGGAAATAGAGCTCTTTTCAAACGTGGCTTCGGCGAGATCGAAAAGAAACGAAAGGCCAGGTGCGACTGCGAACGAGAATAGACTAAACTCTGTTCAATGGAAGGTGAATGTGTTGTACAGATAGTTATTGTGTGGCATTGTTGTTGGATGTGTTAGACGGTTATTGTGTGGCATTGTTGTTGGATGTGTTAGACGGTTATTGTGTGGCATTGATGTTGGATGTGTTGTTGTCCAGACGGTTATTGTGTGGCATTGATGTTGGATGTGTTGTCCAGACGGTCATTGTGTGGCATTGATTTTGGATGTGTTACTCAGACGGTGATTGTGTGGCGTTGTTGTTGGATGTGTTGGACGGTTATTGTGTGGCATTGATGTTGGATGTGTTGTACAGACGGTTATTGTGTGGCATTGTTGTTGGATGTGTTGTCCACACGGTTATTGTGTGGCATTGATGTTGGATGTGTCACTCAAACGGTGATTGAGTGGCGTTGTTGTAGGATGTGTTGGACGGTTATTGTGTGGCATTGATGTTGGATGTGTTACTCAGACGGTTATTGTGTGGCATTGATGTTTGATGTGTTACTCAGACGGTTATTGTGTGGCATTTATGTTGGATGTGTTACTCAGACGGTTATTGTGTGGCATTGATGTTGGATGTGTTACTCAGACGGTTATTGTGTGAGTGATGGCATTGATGTTGGATATGTTGTCCAGACTGTTATTGTGAGTGGTGACATTGATGCCATGAAAGTTATTGAAATGGATTGAATGTTATGGTAAGAATTCAAAATGGAAATACTCGTAGAGAATAAAAAAGGAAAATTTTTCATTAATATTTTAAATTTGACAGAAAGATTTTATTGTTACGAGGCATCAAATTCGAACATTGTTTGTCTCCCGTTCGTGAGTTGCCATCATTCACTGCAGAGGTTGTTTGGTAACAAAGTGAATGGTTGCGTTGTACTTTGAAAGCTTGTTAATTTTGATCATCAGAACTTAATTGAAGTTGTTTTAAGAATTGGATAAAGTAATTATTTCTAGTAAATTGAAAAAAAAAATAGAAAAGCACAAGCCAATAAATGGAAAATAACAATTTCTAGTTGATCAAAACCCTGAATATAACATAAAAAGATAATTGAAAAATAATTATTTCCGGTTGATCCAATTTCTTATGGGTGAACTCGATACAATATTTGGAATTGCTATATTGTTACAAAGGTATATCATCTTTTTGACGCATATGCACCAGTGAAACACGCCTGTTAGCCCACACATAATCTACGCTGACAAAATTGACGTAAATGTCGTCCATTGGATGGTGATGTCACTATCCAATTATAGTTTTGACTAATAGTTCCATTACTGTTTAAATAACTTTTTTAAATTGTGTTGAAGGTTAATCTGCACTTCAAAGAAACGCTATCCTGCAAAAACGATGAAGCAACAGGAAGTTACTGTCTGTGCTTCGATTAAAATGGCAAAATTTTTATTTGTTTACGTACACACAAAATTTTTATTCATGATTCATACACAGTAATTTTATCCATTGTAGTTGATCTTTGGTCAACATTAAGTTTATCGATTTTATTTGTTCTTTTATTCACGTTAATTAGACCTATTTTATTTGTTGTTTGATTCAAGTTAATTTTATCCTTTTTATTTGTTTAGACAATTTCCTTGTGTTGAGTCACACGCTTCCTCTTTCTTCGAGAGCTGCAATGTAACTAAAAAACGTGGCTTTGACATGACAGAAATCGCTAATGCTGTCTAAGAACACCAGCAAAAGTAGCAAGATCTTTTCCAGAAGTTCCATGCGATTGAATGGAAGAAATTTAGACTCTCTGCTAAAGTTCTTGGTTCAGTAAACGTTTGATCATTTCAAGCAACACGAATACATTCATTTTATTTATCACAGGGATATACTTTGTTTAAAGTAAGATGTAAGAATATCTTACTATTTTACTGACAACAGTATCAGCATTATGGGTTAGATATGCTACAAGGCTTCTGTAGCAATCTATCAGGATATAAACCTATTCTGCCGCAAACTATGGAAAATTTTAAGATTTATTGAGACTGTCACTATCTGATATACTTAGAGTGACATATTTTCGTTATACTTCGAAACTTCTGCGGTAAATGACCATGGTCGGACATTTCGAAGTATAACGAAGTCATATCACTTTCATTATATCACATACAGCAACATGACTTCGGTATACTTCGAAATGTCTGCCATAAATGTTTACTACAGACATTTCAAAGTATAACGTCTGTGTTATGGTATGATATCACTGTCATCACACCATACCCAGCGACAACCACAACATATAGTACATATATTTTTCGTTTGAAATGATTACATTCAAATTAAGCAATCCCTACCGCGATGGTTTCCTAGTGTAGCATCGATACAATCGAGACGATGACTTGCGCGCAATCGTTGCGCTGAATGGCCGTCTCCGGCACAGGAGGGATGCCAATTACCGGCTCTGATTGCCTGCATTCGGCTTCTCACGGCGCCAACACGGACTTCATGTCTCGAAGCAAATAATTTTGGCAGACTGAATGCTCGCAGTGGACGTTTTGCGGTGATGTTGATGGTGAATTGACTAAATGGGCGGCTATGGGAATATGTGTGGTGACAATGAGGCTCGATAGAGTACACAGGCAAGGACGTGTCTGTGTGTGGTATCATTAATGTGTGTGTGTGAGTGCGGTGCCATTAATGTTAGAGAAGGGACACAGACATTTGTGTAGTAATATTGATGCAAGGTAAAGTACACAGGCAGTTCTGTGTGTGTGGGTGCGTGTGCGTGTGGTCATTAATGTTAGATATGGGACATGGACATTTTATTGTGCGGTGACCTTGATGCTAGGTGAAGTACACAGGTTTGTTAGCGAGTGTTTGTGTTATAAATGTTAAATTAGAGGAATAAACAGGTATTAGTGTGCGGTGACCTTGATGCTAGGTGAAGTACACAGGTTTGTTAGCGAGTGTTTGTGTTATAAATGTTAAATTAGAGGAATAAACAGGTATTAGTGTGCGGTGACTTTGATGCTAGGTGAAGTACACAGGTTTGTTAGCGAGTGTTTGTGTTATAAATGTTAAATTAGAGGAATAAACAGGTATTAGTGTGCGGTGACATTGAAGTCAGGTAGATTACACACACATAAATGCGTGAATTCAACGTGCAGCATCGATGTCCCCCCGAGCATAAAAAATGTTTGGGTAATCCCCAAAATTTGTCGTTCCCTAATTCATTAAGTAATTACAGCTTCGCTCTTTAAACAATTTGACAACTTCTGAATCACTAGTGAAATGACGGCGTTTTATAGCTTAAGGCTTCAGAATAGTTTGTCTGTTCTTCTTCCACATCCTCTTATTTTTAGTTTTATCCAAAAATTGGTATCAATTTCTACCGATGTAGAGAATTGCAATTAAAGGAAACAAAAACTGTCATTGTGTAGCTCTCAGGTGTTCAATTTATATAGCAAGAATAGAGATGGACTGACCAAGCAAACAAGCAAACGCGCGACAAATTGCGTATGGTTATGAAATAAAATATTCATGATACTTAGGTTAAGAATAAGATTCCTTAAGAGGTGTTCTCGGTCGCTTTAATTAACATTTCTTACCAGCACATTCATACCCAGTCTATCTTTTTCGCTGCCTGCATGCACGTTTTTCACCGCCCAAGTAATAAAATCGCTTAGGCGGCGATAAACATGCATGCTCCGGTGAAAAAGTTAGACTGGGTATCGAGAACCGAGTCCATCAACAGTTTTCGTTCCCATGCAAAACAATGCAGTCCTGGTTTCCCTTTGGTGGAATCTTGTCGAGAATTGAACATTAATTACGCATTCATTGATCAGTCTACTGTATTTCATTTCCATAAATGGCTTGAAGGAAACGTAGTATCATAAACCTTATGGAAAATCTCTTTGTATTTCAGATCGTTTTTAATGGTATTAATAATAATTTAGAGGTTCGGATAATAATTTATTGGTACCGATAATAATTTGAAACTACCGATAATAGTTTGAAACTACCGATAATAATTTGAAACTACCGATAATAATTTAAATTCTCGGATAATGACTGAAAGGCATGGATAATAATTTAAAGGCACAGATAATAATTTGAAGACACGGCTAATAACTTAAAAGTACGGATAGTAATTTATGAGTCTTTTTTGCAAAATTTTCAACAATCGATGGATCTTCAATTTCTCATAGTACTCATCATCCATCTCTTGTATCATCATGTATAAATAGTCAGTATTATCTGGTGATTATTCAAATTTATTGCCGTTGTAATTTCACTATTCACTGAAAAAAATACAATTTGGGGAAGATTCAAAACAACAAATGGAGAACGATCGCGCACACAGGGTGACGCTTCTACTTTGAGAGTTACTGAAGCTAAGCCTAGCTGAAGCCAGGACTTGATGCTAGCTGAAGTCAGGAGTTGATTCTAGCTGAAGCTAGAAGTTGCCGCTTGGCCTAGCTGAAGTCATAGGTTACCGCTAAGCTTAGCTGAAGCCAGAAGTTGCAGCCAGGCCTAGCTGAAGTCAGACGTTTCCGCTAGACCTAGATGAAGCCAGAAGTTACCGCTAGGCCTAGCTGAAGTCAAAAGTTGCCGATAGGCCTAGCTGAAGTCAAAAGTTGCCGATAGGTCTAGCTAAAGTCAGAAGTTACTGTTAGGTCAAACTGAAGTCAGAAGCTGTCGCTAGGCCTAGCTGAAGTCAGAAGTTGCTGCTAGGCCTAGCTGAAGCCAGAAGTTGCTGATAGGCCTAGCTAAAGCCAGAAGTTACTGTTAGGCCAAGCTGAAGTCAGAAGTTGCCGCTAGGCCTAGCTGAAGCCAGAATTTGCTGCTAGGCCTAGCTGAAGCCAGAAGTTGAAGCTATGCCTAGATCAAGTCAGAAGTTGCCGCTAGGCCTAGCTGAAGACACAAGTTGCCGCTAGGCCTAGCTGAAGCCAGAAGTTGCTGCTAGGCCTAGCTTAAGTCAAACATTTCTGACAGGCCTATATAAATCCAGATCCAGCTAATGGAAAGCCCAGTTAAAGCCAGCCCTAGGTTTATCTCCTGCTATCTTCACCTGAACATATTGGATGCTATTGGAGCCAGTACCGCCCAATATTATAGATTATCGAAACCAGATTTGCAAGAGCATCTCGATATTCAGCATGCAGTGCGGCTGTATTCTCTTTGAGTTAAGGAGTTAAGATCAGATGTTAATCACAACTTGATGGTCCCATAATGAAGTTTTATTAATAATTGAATGGCAACATATCTAATTATGTTACCGAATATCAAATTAGAAAAAGGGCACAAAAACGTTCAAGATGTCCTTTTATGGAGAGAAAGTAAAACTTTTATAATGGGCAATTACCTCCTCCAAATTGTGTCATCAGCGGCTACCAAAAAATGCAAATATTTTGTGGGCCTATGGTAAAGCATGAAAAATTACAACTGAACAATTCTTTTCTTTTCTTGCTCAAATTTCCATTGACGTGGTTACCTTAATCTTCTGAAATAATAGCTGTATTAATCCCCTTTTAACAGTACACAGTTGATGCTTGGTTGGTTGGTTGGTGTTAGATAAAGTATAACGTAGACCAGAGTTAATTTTCAAGTGTTTCATTCGTAAAGGGTTACATAGACAAGCATTAATTTCTCAAATGTTACTTAGATATTGTATCACATAAAGTGTTACGTAAATGAGTGTAAATTTTACAAGTGTTCAAAAGATAAAGATGTTGTGATTTGGAAATGGTATGGTCGAATGAGACTAAGAAATTAATGGACCTGAATTCATTAGAAAATTCACAGAGAACATTGAAGTAAAATTTGATGATTAAATTCAAATCTAATCGTAAACAATTGGGAAATTTCTGCAAAAAGGAATGGACAAAATGGATGGTTGTGGTAGGCATTAAGCTTTTGATGAAATATAATAAATGACTGCCACAAGTGTTGCCTCTTAAAGGAGATGTTATTGATTACTAAACTGTTCGTACCAATAATTTTCCCGCTACTTTCTTCAAATTTTCTCTTGTACTAATTTCGTTGATATTTCGTGCCAATCCTTATAATTAATGTACTTTATTGTCATAAAATAAAACCAATTTCATATGATTTAAACTTTTGTCTTTTATTCGTGTTTTTTAATGAACTGAAATATTTATTTCTGGAAGCCGTGATTTTATTTATGCAATCAATGTATTAGAAGAAGAGCTGGAAAGAGTATAATGCCTATGCTCTCTGGAAACATTCTGGAAAACATTTCTTCTTAAATCGTTAATTACGAATACCTGAGAGACATCGGAAAGCATTTCTCTTCATTCCATTAATGATGTGAACGGTATTTCTAATGCATTTTTCGATGTTTTCTGAAATATATAACCGGTTCATTTTGTTCCGGCCAATTAATGTACGCAAGCTCACCGCTTATATACTGTAAAAATACAATTCATCATACAGACATTTTTTATGTGAATGTTCCTTGTCTGGTCACCTATAAAATTTGTCACTCTTTTTGAACTTTTTCTCACACGTACTCGAATTAAATAGGAATATCCAAAAGAAGGTACACATTCGACTGACCAAAATTTCTCACACGTACTCGAATTAAATAGGAATATCCAACAGAAGGTACATATTCGACTGACCAAAATTTCTCACACGTTCTCGAATTAAATAGGAATATCCAACAGAAGGTACACATTCGACTGACCAAAATTTTTCACACGTACTCGAATTAAATAAGAATATTCAAAAGAAGGTAAACATTCGACTTACCAAAATTTCTCACACGTACTCGAATTAAACAGGAATATCCAAAAAAGGAGCACATTCGACTTACCAAAATCATTGTTGGCTGCAAGATAAACGTTCGAGTTAGAAAATATCATTCTTGGGGGCATCCGATGATTGCATGTGAATTTATTGCGTTTCAATTGCGTTTGTTGTCGGATGGGCGAAAGGAATTCCTGGATTTTGGAGTTGATAATTTATTAGAAAAATAATACGCTCCATTTCCATTTCCGGGCACCACAGATGAAGTACTAGTAATTGTGGAAAGCAACCTCATTCCCCTGCATGGAACCAACAGTTGTGATGCTCATTTTGTTCGACAGGAATAAGTAAGATCAATATTAGAATGACTTAACGAACGTAAAATAAGATAAATTTTCAATCCCTAGCAAAAATTTCAGAAATTGAAACTTAGAAATTGAAACACAAAAACTGAAACTTAGTGCCGCCCTCCAAATGCAAACGATCCTCTTATACATATTAATGTTTATTTTTTATTAACTTGTGCTTCTCCCTAAATCCTGTGTCGACAACCATCATGTGTATTACGGTAACCATGTATGAATAGCAATTAAGGATCTAAATCATATGTTCCAACACTTAACATGGATATTACGATAACCATGTACAAATAGCAATTAAGGGTTTCTATGCTAAGGTATTTGAATGCATTTTTCGCTTTCATTTTTCAATACTTGTGCGTACTAATGAAAGTGTCTTCCAAATGAGCGTCGCGAGGATTGTGCTCTCCTAGTTCAAAATCAGATTAGGCAAGGAAAGGAACTCAATTTTGTTGTACTTTTCTATCAATCATTTTGTTTCAACATTTTACACGGGTATTACGATACCAATGTGTTATAATCATTTAAGGATGTTAATGTTAAGGTGTTTTAAAAACCAATGTATCGACATTTCATGTTTGTACTTTATTGGAAATAAAATGTTTTTCTTTTCTTTTCTTTTTTTCTTTTTCTTTTCTTTCTTTCAATTACATCGTCCACTTTCGCTAAGGTGACTAATAAAACGCGTACAAAAATCGGGAGCATTGGTAGACTCTATCCTAAAATTTAGCATACTAGATATGAATAATTACTTAAAATGTTGATGAATGGAATAATAAATACTTTTGTTACCACGATAAAAAGCTCAAAATTACTAGTCAGGAAGATTTATTTTGTGATCGAAATTAGAAATGTTGAGTTATCAATCGAACCGAAAATGTTTCCTCTGTTAATGAATGAAATTCAAAATTATTGCCTACGAAGAAGAATCTCGCTAAGGCAGCTGAAAATATCGAACACTCAATCAAATGAAATATGATTCATGTTATGGTCTTCAAAAAAATGCTCAAAATTATTATCATGGATGGTGTACCTTGCTACGTTTCATGCTTCAACCAACTAAACTAAACCCTTCAACTAAAGCCTTCACGCTTCAACTGACTAAACTGAACTAAACTAAAACTTAACTAAGCCCACCAACTAAAACCTTCACACTTCAATTAAATCCGCTGAGGATTTTGTTGAAGCGTGTCCTGTAGCAAGGTACACCTTTAGGATAATAATTGTAAACTTTTTTCAGTTTACCAACAAGAAATATTTCCAATCGTTTCTCGGGTTCAGGAATATCTCTTCCCTCGATCCTGTGACCGGCGTTGGTCTTTCAGTCGCAGGCTTAGCAGCTCTTTTGCTGGTGCCAGGACCTCACATCTGAAGGTACGGGAGCAAACATCATCACCTGCCACACCGCCTCAGCTCTGCCATCGTCTATGTGGCGCCTACTTCAGATCTTCTCTGGCGTTCTGTCTTGTGCAAATACAGTGGCGTGTGTGTAGGGTGGCAACTACGGTGGCGTGTGTAGGGTGGCAACTACGGTGGCGTGTGTGTAGGGTGACAACTACGGTGGCGTGTGTGTAGGGTGGCAACTACGGTGGCGTGTGTAGGGTGTCAACTACGGTGGCGTGTGTGTAGGGTGACAACTACGGTGGCGTGTGTGTAGGGTGGCAACTACGGTGGCGTGTGTAGGGTGGCAACTACGGTGGCGTGTGTGTAGGGTGACAACTACGGTGGCGTGTGTGTAGGGTGGCAACTACGGTGGCGTGTGTAGGGTGGCAACTACGGTGGCGTGTGTGTAGGGTGACAACTACGGTGGCGTGCGTGTAGGGTGGCAAATACGGTGGCGTGTGTGTAGGGTGGCAAATACGGTGGCGTGTGTGTAGGGTGGCAACTACGGTGGCGTGTGTGTAGGGTGGCAACTACGGTGGCGTGTGTAGGGTGGCAACTACGGTGGCGTGTGTGTAGGGTGACAACTACGGTGGCGTGTGTGTAGGGTGGCAACTACGGTGGCGTGTGTAGGGTGGCAACTACGGTGGCGTGTGTAGGGTGGCAACTACGGTGGCGTGTGTGCAGGGTGGCAAGTACGGTGGGGTGTGTAGGGTGGCAACTACGGTGGCGTGTGTGTAGGGTGACAACTACGGTGGCGTGTGTGTAGGGTGACAACTACGGTGGCGTGTGTGTAGGGTGGCAACTACGGTGGCGTGTATGTAGGGTGACAACTACGGTGGCGTGTGTGTAGGGTGGCAACTACGGTGGCGTGTGTAGGGTGGCAACTACGGTGGCGTGTGTAGGGTGGCAACTACGGTGGCGTGTGTGTAGGGTGACAACTACGGTGGCGTGTGTGTAGGGTGACAACTACGGTGGCGTGTGTGCAGGGTGGCAAGTACGGTGGCGTGTGTAGGGTGGCAACTACGGTGGCGTGTGTGTAGGGTGACAACTACGGTGGCGTGTGTGTAGGGTGACAACTACGGTGGCGTGTGTGTAGGGTGGCAAATACGGGGGCGTGTGTGTAGGGTGGCAAATACGGGGGCGTGTGTGTAGGGTGGCAACTACGGTGGCGTGTGTGTAGGGTGGCAAATACGGCAGCGTGTGTGTAGGGTGGCAACTACGGTGGCGTGTGTGTAGGGTCGCAAATACGGTGACGTGTGTGTAGGGTCGCAAATACGGTGACGTGTGTGCAGGGTGGCAAGTACGGTGGCGTGTGTGTAGGGTGGCAAATACGGTGGGGTGTGTGCAAATACGGCAGCGTGTGTGTAGGGTGGCAACTACGGTGGCGTGTGTGTAGGGTCGCAAATACGGTGACGTGTGTGTAGGGTCGCAAATACGGTGACGTGTGTGCAGGGTGGCAAGTACGGTGGCGTGTGTGTAGGGTGGCAAGTACGGTGGCGTGTGTGCAGGGTGGCAAATACGGTGGCGTGTGTGCAGGGTGGCAAATACGGTGGCGTGTGTGTAGGGTGGCAAATACGGTGGCGTGTGTGTAGGGTGGTAAATACGGTGGCGTGTGTGCAGGGTGGCAAGTACGGTGGCGTGTGTGTAGGGTGGCAAATACGGTGGGGTGTGTGTAGGGTGGTAAATACGGTGGCGTGTGTGTAGGGTGGCAACTACGGTGGCGTGTGTGTAGGGTGGCAAATACGGTGGCGTGTGTGTAGGGTGGCAACTACGGTGGCGTGTGTGTAGGGTGGCAAATACGGTGGCGTGTGTGTAGGGTGGTAAATACGGTGGCGTGTGTGTAGGGTGGCAAGTACGGTGGCGTGTGTGTAGGGTGGCAAATACGGTGGCGTGTGTGCAGGGTGGCAAATACGGTGGCGTGTGTGTAGGGTGGCAAATACGGTGGCGTGTGTGCAGGGTGGCAAATACGGTGGCGTGTGTGCAGGGTGGCAAATACGGTGGCGTGGGTGTAGGGTGGTAAATACGGTGGCGTGTGTGTAGGGTGGTAAATACGGTGGCGTGTGTGCAGGGTGGCAAGTACGGTGGCGTGTGTGCAGGGTGGCAAGTACGGTGGCGTGTGTGTAGGGTGGCAAATACGGTGGCGTGTGTGCAGGGTGGCAAATACGGTGGCGTGTGTGTAGGGTGGCAAATACGGTGGCGTGTGTGTAGGGTGGCAACTACGGTGGCGTGTGTGTAGGGTGGCAAATACGGTGGCGTGTGTGCAGAGTGGCAAATACGGTGGCGTGTGTGTAGGGTGGTAAATACGGTGGCGTGTGTGTAGGGTGGCAAGTACGGTGGCGTGTGTGCAGGGTGGCAAATACGGTGGCGTGTGTGCAGGGTGGCAAATACGGTGGCGTGTGTGTAGGGTGGCAACTACGGTGGCGTGTGTGTAGGGTGGCAAATACGGTGGGGTGTGTGTAGGGTGACAACTACGGTGGCGTGTGTGCAGGGTGGCAAATACGGTGGGGTGTGTGTAGGGTGACAACTACGGTGGCGTGTGTGCAGGGTGGCAAATACGGTGGCGTGTGTGTAGGGTGGCAAATACGGTGGCGTGTGTGTAGGGTGGCAAATACGGTGGGGTGTGTGCAGGGTGGCAAATACGGTGGCGTGTGTGCAGGGTGGCAAATACGGTGGGGTGTGTGCAGGGTGGCAAATACGGTGGCGTGTGTGTAGGGTGGCAAATACGGTGGCGTGTGTGCAGGGTGGCAAATACGGTGGGGTGTGTGCAGGGTGGCAAATACGGTGACGTGTGTGCAGGGTGGCAAATACGGTGACGTGTGTGCAGGGTGGCAAATACGGTGACGTGTGTGCAGGGTGGCAAATACGGTGGCGTGTGTGTAGGGTGGCAACTACGGTGGCGTGTGTGCAGGGTGGCAAGTACGGTGGCGTGTGTGTAGGGTGGCAACTACGGTGGCGTGTGTGCAGGGTGGCAAGTACGGTGGCGTGTGTGTAGGGTGGCAAATACGGTGGGGTGTGTGCAGGGTGGCAAATACGGTGACGTGTGTGCAGGGTGGCAAATACGGTGGCGTGTGTGCAGGGTGGCAAATACGGTGGCGTGTGTGCAGGGTGGCAAATACGGTGGCGTGTGTGCAGGGTGGCAAATACGGTGGCGTGTGTGCAGGGTGGCAAATACGGTGGCGTGTGTGCAGGGTGGCAAATACGGTGGCGTGTGTGCAGGGTGGCAAATACGGTGGCGTGTGTGTAGGGTGGCAACTACGGTGGCGTGTGTGTAGGGTCGCAAATACGGTGACGTGTGTGTAGGGTCGCAAATACGGTGACGTGTGTGCAGGGTGGCAAGTACGGTGGCGTGTGTGTAGGGTGGCAAGTACGGTGGCGTGTGTGCAGGGTGGCAAATACGGTGGCGTGTGTGCAGGGTGGCAAATACGGTGGCGTGTGTGTAGGGTGGCAAATACGGTGGCGTGTGTGTAGGGTGGTAAATACGGTGGCGTGTGTGCAGGGTGGCAAGTACGGTGGCGTGTGTGTAGGGTGGCAAATACGGTGGGGTGTGTGTAGGGTGGTAAATACGGTGGCGTGTGTGTAGGGTGGCAACTACGGTGGCGTGTGTGTAGGGTGGCAAATACGGTGGCGTGTGTGTAGGGTGGCAACTACGGTGGCGTGTGTGTAGGGTGGCAAATACGGTGGCGTGTGTGTAGGGTGGTAAATACGGTGGCGTGTGTGTAGGGTGGCAAGTACGGTGGCGTGTGTGTAGGGTGGCAAATACGGTGGCGTGTGTGCAGGGTGGCAAATACGGTGGCGTGTGTGTAGGGTGGCAAATACGGTGGCGTGTGTGCAGGGTGGCAAATACGGTGGCGTGTGTGCAGGGTGGCAAATACGGTGGCGTGGGTGTAGGGTGGTAAATACGGTGGCGTGTGTGTAGGGTGGTAAATACGGTGGCGTGTGTGCAGGGTGGCAAGTACGGTGGCGTGTGTGCAGGGTGGCAAGTACGGTGGCGTGTGTGTAGGGTGGCAAATACGGTGGCGTGTGTGCAGGGTGGCAAATACGGTGGCGTGTGTGTAGGGTGGCAAATACGGTGGCGTGTGTGTAGGGTGGCAACTACGGTGGCGTGTGTGTAGGGTGGCAAATACGGTGGCGTGTGTGCAGAGTGGCAAATACGGTGGCGTGTGTGTAGGGTGGTAAATACGGTGGCGTGTGTGTAGGGTGGCAAGTACGGTGGCGTGTGTGCAGGGTGGCAAATACGGTGGCGTGTGTGCAGGGTGGCAAATACGGTGGCGTGTGTGTAGGGTGGCAACTACGGTGGCGTGTGTGTAGGGTGGCAAATACGGTGGGGTGTGTGTAGGGTGACAACTACGGTGGCGTGTGTGCAGGGTGGCAAATACGGTGGGGTGTGTGTAGGGTGACAACTACGGTGGCATGTGTGCAGGGTGGCAAATACGGTGGCGTGTGTGTAGGGTGGCAAATACGGTGGCGTGTGTGTAGGGTGGAAAATACGGTGGGGTGTGTGCAGGGTGGCAAATACGGTGGCGTGTGTGCAGGGTGGCAAATACGGTGGGGTGTGTGCAGGGTGGCAAATACGGTGGCGTGTGTGTAGGGTGGCAAATACGGTGGCGTGTGTGCAGGGTGGCAAATACGGTGGGGTGTGTGCAGGGTGGCAAATACGGTGACGTGTGTGCAGGGTGGCAAATACGGTGACGTGTGTGCAGGGTGGCAAATACGGTGACGTGTGTGCAGGGTGGCAAATACGGTGGCGTGTGTGTAGGGTGGCAACTACGGTGGCGTGTGTGCAGGGTGGCAAGTACGGTGGCGTGTGTGTAGGGTGGCAACTACGGTGGCGTGTGTGCAGGGTGGCAAGTACGGTGGCGTGTGTGTAGGGTGGCAAATACGGTGGGGTGTGTGCAGGGTGGCAAATACGGTGACGTGTGTGCAGGGTGGCAAATACGGTGGCGTGTGTGCAGGGTGGCAAATACGGTGGCGTGTGTGCAGGGTGGCAAATACGGTGGCGTGTGTGCAGGGTGGCAAATACGGTGGCGTGTGTGCAGGGTGGCAAATACGGTGGCGTGTGTGCAGGGTGGCAAGTACGGTGGCGCATGTATATGTCAGGTGCCCACTGGAGAGCAGATTAAGAAGCTACGCGATTAAATAAAACGTGTAGCGGCAACTCCTCACACCCGCAAACCGTTTAGGAGTAAAACTCAGTTCGCCATAACCTAGCTTAAAAAACTGCAGCAAAAAACGCAGCCAATATTTTCCTTTTTCACAGGAAACAACTCCGTTCTACTCAAATTTCAATTATATCGATAATTGTGAATATTTTACCATACACACGCATAATTACATAATTACAAAAATTTATTTATCACGATAAATAGGAGCTTATAAAGTCTCCTTGATATTTACATTTTTTCTTAAATAATAAAGCAACATAGCTTTTTAGCTCGAATTATTTTGTATCTGAAGGTGATTGATTTAAACTTGATTTAGTTTATAATTCTGAAACTGTGTAGTTAAATTTGTTAGATTGTACGACTTCATCCTCGAACTTCAGCGCCAATCTATCCCAAATTCTTACATGAACGAACTCGAACTCACATGAAGGAACGCAGAAGACAGGATTTTTTCCCGCTTCTGCAATTATTTGGCACCTGCAAGAACTAATGTGGATTTTATAATCGCGCATATTTGGAGCATCGGTAAAGCTCCCCCGTGAAGGAGAGGGAATCTCACGTGACGGCACACGTCGATGTTATCGATGATGTTCGGTCGATGCGTCGCGCGTAAAACATCGCATGTTCGCCACCTGGTGACGCTGATCCCCTCACGGAATATCGAGCGAGGTCTGCCCTCGAAATTTGGCCCACCATCAATTTTCGGATTTGGCTTCAGTGTCTTATGGGTCTAGGTGCACTTTTGAGGGGTCTAGGGGAACTTTTAGAGAGGTCTAGGGAAACTTTTAGAGAGGTCTAGGGAAACTTTTAGAGAGGTCTAGGGAAACTTTTAGAGAGGTCTAGGAAAACTTTTAGAGGGGTCTGGGGGAACTTTTAGAGAGGTCTAGGAAAATTTTTAGAGGGGTCTAGGGGAACTTTTAGAGAGGTCTAGGGAAACTTTTAAAAGGGTTTGGGGGCACTTTTAGTGAGGTATAGGTGCACTTCTAAAGGGTCTAGAGGGACTTTTAGAGTGTCTAGGTGCCCTATTAGAGCAGCCTAGTTGCACTTTTGGGGAGGTCTAAACACACTTTTATGGGGTCTAAGTGCACTCTATTAAAAAACTAAAAAAATTTGAAAAAAACTTGACTCTAAGTGGATTTCATGAAATAACTTTGTTCAACCAACAATTTGAAGAGGTAAATAGGAAATTCAGCATACACAGCACTTCCAAACGAAAAAAAAGCGCTGAAATTTTTTAAATGATCAAGGTATTGTAATTCAGATCGAACTTTAATGCATTTTCAGAAAATGAAAAACTCGTGGACAATTTTCTATGTACTAGCATTTACGAAAAACTTCAAAATGAATAAGTCGTTCAATAAGTTGAATAATTTGAATAAGTAAAAATTAATAAGTCGTTGAATAATTTGAATAATTTGAGTTAGTCTTTGAATAAGTTAAAAATGAATAAGTCGTTGAATAATTTGAGCTAGTCTCTGAATAAACCGAAAATCAATATACCAATGAAAAAGTTGAATTAGTGTTAAATAAGTCAAAAATGGAAGTCGTTTACAATTTTCTGTGCTATTAGCACTTACGAAATAATTCAAAATAGTTAAAGTGACGCTCGGCAGCTGTATAGGTTAATTTGTCAAAAAAATTGCCTCAAAATAAAAACTTTGATGTTGTCCGTCAGTGGATGGTTGCTTGTAGAAAATGTATATTTTTACGTTTTTTTCATGTAATTATTGATGTCTCAAACTTTGACACAGAATGAAATCTTTGATGTTGTTCTGTTGAGAACGGTTTTCTTTAGGAAATTAATAATTTTGTTACGTTTTTTCTCATCTAGTTTCTGACGTATCAAACTTTCATACCTGAGATGAGGGAAATTCATGCATCTCAGATTAAAACTTTTTCCTTACTTTTTAAATGCATTTCAAACGAAGAAAATCATTCTCCCTCAAATTACCGAGGGTGGTTTTGAATCAATTACGAAGGAATTGTCTTTGACAAATTTCCTTTCAAATTTTTAACTGAAAACAAACAATATCTTTTTAACACAAAACACTAACACCTCGAGTGAGTGGAGGTGATGCAAAATTGTTTTGCAAGACTGCACTAAATTTGTGCGGTAAATTACTTTTATTTTAAGAAAAAATCTCGTTCTTTTAAGGCATAAAGTCTCGCCGCGCTCCTTGGCCTCACACGCGCGCAACTCTGCTTCTGGCAGATTCATAAACCAACTTCGATTTGTTTCCGAATCGTGTATGGAGTTTTCTTACGAATTTCATCTAAATTTACGAATGAAGTAAAAGTTTTAATGGGATAAACATTCTGGAATCTCACGCTACGAAATTCGATATTCGCTTCAACAAAAATTTGGATCGTGTTATCAAGTTTCTTACATTTTGACGGCATTAAAATTCGTTATTTAAAGACTCAGGTTGCGTTCCAATGCATGAAACCTATTTTCTCAAAATTCAATTTTTAATAATCTATACTATAATAGAGCCGCGTCCGTCTGCCTGTCCGAAGCCAGCCTGCAGTGTGTGATAAGCGTACCTGTGATACAAGTTTCATCAACTCCACAATTTCCAGTGTATTAACATCAGATTCTATTTAGAATGAATATCATGTGAATTTTTATGAGATATGAACGTATGTCATGTGATTTGTCGAACATTATTATACATTTTTGACGGCCGTGTGCACTCGGCCTCGTCAAATCTCGAGAGATTAATTTTTTTTTCATTTCTTACGGCCTTTCTTTCATTTTGCCTTCTTTTGTATTTCAAGTAAAGAAGTGGTGGACTATTATATAATAATATTCATATAATGACACAAATAAATTGCATCACATAAATACTCATTTGGTACAATAGAAGTATATTTGTATTATTATGCGAAAAAATACAGGAATGTATTTAATAAGAATGACCTGTATACAACATGGGGCGGTATCGCGTTATTGTGGTAAACTGGATCAACAAAAACGGTAATTTTGCCCAACGTAATGATGAAAACCCTAATTTTTTTCAGATAAGAAAACAAAATTGAATTTCATGTATGACAGAGAACGAGGTATAAACTACGGTCTTTAGTTGTTTTTGATAAAAAACGTAGAAGAAAAATATATAACTAAGCAAGCAAGAATGCGGCGCAAGTAAGCCACGTTGCTATAGATTCATGATATTTAAGGGAATTAACTGTCGTGACTGTATTTCATTGCGCCCTTCTATCAACATAGAAATAGAGGAAATGAGAGGCAGAAAGGACATGCCTCTACTCTAAAATGTTTCTTCTGAAGCCTGTTTAACGAATCTAAACTTGTAGTTCTAACTTAACGCTGCCTGTCTTGCAAGCGTGTGCGCACTAGTATTTTGAATGCACTTTGAACGTAGATTTGCAAAGATACTCTAGGATCCAAGAGTATACACGTTAAATGCAACAATTAATTTATTTTTTCTACGTTATTCACGGAAAAAATCATCATGAAGGATAATTTTTGGATTTGATCAAACGCACATGAAACTGGAGTGAACTCATCAGTAAAAATTGTAAGCCTATCTTGAGTAGCAGGTTTGATACGAGTTGAGGAAATTTTGCATTTAACTGCATAATAACACCTGTGTCTATTGAGTACACAGCAGTCAACCGTTTCGTCGCAGCACTATCACTCAGAAATTTTCAGCATTACTGCGAGACATATAAAAACTAAAATCCTAATGCCACTAACTAACTTAGCTAAAAAACATAAAACAATGAACACAAAAACTCGAAAGAAATACTGAAATATTCATTCATACCGTAATGAGAGTAGTGTTTTGAGACTGCTAAATAAATGCTAAAATACCACTCCAATGTAAACATTATTTCCAATTGAAATAAAATTATCAGAAATATTTGATGCCAACGACGATCTGCACCACGCTGTCCTGTTTATATCACACACATACACACACACACGCACAGCATATACAACACTTACACACACATACAACACACACACACACACACTGTTTGAAAAGTGCAAGCACATAAATCAAGTCTTGCGCTCGGGCTCGATCTAATATAACAACGAGAGAGTAATTGGAGGCTCCAATTAAGGGATGCTCCTATGCCGTGCTTCGTCAATTACGGACATCAATATTGCACTCAGGGAGCAGGTCGTGGCCTTGTTGCTACACCACTGCACTCTCTGCGCAGCAGCTTCTTCTTGCTTGTAGCGCACCAGAGTGTAATTTCTTACCTTGTCTCTAGTTCGTTGCAAAGGTTGTTGTCGTCTCTACTTTGTTGCAAAGGTTGTTGTCGTCTCTACTTTGTTGCAAAGGTTATTGTCGTCTCTACTTTGTTGCAAAGATTCTTGCGTAGCATAAAAAAATAAGAAGAGTAGAAATAGAATTTGTTGACCATTCAACCGTGCGTCATTTCTTGCTTCGTCTCTAGTTCGTTCCAAAGATTCTTGCCATCGAATTGAAAATGCAGGAAGAATAGAAATAGAATTTGTTGACCGTTCAATTGTGCGCCATTTCCCACTTCGTCTCTAGTTCGCTGCTGAGATTCTTACCGTGGCATTTACAATACGAGAAGAACAGAAGTGGCATTTACTAATTGTATGTTCAACCAAGCATCATCTCTCACCTCGCTTTTGGATCTTTGGGAGAAAAAAGAAAGAAAGAAGGAAAGAAAGAAAACCATTAATATAGAGATACAAAATAGAATTTTTCAAATGCCTTAACTTTAATATTCTTAGTTGATAAAATACAGGAGTCTCCTAATTCGCATGCCAATTCTCGAAAAAACGATTTAGAGGAAAAGCTCCTAACATAGAGCAACCAAAATGCAAGAATAACATAGGAAATTTCTTACTAATTCTTAACTATAAGCGAGTTTATTCATTTTAGTATCCTAACTGCAGTCAAGCTGGGGTTTACCTCCGTTAGAGCTAGGCAATAATTTATATTATCAAACGCACTTCACTCACGTTAAATTTTGCGTATTCACTTATTGTGAAACAAGCGAGTTGTGAACAAATCACATACTCCTCTTTTGTTATATTTCAGTTATTTCTGCATTTTTGTCGAGTTTCAGTTGCACAGTATTTACTTAAATATATCAGGGGTGATTCCATGGAAAGAAACATCTTGAAAACAACGATGATCTCAAAAATCGAAAGGTCTTTCAGAGGCAGTACACCGATATGACTTCGTTTGAACCAATCAAGTGAGTGTTGTGAATTCAATTCAATAGATAATGATCTTCTGGCCTCTTCTTTAGGGTACAAAAGCTAAGATAGAGTAAATTGTTTATGTTACTTTGAAATACGACCGAGTAAAGCATCTTGACGTGTCATATATGTAGTTCCTATTAAAAAGCGATGTTAGACTGATACACGACCACACGGTGGCAACGGCAGCTGAGTGTCTATTGTTCACCCCATTCGAAAGTCGGCGCAATGTCTTGAACGCTTTCCAGCAGCTTGGTTCAGTGAGGCACTTCAAGGGCGATTTAGGCAGTACTTTGCGCCAATTTATTGCTCGGGTTCCTGAGAAGATCGGCTGCAGATATTTAGTCTCGTGAAAACTGTACGCGCGTTGCAGCAGCAGTACGTATTGCGAGAGGACACTGTAGGTAAATATTTTGCAATACTGTTCAACCGCCCACTGAGGTTTGTTTCCTATCAGTGATTCGCTTCGCGTAACCGACTCTCATTTGCACGTAGGTTTCACATCTATTAAACCTAACACCCTCATATTTCTGTGGTGTGCCTACGCTCATACCCAGCATATCCAACACCTTCATACCCTCATGATGTGCATACGCTCATACCCAGCATATCCAACACCTTCGTACCCTCATAATGTGCATACGCTCATACTCAGCATTACAACACCTCTTACCCTCACACCCTCATTGGGTATGAGTATACGCTCATACCCAACATATGCAACACATACAAGCCCTCGTGATGTATGACGCACCAAATTCTACCAGTGATATTTAAGAAGTGGTGCTCTAGTGAAGACAAGCTTCGGCAATGGCGTGGAAAAATCACAAAAAAAATCAAAATGCCCGAGAGGCAAATGACAACGAGAGGCAATCGGACATTTTGGCGACATTTTGAGAGTCACTGAAAACGCAAACTTTTCTTATCATGCTTAGCGTTACCTTTTATAAAACGACGTGCAAACGCGCTGGTGAGAAATTTCTCCTAAAAAATGTATGAATTAAATGAAATAAAGGAGGAAGCGTACGAAATTATATATCTTGATGTCGTCACAGAGGAAGAATTTAGTTAATAGTTAATATGTTAATAAGTTCTAGTTGATAATATTTGTTCACATTTTTTACTTTCCTCTCCCTCTTTTGTGTTACTTTGACGGTGGTTTCGCCTGTAGAGTCTCAAAACATTATAAAAGAAGTATTTTTGAGATATTTTGGTTTATAAGAGCTGAGACTTTAATTTTTTTTCTGCTGAAAATTCGTACGACGGCTCATGCGTGATTTTGGCAAAGGAGGAGCAGATCAGCTAAAACTTCAGGCTGATCAGGCTAATCAGCTAAAACTTTTTTATTTCAACTTATTATTCAGGTTAAAAACTGCAATCATGAAATGCACGATACGAGGACACTTTTTTCCAGACATCGGAAGGCGTTTTCTCGTCTGTATGATCCTTAAAGTTATGTCAAATGATTTCAATGAAATTCAGAGGCATCGGCCTTAGCAGAAGATGCCCACTTTAGATCAACTTCAAAATTCAAAAACAAATCATTGTGCTCATAACTCTATTTCCAGGATTCTTTTCCCGATGTTATCACTATTTCACTACCAAAATAACTTAGAATAACCAATGGGATTCGTTTGGTATTTGTTTCTCCGACTAGAAGAATTGAACCACCCGAATTAACAGCTGAATGTGAAAACCTATTTGTCAGCCTCAAAGAATTAAACTAACCGAGTTACTCGGGCTGAATATCAAGAGCTTTCCATTTAATACTAGACCTAACAGAGAAAGAAAGCCGCTTGCTGCCGAGAACACGTTTTCCCTTAAACTTTTTTTTTAAATACAAGTGCGCATTTTCTTGCGCTCTAAATTTGCGAAGTCTTCAAAGAATACGCATAGTCGTGCCCATTTCATAAGCAGCACACAAATTACACCCGTCACGCAAAGCTCATATTGGATTTTATGATCATAATAACGCTCCCGAGACCGGCAAAAGGCATAAAATACGAATATAAAAATTACACGCCGTGAAGGGCTCACAAATTGGTTCAGAATCAGACCTGAAAGCTACATGATATGCTAAGCGAGACGTGCGCCGTTGCAGTTGTATGGAGTTTCGTGAAATTGGATGGGCAAGACCGAGTTAAAAGACACTTCATCCTCAACGTAAAAACTCCCTGTTTCCGACAGGCAACAGATGCTCGACATGTGCACCGTTCTGGGTCGTGATCAAATCGAAATCAAACTGAAGGTAGTAGGAAAAGCACGCTCCCTCCCTGTATCGTGCACCCTGTATCTCTATCGTGCTCCCACCCGTACTCTATCATGCACCCTGTATCTCTATGCCTTTCTCCAACAGGCAAAGAAAGAAAGCATGATTATTTCAATCAAGCCTGATGCATGCATACCTTCTTGTACAATGGTTTTTCAAATGCCTTATTACTTACATCATGACGCAATGATGGCTAGCCCAAGTCGAGCCGGTACCCGTTTCCGACACCTGGATAGAGTGGAGTATTATGGCTGAGTTCTCTATTTTCCCCAACGGGGAGAATCACCGGGCGACATTGCAAGGATTCGAACTGCCGACATCTCCCATGAAGGGCCTACGCTCTTAACAACTCAACTCGGCCACGGTGACCACGGGCAACCGATGTTCATGTACACCGATTAGGGTAGTGATCAAATAGAAATAAAACCGAAGGTAGTTGGCAAAACCCAATCCCACCCGTACTCTATCGCGTGCTCTACATCTCTTTGCACTTCCTAGAATCAATTTGATACATGTAAGGAAATGTTCTAGTGAGTTTGTTTGCCAAAATTATTCTAACGAGTTCGGGAAATTGCTTACCAAAATTGCGAGTGTGATAGTTGATGTGCCGGTTGGTTTTATTCGAGAGTTGATTGAATATCGAAAGCATCCTTGGAAAATTGGATGTAATTTGTAGGTCCCTTGACCTATTAAGTGTCCTGTTACAAGTTTCTGTAATACGATAAAACGATATTTGATATATGTATTTCAAGATATTTTAGCTTCTTGGGTAATGTAGAGAAATTAGAGAGGGTATTATACCTATGGTTTATATGCACAAATAGGATCGCTCACTTAATGTCGCTCAAAAAAAAAGCGATTGCGTAAAACTTATTTTTTTCCTTACTAGTCTAGTTTAATTATCCACATGCGCCATTAAAATATATCGAAATCCAGTCATTTTTCACGAGATGTGTACGCAGAAGTCGGACATATAATAGTTGTACTAATCGGTTAGCAATAATGCATTGTTAATTTTTTTTGTGCTAGGAATGATTAATCAACAGTTATTAGCTAAAAATTTATCTCTTAAGAATGTTATTGAACAGAGCGGTTGGGTATCGAGTATTGAAGCCATTAGCAAAGTGCATACAAATAGCAGTACTGAGTTTCACATTGTACCAGATTAAAGAACAGCTAATGCTCTCCCCACCGCACAAATATCCTTGTTGAAAATTCTAAACCACATTTGAAACACCAACTGCACGATATTTTCACACACGCACAGAAAAAAAAAGTATTACCTTATACTCTTTGGAATTTGAGTTCATTTGGAGTTTGTACAGAGTTTATTCAGAGTCCGAAAGTTAACAAATTCAATCCTTTTTCAGCGCGCCCTGTCTCATCACAAGTTGAAAGTACTCACGTTTTTAGTGCGCATCCTGAACCATTTTCTCTACACTGATGCGTTCGAGCCACTCATTTTTGTCTGTAGGAAGTTCTTTTTTTCCGGGCGCAAACTCTCACCTCAGTTCAATAGCTTCATGGCTTCGAAAAATAAGGCAACGATGATCTGTCACAAACATTTTGCCAGGAGCTCGTGAGTGGCGGAGCTCCAAAACTCGTTGAAAAAAAACACTCACTAGCGAGTCGTCCCTGGGGAGCAAATTTTGCTGTGTTTTCTGATATAAAAGAGTTTTATTTTCTACTGCTTTTACGCTCGTGCTTGGTGAGAATAGAATTTACGTTCATATTTGGCAAGAAGAGAATTTTAAAATTAATCTGTTCGCCACGTTTCCGCGGTTGTTAACGGTTGGTTTGGTTTGGTTGAAAGTAATAGAATTAGGAAATTGACTTTAATGCTCGAATACTTTTACATCCTTCCTAAGAAATATGAAAAATACAATTGCACGATAACATTTGCCCTCGTATGGTGCCAGTTATTTTCTAAAAAGATTGCGAAACAGATGGAATGTCATTCATATATAGTAGTACGTGAAAGAGCAATTTACTTAGCAGTACACATATGTCCCAATATGTAGGCAACGTGTAAAAAATGCTTCAAGCTGGCGTATGAAGTGAGTGAGGTAAAGGCTCGCCGACGTCGGGTTGAAATTTTTTTACTTTTTTTTTATTTTATTGCTTTCGTAGAACATTATCTGCAATTGAATGGTTATCTCATGTTGGCAGTTTATGGATATTCAATGTTTACAATTAAATGTTCATCCCAAGTTGGCAATTCAATGTTCATATAATCTTCGGAATTGAATGATCATCCAATATCGGCAATTTGATGTGCATTCAATGTTTGCAATTAAATGTTCGTGCTATTTCGGAAATTTAATGTTTTTCCGATTATTTCATTCGAATTTTCGTCTAGTGTTGTCAAATGAACATTTATTTAAAGTTGGATGCCAATGCTTTTAGCGTTTTTAAATAACGTTACAAAATAAGACGTAATTCTACTAAAATTAGAATATTTGCATAAAAAATCAAATAAAAAATACCATACTTTTGGTCTGAAAATCAATTAAGGAAAAATATTCGTACATCAAGTATTCATTAAAAAATGTCTTGCACATAACAATAAGAACAGGTTCAGTGATGATCTGTTCAAATTTGTATAGCACATCTGATAACATAGTGAGTCTCTAAATCGTACCCATACCATCGTACCCAAATCGTACCCAATCGTACCCATCCCAATCGTGTACACGACTTGTATTTGCTTCATTTAGAGTTTGATTCCCTAGAATAAAAAGACCAGGTCTAGTCATGATTAGAATTCAATGTTGTCTATCGACATCGGCCTATGAATGTTGCAAAGATTGGAGCAGTTTTGCGGCAAGTAAATTTAGACTTCAGATATATTTCAAAGCCGTTCAGAATTTTGAAAGCAAGTTAGTAGAAGTGGAGTGGAGTCAGAGAAGTAAATCTGAACGATTTGTGCAGTGATGAACATCATTAATATATTCGAAGTAGAAGATTGCTACGGATTATGAAGTATAATTTGGCTGTATTTGCGAAGTTTTAGCAAGTTGGGAAAATGAGAATTACTTCCTACTTGATTGAGAAACTGTCCTATTTTTGAATGTGTTTTCCGTATTTCATTAGGAAATCAACAACTGTTGAATGTATGAGGCACTTTACGACCATCACGTTGATTTTACTCGCTTGAAAGAAAGCGCAGCACACGTAAGATGAGTAGAAAAGGCGCATCGTGTATGTGTGATAGCAGCACTGTTCAATAGTATTCTTTGTGTGATGAACTCACAGCAACTGTAATCAAAAGTTTTCCCTTGCGTTGACCCTTTCAATTTTGAATACAATCCATAACAGAATAAACCTGAGCTAAAAAATGCGTGAGATTCTTCACCGTCTCTCCCTATATTCAGAGTTCACGTCCGCCTCATAAAGCAAGGCTTCCTCCCGGTTTTACCGTCATAAAGACTATTCCATTCACATCTCAATACAACCGATCGATTGAAAAGATCTGATTTTCAGGGTACGATCAGCGGAGGTTCATTTTGTCTCTCCGTCAGGAACTCATGACACATCTTTGTCTGCGGGAGAATACCGAGTCTCTGAAAGAGATTTCAGGCTGTCTAGATATGCTTCAGAGAAGCGCATTTATTCGACAGTAAAATTGTCGAGAGGATTCACGAGCTAGAAAATCCAGGCAAGGCAATGGAACTTCGGAACCATCGTTTTCGCTTGAAAAGTCCAAGGGAAGTAAATTCTGAAATCTTGTTTTGAACATTCCGTGAGCCACTTGAAATTTACTAGAAATGTTCAGAGGGAGATTTTGGTGAAGGTAGTTTGAAGAAACATTTGAGAAATGCACGGACTAATCCATGCACCAATTACACAATGACTCCATGGGATAGAGGCCAATAACTCTATGACTGTAAGGGACAGATAACATTAGGACTGTGAGGAACAGAGGTCAATAACATCAGGACTAATTGGACAGAGGCGAATAATACCATGACTACTCAGAATAGATGTACTTAACATCATGACGGTAAGGGACAAAGGCGAATAACATCATGACTGTTTAGAACAGAGGTAAATAACACCATCAATGAATGAGGCTGACACCAATAACAGCATTACTGCATGAGATAACAACCAATGACGCAATAACTGCATGGATCAAAAACTAATGACATCTTGACTGTATGCAATAATAACCAATAACACCATAACTACATGGAATATATGCCAAAAACACATAACCACATTAAATAGATGCCAATAGCACCATCACCACATGGAATAGATACCACTAATACCATAACTATATGAAATAGATGCCAATAACACTATCACCACACGGAATAAATGCCAATAACACAATCACCACACGGAATAGATGCCAATAACACCATAACTACATGGAATAGATACCAATAACACCATAACCACATGGAATAGATGCCAATAACACAATAACTATATGAAATAGATGCCAATAACACAATCACCACAAGGAATAGATGCCCATAACACCATAACTTCATGGAATAGATGCCAATAACACCATCACCACATGAAATAGATGCCAATAACACATAACCGCATGGAATAGATGCCAATAGCACCATCACCACATGGAATAGATACCACTAATACCATAACTATATGAAATAGATGCCAATAACACTATCACCACACGGAATAAATGCCAATAACACAATCACCACACGGAATAGATGCCAATAACACCATAACTACATGGAATAGATACCAATAACACAATAACTACATAGAATAGATGCTAATAACACCATAAATACATGGAATAGATGCCAATAACACCATAACTACATGGAATAGATGCCAATAACACAATAACTGCATGAAACTGAGCTCAATAAGGTGCTTTTGAATTCACTTGACCGTCCTCAACGTCACTCACGTATGTGATCTCGAGCTTCTACACATGATTTTTTAAATCCTCTAATGACAAATAATCGTACTTTCGAACGTTCAAAAAACACAATCCCTCTTCCAGATATACTCTAAAGTCCAAAAAAGTTATTTTCACACGTTCTCGAAAGCCGGTTCACGTATTTTCAAATGTTTGCAAAAGCAAGTAATTAAATTCTAAAATGCTCTTGAAAGTCCATAATCTCTCTTTCATATGTCATCGAAAGCTCATGATCGCAGCTTCAAATGTTTAGGAAAATCCAAAACCACTCTATCAAATGTTCTCAAAGGCCTGTTATCAAACTTTAGAATGTTGTTCAACATCCATTATTTCCCTTTTAAATATCATTGAAGACCAGTAACCATACTTCAAAGTGTTCTTCAAAGCATGTAAACACTTTTAAATGTCACATAAGCCTCATAACAGCACTATCGAATATTCCTGGAAATCCATTATTACTCTTCTACGTTTTCTCAAAAGTCTATGAGAGCACTTTAAAATGTTCCTGGAAAACCATCGTTGATTTTTCATATTTTCACATAAATCTAAAAAGTATACTTCCAAATATTATCGAAAACACAAAATCACTTTTCCACATATTCCCAAAATTTCAAATGCGCTTTTCCACATATTCTTTAAAGCCATAATTTCTCTTTCACATACTCTCAAAAGTCGAAGAACGCACTTTAAACTATTCCTGAAAACTCATAATTGTATCTGCGCATATTCTTAAAATTCCATGAGCACACAACCAAATATTCATGAAAACCCATAATTGCTCATTCATGCATTCTCGAAAGTTTAAAAGCACAATTCCTAGTATTCTCGAAAACCCATAATTGCTCTTTCACGTGCTCACAAAAAGTCAAGAGCGCACTTTCACACGTTCCGAAGCCCAGCGAAGCCCCTTTCAGCACAGGGAGAAATGAACACCTTTTACGTCACTCGCAGTTGACCGAAACTGAACACTGGAAGCTGAGCCGCGGTCTGCGCGAGGGTGGAAAGACAAAAATGTCACCCACCTGCAGCGAAATTTGCTGTAACGCTCACATAGAAGCGCTCCTGCTCTCAGTGCACGGCATTTGATCTTTTGGGGTTTTCAAAAGTTCCTTTTCCTACGAACTTTTACAAACTTTTGGAGGCGAGAGAAGTAAGCTTCGAATTTCAACAAAAAGCATTGGCTTACTACATACCTCGAGGGCTACATTCTTCTGGAAAATGTTTCACAACGATGCATGGTCGTTTCCAAAATGCAACTGTTTTTGACAGATCTGATTTTAAAAGGGAAATGGCGATGTGAAATAAAAGGCTTTGTGGAATTAAGTCGAATGAAGACTTCTCGACTTATTTTTCACTGCTATATACATAAAGCACCTAATTTTATTTCAATTAATGACTGAACACACGAGAAGTTTGTGCCAAAAAGACTTCTCAAGACTTTCAAGACTTCTCAACTCATTTTATTCTACTGCTATGTACATGGAGCATCTAATTTTATTACATTTAATCACTGAACATACGAAAAATTTGTGTCAAAAAATGATGGATTTACTTCCAATATAATCTGTAGTGTAGCTCATGCTACGTGAACATGAGATGATTTATGAAAAGTCTGACTTTAAAACTCAAGTTTCCGAACATGTCAATTTAGTCATATTTAGTTGTAAGAAATTTGTTCACTCTTCCTTAAGGGGAATAAATGACAGCAGAACCAGCTGGATCACATTTTCACTTAGAATAAGCTCTTCAAAATTACTAGCTCTATTTAAAAAACATAGAAAACTATATTTTGCCGTCTAGCTGAGCACAAGAGGATTCCATAGAAAATGTCTCTGAATTCGTTAAAAACAAATAAGAAAACGGAGAAACCAAGAAAATCTTTCCAGAAAAGCAATTATTGCTTATCAGAATTTATGTATTTTCAATGCAAATTGTTGATAAGCTAAAAACAAACGTTTTCACTATCTCAGCAAATCATTGAAATACTTTTAATGAAAGTTCTTTTGCTTTCATTGCCGAGTGTAAAGATATGCAGGGTGTCCCCCAAAATTGTGTCATTTTGTCAAAAAAAGCCTTCGAAAAAGAGAAAAGGATCGAAAAAAGGCGTCAGTCAATGAAATTTCCCATCCAAAATATGACATTAAATTTCGATGTTATGGATGAGGCGGGTAAAAAAAACATCATGGCTGTCGGGATGTCATTCAGGAGATCCTTCGCCATAGTTGATGATGTTATATTTTCCTGAATTCTGCTCACATTTAAATTTGATGTTCAAAGCATTCACGAATCAACATACAAATGATCACATTCGTTCACAAATGAAACTAATAGCTCCCCAGGGAAAATTCAGGCGTACACACAAATATTGTTTACTTATTCGTCTTCACAAGAATTTTCCCAGAAAATTGAAAAAAATTTCCGAGCCTAAAAGTGATAATTATAAATGCTTGTATACTTACCGGTAATTTGGTTGCTTTTGCATTCACGTAGCTAAGGATTTTCTTATCGTATTCACGGTGTCAACGTAGTATAAAAATAAATGAGGTATACGACTGCGCACGAAACAAGTGGGGCTGCAATACAGGTTTTTAATTGCCACTAGAGCATCAGTCAATTTCGTACCCACTTTTTCTGGTTTCTGTTGTACTAGAATTCTAACTTATAAGCTTTCTAACTTATAAGCTTTCTAACTTATAAGCTTTCTAACTTATAAGCTTTCTAACTTAGAAACTCTCTAACTTAGAAGCTTTCTAACTTAGAAGCTTTCTAACTTAGAAGCTTTCTAACTTAAAAGCTTTCTAACTTAGAAGCTTTCTAACTTAGAAGCCTATTTGAGGCTAAAATGAAGTAGCATTGAAAATTTTTGCAAGTTTCTCAAGAGATTAAACGACAGAAATTTTTTACTTCTAACACCGCCAGCCAATAGAAAGCGAGAAAAAATGATCAAAAATAGGGCTTAGCCATTTCAGTCTCATTTTTATTCCTAAAATATTCTGATATCCAAATGAGCAAAACTCTTATCGAAGCGAAAAATATTACATTCAGTTTATTTTAAATTCAAATGCGACTTGGGGAAACATGCAAAAATGCTATTGCTTTCGACTGGTAAAATGTTCATACGAAATTCAATGGGGTGCAAAGTAGAGTAGTGGAAGAAAATGTAATGAAATGTAATGCAGTTAATGTAGTGTAATGTATGTAATGTAACGCAAGGACATGAAGCGCAATGCGATATTGTGCAATGTACAGTAACGTGGTGTAATGTAGGGCAATGTAATGTAACGAGATGTAATGTAGTGCAATGTGATGTAACGTGATGTAATGTTGGGCAATGTAATGTAACGTGATGTAATGTAGTGCAATGTAATGTAACGTGATGTAATGTAGTGCAATGTAATGTAACGTGATGTAATGTAGTGCCGTACAATTTAGTGCAATGTAACTTAATATGGCGTGACGTAATCTAATGCAGCTCAAAGTAATCTAATATGTTGTAACTAAAAAAAAGATAATTTAGTATGGGTTTTGAAATTTAAATAGACTCATCGTAACATTTTGTAATATAACTCATTTGTGCGAGCACGCGAATATATTATATTTTGTATATTTTTCCACATTGCTAATTTATTTATTATTAAATAAATATAAATATATATTTCTCCACATTATCTATCCATTGCATTAAATTTTTGCTAATTTTCTAAAAAAAAATAATCATTAATGCCATAGTTTTATTTTCTGAGCGCCCTAAGCGCACTTTCAAAACATGGCTTTTATTAAATAACGTATAAAACTTTTAGATTATTCACGTGCTTTACAGTAAAGAGTGTAAAATTAGATTTTATTGGAAGTGTATTAGAGCAGAAAGAGTTATCAATGAGGATATATACATGTATTCAATAAATGAGGTAGTACAATATTTAAGGCAAATCTTTCCAGCCCCAATAATAGATTACTTTTTAAATAAATTAGCTTTTTCCTAACTCGAACCAAATATTTCCAGCAGCCCCAGAGATAGATAGCTTATTAAATATATTAGATTTTTCAGACCTCGAACCAAATCTTTTTAGCCCCAAGAATAGATTAATAATCTAAGCTTTTTATAATTAAAACCAAATCTTTCACCCCCTAGATTATTTATCTAAGTTTTTTTATTAGTCGAACCACATGCCTTCATCCCGATGATAGATTATTTATTAAATATGTCAGCTAGCTCACAGCTCGATCCAAATGTTTTCAGCCCCAATGATAGATTATTTATTAAATATGTCAGCTAGCTCACAGCTCGAACCAAATGTTTTCAGTCCCAATGATAGATTATTTATTAAATATGTCAGCTAGCTCACAGCTCGAACCAAATGTTTTCAGCCCCAATGATAGATTATTTATTAAATATGTCAGCTAGCTCAGAACTCGAACCAAATGTTTTCAGCCCCAATGATAGATTATTTATTAAATATGTCAGCTAGCTCAAAACTCGAACCAAATGTTTTCAGCACCAATGATAGATTATTTATTAAATATGTCAGCTAGCTCACAGCTCGAACCAAATGTTTTCAGCACCAATGATAGATTATTTATTAAATATGTCAGCTAGCTCAAAACTCGAACCAAATGTTTTCAGCCCCAATGCACCATGATTGAGCTCCCAAAAACACATTTGCCTCCGATAATGATTTGCCTGCAAAAATCATGCGAAGCAGCCGGTAGTTCATCACGCCTTGCAGGATGTTTTCCAGCTTTGGTCGCTGAATTTCCAAGTTTTCATTGTTTGCCTTCAAGATTTGACGACCTGGAGGCCTTCCACAAAGACTGGACCCGGGGATTTGCGATGAAAAACACCTCAAAATTGCACCAATAACTGAGAGGAAGCAGAGTTTGACCAGAAACGGAGCTACGAAGTTCATCGTTCGAGATTTTCTTCGAGCTTACGATATAGTTCACCCGGACAGTTTTTCTTTACAATAATAAAAACTTTCTTGAGTTTACAATATACGACAACTTTCCTTTATAATGATTCTAACTTGATTGGTTTAGCTACTACAATACTGAGTGCTTGCGAGTGCCCGTTCGGTCATTGATGACTGTTTAACTTCATTAGAGTTTGAAAATGTAACTTCGGAGTATTCATTTTGGAATTCTCAAAGTTCTCATTTTAATTCCTAATGAAAACTTTGTAATCCGGTGGCCATTATGTTCTACATAAACAAGTAAAAGCATTTAGCATTAGTAAGCACGTGGATAATTTCGTCACTATAACTATTTTTAACCTCAAAATTTATAATATATGTACCTAATAATTCCAACGCAAAGAAATATTTTAATCATCCACCTTATTAAATTCCTAGTTGTTCCAATTTTAATTGCTTATTAAGGTCTACTTAAGTTCTGTGACGTCGAGGATATAGGAACTAAACCAAATCAAGAACTTAAATATAATATAGTTGGATGACCTCAAATCAAGACCTTAATAAGTAAAACTCATGAGCTGGTTGACCATAAACCAAGAGCTTATATGTTTTAATTTTAGACCTTATATATATAAAATCTAGACCTGAAATATTTAAGCCTATTGAGCTGGTTGAGTGACTCGAAAGTTACTCCTATTGAAACCTTACACTCGTATTACCAAATTTAAAATAAAGTGCAACTTTTTTTTAGAATAACAAAAGTTTAAATAATTCTAAATAAAGAATCACATTTTATAACTGTAAATGACGCCCACTATAGCCTAAATTATAATTAAAGATTATAGTACATAAATTCTAATAAAGTCCAATTACATGTCATTCTGGACAACATCCAGCATCATGCAACTGTTGAAGAAGCAAAGTATTACCAAACTTTTAATAACGCCTAGCATTGCCCAATTCTTAATAAAGCACACTACCGCCTAATTTCTGATAAAGAACATTACCTAACTTCTACTAAGGTTCATTATGATACATCTCTCAATGGAACCAACATGTAACTCTTATAACAGCCCAACAATATGAAAATAAAATAACGAGCTCTGTAACAGAACCTTATGTCACCAAACGTCATGTTTTTTCATGTTTAATGTAATTTCCACAAAATGCTTGGAGGCAAAATAATGAGCTCTGTAAGAGAAACATAAGGAATCAAAACATCATTTTTTGGGATGTAGAGCGCTGGTGTAATTTCGACCATATTTTTGGAGACAAAATAATGAGGTCTATAGAAAATCCATATTGCGTCATTTGTCATGTTTTCTTTTTGTGATGCAGGCGGTATTGTAATCTCCCCCCAAAAATTGGAGGCAAAGTAATGAGTTCTGTAAAATAACCATATGTGTTCAAACAGCAGGTTTTTTTAGTGATGCAGAAGGATGATGCAATGTCCATCAAATATCAGGAAACGTGAAAATGAGCTTCATAAGAAATCCGTATAGCGTCAAACATAGTTTTTTTCCTAAAACATTTCCCAAGCTAAAATATCGGAGTCTGCGCTGGGACGCTGGTCGAGTGGAGATTGTCACCGCTCTAATTGAGTTCCAAGAAAATTAGACTCTTCGCTAAAAAATCCCTACGTTCTCTGGGAGCCCTTAGAGTTTCGATGAAAAAGTTACATTTATCAGGGAATTTAATTTCAATAGCTTTAATAAGCTCTTAACGAGCTAATTAACTGGGGCCGGGTTGTAAACGCCTCAATTTAAATATTGGCAGCCAAAATGAATCGATAAAAAGGGGAAAATAACTTATATATTGAAAGCTGCGTCGATGTTCTGCATAAATAAGGAAAATATACAGGGTGAGGACAACGTTTCTCACTTATTTTCATCTTAATTTCCATTACATAAGCTCATTTCAATTCCGACCGAGGCTCATGGGCGATCGTATATAAATGTTTAAATATTTTTACTTTAAATAATACGATTTCAATATACATATATTTGAAGTGTTATTTTTATTTTATGTAATATTTATATTTCACTATATTAATATAACATGAAATAATAATGCATTTTTTTTCACGCAGTTCAATATTTTATTGCAATTTAATGGATGAGGGAGATTTACACAGCTATAAATAAGCTCTGCCGAATGGGCTGTCGGTTGCTGGAAGTCCCAAAATTTCTTTACGACTTGATAAACTCGGAGCTACTTACGATTGTCTGCGGACTTCCGTGAATGGAAAAGTAAGAAGAAGCCAGAGGTCAATGCTGAAGTTAGCTAAGGAAATGAATGCGAATTTAACACCAAGGAAAAACAATGTATAGTGACAATACAGTTGTATGGTATAGTAACCGCAATTTAGTAAGGAAAAATTACAGTAGCATCGAATAATAAATGCAGTATAGTATACTAAAAATACTTCAGTATCGTGCAGTAGAAATATTGCATAGTAAAAATATAGTGTCATCGTATTGAAAGCAGTATGATGTAGTAAAAATACAGTAAAATCTTGCTCTAACAACAATGTTGCATACTAAAAATATGAACTGAATTCTGTTAAATATAGAAAACGTTTGGATATTCTACACCTTCTCATTTTAAAACTTACCAAACCGAGCTTCAATAATCCTGTGCTCTCTTGGACGATACGAAGTGATAAAGATAAATGAATACAGTTGTCACATAAAAACAGTATATTTACCGTAAGGCATTTACATAAAAAAACACTGCAATGTTTTTTTAAAAATTCAGGTTTCATGCTGTAATAAAAACCCGCTGACTAAAACTGTTCTTGAAAATAATCAACAAAATTCTTGCAAGGGAATGTATTGCAATTTGTGCTTTTCTCACATTGTCGTTTGTGTATTAATAAATTTGAATTTAATGTGTGAACACAATGGCCATCAACTGAAAACGTACATGGGTGTCACAAGAGCAAATATACATTTTTGTTCGAAACACTGAAAGAAAAACACAAAAACACTTTGGTCGGTGACCCTGAAGTCTTGCACTCAAATGAACCACCGAATTGAGCCCGGCTATTTGAATAAAGCCCGCTACAAGAATATTATTCAATTTTCAAGCGAAGAAAATTTCAATGGGCTGTTTAACATTTTTTTAGGGATATCATTTCCTTCAAACAATCGTAGACGATAACCAAAATTACAAGACACAATTCTGTCTGAGCAAATTAGTTTTTACTTCTATATCGTCCCACTGAAGTCTTGGCAGCTTTTCTCAATAGTTGCGTTTTTAATCTTATTATTGCAGTTTTTCATCTAAAATTAAGTATGTTAGTAATCACACATAAAACTCTAAAGAGATTTATTGCAAATCAAAATTCCCCCAAAAAATACGAGCATCCAATCGAATACTTTCACTTTCGTTTTCTTCTCTAAAAATTTTTAAAACTCACGAATGCGCGGGACGAAATTATGCGCTGCAAAGGGAGTGTTTCTTCACTTCAAGATGACTAATGACGAAAAGTTTACCTTGAAACGTATGCAACCATCGTATTCATAAAACTTTGCTCTCGAATGAATGCAGTGCACGCACAAATACAGTATGCTTAGCCGAGACAGCCAAGAAATCGCAAATGATATGCATTGACTCAGGGAATAGATGAGAATGTGCGGTGGGCCAGTTTTTGCGGGCGTTCCGGGATTGTTCTGCGACCTCGTAAATCTGTCCAGGTAACCACAATCCTGAGCGCACCCTCAAAGAATAAGCTGGAAACGATAGACGGGGTTCCTTCAGCGTTTCTTTTTAGTTGTGTGTGTGTGCTTCAACCAGCAGCAACGGGCAGCACTTGCTCTTGAGGAGATATACAGCAGCTGTTGATCCAATGCATACGATATCGAAGCCTTGCATAGGAGAGCTCATTTCGCGTCCGGACGGATACATGCCGTACCCTTTGGGGCGCAGAGAGAGACAAAGAGCTGCAATTTATTTGGGGTTTGAAATGAATAGGCCGAGTAGGAAGAGTTAGGTTGTTTATGAGAAGTTTATTCTAGATCACAATAGTCAAAATATCTATTGATTCTCATAATCATCTTAAGTGCAGGAGTGATTTTACAAAACTGCTTCTACGAAGCTAAAAATTATGAATGTACAACTTTTGAGTGAAAACTACACATTTTTTACAACAATCATAGACGTAGATAAGATGAATAATGTCCCCCTCAATTAAGCCCGTGGTGTTGTTAAATGTTAATAATAAAACTAAATCTGATGAAAAAGGGCTATATTGCATGCTTTTCATTTCTTCATAAAACTGAGTAGCAGGAGCTGTTGTTCATTGTTTGTTCATTATTCATTGATAATATAATTCATAGTTGTTCATTGCTTGTGTTTAATTTTGCCTTTATGAAGGAATATTAAAACTTACAATTACAAGGAAGCATTCGAAATAAACATCACCGCAAATTGCTGGCATTAGTTGGAAGTAATCATCAGAAACGATTATTCTTTAATCGAGTTACAAAAAAACAAATTTTGTTCAACAAAATGTATACCGGTTCATTGTGCACCGGTTCATTGATTCGGGAGGCAGATTTATGTCCGAAAAAAGTCAAAACGCCATTCGTTATCAGTCAAGCTAAATGATTTTAACGCGTGAAAGGCATCTGCATCTAAGACTGAAGCTACAAACGACGCTAACTGTTGCAGAGATGCGACTGTGGTTGTTGAAAATTTCCTTGTGCGAAAGCAACACATTAAACGACTTTTAAATTCCTTTTTTACAAAGTGCACCATGGGCACGAAACTGACGTCATGAATTTTCAAGGCTTGCGTATGTCTCGTTCAAAAGGCGCACCATCCCAGTCTAACTTTTTCGCGGCCTGCATGCATGTTTTTCGCCGAAGCGATTTAATCGCTTAAATCACTTAGGCGTCAAATAACACGCATGTAGGCGGCGAAAAAAGTTAAGCTGAGATGTAGTAACTCACAAATTTGTTGCTATACGGACTATACCATAGGCACGGAACTAACGTTATGAACTGACAAGTTTTTATATACGTGTGTGTGTTAATTCGTACGTGGTAGCTAATTAATATCATGTTCAAGTACTCTTAATATACGCTCGGACGACCTGGTTCATTGCATTGTCAGTTCAAAATGAACAACAGCTTAATTTACGACCAATCAGTTGCAGATATTTCAAAATTTCGAGTTTTTTATCGGGGCATCTATAATATTAGCAGCCCAAGTACATTTTCGGCAATGGGCGGCTAAAATCATACAGGCACCGGGAAAAAAATTGGACTAGGTTTTAGAGTGATAAGCAACACCATCCTACGCTTAGGACAAAATATCTTATCTGCAAGCCATGATCATGCAAGCCCAGTAAGGTAATTTAATACTTGATGCTTTCACATTACTTTACATATAACAACTTCAGCCTGTCCCCATACAGCTAAGCCCTTCACCTGTTTTTCCATTTAATACTTGATGGCTTCTCATTACCTTGCATTCATCAGCTTTCGCCTGTCCCGGTACAGCTGAACCCTTCGCCTGTCTTAAATGATGTGTTCTAAGACAACACTACATACACTCTGGAGATAGAAGCAAACCGATGCGTACAATATATTATCAGAGTGAATAATCGTAAAGAGAGTGACAACGTAGTTTTCATTGCTCAGAACTCCTTGTCAAAAATTCTACGAGGAAGAATGCTCGATATTGTGTGTTTAGGCGAAGTAGAATTAGACATTGAGAAGTATAACGTGTTGAAATTCCTAGAACTGGCAAAGGGTTTTCTATTATGTAGTGCTTGCAAAAATAAAAGTTTTTGGATAGTGGAATTCTTTTACCAGAATAAACATTAACTGTTAGGATGCTTCAAAATCCGAGTACTAATTTTATAGAGAGTTATGTTGAAGAATATCCACTTGTATTATAATTAATACGTTACTTTTTCGATAAAATTCTCGGCGTCAGATTAACTGACGGACAAAAACTTGACCAAACGAGAGTTACATTTGCTACGTAAAAATGTACTCAAAAATTATCATTTATGATTAATCTTTTACACTAGAAACACCGTGGAGTAATCAATGTTAAAATCAGGGGCCAAAGGTTTACTAAACTCGAAAGCAATCAATGTTCAACGTTTACTAATCCGGAAGAAAGTTTAAGTTCGATGATCCTCGAAGTTCTTCCTCACCTCAGACGTTTGACACAAGCGCATCAATGCGAACGTAAGCAAGCCCAGAGTTAGGCGTCCAGCTAACAAGTTACCAGCGTTTCTTTTTGCCCTGCCTGCATTTTTGTAGTGATCTTCAAAAGGAAGAACCAATCAAATTCAGGTGGCTATGGATCTTCGTGAGCCAATCAAATTTCATTTGAAGCCCGAGTGCATAATTAAATTTTGACTTTCGAATCAAGGGACAGTGATTGAGTTTCGAAGTCACTTACATAGAGGAGTGGACGTGAAGTCAGTCTCTGGAGGACGGGCGATCTTCTCAGCTGCATGAACTTCACGAATGATAAACGTCACGGACGATGAATTCCACGGATGATGAACTCCACGGATGATGAATATCACAAATGATGAACTTCACTAATGATAAACTTCAAAATTATATACTTCACGGAAGATGAACTCTACGAATGATGAACTTCGCACATTACAAACTTCGCAAATAATGAGATTCGCAAATGATAAATTCCACGGATGATGAACTCCATGATTGGTTAGCCTAAGAGCCACAGCTTGGAAGTTAGCAGGGAGAAGACGAAGACGACCTTCAATATCTTTCGAGTCGATACAACATCTAATTTATCACATCAGCACATTACTGTTCAGCTGAAGGGAAGGGAACGGCTTCAACCTGTTGACTTAAAAAAAGAACAGTTTAATTCCAATAGAGCTTTTTTGAGATCAGTTTTTTCAGCTCTCTCAAACGTATCGAACATCAACCAAAGCCATGAAAATAAATGTTTTTCAGTCAGTTCATATTTTGGCTTACTGGTCATTCGTGTTCCGAAACAACTTTAAAAGTCCTCGTACTCTCCCTGTAAATTAAAGAGGCTTAACAGAACATTTAATTTTTGAAGAAGAACTAAATTCTTACCTTCTAAAACTATTACCTTCATACGAGCTGAATCAACATTATTACCTAATTCAGCTCCGGAACAGGAGTGTGGCACAATGAAGACATCGAACTTATAAGTTTTGAGGCTTTACATCGAGGCTGAAACGCCAGTTGCATTCCAGTGACAAAACTTCGTTTGCTCGATGTTCCATTACAAAATCTTTACGTCCTGCCTAGGCACGAGTCTAATGAGTTATCTTAAACCGATTATTGAATTTGAACTGTACATCAATTTTGGAATCAATGCAACGACAAGAACGATCACTCCCTGATGTACGAGTCGATTATAAAGTTCTCCTTTGAGGCTAGTTGTGGTAATTTATGCATTGGTTTGACGAGTAGGATTACTTCCTTTATTGCTGCCTGCACCCAATACTGATATTTCCTAATCGATTGTAAATACACACAGCGTTCACACTGCGCGTGGTAAACCAAATGTTGTCATTTTTAGATTTCGACTTACAAAATAACGAACGTTAAAATTTATCCAAATAGAATGTAGGTTACATCTGACGAGAAACAAAGGCCAAAATGAATGAAAATAGAACGTTTACTTATTTTACTGCGCTGTTAACATCCAAATTCGATTTCCAGAGCGTTTTAATTCGAAATTATTTTTCCTTGTGAAAAGTAAATTACTTAGGATATTGTTGAGGAAATAAGTAAATTATTAAGGAAATTATTAGGTAAATTATTAAAATTATTAAATTACGAAGGGAAAGTGTTTACAGCTAGCGAGCGGCATGATCTCATACAAAACTTTGCCGAGACATTTTTCAAAAATTGTATTTATGTGACTGGGAGTTATATTCAGAACTCTCGGTTGAGTGGGAGCAATATTTTTTGCTACACTGACGATCAATTCCCAAAGTCAGAGAAATTGGTTTTCCCACAAGCAATTTGAATTGTTGCCTTGCAAAAATATCCCAAATAGCGGCTGAGGCTGAACCAGCACTAGCCAGACACTAGTGCTAGTTATTGTACGCCATGAGACGGCTCACTCAGGGCAGCAAAAAATTAAGTAATACAGGAAATCTTCTCACAGAATCGATCACACTTTCTTGTCCCACCAACATGAGACCATAAATTTGTTGTTCTTCAACATACTGTAATGATAAAATTAATATCTGACAAATTTCGAATGAACAGCGCTTAATTTTTATAATGCTCCTGTTCTACGTTTTACTCCGAAAGTTTTGCATTAATTTTATAAAAGTATTGCATCTGTTCTGTCTCGGTGATTTATCCTCCTTTTCTTGCATGACATTCGATAATTTCTGTGCAGTTTTTGTGCAGAACGAATAACTTGAGAATTTTTTCTCGCGCTTGATTGCATGCATCGTTCATTTATTTAGGCCAGAAAGTTCTGTATCGATGTGTCGATGCACTAAAAAAAAATTTAGACACCCACTCCAAGTTTTTTATCCCTGCAAATGTACTGGTTCATGTAGACATTTTGACATATTCAGTGCAATATCTTATAGATCAGCAAGAGAAAGCAGCATGCACAAACCATCGTTATTTCTCATAGCTTGTCCATGGGTACTGAATTCCATTTGAAATCCAATTTCAAATCGTCCATTATGTGAAAATATCATCACAAACCATTATTATTTCAAATGGCTAGTACGTATGAATTAAAGTCTCCTTCAATTCCTACACTTTCATTATGTGAAAACAGCACACATAAGGCATCATCATTCCATACGGCTTGTCCACGCGAATTAAAATCCCCTTCAAATCCACTTCCAACATTAACCAAATCCGAGTAGAGCCGTGCTGTTTTCCTTGTCATTCAGCGACGCAGTGCAGTTAGCCCTGCACTGAGCTTTAATGAATAATATAAGGGCAGTAAAGTCGATGTAATTGTGTTTTACGGCCTCTGGTGCAATATTGTGGTATTGCTGCAGCTCTGAGCTCTCTCCTGCTGATCCCTCATGCCGAAATCTTACAAAATTGTCCTCAAATTTAATGTGTTTTGCAATTTCAGTCTCAGTGAGCTTATGTTTCTTCGCCGAATTTTTGAAAACTGACGAAAATATTTTTCCAGGTCATCACGCGTAAAAAGATGGAAAAAATTGCTCATCACATTTACTAAAACACTCTATTCATATTCTGAAACATATTTACTAAAACTAAATAGACAGTGATGTAAAATTTCCTAGATTGAGTGTTTAGTAAATATGAAAAGCAATTTTCTTCGTCTTTGAATTGTAACGCGTGATGAATTGTAAAAATTGCGTGAGGTTGAGACGTTATAATATAAACTATTTCGAAAATAATTATAATATTAGGCGCATCATTATTTTAGTTTTTAGCGGACTGATATTTATTGCTTCGTTTCATTTTTTGTATTTCGACAATACTTGCAATACTACGCAATATAAGACCTACATTTTTTGTAGCAGCGAACTTATGCTTATTTTGTACACTAATTTTCTATTTTTCGACCAGTTACAACATAAGGCATTATAAAATGTTCAATTTCAGTGAAGACCGATTGACATTTTTTCGGAGCTTAATTTTTATGAGTTTTAGCATGAATAAAAAGTTAATCCCCTAGAAAAGGATCGAAAATATTCAATTCGTTTTCAGTTGATTCTAGAATACGCGATTCTATAATTATAATTAGAGTAAAAACATCAGAAGAAAAATATATTTATTTAGGCATGACCGCATTTCTTCTGTGTGAATTGCTAACTGCAGTGCGAGCGAACATTCCCTTGCTGCCAAATCACCTACGGCTCTGGTAGCTCAACTTTTTATGGCTCTCAAAACACTTAACATCATTGTAAAATGTTATTATCATTGTAAAATGTTATTATCATTGTAAAATGTTATTATCATTGTAAAATGTTATTATCATTGTAAAATGTTATTATCATTGTAAAATGTTATTATCATTGTAAAATGTTATTATCATTGTAAAATGTTATTATCATTGTAAAATGTTCTCACACTCACAAAATAGTTTCTCACGCTCACGGTCTCACGCTCACTATTTGGTTTCTAACACGCACTATTTGATTTTTCACGCTCACGTTCTCACGCTTATCAAATGGTTTCTCACGCTCACGGTCTCACGCTCACTATTTGGTTTCTCACACGCACTATTTAATTTTTACGCTCACGTTCTCACGCTTATCAAATGGTTTCTCACGCTCACGGTCTCACACTCACTATTTGGTTTCTCACACGCACTATTTAATTTTCACGCTCACGTTCTCACGCTTATCAAATGGGTTCTCATGCGCGCGTTCTCACATCCATGTTCTCACGCTCATGCTCTCAATTTCACGTGCACACGCTCACGGTCACGCTCACGTGCTCACACTCACCGACAGTTACGGAAGCGTTCATGACTGTAGGACAAACTGGAAGTTTAAAAATTGGCAGTGTGTGGGAAAAAAAAGTGTGAGTTCATGCCAAGAATTAATTGTTAATGAGATGTTCACGAACGTTTTAACTCGCAAACTGCACGCAAACAAGCAGTGCATTTACTGCATTTCGGGTATCCAGAAACAGTATTAGGTCACTTCAGGTCTATGGAAACTTCAGGCATTGGGACACTTCAGGTATTATGACACTTCAGGTATTGGGACACTTCAGGTATTGGGACACTTCAGGTATTGGGACACTTCAGGTATTGGGACACTTCAGGTATTGGGATACTTCAGGTATTGGGACACTTCAGGTATTGGGACACTTCAGGTATTGGGACACTTCAGGTATTGGGACACTTCAGGTATTGGGACACTTCAGGTATTGGGACACTTCAGGTATTGGGACACTTCAGGTATTGGGACACTTCAGGTATTGGGACACTTCAGGTATTGGGACACTTCAGGTATTGGGTTACTTCAGGTATTAGGTTACTTCAGGTATTAGGTTACTTCAGGTATTAGGTTACTTCAGGCGTTGGGACACTTCAGGTTTTTGGACACTTCAGGTATTGGGACACTTCAGGTATTGGGACACTTCAGGTATTGGGACACTTCAGGTATTGGGATACTTCAGGTATTGGGACACTTCAGGTATTGGGACACTTTAGGTATTGGGACACTTTAGGTATTGGGACACTTCAGGTATTGGGACACTTCAGGTATTGGGACACTTCAGGTATTGGGACACTTCAGGTATTAGGTTACTTCAGGTATTAGGTTACTTCAGGAATTGGGACACTTCAGGTATTGAGACACTTCAGGTATTGGGATGCTTTAGGTATGGGTCACTTCAGGTATTGGGACACTTTAGGTATTAAGACACTACAGGTATAGGGACACTTCAGGTATTGAGACACTACAGGTATAGGGACACATCGGCTGCGCCTCAATCAGAAAGAGCAGAAATAGACACATATAGAGCAGTAAGTCATCAGGGTATTCAATTCCAAATTCTGATTTTCTATATATTTTGTGACTACCTATCATTGTGAGCAAGTCATGTGATATTGGTTTTTGGTTTGATCTAATGTGTTAGCAAAACTTTGCACAACGTTCATGAATTGCAAATAAATGCGGTTGTGTTTTCAATGTGCTAAATTTTGCGTATATATTCGATGACAGTAACCTCAACATCTATTGAGTTGGGAAAAATCACTACTGAAAGTAAAAGTGACGTGTGGTACTCCTCCCGAGGATGAGCACCCAAAGAAACATTTGTGAGGCGTGTAATCGCTAATTAGAATTAAGTCTGACATCAGAGACCTGAGAATCCAACAATAACTTGCTCAAAACAATGCTACGTGTGGTGCTCCGGTGACGGGAGTTTAAAAACGTCCTTCCTCAGTAAAGCAACTATTTTATGAACAAGCTCTCTTGGAGCAAGTCTTTGTGAGTACACTGTACGCAAACTGTCAATTTCTTATTGTTATCATTGCACAAGCAAGTCTTTGTTAGGAAACGGTTGGCAAACCGTAAATTCTGTATTATTATCAATGCAGGAGCAAGTCTTTGTTAGGACACTGTAGGCAAACTGTCAATTTCTTATTGTTATCATTGCACAAGCAAGTCTTTGTTAGGAAACGGTTGGTAAACCGTAAATTCTGTATTATTATTATTGCAGGAGCAAGTCTGTGTTAGGACACTGTAGGCAAACTGTCAATTTCTTATTGTTATCATTGCACAAGCAAGTCTTTGTTAGGAAACGGTTGGCAAACCGTAAATTCTGTATTATTATCAATGCAGGAGCAAGTCTGTGTTAGGACACTGTAGGCAAACTGTCAATTTCTTATTGTTATCATTGCACAAGCAAGTCTTTGTTAGGAAACGGTTGGCAAACCGTAAATTCTGTATTATTATCAATGCAGGAGCAAGTCTGTGTTAGGACACTGTAGGCAAACTGTCAATTTCTCATTGTTATCATTTCACAAGCAAGTCTTTGTTAGGAAACGGTTGGCAAACCGTAAATTCTGTATTATTATCATTGCAGGAGCAAGTCTGTGTTAGGACACTGTAGGCAAACAGTCAATTTCTTATTGTTATCATTGCACAAGCCAGTCTTTGTTAGGAAACGGTTGGCAAACCGTAAATTCTGTATTATTATCAATGCAGGAGCAAGTCTTTGTTAGGACACTGTAGGCAAACCGTCAATTTTGTATAATAAATATCATTGTATTACAAATTGTATATTAAAAACTGCCTCTAACCTGCCCCTTCTACCCTCGAGAATGCCACGTCCCACTTTGACGTCAAGAAGTTCGCTAATGAGACTGACTGGGCGTTGTGTTCTAGAGCAGGGGCTCCTAAGCTGGGATGCTCGTGCCCCCTGGGGTTGCGAGATGATATTCCAGGGGTGCGGAAGTTTTCCTACGCTTCGTATTGTATGTTATGTGCCGTACGCTACGTGCTGTCAATTCTGCGTATGCTACGTGCTGTATTTTCTGATCAAAACCTTCAAATTTGAGATTTTGAATGAAACATCGGGATTTTGATTCTAAAATATAAGACGCAGCGTATCCAAGACATAGAAAAACTTCTAAAGCGAGCTGTATCGTTTCGACTACATAAATTGTTCGAAAACCAGCCTTCTGGAATATAGTTACTTAGGTTGGTCGTTCTCAAAGCAACTAAATACAACTGCAATTGCTCACACCAGATGCGTGGGATTTCTTGCAATGACTGCACGCCTTAATTACTGCTGCTGCGCTGCGTAGATCTTTTTATAATTTTTTCCACGGAAAATTCGGCAGAATTTTTCATTCCTTGCGCGTGTCAAAGTAATTTGGCCGCTTTGATGGCTCCGTGCCAAGCGTGGGCTTCATTATATAGAATGGTGATAATTTTCAAACCACGTGGTTTCATTAGAATGATGATAATTATCAAACCACGTGGTTTCATTGGAATGGTGACGATTTTCAAACCACGTGGTTTCATTGAAATGGTTTCTCAACTACCCGGTCTAACTTTTTCGCCACCTGCATGCATGTTTTTGGCCGCCCAAGAATTAAATCATTTGGGTGTCGAAAAACATGCATGCTCCGGCGAAAAAGTTAGACTGGGTTCATAGATCGACGTGTCCCAAAATAGCATGTCGTGGTCTGAATGGTAAAATCTACTGTATATTTTGGGGCAATTAAGGGAGAAATATCGAGGTAGATGGGTCGTCAAGTGGTCTCGTTAGCATCAATTCTTTAACGCTAACATCTCGCTACCATCAATTCTTTAACGCTAACATCTCGCTAGCATCAATTCTTTAACGCTAACATCTCGCTACCATCAATTCTTTAACGCTAACATCTCGCTTGCATCAATTCTTTAACGCTAACATCTCGCTACCATCAATTCTTTAACGCTAACATCTCGCTAGCATCAATTCTTTAACGCTAACATCTCGCTACCATCAATTCTTTAACGCTAACATCTCGCTACCATCAATTCTTTAACGCTAACATCTCGCTACCATCAATTCTTTAACGCTAACATCTCGCTACCATCAATTCTTTAACGCTAACATCTCGCTACCATCAATTCTTTAACGCTAACATCTCGCTAGCATCAATTCTTTACCGCTAACATCTCGCTACCATCAAGAGAGATAGAAGGGCTCTCAAAACTCGCGACATCTGTTACACGTTTTTAAGGCTTATAGTTACCATGCAATTGAAGCAAGGCTTATAGGTCCCGTGAAATGGCAGTTCAAGCATTCAGGTAGGGAATAATTTTGTGGGCGTATAAGTGTTTCGATAGGCACAATATTTATAACAATAGTTTTAATTGTGCTGATAAAATCTTCAAAATGCCAAGGTAAATAATTTATTCGTTATTATTACATGATTTATAAACTCAAGTATTTTTCTTGATCTTCTCAATTTGTTGGTACACGTTTACTAAACTTTATAATAAATGAACGTAATTAGTAGGGCAGAAAGGCTGAACTGAAGCTGTGAGTTGAAAATCAAAACACCACTTGTTTCGATCGGATGCAATAGAGTGCAACTGCAGTTAAAAAATGCCTCTGTTCCCGCTGTGCAATGTGCATTCATCCCCATGCATCTGAATACAAATTTTTTATTCTAGTATTGAAGAAGCAGGACACTGCCTCATATACAAGCGACTCTTTCAGCTTATGCATTCATCCCCATGTAAATTCAATATGCTTGTTCTGGTCTATGAGCAATGATTGTAAATACAATATGCTTGTTCTGGTCTTTGAGAAATGATGAGCAGCCACTACAGCTCTAAGCGTCCGCTAGCAAACGAGAAAAAATAACCGCATCCGACACAAGAGAAAGGCTCGAGCGACGCCTCGAAGCACGAAAATGCACACATTTGCTGCACGCTAGTGCCATCTACGTACAACGGGTGCGTGAACCCAGCCGTGGTGGCCATTCTCACATACGCTCACATACACACGTGGAACATAAATACAATGTTGAGCACTCAAACCCTCGACATTATTACTCCCACTCTCAGAAGAAGGAACAGCTATTTGTGACACTTTTTCCACGATCTTCCTGCATTTCCTGTGATCAAACGGAAGCCTTCTTATGATTTGTTTTCCCCTTTTCTGTCAAAAATAAACGCAACAGAGGCAATGATGAGAGCGCTTCAGGATAGAAATGGAACAGCTGGTCCAGTAAAATAACCGTCCTGGTCTCACGACTCCACAGTCTACCTTTTTCGCCGCCTGCATGCATGTTTTTCGCCGGCCAAGTAATTAAATCGCTTAGGTGGCGAAAAACATGCATGCTCCGGCGGAAAAGTATGACTGGGTCTTGTATAAAGCTGGCTGAAACTTAAGACATCTAAATAACTAATTTTTACTGCTTTCTATGATTTTGAAATTTCCTCCTTCGTAAAAATGTGTGAATTTGTCATATCGAGTCACTTCGAGTTCCATTACTCATCAAAACATTCATGAACAATTTGTATTTTTTATACAAAATTTCTGAGAGGTGCATATGCAGTCACTGTTCATTAAAATGATACTTACATGCCATATTCAGTGAATTTTTCACCTCCAGTTTCAAGAATTTCAAAACAGGGCGCGCTTCGTTCATGTTAAACACCACAATTCATCAGAAAATCTAGATTCACTTTAATTATGTACGATCCTATCATACTTTCTAGGTACAAACTTTATCTCTTGCATCTACTCTAAATCTATACTTCGATAGGAGGAAAAAGTTTCAACGTAATATATTTAAAACAAACATTTTGAAGGTTGAATCTACTCTAAATTGAAACCCATAAGAAATAAAGAGTACATTTAAAACAAACATTTTCAAGATTGCATCCACTCTAAATTGTTACCTCATAAGTAGGAAAGAGTGTATTTAAAAAAAAAACACTCTCTATGCTCGTTTCTGCAAGAACAGCTTGCTTGTTACTAACCCCAGTATATTAAATGAGCTCAGGGTTGTGTACTTTCTTTAGCAATGGAATATTAAACTGCAGCTAACGGACCATCGCTTGAGCCGCAGTTCTCTCAGCTTTCAATCAATTTAATGGAGTTCCGCCATCATCTCGTACAAGCTTGGCTCGGGCCCTCAAATTATTATTCACGATGCTGGAGGCTCACCTGAAAAGACGCACTTTGCATCGGTGTGTTGAGGGCACAGCTCGCCGTCTGCGCCAAGGGTACTTTGTGTATAGTGAGGGCACAGCTCGCCGTCTGCGCCAAGGGTACTTTGTGTATAGTGAGGGCACAGCTCGCCGTCTGCGCCAAGGGTACTTTGTGTATAGTGAGGGCACAGCTCGCCGTCTGCGCCAAGGGTACTTTGTGTATAGTGAGGGCACAGCTCGCCGTCTGCGCAAAGGGTACTTTGTGTATAGTGAGGGCACAGCTCGCCGTCTTCGCCAAGGGTACTTTGTGTATAGTGAGGGCACAGCTTGCCGTCTGCACCAAGGGTACTTTGTGTATAGTGAGGGCACAGCTTGCCGTCTGCGCCAAGGGTACTTTGTGTATAGTGAGGGCACAGCTCGCCGTCTGCACCGAGGGTACTTTGTGTTTAGTGAGGGCACAGCTCGCTGTCTGCGCCAAGGGTACTTTGTGTATAGTGAGGGCACAGCTCGCCGTCTGCGCCAAGGGTACTTCGTGTATAGTGAGGGCACAGCTCGCCGTCTGCGCCAAGGGTACTTTGTGTATAGTGAGGGCACAGCTCGCCGTCTGCGCCAAGGGTACTTTGTGTATAGTGAGGGCACAGCTCGCCGTCTGCGCCAAGGGTGCTTTGTGTATAGTGAGGGCACAGCTCGCCGTCTGCACCAAGGGTAATTTGTGTATAGTGAGGGCACAGCTCGCCGTCTGCACCAAGGGTACTTTGTGTATAGTGAAGGCTTCTGATAAAGGGAAATGCTATGGAAGTACATCAATATTGGGAAAAATTTCATGGGGATGTAGAAATATAAGGAAATTGATTTTGTGAGAGATTAAGCGAAGAAATGGGGATAAAATGAAATTGATTTTTTGAGGGGCTGAAAGAGAAAATTTAGTTTAGGAGGAATTGATAATTGATTTTTTAAATGCTTTTGTGAAGATATATAATTAAAATCAATTGATTTTTTGATGGACTTTTGTGAGGAAATGTTCTTAAAATAAAATTGATCTTTTGGTGGCTTCCTATGAGGAAATTTAGATAAATTTTCCTGATTTACTGGAGATGTTTATGAGGAAATACAGCTAAAATGAAATTGACTTCTCAAAGGATTTTTAGAAGGAAATATAACTTGAAATGGGTTGATTTTTCCATGGATTTATGTGAAGGTATAGAGTTAAAATGAAATCAATTTTTTGAGGGATTTTTAAAGCCAAATTCATTGAAAATAAAACTGGATTTAAATTTTAGAATTTTTTCCGGGCGTTTCTCCAGCGCCATTTGTAAACGATTGTAAATTATTATTTTTTGTTTTTTACCCTAAAAATCTCTGTATTAAGTCATTTCCATCCATATATTGTTCCAAGGTGAGGTAATTTTAATGTACCAGGGTATGAATGGATGGAGCCACCTTCTCGAAAGAGAGAACAGTTCCTAGAAGGTGAATTGTTACCGGGAATTTCCCCTATAGACCCGCCCTGCTCTTGCTCTAGAGCAGAATCAAGTGCGTAATCAACTTTCATAAGGTGTTCAGTTTCTGTGTGAAAACAAAACAAAAACTGACCTGAATCCTAATGAATCATTTCATTCGAGGCGGTTTCTGTTAATTTGAGAAACATGTTAATTGTTATAGATATCTAGTGATGAATATAAATGTTAAATTTCATAAATCCTAAATAACCATAGCAATTTTTTTTCTTTAATTTCAATCGATTTACTTGTCGATTTACTTTCATGTATATATGATACGCATCAGAGATAAGTTGTACTCTATCCTCATCATACTTTATTCAAGATGCTAATATTGAGGAAAATCAGATACTTGGGAATGATTAAAAAATTACCCGAATTTCTAGGGAATGAAAATGAAGAGATCAAAACTTCGTCATCTCAAAAAGATATTTCACAGAAATTAGCGTAACATTTTGTGAAAGTTAGATCTTTGTTGACAGCGTGAATTGACTGACGCGTGTGAGTTTAAACCAATAAATTTATTTATGCCAATAAGCGAGGTGTTACCAAGCTAGCATTTATAAATTCTTGACGTTAGTGACCGGTTTTTGTGTGCACTGGTATATGTTGCTGTTTCATTCAAACTTTACGTATGATATTCAGCTTAATACATGCATCATAAGCAAAACATACGGAAGTAAAAAAAAAGATTTGTCTTATGAAGAATGAGATCTGGAAAGTTCATTTTCGGTCGCTCAATTGCTCAAAGTATTAAGCCACTTCGCTTGAGTTTCAAGAGTGTACTCTGAATTCGTGAGAAGAGCATTTCTTTGGAATGAAAATTCAAAATGATTTATAGAAAAAAAAACCTAAATTTCCCTTAGGCATCAGCGCTTTAAATTAAATATTTCAAACTTTGAATTCAATTTTAAACTCTTGTTTTTTCGAGCGAGGGAAGTGCTTGCTATGAGCCCCAAAATTTTTGTCAAGGAAAACCTCTAAAATAAAATTTTTTATTAAATTTTACTGTAGGTATGCTAGGAAATGTCGAGAACCTCCGGATCAAATTCATTCTCGGAAGGCATGACAAAACACAGCAGGCTTCAGGTTCTCTTTTGCGACCGAATCTTGTGTTTGGATAAGGTTTGTACGTTCGGCATGTTGCCGCTGCCGAGTTTTAGAATTGCATCATCAGAATTTCAATAGAACTTGAAGCATAAGAACTCCTTTGGAGCAGAGGGACTTTAAATTGGATTTCCCGTGCCTAGATTTAGAGCAGATGCGAATGAGCGTTTCACACCAAGAATGCGCGCGTGTAATAAGGCTAGGAAGCGCAGCAATGACAGTGGGTTAATATTGTGAGCCGTAACTACGATACGGAGCGTTTCACAGTTGTGTAGAAATGAATCTTACAGCGACAAAAATAGCATTTGATTTTGAAGCATTGTAGATACCTCTAAAAGATATAATCTCTTCGGTAAATAAATATACTGAACTACCAATAAATAAATTGTAAAGAGTGTTAAATATACCAATATACAATGGAAAAGTGTTAAAAACATGAAACAGCGTTTGATTATTGAACTTTATATATAACTCAAAACACTCTCCATTAGTAAATAAAAATACTGAAGAAATCACTTAACCAAAAACATGGAAAATAAAAATTGAGTTTATGAAGTACGCCGAATTGCGAAAGAAAGTATTAATCTTTCATAACGTTTTAACAGTGTCCTTCTGACATCATAATTTTTCTTAACTCAGACCTGAAAAAGAAGACAACATCACCTCACAGACGCCTGCAATACAGGACAACACCGCCTCACACACGGCTCACAACATTGCCTCACTGTCGGCTCACAACATCGCCTCACAGACAGCTCAAAACATCGCCTCACAAACACCAGCAATACAGGACAACATCGCCTCACAAACACCAGCAATACAGGACAACATCGCCTCACAAACACCAGCAATACAGGACAACATCGCCTCACAAACACCAGCAATACAGGACAACATCACCTCACAAACACCAGCAATACAGGACAACAACGCCTCACAAACACCAGCAATACAGGACAACATCGCCTCACAAACACCAGCAATACAGGACAACATCGCCTCACAAACACCAGCAATACAGGACAACATCGCCTCACAAACACCAGCAATACAGGACAACATCGCCTCACAAACACCAGCAATACAGGACAACATCGCCTCACAAACAACAGCAATACAGGACAACATCGCCTCACAAACACCAGCAATACAGGACAACATCGCCTCACAAACACCAGCAATACAGGACAACATTGCCTCACAGACATCGCCTCACAAACACCAGCAATACAGGACAACATTGCCTCACAGACATCGCCTCACAAACACCAGCAATACAGGACAACATTGCCTCACAGACATCGCCTCACAACAGCTGCTGGGTTAGACTCGCTCGCTGTAGACAGATCGAGCAGCTTCAGGCCGGAATGAGCCTCGACTTCTGCTTATTAGATTACCCAAAATTTTTCTTGCGTCGGTTATTTTCCCTCTGCGGTCTTTGTGCGACGATATTCTGTGTTATCATGGTCATTCGGCCAGAGAAATATATTGTATTGTGCAAAAGAGGGATTTATACTGAATTGTGCAACTGGTAAATGAAGTTGTACAACTATGTTATATATTATAACTCGTTTGATCAAGGTCTTTCGGCCAGTGAAATATATTGTATTTTGCAAAAGAAAGATTTATATTGACTACTTTAACTGAAAATTGAAATTATATAACCATGTTTTATGTTATTTGTATTTGACCGTGGTCATTTGGCCAAAGAAATATATTGTATTGTGCAAAAGAGGGATTTAAATTGAGCAGTTCAACTGAAATATGAAGCTGTGTTACTACGTTTTATGTCATGAACTATGCTCCGTGTAGTGCATATAATTTTTATTGTGTATTAAATTTTTAGAAACCAGTTGAAACACACTCAAGTGACACTACGTGCATCCGATCCTGGCTGATGTGATGCCCGGTAACTGAATATTTTGTGTCTTTGATCTACTGTGTCTATCATACATTTGAATTTAATTTGTTTACGAAAATTTCTAACGATTTACGCCGCCAATCAATCTATCCTAAATTCTAATCTCCGCTTCTGAGGTTTCTAGTCTGAGCTCGTTCATGGTCAGGGACGAACTGCGTTTTATTTTCTATGGCTTAGCTGATGCTTTGTGGAATGGTTGGAATCATTGGTCTGCTGGAAAATACATCGCTGGTCTAGCCTCAAACTTTTCGTTCATAATTTTGGATTTGCCCCCAATAGCTTTAGTTTTTTACGTTTTAGGTCTAGGTTTTTGTAGCTTCAATAGCTTTGAGTTTTAATTCAATAGCTTTAGGTTTTTATTCAATAGCTTTAGGTTTTTAGGTTTTAGCTTTAGGTTTTTATCCAGTATCTTAATGTAGCTCCACAGTTCATAATTGTTCTTGTTGTTATCAATTGTAAAATTTTACTTGAGATATAAGTTATTACAAAAACTCTTGAAATCGCCATTTATCGCAAGAATCCTGGTATGTTCTTCGGATGGTAATGCTCCACCTATATTGAGCTTTATGTTTCTTACATTGCAAATATTAAAATGCTTTTTTTCATCACAGGTCATCAGAATACGTTGTTCTTCAGAATACATAGTTCTCTTTCCCAGAAGCATTTTTTCTTCATGCATGTTCTCACAATATATATACGAGTTGGAACTTGACGTGGATTCAGAAGAGGCGTCCGTCGAGGTTGAGTTTTATCCAGTGCTACCTTATTTACTTCCTATCCAATTACTGAGCGAGTACTTCAGCTGATATTTTGTACATTTAATGTTTTGTAACCCAACAAGAAACTCTTCAGTCTATATTAACGCCGCGGTAAACTTACTTGCGTTTTATTACGACAGTTTGGATTTTTTCTCCAGTCTCTCAAAATCTCCATCTACCCTCTATGTATTTGAACTCCTTTTAAACCCAAATCTACTACAGATCGAAGGATAGTCTGACAGTTTGTAATACTGCCGTAGCAATATAACATTTCTTGATTCGTGGAAGCCATTTTCCTTATTTGTGAAAGTCATTTTCTTTACTTGTGACCGTCATTTTCTTTATTTGAGAAAGTCATTTTCCTGATTCGTGAAAGTCAAATTCAGCCAGAGCATTTTTGTCTCTCCTGTTGATCCATTAATGATAACCATGGCACGTTTTGCTCCACGTAATGTTCTGTACTGCAGTAGCTTACCATATAAACTTTATAAAATCGCTTGTCCTGAAATCAGATGAATAGTTTATTAAATTACAGAAATTTGTACTTGCCAATCGATGCTTGGTACCGTACGTACAATTTCGTCTTTCCATCTTTTGCTTCATTTTCTTGCTGTTGGATATTTTTAAGCTAATGTGTCCGTCGCAAAGTTCGTGTGAAATTGAACTTCAATATCTCATAATTTATCTGAAATTCAACTTAAAAGTATAGGTAATTTTGCTCGGTAACAAATGAAATCCGTGAAATTATACAAATCTTAAATTCTAAGAAGCGTTCGAAAATATTAAACATTGCTAAGTGTACAAGTAATTTCGGCGCTAATGCGGGCGAGTCTGATTTAAAAGCAGATTTAACACCTACGCAGCTCACAGTTTGCTGGACGAGGAGAACAAAACAGAATCTAATAAACATAACTGCTTTTACTTCGAAGATAAAATATAACATCTATCTGAAATAGACCTGCTCGTTTTGCTTCACAGTTCAACTGGAGCATAAACCTGCAGTAGAGTGAAGTACAGATATATTAGAAACAGAGCTCTCCAGTACATTAAACTAATACCTATATCAGAAACAGAGTTCTCCAGTGCATTAAAATAATGCCTATATCTGGATCTGAGCTCTGCAATACATTAAAATATAACATAAACCAGAAACAGAGCTCTTCGTTTCGCCTCTCGTTTCAACAGAAGCAGCTCTCCAAAGCTCTGCTGGCATGAGAAATATCGACTTCTGGCGTCCGACCTCCCCACTGAACAGCAGGGAACCGAACCCCGTCTGTCCTTAACTAAAGACGAGATTGACTGAGCAGATTAACCACAGCAACTCCCAACCAGAAATTTGATCTTATCCTGTCATGTCATATCCGTTAAAGTTCACGAGCTATTACTATCATTCCATGCACTCAATTATCATTCCACGTACTCAATTATCATTCCACGTACTCAATTATCATTCCACGTACGCTACCATCATTCCATGTGCCATGTACTCTATTATGGTTCAAGCCCTCTATTATCATTCCATGTTCTCTATTTTTGTTTAATGTACTTTATAATCTTTCCATATACTCTATGGCCATTCCATGGCCTTTATTATCATTCCAAGTACTCTGTTATAATTTTATGTACTCTATTATCAGTTTACGTACTGTATTTTCTTTCTATGTAATTTTTTATCAGTTCATGTACTCTATTACCATTTCATTTACTGTATTATCATTTCATGTACATTTTCATGATTCCATAAACTCTGTTATCATACCATGTACTGTATTATCATTCCATGTACTTTTTTCTCATTCCATGTACATTATTATCATTCTATGTACTCTATTATCATTTTATGTTCTCTATTATCAGTCCATATACACTATTCGTGTGCTATTATTCCATGGTTTTTCTAGAGTACAACATCTCAGAGAATTTTAGAAGGCTATGCCATGAAGTTAACATAATCTTATCTCACATAGTGAGGACACGTAGGCATAAGCCTTTGTGAGTGATCAACCTGTCCCAAATTCCCGATAAAACGAGATTATGAAGTGCAATAAAATAGCTTTACTTTTTGATGAACTTTTTTAAAATTATCTAGTTTTCCTCTGTAAAATATCCCGTAATGTTCAACATGATTCAAGGTCTCGGGCCAATTACTCTTCAAGTGCAATTTGCCAGGAAGTATTAGATGACCTCATCTCATTTTCGTCGTCGAGAATTCGCATTCTGAAGAAAATCGCTTGCGTGCAGAATTACAAGCTGCCTTGGGAAGCAAAATTAAGTATGACTCGTACCAGTTCAAGATTTGCTCGCTTTCTCCGTTCACAAATATGCAGTGAGTGAGATTCGATAAGTTAGTATAAGTTTACTGATACGTTTACTTGAGTTAGTATAATCCACCTTAACTACTACGGGTTTTTAATCGCGACGCCACAGATCTGCGTAGATTTGCGTAAACTAGTGAAGCTACGTTCAACATCCGCACTTAACACCTTAAGTGCGGCAGGTGAAACTATCGTTCAATATTTACCTGAAATTAGAGTTAATTATAGAGGTTATTCTTGAAAATAACGAATGTTCAATAAATAAATAAAACAAATAAAATAAATTTTCCATTAAGTGCTTATGAAAACTGAGTTGTGACTCATGGTCGGTCAGGAGTACTATAAAAATCCCTTCAGCCACCGGTGGTCACATCGCACTCAGAATGGAAGAGGCTGCCGTGTGGCTGCGCAGAACTGCCCCGCTCTACCCAAGATATTTTGGGATTAAGCTAAGAATGTTGACAAGTGGACATTTTTGCGCAGATGCTGCTCCATGGCGGCGCTGCAAGCTATCTGAAATTGTCAGCAGCCAGCCGTGATCACGGTGGCGGCTTTATAGAGAACATATCTGCAAGGTTCGTGTACCTCAAGTAAGAATTATTGTGTGAAAATAAAAGTAATTTTTCATATCAATTGCCAGCCCCCACTGGGGACTTTGTCCTTGCATCTTGATTTTTTCTCCACCTTAGCGCAGCCAAACAAGAGAACCTTGAATTCACTCCACACGTCAAGGCAAAAGATAAAACTTATCATCATTCAGAAAATACAGCAGCGAACTCCTACAGTAGTTAATAAGGTTTTGATTTGTCGGAAGTTGTGAGTAACGTATTTATTGTTTCAAAGCGTTATTCAAGTAAGCTCAAATTTTACGGTAATTAGCGTATAAAATTAACAAGAAGTGTTCAGGGACCAAGAAGCTAATCAACAGCACGCTTGGATCACTTCACTAGATTGGGGCGTCGAGCTTGAGGCAGAAAATTACTGTTAAATATCGAGTTTACTGCGCGTTGTATATTTATCCCATTGGCGCGTCTCTGGAGGAAACAACTTAGCTTTCAAGTGAATTAAAATTCAAGGTATGTTTATTCATTATACCGAGGGAGAAATGAGCAGAGCTTCATGACACTACAGGGAGGTCTCGCAGTTGCTTTGTTTAAAATGTGCTAGAGTATCTCAAAGTAAAACAGAACGTTTAAAATCTTAACTGCGTTTACGCGGTCGCTTCGGTCGGTTGGGTTAATTTAAAAGAAGCTGAATTGAAGAGCCGTCTTTTATTCCTTGATTGCATTTTTATCCCTGCTAGGAAACCTAAAGAATATAATTGCTCGAAAACATTTCAACGTGCATGTCATAGCCTAATTTAAATACAGGTAGTGAAATAATTGAAATCCTATTCATTGACTCTCGTATGTAAATGGACAATTTAATTAGTGGTACACATATGCACAAACACAAAAAGAACGTGCTAAGTGAGAAATTATAGTCGAGAGATAAAATGAATTCCAGTTCACAAAATATATGTGGCAACAGCAGCAAAAAATGTGGATATCTGGCTAAAGAAAATGCAGATGATTAGGGTAAGAAAATGCAAAAATTGGAAAAAGACCTGCGGAAATTTGAACATGGGGAATGAGAATAATCGTGCAAAAGAAATACGGTCAATTGGACCAGGAAATGAATGTGAAAAGACATGATAAAATTACGTGAAATTTTATGTGACAAGTCGTTCCATGCTGGCAGGATTCGAAATACGAGTACTATACTGGAGCAAATTTGGACACAAATTGCTTAGATTCGAGTACATTCGTACAGATTTGAATAGATTTGAGTACATTTTTGTAGATTTGAGTAGATTTGAGTAGATTCGAGTAGATTTGAGTAGATTTTAATGAATTCGAGTAGATTTGTGTAGATTTGAATAGATTTGAGTACATGTGTGTAGATTTGAATAGATTTGAGTACATTTGTGTAGATTTGAATGGATTTGAGTGCATTTGTGTAGATTTGAATAGATTTGAGTATATTCGTGTAGAATTTAATTGATTTGAGTACATTTGTGTAGATTTGAATAGATTTGAGTGCATTTGTGTAGGTTTGAACAGATTTGAGTGCATTTGTGTAGATTTGATTAGATTTGAGTACATTTGTGTAGATTTGATTAGATTTGAGTACATTTGTGTAGATTTGATTAGATTTGAGTACATTTGTGTAGATTTGATTAGATTTGAGTACATTTGTGTAGATTTGATTAGATTTGAGTACATTTGTGTAGATTTGATTAGATTTGAGTACATTTGTGTAGATTTGATTAGATTTGAGTACATTTGTGTAGATTTGAATAGATTTGAGTACATTTGTGTAGATTTGAATAGATTTGAGTACATTTGTGTAGATTTGAATAGATTTGAGTACATTTGTGTAGATTTGATTAGATTTGAGTACATTTGTGTAGATTTGAATAGATTTGAGTACATTTGTGTAGATTTGAATAGATTTGAGTACATTTGTGTAGATTTGAATAGATTTGAGTACATTTGTGTAGATTTGATTAGATTTGAGTACATTTTTGTAGATTTGATTAGATTTGAGTACATTTGTGTAGATTTGAATAGATTTGAGTACATTTGTGTAGATTTGAATAGATTTGAGTACATTTGTGTTGATTTGAATAGATTTGAGTACATTTGTGTAGATTTGATTAGATTTGAGTACATTTGTGTAGATTTGATTAGATTTGAGTACATTTGTGTAGATTTGAATAGATTTGAGTACATTTGTGTAGAATTGAATAGATTTGAGTACATTTGTGTAGATTTGAATAGATTTGAGTACATTTGTGTAGAATTGAATAGATTTGAGTACATTTGTGTAGATTTGAATAGATTTGAGTGCATTTGTGTAGGTTTGAACAGATTTGAGTGCATTTGTGTAGATTTGAATAGATTTGAGTACATTTGTGTAGATTTGATTAGATTTGAGTACATTTGTGTAGATTTGAATAGATTTGAGTACATTTGTGTAGATTTGATTAGATTTGAGTACCTTTGTGTAGATTTGATTAGATTTGAGTACATTTGTGTAGATTTGAATAGATTTGAGTACATTTGTGTAGATTTGAATAGATTTGAGTACATTTGTGTAGATTTGAATAGATTTGGGTACATTTGTGTAGATTTTAATGAATTTGAGCAAATTAGAGTGAGCAGCTTTAGGTACAATTATGAGCACATCGCAGGTCAGGTAGGAAGACTTGTGCGCCTTTCTCTTGAATTCCTTGAATGTTCATTCATTTTGTGCCTTATTGTTTACAAACATTTTCGTTTATTATTTACAAGCTGCTACTGCATTTGACTTGCTTGTCTACCCCTGACTTTGGTGCCATATGTATTTGACTTCCTGGTCAAATGGAACTTTTTGGAAAGCTTTTTCTGTCGTTGTTTGTTGTCGCATTTGATTTTCTACTCACATGATAATTCCGGTTAAATTACTCTAAAATGATTTTTCTTTTAGATTTTTCTTTTTTTAATGATTTTTCTTTTTTTTCTGTCGTTGTTTGTTATCGCATGTGATTTTCTACGTACATGATAATTCCGGTTAAATTACTCTAAAATGAAACATCTGCTCAGATCACTCTCCATCGTCCAGTCAACCGCTCGGAACGTGACGTCGCGCTGCAGCACACTTTTAATATTTTTCCTATGGATCTTTTTACCATTGTTTTTTTACCTTTTCCAGTGAAGTTCGAAGGCCTGAATGTCTTTATTCAAGTGCGCATTGAACGTTGAGGGGCAGCAAATTGTCACTTCACATTCAGAAATTTTTATATTTTTTTCCAAAAATTTTCTAAATTATATTCGTCATGTTTTCGTACATATACATGTGGGTCTCATATCCGTAGTTACTGTAAACAATCTGCCTCATATTTTCGTACTAAGCTGTCTAATGTACGACTTTATAATGTATACCTACATGTGAATATTGCCTAATTGACAAATTTGCTTAGAGTCACGAAGTATTTAACTCGCTTTATCTATCATATATCGCACAAAGACAGACATCGTACGTGGAAGCGTTGCAGGGTCACTGCCCTGAAACAATCCCTTCAAATATCAAGTTGGTCTGACGACACCACCCCTTTTTGCTCCCAATTAACGCCCCGAGAGCCAATAAAATTCAATTTGGACTTCGGAGGAGCAATCAAATTTCGTCCCACAAGACAACACGAGGTGAGTTTCAAATCGTGCACCAGCAGCACAACGGAGCGTGGGTCCACCAAGAGATTCCCGAGTTGTAGCATCTGTTGCAAAAGACCTTCAAGTTTCAGAAAAGGAAGCTTCATAAGAGATCCAAAGCTAATTATGAGTTCTGATTGCATTTTTTAATTAAGAGTTGCGAGAGAGGCGCTTCCGTAATTATCTGTAGCCTACAGGACTGTGTGTATGTGAGTGTATTAAGCGTATGTGTATCTGTGTATTTTATACGTGTAAGTGTAGTGTGGTGCAGATTACAGGTTGCATTTCATTGAGTCCAGAACAGATGCGTGAATGATTGGTGCTATTTCACGAGCTCTGTCGTGATGTGAGGCAAGACACAAATAGGACTGGATAGTCAAGCGAATTCCATCGTCGCCGCGGTACTACAGTCCACTTACGCTGCCTGCAGCGGTACTACAGTCCACTTACGCTGCCTGCAGCGGTACTGCAGTCCACTTACGCTACCTGCAGCGGTACTGCAGTCCACTTACGCTGCCTGCAGCGGTATTGCAGTCCACTTACGCTACCTGCAGCGGTACTGCAGTCCACTTACGCTGCCTGCAGCGGTATTGCAGTCCACTTACGCTACCTGCAGCGGTACTGCAGTCCACTTACGCTGCCTGCAGCGGTATTGCAGTCCACTTACGCTACCTGCAGCGGTACTGCAGTCCACTTACGCTGCTTGCAGCGGTATTGCAGTCCACTTACGCCACCTGCAGCGGTACTGCAGTCCACTTACGCTGCCTGCAGCGGTATTGCAGTCCACTTACGCTGCCTGCAGCGGTATTGCAGTCCACTTACGCCACCTGCAGCGGTACTGCAGTCCACTTACGCTGCCTGCAGCGGTATTGCAGTCCACTTACGCTACCTGCAGAGGTACTGCAGTCCACTTACGCTGCCTGCAGCGGTATTGCAGTCCACTTACGCCACCTGCAGCAGTACTGCAGTCCACTTTCGCTTCATGCAGCGGTACTGCAGTCCACTTACGCTGCATGCAGCGGTACTGCAGTCCACTCACGCCGCCCGCAGCGGTACTGCAGTCCACTTACGCCGCCCGCAGCGGTACTGCAGTCCACTTACGCCGCCCGCAGCGGTACTGCAGTCCACTTACGCCGCCCGCAGGGTACTGCAGTCCACTTACGCCGCCCGCATTGGTACTTCAGTCCACTCACGCCGCCCGCAGCGGTACTGCAGTCCACTTACGCCACCCGCAGCGGTACTGCAGTCCACTTACGCCGCCCGCAGCGGTACTGCAGTCCACTTACGCCGCCCGCAGTGGTACTGCAGTTCACTTACGCCGCCCGCAGCGGTACTGCAGTCCACTTACGCCGCCCGCAGCGGTACTGCAGTCCACTTACGCCGCCTGCAGCGGTACTGCAGTCCACTTACGCCGCCCGCAGCGGTACTGCAGTCCACTTACGCCGCCCGCAGCGGTACTGCAGTCCACTTACGCCGCCCGCAGCGGTACTGCAGTCCACTTACGCCGCCCGCAGCGGTACTGCAGTCCACTTACGCCGCCCGCAGCGGTACTGCAGTCCACTTACGCCGCCCGCAGCGGTACTGCAGTCCACTTACGCCGCCCGCAGTGGTACTGCAGTCCACTTACGCCGCCCGCAGTGGTACTGCAGTCCACTTAAGCCGCCATAGTGGTACTACTGGCAGCCTAAATTCACTTAGAAGAGATTTTTCTTCTAAATATGAAAATATAGCCCAAGTTTTATGAAAGGTGCCTGTAACTCGAGGGGCTGTTAAGAAATTGCCATGTGAGTGCCTTTAGATTGGGGTGTAGCCTTCTTTTACTTGCCATGTTCTTCTAGTTAGGAGTTTGCACCGGTTTGCATTAAGTAAAATATTACTTTTTTAATTCACAAATACTTTTCAAACCTCCAGAAGAGAACTTCATTTGGGCTGACAAATTTGAAATATAATTTAGTAATGCGAATACCTTAATCTTAGAATTGCACTACGAAATATCCGGTAATCAAATGTCACCACTACTTCGTCATGGGCAGTTGGTTATGTTCTGTTATTTGATATTTACTCGAGATTATTTTATCCCGTATCGGCCCCATGTGTCATGCATAGCACACTCTCTAAAAACACTAACACTATTTATTTCTAGTAGAATTTGTGTCTTAATGTAATTTTTGAAGCTTTCCGTCGGATGACAGTTCCGTCCCCGTTTTGATGTTGGTATTGCGGCAAATAGAAGAAGCACAACAGTTTATTTATGAATCTACTTTCGCAGTGAAATGTTTCATCTGTGATGGTACGCGGAATTTTCAGTTGCCTAGCAACCATCCGGTGAAGACACATTGAAAAGGAAAGGAGGAACGAGATCTTTGACTACATTACTGATATTCCTTTGTACTGCAACTAATTTTTTTAACAAACTCGAAGTAGCAAATATCAATGAACCACTACAAAAATACGCCTTAGCAGTTTACAAGGACATTTTTCATTTTATTAAACTATAATTAATATAACGAAAGCGTCCTCACTGGAGAAGCAGAAATCTCGAAATTTCACGAGGCCTTTCAAACGTTTAAAAATATTTGTGCCTGTGTTCAAAATCTATGATAGTGTTTCCAGCAATCGTAAATGACTTTTTAGATGCGAAGGGACTTTGGTTCTTCCGACAAACCATCTTAGAATAAAATCGGAAATCACACAAGGAGGCAGTCCAGTCTAACTTTTTCGCCGCTTGCATGCATGTTTTTCGCCACCCAAGTAATTCAATTGCGTGAGCGGCGAAAAACATTGCATGCTCCGGCGAAAAAGTTAGACTGGGTGTATTTTAGACCAGAGAGAAGCTACGAGCGACATCACCGATAATTTCAAGTGCCCCTCAAATGTTACCGAAAGTTGTGTTCGCCTTCCGCCCCATACTTTCCATAAGCGGGCTTTTTTCCGCTTTTGGATTATACTATAAGTGTATTATGCTATGAGTATAATTATACTAGGAGTGGATTCCAATATTATTATACTACGAGTATTTTGCACTATGAGTGGATAATGAATATAATTATACCATGAGTGGATTCCAATGTAATAATATTATGAATGGATCATACAATGAGTGAATTGTAGCTTAATTACACCATGAGTGGATTATACTATGAAAGGATTTCAGTGAAATTTGATAGCCACGCTCTTATTGTGAGGCTTCTTATGTGAAATGAGCGTCTAGTGAGGCACGGTTTAAAAAATATGAAGTGAGACACGATTTAAAAAATTTCCAAGTGAAGCACGATTTTAAAATTGCCAAGTGAGGCACGATTTAAAAAAAATCCCAAGTGAAGCCCGATTTCAAAAATGCCAAGTGAGGCACGATTTAAGAAATGCCAAGTAGGCACGATTTAAGAAATGCCACGTAGGCACGATTTAAGAAATGCCAAGTGAAGCACGATTTAAGAAATGCCAAGTAGGCACGATTTAAAAAATGCCAAGTCAGGCACGATTTAAAAAAATGCCAAGTAGGCACGAGTTCAAAAATGCTAAGTGAGGCACGATTTCATAAATGCCAAGTAGGCACGAGTTTAAAAATGCTAAGTGAGGCACGATTTCATAAATGCCAAGTGAGGCACGTTTTAAAAAATGCCAAGTGAGGCACGATTCCATTTCAGTCTCCAAAACAGACACATCCCGAAGATACCGACATGCAAGGGTGCATACATACGTACACACCTCACCATGGATATATAACCATATAATGACATTACGGGAAACTTTTTCCCCATAATGGAAGAGAATATTTTTGTCTGGGAAATGCCTTCTGGTGACAAATCACCACTACGCGCGCAAGGACAAAATCAAGGTTTTTTTCCGAAATAGATCTTCCATATCGCACTAATGAAGGAAAAATAGAATTCAATACAGGCTTGAGGGATCAATTAGAGAAGAAATCATATGGTAATGTTGATATAATGGTTAAAAAAAATTATGGGTTCTCATTAATTTTGGGTTTTCAAATACCTAAAATTTAGTTATCTTCATATCCTTATGTATTATACATCTGGTAATAGTATTATGTTCATTGAAAATGAAAGAGTTGATGACGCGATCAGTCAGCCGAAATTTTCACTAAAAAGCGTGGTTATTTATAAACAAAAACCTCAGTCTCTTCTTTTGTCATCTGCGGATTATGCGAATTAAAATCCCATACGTACTTGGCTGGGTGCCTGTGCCTGATTGAAGCATAATAACAGTTGGAGTTGTAAGTATTTGGCTGGGTGCCTGTGCCAGACTGAAGCATAATAACAGGTGGAGTTGTAAGTATTTGGCTGGGTGCTTGTGCGTGACTGAAGCATAATAACAGCTGGAGTTGTAAGTATTTGGCTGGGTGCCTGTGCCTGATTGAAGCATAATAACAGCTGGAGTTGTAAGTATTTGGCTGGGTGCCTGTGCCTGACTGAAGCATAATAACAGCTGGAGTTGTAAGTATTTGGCTGGGTGCCTGTGCGTGACTGAAGCACAATACCAGCAGGAGTTGTAAGTATTTGGCTGGGTGCCTGTGCGTGACTGAAGCATAATACCAGCAGGAGTTGCAAGTATTTGGCTGGGTGCCTGTGCGTGACCCAAGCATTATAACAGCAGGAGTTGTAAGGGCTCAGAATATTAAAAAAAATTAGCTTATTAATATAAACATATATCATTTCGGCTTTCCTGTAATCATATCATTCATAAAATAATCTCACGAGTTTCGTTGTTAGTTCTAAGTGTAAATAATTATACCTGCAATGGTGAGGCTTTCAACAGGTTATCAGGAAATGTCAAGGCAGCCCTCCTTTTCTGATCATATCAATGATGACGAAATTTCTCATGTCTCTTGATTAAATAGTACACTATATAAATGAGACCAAAGAGCACAAAATAATTTCTTTAAAAAAATCGAATGTTGTCCAACTCCAAAATGATTTTTAAACTTTAAAATTTACATTACAAACTTTCAGCTTTCAAAAACTAATATTTCGTTCTTAACTTTATAGGGTAAATGGAAATAATATCGTTGTCCTCGTTGAGAATAAAACAAGTGCCAGCCCTGCACTGGTGCACGTGTGTATCCTAATCATATTGTTTCATTTCAGCGTGAATAAAATAATAATACTTACACTATAAACTGGCGTGAATTGAAATGCAAAAAATTTCAAGAAACATCGCTTTCGATGATTTTTTTCAGCGAGCGAATTCATTTCACGTGGCGAAAAATTTATTTCATTCTTCTACGAACTAACTTATTTTCCTGCATTCCAGCAAGAATTAAAACCCACAAGTTATTCTAGGGCGACCGCCAAGAACACTTTGCTTTTTTATTCATATTAGTTTTACATATCCAGCCGGCTGAACATTTTTTGCCTCATTTTTCACGCACAAGAGAGGCTGGGCAGCAGGAACGTTGCAGGTATCCGCCTGTTCTGCGGAGATATAGAAGCTCTGTGAGCGGTGCAGTAATCCGGCAGAGCAGCTAGCGGGAGCCCTGGGGAGTAAAGGACCGTAGAGTTTCAACTCCCGACACTAATTCTAGTTTTTACCTCCACAGATGCTCTTTCCCGAGCCCAGGAATGTAGCGTATTCCCTCTGGGCAGGACTTTTCGAGGGCAGGTATACAGAAATTATTCTAAGCCTGATTGGAGAACGTTTTTACTAAGTTGCTTCTGTATCACAGGGATTGGGAACTAATAATCCGGAGTTAATGTTGCATTTTATGCTCGATCTGGCTATCGTGTCTCAATTACTGTATAGATATTCGTAAAAGAGCTCTACCAGTTATTTCCATACTTTAGAACTCACATAGGAGAAACCTTTACGTAAATTTAAGAAAAATTAGGCTGCTGAAACAGAAAATATTGCAACATCAATAAAGCTCTGGTGATAGAATGTGTAAAAGTTGTGCAATGATTTGCATAGAGTTAATTGAATCACTTTTTCTCTCGTTGTTGGCAGTATCAAAGAGACATGTATCCTAGAAAAATACAAGGGAGTGCAGGCTCATCTTCAAAACTTGCATTTTGAATGAGGGCAAATTGCGCTGTGAATAGAACGCCATCGCAATTACCCTTATGGCTTACACGTTAACTTGGCTGCATGTTGTTGGCTCGTGAGAATAGAAATTTTATTTTATGAACATTGGTTCTTGAAATACATGTTTGCAGAACAAAGTCGCCAAGCCTCATCATTAGAGACTCTTGAAAATTGAAATTTTATGGCAGTCAATAGCACGATGCTAAATATTGTATAACTACAGTAAAAATAGATCATTATTTGGATAGTGTTGAGTTTTTTTTCATGTGCGTAAGGCTAAAAAGTAGAATACATCTAGTAAGAATTTCAGCACAGAAAATAAAAATTTCCTGATGTATAATTTTCACCAAAAAATTGGAAAATAAATACTACATGTAGAAAAAAAGTTGCGATAGCGAACGCTCCGTTGATTATTAGCAGAATATTGAAAAAGTTTTGAAGTAAGTTGGAAAAATGCAAATAAAAGAGGCTACGAGGTTAGGTAAAGCAGCTAAATAACACGAATAATTCACCAGGGCATGCACTATTTCTTAGGAATGGGAATGCAGGTGAGCTAAGTTCCTAAGATCTTTTTTGACAGGAATGAGAATTTGTTTGGAACTTGAAAGCAAGTAAGCTAAATTCTTAAGATCTATTTTGCGCTTGAAAATAAATCTTTAAGAGACTTCTGGGTGTTGGAAAGAAAAAAAATGATATTCAGAACATGAGTACAACACCCTGATTAGCAAACTTCTAGCTTATTGGTTACAAAATGGAAACTCGTCGGATTTTGCTCTCCTATACCAAGCTATGTGAATTCCCAGTCTAACTTTTTCGCCAGAGCATGCATATTTTTCGCCGCCCAAGCGTTTTAATCACTTGGGCGGCGGAAAACATGCATGCAGGCAACGAAAAAGTTTGATTGGGTAAATGTGTTTCTCCTCATACACTGAGCATGTGTACGTCAGGTATTATTTGTACTGAAAGTGAAGATCAGATTATTGCACTGCACTTTTTTTCTTTCTTTTTTCAGATTGCTTAATGAGCCTTAAACTAACATCTGATATAATTTAATTGATTTGGTTTGCCACTACGTTCAAGAGATACACATCAGCAACTTTCCAAAATAGGACTCAATTCTGAAAATAGGACTCAACCCATGCTAAAATTTTCGTTGGGGCATGTCTGATTTTAGCAATCAAAAAATAGATTCTGTATAGGCAGCTAAAATTGCCGATGCAACGGTGAAAAAGACACAGATGTGACACGCTTTAGAAACATACTGCCTGGTTTTCAAACAACTTACATTGCGTAGCGGTACAGCTGGTAGCGTAATTTTTGCTGCCTGCTCGGTAACGCTATGATCGAGCTGTATTTTTTTGTTCAATCTATACTTAAGACTGGTTTTGTTAAATAAAATTTTGGGACCCAGGATGTGGCAAACCTTCAAAGTTGACAGATGCTAAAAGTTCGAAGCCAATTTACAAAAAAATGAACATGATGGCTTTTTGTCCAGAAGAACATGGAAATATACAAACCTGTCAGATTTTTGAACAGAAGAACAGCACAGAGCGAAGCCAAGTCTACAGACAAACTTACGCTGCCATCTAGACCGCAACGGCTCAAATAGCTTAAAAATCCGCGTCATTTAGGACGAATTCCCGAGCGAGTTATGAAGCACGAACAAATAATAATGGTTCAGATATGGGGACGCTGTAACCGCTAATGCAGGCGCCCGGCGGCCACTAACTGTTGAGGAGTGAGACAAATGCCAGCTCGGCTCGCGCCTCGTAAGCCTGCCATCTACTTCCATCAGCAGGGCTTATAGCAGAGTCCTTAGGTGATGACGGGTGTGTTGTTGTCGGGTATAATTACTTCATTGTATGGCGAAAGTGTGCCCCAGGTGATGACGGGTGTGTTGTTGTCGGGTATAATTACTTCATTGTATGGCGCAAGTGTGCCCCAGGTGATGACGGGTGTGTATGTTGTCGGGTATAATTACTTCATTGTATGGCGCAAGTGTGCCTCAGGTGATGACGGGTGTGTTGTTGTCGGGTATAATTACTTCATTGTATGGCGCAAGTGTGCCTCAGGCGATGACGGGTGTGTTGTTGTCGGGTATAATTACTTCATTGTATGGCGCAAGTGTGCCCCAGGTGATGACGGGTGTGTATGTTGTCGGGTATAATTACTTCATTGTATGGCGCAAGTGTGCCCCAGGTGATGACGGGTGTGTATGTTGTCGGGTATAATTACTTCATTGTATGGCGCAAGTGTGCCTCAGGTGATGACGGGTGTGTATGTTGTCGGGTATAATTACTTCATTGTATGGCGCAAGTGTGCCCCAGGTGATGACGGGTGTGTTGTTGTCGGGTATAATTACTTCATTGTATGGCGCAAGTGTGCCTCAGGTGATGACGGGTGTGTTGTTGTCGGGTATAATTACTTCATTGTATGGCGCAAGTGTGCCCCAGGTGATGACGGGTGTGTATGTTGTCGGGTATAATTACTTCATTGTATGGCGCAAGTGTGCCCCAGGTGATGACGGGTGTGTTGTTGTCGGGTATAATTACTTCATTGTATGGCGCAAGTGTGCCCCAGGTGATGACGGGTGTGTATGTTGTCGGGTATAATTACTTCATTGTATGGCGCAAGTGTGCCCCAGGTGATGACGGGTGTGTTGTTGTCGGGTATAATTACTTCATTGTATGGCGCAAGTGTGCCCCAGGTGATGACGGGTGTGTTGTTGTCGGGTATAATTACTTCATTGTATGGCGCAAGTGTGCCCCAGGTGATGACGGGTGTGTTGTTGTCGGGTATAATTACTTCATTGTATGGCGCAAGTGTGCCCCAGGTGATGACGGGTGTGTATGTTGTCGGGTATAATTACTTCATTGTATGGCGCAAGTGTGCCCCAGGTGATGACGGGTGTGTTGTTGTCGGGTATAATTACTTCATTGTATGGCGCAAGTGTGCCCCAGGTGATGACGGGTGTGTTGTTGTCGGGTATAATTACTTCATTGTATGGCGCAAGTGTGCCCCAGGTGATGACGGGTGTGTTGTTGTCGGGTATAATTACTTCATTGTATGGCGCAAGTGTGCCCCAGGTGATGACGGGTGTGTTGTTGTCGGGTATAATTACTTCATTGTATGGCGCAAGTGTGCCCCAGGTGATGACGGGTGTGTTGTTGTCGGGTATAATTACTTCATTGTATGGCGCAAGTGTGCCCCAGGTGATGACGGGTGTGTTTTTGTCGGGTATAATTACTTCATTGTATGGCGCAAGTGTGCCCCAGGTGATGACGGGTGTGTTGTTGTCGGATATAATTACTTCATTGTATGGCGCAAGTGTGCCTCAGGTGATGACGGGTGTGTTGTTGTCGGGTATAATTACTTCATTGTATGGCGCAAGTGTGCCCCAGGTGATGACGGGTGTGTTGTTGTCGGGTATAAATACTTCATTGTATGGCGAAAGTGTGCCCCAGGTGATGACGGGTGTGTTGTTGTCGGGTATAATTACTTCATTGTATGGCGCAAGTGTGCCCCAGGTGATGACGGGTGTGTTGTTGTCGGATATAATTACTTCATTGTATAGCGCAAGTGTGCCTCAGGTGATGACGGGTGTGTTGTTGTCGGGTATAATTACTTCATTGTATGGCGCAAGTGTGCCCCAGGTGATGACGGGTGTGTTGTTGTCGGGTATAATTACTTCATTGTATGGCACAAGTGTGCCCCAGGTGATGACGGGTGTGTTGTTGTCGGGTATAATTACTTCATTGTATGGCGCAAGTGTGCCCCAGGTGATGACGGGTGTGTTGTTGTCGGGTATAATTACTTCATTGTATGGAGCAAGTGTGCCCCAGGTGATGACGGGTGTGTTGTTGTCGGGTATAAATACTTCATTGTATGGCGAAAGTGTGCCCCAGGTGATGACGGGTGTGTTGTTGTCGGGTATAATTACTTCATTGTATGGCGCAAGTGTGCCCCAGGTGATGACGGGTGTGTTGTTGTCGGATATAATTACTTCATTGTATGGCGCAAGTGTGCCTCAGGTGATGACGGGTGTGTTGTTGTCGGGTATAATTACTTCATTGTATGGCGCAAGTGTGCCCCAGGTGATGACGGGTGTGTTGTTGTCGGGTATAATTACTTCATTGTATGGCACAAGTGTGCCCCAGGTGATGACGGGTGTGTTGTTGTCGGGTATAATTACTTCATTGTATGGCGCAAGTGTGCCCCAGGTGATGACGGGTGTGTTGTTGTCGGGTATAATTACTTCATTGTATGGCGCAAGTGTGCCCCAGGTGATGACGGGTGTGTTGTTGTCGGGTATAATTACTTCATTGTATGGAGCAAGTGTGCCCTAGGTGATGACGGGTGTGTTGTTGTCGGGTATAATTACTTCATTGTATGGCGCAAGTGTGCCCCAGGTGATGACGGGTGTGTTGTTGTCGGGTATAATTACTTCATTGTATGGCGCAAGTGTGCCCCAGGTGATGACGGGTGTGTTGTTGTCGGGTATAATTACTTCATTGTATGGCGCAAGTGTGCCCCAGGTGATGACGGGTGTGTTGTTGTCGGGTATAATTACTTCATTACATGACGCACGTGTGTCCTCGTTGTTAAATATGAGGCTTTTATAGGGTTGGAGCAATGATGCGTTTGTAAAAAAAATTATATTAGCTGTTTGAATGAATATTCGTTGTTTTAATTCTCCCATTTTTTTTTTGTTTTATCATCTAAATAAATTTCACTCAATTCAAATACGTTGTATTAAAAAAAATGCATTCGTTGAGTAGTGTTTCGATATCGGGTTTAGAAGGGATCGATCGGGAGGGACAAACCAACCAACCAAACAATGAACTGTGAATTTTGAGTTAAAAGAATGATTGTAATTATAAAAAACCAAACCTATTACAAAACTCGTAGGAACATTATCTGCAGCGTTTACACTTTTTATTCACGATCAAATCAACTAAAATATGTGCGAAACATTGCATTCTCTGAAGTAATTATAAAGAATCATTGAAACGTGTCGTGAGTTTCGTTCATTTGATGAAAATATTTACTCACGTGAGTGAATTTTATGGCATTGACTCCAACTGCGTCCACGTGGGAGACCTTGAAAAGAATAAAATTCGGTGAAACTCCATTTAGTTCCTTTCAACTCAGTAATCAGATGCACCTGACTCTTAATTAGAGCAACGAATCATTAAACAAAACGAGCACTTTTGTTATTTGTCCAAAAAAATGCTGCTAACCTAAATCCGGGATTAGCGAAAACGTATGACGTCTGTTTCGCTAGTGTATGAAAAATTAAATAGTTATTTAAACATTCAATACAAATAGAATATCACTTTTAATATACATAGCGGCTAAATTTGCTATGTTGTTAGATACACGATGAAAACTTCTCAAATCGTCCATTTGAATGGAATAAAATTGCGGAATAAAATTGCACTCGTGTGAGTGTTGGAAGTGAGGAGTTCCTGCATTGCATTTTAGGTTTTAAATTTTACAATTTTTAAATTATTTAAAAAATAAAAAAATTTTATGTTTTTATTTTACAGCTATTTAATTTTTAATTTTTTATTTTACAACTGTTTAATTTTTTGCTTATATTTTTTATAATTTGACAACTATTTAAGAATTTAATTCATGTTAGAATGGATATTTGTGTCCACTTTAAAATGCTCAAACAAAATGAAACGATATTTTTCATTTCAAATTTTCCCGCAGCAATAGAAGCAATGTATGAATTTTTTGATCGTGTTTGTGAAATGATTTATTGTGTATTTAAGAATTATCTACTGATGCCTAGTGAATAGTCTACGAACATTCTTTCAATTCTGAATCAATAAGGCTGGTCGCAAGAGATCTTTCGTTTTCTATAAAAATATGCTCCAAAATTGTGAGATTTTCAAGCTTTTTTACACAGTAAATTTTCAAGAAATATTCGAATAATTGTTTATTTTTATGCATACGGCACTCGTTAAGCTTGATTAGGCTGTTATTCATTCATCTTAGGAACAACAAACACACAAATAATTTACATTGCACTGAACAAAAGTACGATGTAAAGAGTACCTCGTACTGAACAATTGTACTGAAGATTGTCTTGTTCACATTGTACGTACAGAACATCAGTACAATATAAACAGTACAATGCAAACAGGTTTCAAAAATACAGACACAAAAGCACCTCCTAGCACAAGTCAACTCGTAGACATGTATGGAACAAAGCAAAACTTCAGGGATTCAGACCGGGACTTTTAAAACAGATGTACCGTTTAGGGTACGTCCAGCGTAAGAGACTTAAAATGCTCGCCATCGGCGCAGAGTTTTCTAAAATTCAAAGTGCTTCCCCCTAACAAAACTTGTTCGACTGAGAGAGAAGTGGTGTTCTCTTTGCCAAGCAAAATGAAGCACACAGTTTGTGGTGTGTTTACTCATGGGGCAGATCTCATCCAGAAAGGCTTTTCTTTTCCCTACATCACGGAGAAGAAGTTAAGTTTTCCCTTTATTATGGAATAACATTCTTTTCTTCGATAGGAAATGAAGCTAAGCTCTATTTTTCTTCATAAGAAAACTGAAGCATCTATTATATCTTTTTTGTACAGATTTCTCCTATTTTAATTGCAGAACAGAGGTAACATTTTTCTAGAAAACCTTACAAAATTCCCATTTTCTTCTCATAAAAGATCTAGAAGTTAGCCAGCAAGACTTTCTGATAGGAAAAACTGAACAACAAGAGACTTGAAAATGAATAATTCATACAAAAAAATTTCAGAATTCTTAATTAACGTCTTGTTTGTGCTCTTAATTGCACTTAGTTTAGCAACAGCACATTTGTGTTGCATTCAAAACCAAATCAAATCGAGAAACATAAGTACAACAATGTATTCTAAATTTGTTTCTCTCCTGATACGGTGTCAGAAAAACCTGGATGATTATTTGACCCGCAATGACACTATGGTTGACCATTAGGTTTGAAGTTCATTCACGTGTCCTTCTTGTACTCATCAAAATACCTGAGAATAATTTCAAATGAACAAATGAGTGTTCATTCAAAACCGATAGAAAACACACTCAATATTTAACAGTCGTGTGAATTCATTGATTTTTTTATATCAATTAATGAAGAAAAACGAAGATACTCTTTCAATAATATCTTCGTCTAGGAAAGGACCTTGAATCATCCCATGACAGCTGGAGTATGCCTCTCAAGTTGACGATATCTTCATTTATTCATCGTTGAGCAGTACCGTAGGTAGAGGCTTACTTTCGTCCCAACAATTATCCAACTGAAGCCATAAAATAACCACTTCTCAATCAATATTAATTTATTCGGACGTCAATGAACGCTGCTATTCGAACACGGTTCTCTGACGTGCAATTTCCCACAAAAATATTTGAGAATTTCTGGGCACTTCTCGACAGACCAGCATTGGCTGAGCCCCCATAGGCAGATACGGCACTTTAAAGCTGATAGCTCTCGAGATCATGCCGAAGTAACTTCAATCCGAGTCCCTCCTGCGAATCTTAGAGTAAGAATGTTAGAATCTAACAAAAGGAAATTTAAGGTGAACACGTTTGAAACTCATATGAAGAAAGAAGCATGGTCCGCATTAATTGCTCCATCTGTTACCAAATAAGGTTCATAGTTATTTCTTTAGATTTATTACATGAGGGATTCTCTCCGATTTTATACACAAAATAATCTCATATTGGAGATTTGAACGATTCTCTAGATTTTACTTTTAAAGTGATCTCTTAGATTTCATGCTCAAATAATTCCCTCATATTATGGACGTAAAAGATTCCCTCAGATTTGCCACTCAAACCAAATATATATTTTGCATACATGTGCAAAATTTTCATGTACAAACAATATTCGTCCCCGATGTGCTGTGAACACAATTTATCTCCCACGCCTAAACCCATCAAAATAACATCACCGATGACGAAAACAATAATCGCAGCACGCGACGTCAAACTGCAGTCTCCACCTCCCAGTTTTGAACCGAAATTGCACGCGGCAGAGGCGTTTCTAAAAAAACAAGTTCCCAACTGCAAAGGCTCCAATATTTTTGGGCCCTCATTGCAGGCGTGTAGCCCTCGTTGTTCTCGAGCGACCCTCAAGTATGCAAACCCATCAATGACACAATTTGTCCCTCGGGAGACACGGAGAGCAGAGCAAATGCGGCCAAATCGTGTCCATGCATCACAAGAGGCTGTGCGCTGACCGCTCCAACGAGGCAGGCCACAGAACGGCGCTACAAAATTGCGCCGCAAAATTGTGCAGCGTCGTGAACTGGCATTAAGTGCTGCTCCCAAATTATGGTGATGGTGTTCGCATATATTGTAGAGGCAATGACGCATGTAATTGCGACTGGTGGGGTGTAATTGTGGTAATGCGCATGTAATTGTGATTGGTAGTTAGTATAACTGAGGTAATGCGCACGTAATTACGATTGGTGGAGTGTAATTGTAGTAATGCGCATGTAATTGTGATTGGTAGTTAGTATAACTGAGGTAATGCGCACGTAATTACGATTGGTGGGGTATAACTGGGGTAATGCGCTTGCAATTACGATTGATGGGTATAATTGGGGTATTGACGCATGAAAATTACGATTAGTGATGAGTACATTGGGGAAATGACGCATTTAATTACGATTGGTGGTGTTTTATTCATTTAAGGATGCATACAATTACGATTGGTTCTGAGTATAATTGAGGTAATGGTGCATGTAATTATGATTAGTAGTGAGTATAATTGAGGTAATGACGCGTGTAATTACGGCGATTGGAAGTGAATATAATCGAGGTAATGACGCATACAATGACAATTGGTAATGCGTTTCAGATGGTCTCAATTTATCAGAATTCGTTTTTTTTTGCCCGAGAAGACTGTAAACCTGGTGGCTGCTGCTGATGGATTCAAGCTCAAGGTCGCTAAAACTAATATTCTTGTGAGGACTGTATAATGACTGTATAATGACTGCTACATGATTACTGTATCATGACTGCTGCATGATGACTGTATAATGACTATGATGACTGTAGTACATAATGACTGTATTGCATGATGACTGTATGATGACTGAGAATTATAACTGAGAATGACAGATTAAGACTAAGAATGACGGATTTTAACCGAGAATGAAAGATTATGACCGAGGATGACAGATTATGACTGAGGTTGACAGATTATGACTGAGGTTGATAGATTATGACTGAGGATGACAGATTATGACTGAGGTTGACAGATTATGACTGAGGATGACAGATTATGAATGACGGTGACAGATTATGAATGACGGTGACAGATTATGACTGAGGATGACATTATGAATGACGGTGACAGATTATGACTGAGGATAACAGATTATGACTGAGGATAACAGATTATGACTGACGTTGGCAGATTATGCCTGAGGATGACAGATTATGAATGAGGATAACAGATTATGACTGAGGGTGACAGATTATGACTGAGGATGACAGATTATTACTGAGGGTGACAGATTATAACTGAGGATGTTAGATTATGACTGAGGATGACAGATTATGACTGAGAATGATAGATTATGAATGAGGATGACAGATTATGACTGAGAATGATGGATTATGACTAAGATGACTGTGGATGACGTATTAAAATTAAAGATGTCCTTGGACAATCCCTGAGTATGGATGAAAACTTTGTGGATGAATGAAGCTGGTTGTGGAAAAGTAATGAATGCTGAGAAGAACCGAGATTAGCTGATAATTGTTTTTTATGCTTCGATTTAAAACTTCGTATGCATTCTTAGCTAAAACCCTCCTAGCTTAATTTTTAAAAAAATTTTAGCTATGTTTTATTTCATTAAAGAAAGTAGGGCAAAACTCAATCATGGAAATTGTGTTCAAACAATAATGCTTGGCATTATGTGATAAAGGACATTTTTACTTCGAATTTTAACTCAGTTATTTGTCTTAAAACATTCATCAACACATTGTGCATAGCACAAACGTTAGCGAGTTCCCTTTTCTTTGTTCATGCATTCCACTCATTCTTCTTGATATCCCCCGTTTATTATTTCTTACCCTTTGTGTACAAATTCTCTTTGATATCACGAGAAAAAAATTTCAATTCTGCAGAGAGCGCTAATTTCTTTTATCTGCTCGAATACGATATTTTTAGATTCAATCAACATAGAATAAATGCAACACGGAGCTGCAGTTCAAACAAAGGTGAGGGCAAAATTCAAAGCCGGAAATCATTCATCGAGGAACCAACATTGTAAAACGCCACAGCAAATACAATAGGAAAAAAATTCTAAAAGCCAGCAGGGGAAAAATATGCTCATATGAATTTCTCGTGAGTTCGTACCCAAGTACGTGGATACGTCGTTTTTTTTTTGCTTTAGAGTACGCGTGCAATATAATACTTTCGTAGCAAATTGTGCCGCAGGGAAGAATGAATCTCATATCTGCAACTGCTGCTGGAGCTCACACGGAGCAAAACTTCAGATGAGGAGTTGTCTGCTCTGAGGCAATATTGAAAATGTTGCACACTTTCTGCAAAGCCTTTCGTCCGTGCAGACGCGCCAAGTCACGGCTGGTCTTCAGTATAGTACGGAATAATGCGATGAGCAGCTAAAGATGTCGTTTTTTTTATGGTACGCTTAGTCATGTTGACTAAGGTACTGTCAATTTAGCTACAATTTGGCTTGCTTAAATGGCAATCAGTTTGACTAAACAAAACTAACCCATTTGACTGGAACATAGATAGTCAATATAACCAGAATATAAAGATTGCCAGTTGTACTAAAGTATAGGAAGGTAATTTAAAGAGTATATGCAGTTAGTCAATATAACCAGGACACACAGCAAGTCAATCGTCAGCGCGCAGTTAGTTCATTTCACAGAAAAATAATATATCAGTTTTTACGAAAACGAAGCTAATAAATTTACCAGAGCATAATGAATTAATTCCTTTAGTCTAAACTAAATTTAGTACTGTTATCTGATTTCTTTAGAGTGTAGGTTGTCAATTAACTACGCAGAAAGTATTTAGTAAGCGAAGTCAACGGCAGTGACGCTGTGCAAAATACTCAACCAAATCTAAAACCTCTGGACAAAAAGTGCGACTAAGATCGAAAGTTTTGACTCAAGTTAATAAATACTACTTCTATATTACAATTTTCAATATTAAGGTACTTGCACAAGAAATGACTAGACTTCTCTGACAGTATCCAGTAACTTTAAAAAAATAATAATTCATTCAATTTATTCGTACATATGTTCGTGATTAAATTTCATCGTTTAACTTTCACCAACCATTATTCAGGGTAACTAGGGATACAATAATAATTATCAGGGTAACTAGTGGTACATTAACTATATATCACGGTAACTAGTGATATATTGAAAACCTATCACGGTAACTAACTAGCGGTACAATGAAAATTATTGCGGTAACCATTCAACCATTGAATGAATATTGTGATGAATTGATTGAACCATTCATCACAATAACTCATGATGCATCAACAACTTTTTTTTGAGAACTGTTGGTTTAAATAACGTTTTCTATAAATATCTCGTTTTCTTCAAGGAAAGTCGCATTTTTTCATAGAAAACAAACGATTCCAAATTGCAATCCCTATCAGTATACCAAATTTTATTGCTCTAAGTTCGCTAACAAAGAGAAAGGTCCGTAAGGGGTACGCCCTCCTTAATTTCTTCAAATTTGTTGGGGCAGACCAACCCTCGAAGTAGCTTTAAGAAGCCCCTACGGAGCTTAGCTGTTCTCTGCATTTAAAGGCTAAGAAATTACTTGGAACCTCGTGCGAGGCACAGAATTGAGTTCTGTAGCCCCGACTTCTGAATTTTTTCAGGTTCAAAATGAACGGCTTTTTGAATATCTGTGAATGACCAAAAATACTTGCCTACTTCCCATTTCGGGGTTCAAAATTTGAATATTTGTGAATGGCCGAAATTACTTGCCTACTTCTGATTTTTTTTCTGGTTCAAAATGAACGGCTTTTTGGACACTTGTGAACGGCCGAAATTACTCGCCTACTTGTGATTTTCTGGTTCAAATAAACGGATGAGGCCTTTTGAATATTTGTGAATGACCGTTGCAAATCCTTTTATGGCTCCTCATTTTTGAAACACCTATATTAATTAGTATTGTTACAACAACTTAGAACTCGTATAATACTCGTATATACTCGTATACTTCTGTGTAATAAAACACTCGCATTTAATGTGCTGAGACTTTTGGGCCGATATGGTCTGAGCTACTGGCTACTGAATCGCTTAATGTTTTTACTATTTCCACAACTACTACTATTAATGAAATTAATCGGAAAAAGCCGATAAAATCGATGCTCGACGAATGTGCGCGCGTGTGTGTGTGATGTGTGTGCGTGCGTGTGTGTATGTGTGTGTGTGTGTATATATGTGTGCGTGTACGTGCGGAGTTCCATACCTGGTGTCAACCGAGCTATTCATTCCTAGAGACTCTTTGAGCTGAAATATTTACGTACTGTCAACAATACCAAATAATGATTGTACTTTATTTCCGAGTTAAGAAGATTTGTGCTCTCGCAATCTTCTTCTAATTTCTATATCATAGAAGCTGACGGATTTGTGTAAAAACACACTCTATAACCATCCAAAACTCAAGCAAGAGAGCTACAGAAGCAGCTCATGAGACGTATTTCTACAAAACAAACATCCCACTCATCACGTATAAAATTGTCCCTCAAACGTTCTACACAAAAACACCGAGCAAAAGCAGCGTATCTTCATTTAGATTAGTTTAAAAAAAGGTATGAATATAGAACGACGCAAATATTCAGTCACAGAGGAAAATCCTTCTCCATTCGGACAGGAAATGATGAAAAAGTGGAGCTCGAGCACAAGTGTTCATTAGTCTGCCCTGCACGACGGCACGTTCTCGGATCCGTCCGGAGCACTTTTGTGTCCCTGACGACGCCGCGAACCTCCTGCATAGGAATAAAACGCTCGGCATGTTCTAGGGAGGGCTCGGATATGACTGGCGTTTCTTGGGTGGCTCAGATGTGTCATATCTTTGAGGACTGCGATTTGACTGGCATTTCTTGGGTAGCATATCTTTGAGGACTGTGATATGACTGGCGTTTCTTGGGTGGCTCAGATGTATGTGCCATATCTTTGTGAACTGTGATATGACAGACATTTCTTGGGTAGGATATCTTTGAGGAATGTGATATGACTGGCATTTCTTGGGTGGCATATCTTTGAGGACTGTGATATGAGTGGCTTTTCTTGGGTGGCATGTATTTGAGGACTCGGATATGAATGACATTTCTTGGGTAGCATGTCTTTGAGGACTCGGATATGACTGGCATTTTTTGGGTAGTATATCATTCTGGACTGTGATATGACTGGCGTTTCTTAGGTTGCATATCTTTGAGGTCTGTGATATGACCGGCATTTCTTAGGTAGTATATCTCTGAAGACTCAGGTATGACTGAAATTTTTTAGGTAGCGTATCTATGAGGACTGAGCGATGACTGGCATTTCTTGTGTGGTTCAGATGTAAGTGCCATATTTCTGAGTACCGTGATACGAGTGGTATGTATTGAAATCCTGAGGTATGACTGCCATTCTTTAGGTAGCTGGGATATAAGTTTCATATCTGTGAGGACTGTGATATGAGTGGTGTATTTTAAACACTTAGATATGATTAACATATCTTAACAGGTAGAAATATACATTTCATATATTAGACTGTGATTTGGCGTTTATTTTGATTTACTGAAATATGACTACCATACCTGAATAGACAGAAATATTACTGGCAGATCTTAGAGGAGTGTGATAAAACTGGTATATTTTGAAAGACGACTAAAATATCTGAAAAAAGGGAAATATGAAAGGTATATCTAAGGGTATTGAGATTTGGCTGACAAATCCTAAGGTAATGAAATAGGACCGCGATATCTTACACGAATAAAATGGCACTAAGAAATATCCTGTAGTTTCGATAGACATGGAGGGCAAATACGTAGTTTCCTAACCCACAAAACACAGATTTTTAGGACACTCAAGCTTGAGGCGTGATGTTCATCGCAGGGTTGCCAAATTAGATTTTCCTAGCCAAGTTATTAACTACGAACTGAACCAAGAACTAGGCCTTTTTAACTGCATGACATCTACGCCATTATGAGGTGAAATTGTCACTCAATCTACTCTCCAGTTCAGACCTCTTTTTTGTGGGTTAGGACACTGTATATTTGCCCTCCATATGATGCTCAGATAATCTCTATGCGATTAGTGCTCCCATTTATTAGGTACACGACGCGAGCGTTGGTTATCATTAAAAATATCGATGTATCAGTCGATGCTCAACATCACGTAAGGGTTTGTTAGCAAGAAAGATATAGTGTCAGAATACCTCGAGCATCGCAAGGTAAATCCCTTGCCCATTTAGAGTTTAGCTCGTGGCCGAGCGGCATATGACTTTCACTCTGTTTGTTCCTTCGTGCCCGTTGAAGAATACGTCGATATAGTGTAAAGAATACGTCGAGCATCTAAAGGTAATTCCTTGTCCATTTCGTAATTAGTTCTTGGCCGAGCGGTGAGTGACGTTCACTCTGTCTGTTCCTTTGTGCCTGTGACGTCCGTGCTGCTGGTAAGCGCTTCTTTGTGTGGCAATTTCATTGTTTTGTCGCTGCAACTTTGATTTGTGTCGATATAGGGATCAGTGTTCGAAGTAAGCGTTCCGTTGTTTATATATTCTACTTATTCTGTTCTAGGGATCCTTTCTACCCAGTCTAACTTTTTCGCCCGAGCGTGCGTTTTTTTCGCCGCCTAAGCGATTTAATTACTTGGGCGGCGGAAAACATGCATGCAGGCTGCGAAAAAGTTAGACTGGGTACTCGCATGACTCCACCTTACTGCTTACTCCAACGACCCAGTTCAGGGTTATTTGTACTTGTTCAGTTAAATTTATTTCTTGCGTCTGTTCTATAAGCTTGTATCAGTCTACATTAGCCGTGTAATTTTATGTGCATGAACCACAATCGCATTGTAATATCGTTTGCGTGAGTATTTAATTTCTGTATTTGTCATTTATTATCCCTACTGAGACGTGAATCCTTCCTACGAACTAAAGCAAGGAAAGTCTTGACAATCACTGTTGCTGCTAAGGGCGACCTGACGTTTGCGTTGAAATTGGGTATCTTTCAGGAGTTGACATGAAATTACTTGAAGATGGAAGACGACTCTTGAGAAAGACGTTTTGAAAATAAAGAAAGAGGACTGTTGAAAAAAATAACTTGAGAAATAAAAAAATGAAAGACGATGTTTGAAAAAGACGACTTGAAAATTAAGGAAAAATGAAAGACGACTCTTTCCGTTCTTCTGACAAAGTTTTTCAACACATTTTCAAGCTTAATTTTAGTGGTGAAATGTTCATAGCACCTGACAAGTATATATATTTTGTAACAAAATAACAACTGTGGAGAGACTTTTTGAGCACCCTGTACTATTCAAATCAGTTTTCATGCAATTGAAGCAAAATTGAATTAAGAGACTCTAACATGCCTTTGTTTTAGCACTTACATTCCCAAAACCGAGACTCTGAACCTATCATATCAGCTCTCACGCCGCTGAACTAAACACAAAATTAACAGCCGATGAAACCGGCTTTCGATGGCGCACTCACAATCACGAGACCGAAACATTGTGCCTTTCAAACTATTGAAGTAAGCACAGAATCACAAGCTGACAAAACATGTCTTTGGATTAGCACTTACAATCTGAAACCGAGACTCTGAACCTATCATATCAGCTCTCACGCCGCTGAACTAAACACAGAATTAACAGCCAGCAAAACCGGCCTTCGGTCGCGCACTTACAATCACAGCACAGCGTCATGCAGCAGCAGTTGAGGAGCGCTGAGCTCAGCGATAGGAGAACATCTGCAGCGCTGTGAGCTCTCAAGCGCCATATCGAAGAGCCTCGGCTAATTCCGAAGTGAGAGCCAAAATGCCGGTGGAAACACAATCCAGGAAATCCCAAAGGTCCGTCCAAATACGAACTCATGCTCTGCAATTCTCCCTCAACATGGCTAAGTGAGGTGATGAAGTGGTTTGTGTTCCACGGTCTCTATTTTCCGGGATTTTAGAGTAATTTCGCTGTAAGATTAGAGTTCTGGGACCTGCCACATCCGATTGAATAAATTCTCGAGATGTGGAATGAGATATCGGTTGGAGAAGGTTTTATGTTAAAAATTACAGAGACATGCATTTGTCGTTCAAATGTCGGTCATTGAAACGAAGCGAGAAGTAACGAACTTAAAACAATGGCCAACTCATATTTCTTTACAGTTACGCTCATTTCATTCGAGTATAAAATTAAGCCCACAATATATAGCGCTTCACATTCTTTCATTGAATCTATTTTATTGCATTCATTCATGACTTTAAATCCAATTCTATTTCGCTTTTCGTATTCGTCCAAATCCGCTCATCGCTACATACATATCTCAATCATCATCCCATTGACTCCATCACATTCGCTCATCACATTAGTTTAATCACATTCGCGCAAAACATTCGTTCATAGCAGAGATAATATAGTCTTCATTCACCACATTAGGCTGATCTCACTGAACACATCAGAATCACTAATCACTTCAAACTCCTCGCAATCTTTAATCTCATTAAGTTTCTCACAGACGTTCATGACATCCGATTTTTCTCATTCGTCTAACATTTAATTCTTTCCATTTGTTCATCGAATTAAATTATTTGCAATCATTCTTGATATTGGAGGGACACCATGCGTTCATCGCGTATAGTTTTTCACATTACTTCATCGTCTTTAATTTTAAACTTTCGTTCATCGCGTTCGTACTCATAAAGCCCATCGCATTCGTACCCATGGAACCCATCACATTCGTACCCATGGCTACGTCTGCTCGGCCTGATGTGCCTGTCTAGTGCAGTCTAATTATTAATCTTGGCGTTCGTCTAATAATTTTACCAGGTTTTGGAACGAAGAAAATGAGAATTCTTTTCTCTTTTTCATGGTCTCACGTCTCCAGAAGTGAGAAGGTGAAAAATAAATTCAGATAAATGTCGAGTTTTTCTGTGGTTTGAATGTGTCGCGCTGAAAGTCGTTTCCTGAGGGTGTATGGCGTAAAATGAAATCATGAATTGGATGTGTTGGACTGAAAGTCATGAAACGAATGTACAAGACTTAGAGTCATGAACTGTTTCGGAATTGTCCTCTTGCCATGCAAGAATCAAAAAATAGCCGAAGACATATTTTTGACATGGCAAAAATTATGTTTCTTAATTTATTACAAAGTTTTATGATGTAATATTCATTGTGCAATGAAATTATTCATTTGTAATATTTGCAATATTCATTGTGCAATAAGTGCAATGAAATTATGTAGTATTGATTCATTTGTTCAGCATTGTAATGATGTCAGCGGAGGAGCGCTGCAAAACTCTATCTGTCGAGCCCAAACTTGAGAACTCTGCCCGTGGCCAGCCACACCCAGAAACAGTTACACTATAAACAAAAGTTAACACTGCATTTTCAAAAGAAATGAACCACGGGCTCCAAGTGAAATCTGAGTATTTGTTGAAAAAATTGAACACGTTCGCCAAGTAAAATCTGAGTGTAAAGTCGTTTAAATTTCTCAAAATTTTCTCTTTATCAGCGGCTCAACAAAATTTAATTTCTTCAAGGAAAAAGTTCGGCAGCTAGGCCACTGATTTTCTTACCAACCCAGTGACATTAGCACAGATCTGTAGCTGTAATTGGAGAACCTTAATGAAAAAGCCATGGGTTGATCTAGCAGGTCCCGTGTGCTATTTTTCTCGGCTGCCGATATTGTAGTGGATCTACACTTGTAGGAGATGCGGCAATCAATCCTGCATTTTATGCTTCCACAGAATTCTTGAAAAAGCCGAATTGACTGCTGCACCCTGTAGTTTGAGGGCCCTTTTGAAAAAAACCATCGATTGCTCGAGCAAACCCCCTGTGCTATTTGTAGCAGTGGCTGTTATCGTCTCTTTGAACTAAGTGACAGCTGCACTAGACTTTCTTTCTAGGAAAAAGCTCCCGGTGAAGTCTAGCAATTAGTCACAGGTACATCTGATTAAATTCTCCTGGAAAAAAAAATTCGTTACAAACCAAAGTTTGTGATTAAAGTTTTGAACGTATTTAATAGAAAACTTTTAAACTTGAGCAATCATTAATGCTATTAACGTGTGTTTTTGACGCCCTCACTTAAAAATGTATGTGTATTACTTTATGTTTAGCAACAACTTGTTTAAAAACTGACGTTATAAGCCTCGAAAAATTGTGTAAGTAAGCAGTATGCATGATATGCATTATCCAATGAGTTTCATAGAAAGAACACAAGTTCAGCAGCAAGAATACTCAAAAAATAGTGTACAGAAATGATGCTGTGAGTGAAGTCTCGTACAGACGATGCTACACGTGCAGAAAAGCGACACGTGCAGAAAATGATTAGATCGTCTCAAAAACAATGCGTGCAGAAAATTGTCACATCATTTCAAAAACGGTACGTGCAAGAGATGATCATCTCGTTTAAAAAAACGATACGTGCAGAAGATGATCATCTCGTTAAAAAATTATGACGGCATTCTCAATAATTAACCATGAGCTCACACCCCCTTCTCACCCCCCCCGAAAAGGCTTTCTTCTGAAGAACTGCAAGCTGTTTCCGCGTATTGTTTCACCAATACCACTGAAGAACGGAACTGAAAATTTAATGCCAGACTGTCTCTCTTGAAATGAAAATACTTGGTGAGGTTATGGAGGAGGCTGGAAATGAGAACGATTTCTCCGAGCTCAGTCACAAACAGCGTAGTGATTGTTGTGTGTAGTTGCGTTGCCGTCAAATTCTATTACCTTTCATGTGAAAAAGACCATCACTGAAGATGAAAGGAATATCTTATACAATAATATTGAGCTCATAAGGCAATGGCTTTACTGTATCGCAAAGAATGCTCCACGACCTTGAAATGGCTTGCTAATGAATGTTCTGTTACGTTGTTTTGTAAAGACAACTGTTAAACGTTTAACTCCAAAGTAGCAATTAAAATAAATCAGCTGAAAAATATAGCTAATAGCTAAGTCTTTTTAAGAACAACTCTAACGAAAAACGGCTTTTATTGGTGAGCGGAAATAAATAATTATGCTCCAAGTTAATGCTAAGCACGACACCGAAGAAGCGACTACCAAAATCTTTGAGAAGTTTGATTGAAAAATTATTAATCATTCACCATACTTTTTACGGATTTTACTCTATCAAATTATTACCTTTTAAGACCATTTCAATTGTCTCACGCTCGTGTCAATAAAATTGATTGCAATTTGGTCGATTTCTTTTTCCCAGCACTCTGCACAAGATGCCACGGCCGCATGGCAACTTGCGTTTGGAAAGAATGGAGTGAATATTGATGACTAACTAATAAATGCACTGTTGATCATTTTTAGGCTTTCCTGTTCTGAGAAAGATAACATCAGAACTTTCTTCACATCCTGAAAGATAGTGATACAAGATAGAAAACTCACGGCTGCAGAGGAATCACAATTTTGCTCGTAGAACCTTCTATCCAGGGCGGCACTTGAGGGAAAGTTACGTCGGATTCATTTCCCGATCCAAAAATACGTATTCGCTCCCACTGGGGCAATTTAAGGAAACGCTACAGTACTTCTTAATTATTTTCCGATTCAACAACACTCACTCTCTTCCACAGCGGTACTTTGAGGGAAGCTACGTCTGATTCCTTTTCCCATTCAAAAAGACACATTCACTTCCACTGCTGCGATTTAAAGGAAGCTACTTCTGCTTTCTTTCCCTCATTCAAAAAGACACTCATTTCCAGTACTGCAATTTAGGGAAAGTAACTTTTGTTTCATTCTCCGATTACAAAACACACATTCATTTCCACTGCAGCAATTTAAAGGAAGCTATTTGTGACTCCCTACCATTTCAAAAATACACATTCACTTCACGGGATTTTGACACAACAGAAAAGACTTAAGGACGCCAAGGACAGACAAGTCTGCTCAAAGAAATCGTAGAGGTAAATAGAAGAAATTGGCGTGACGCAACTTCTGAGTCAAGTTATTCAAGAGACGTCTTCTGGCCTCCAGCGAGGGCGGTAAACAAGGGGCAAAGGCTCCAACATTTCTCTCGTAGACGCCAGAAAATATCGCGCGAGTAAAATTGAAAATCCATGGGAAACATTCGGCCAAAAATGCATTTGGAATTTGAACCGAAAATTTTTTCTTTTTGAGATACCGTGAGTTCACGAGCAATTTCTAATAAGATTCGAATAGGATTCTTGAACTTTGGGGCAGAAAGGATTTCGAAAATTGAATTAATACAGCCCTTATTTTTTTTCTTATGGACGATTTCTTATATTACATAATGAACAAGCTTGGCACGGGCCTGCTCTGTTGTTGAAATAGCGCGTTTTTCCTAAGGAAGCCAACGTTACAAGAGAGCAACAGAAAAACAATCCAGCATAACAGGAAGGAAAATAATTTGTAGCTACGGACGTATTTTTCATCGAGGTTATACTAACACGTATGTTTCTTGTCCAAAATATCATCGTTTTCTAACATACTCGACATCTGCGAAAAACTGAAGAACTCAAATCCCCAGGTTTCAATTACAAAATGCCATACCTTTCATAACGTATTCGACGTTTGAGAATATCTTAAAAAGTCGGATACCCTGGCTTCTGTTATCAAACATCGTACCATTATTACGTACTCAACGTCTGCGAAAACCTGAAGTAGTTGAATGCCCTTGTTTCGATTTCAAAATACCATACAATTTATTCACGTACTCGAAGTTCGAGACCGCCTGAAAAACTTAAAACTCAAATTTAATCCTAAAATACCGTGCTCTCATCCACGTTCTCGACGCTTGTGAAAAAGTTCAACTAGGCGTCTGTTTGTCTATACACTGATGCAAATATTCCTACAAAGAGGAGCTCATGCTTACGGATTACCGATCGAGAATTTCCTTTGAAGGGATTTGCATGTTTTTCGAAAGGTTTGAATGCAGTATTGGGGACTCTTCTACGTGATTCTTCAACTGCGATTATTCTACGTGATTCTGCGATCGAGTTTTTTTTACGGAGATTCTTCAATAGAAATTCTTCTACGGGAATTCGTCTTTTCGAGATTCTTCAATGGAAGGAAATTTCGCTACGTTATTCTTTAACGGAATAAGAGCCGTGAGTTTATGGGTAATCTCATGTTTTTTAACGATCAACAGGCTATTTAGGTGTTTCCATACCATATCATACCATGCATAAAAAATGAACTGAAAAACATTGTTTTCATACCACGGACGCGGAAACACTATGCTCTGCCAAAAAATTAAAGCGTTTGGAAGGTGTTCATTCGTCAGAACGCATGAGTACTGTTACAGAAATTCAACGTATAATTGCAGTTAAAAAATGTAGCACAATCGCAAACCCGGTCGGCGGAATTCCTGATGAAGCTTAGACTCCAGGAATTCGTGATTTTCGCGGTGATGGAAGATATCTCCCAACACTCCATAAATTGCTTCCGTAAGACCACATCTTTTTATAAAAATGTACGATCAACATTCAATGTGAACTTAAATTTTAACTTTAGATTTGATGCTGTTCAATGGACAGAACTATGATTTTTCATATTCATTTCGAAGAAAAGGCTGGTTTCTTATTATACATTCATTAATAAATTACGCATCTCGGAATCGATCTGCGTCCAGAAAATTATAAGAACGCTGCGTAACATCGAATGTACTTACATTGAATATATGACTAAATTACTGAGCCGAAGCCAACACTTAAAAGTGTTCAAAATGATATTTTCTGAGATTTCATAAGTGATTTGTCGTAAGATTTCGTAACTTCATAATGCATCGTTTTCCAAGTCATACGAACACATGATCGTTGCTAACAAAAATGACGATGAAATGATTTTTTGGGAGAATAAAAATTTTGAGAAAGGCCAAACTCTGGCTGTGCAAGTTTCCTTTGAAGGATTAATGAAACGCGGACTAATGACGATGAAAACAGGGACAACATGATCTTAATTTCATTGTTGCAAATTGATCTGAGCAAAAGGTCGTGCCGATTTCTCAAAATTGTCATTAATCAGCGGGTATCCAAAATGTAATTTCTTTGAGAAAAAAGCTTAGCAGCATCGGCCGTTAATTTGCTTACCAACATTTAAGACATTATAAACAAGAATAATGTTTTTAAACCCCATAGACTAACTTGATGCTTTCTATGCAGCCTCCCATGGGGCAGTAGAATTTCATGGAAAAATCTATTTAAAAATATTTTTTACCACGTTAACTGCGATGGGTTAAACTAAATTTTAATATTCAATTAAAACTTAAAGTCAATCGTAGTCAGTAATTTTGAAAATAGCAAACATCAACTTGATCATGCCTTCATTTACCTTTCATTATGTATTGATAAAAATTGAGTTAATAGCTACAGATTGGTCAGCATCGTTATGAAAATCCCCTCAGTGACCACCGGTGGGTTCCTTTGCAGTGAACATGTTAACAGATTTCCTGCAAAGTGGCCCACCGGTGGTCAATTAGGTGCATTTCATAATACTGCTGACCCACCTGCAGCCACTGATTCATTTTTTGTTAATGCTTAATGAAAGCCAAATGAAGGCCCGATCCAGTTAATGTTTCCGATTTGCAAAGTTGATTACCACAATTGAGTTTAAACTTAAATTGAATATTTAACTTCAGTTTAACCCATCGCAGTTAACGTGTCAAGCTTCACTGATAAAGACCGGAACACCCGCTGTGTTGATACAAGCACAGAGACCGGCCGCGGTAAACTCGAGTTTTTGCATACGCTCTCCCGACGCGATCACGCAATTTGATTACGGAGTTTTGTGCGATAAGTTTGTGCTACTCCTGAGGTAGCTGGACGCAGGAAATTGCAGTAGTGCAAATTGCCCTCAAATTCAATTACCGTCGCTCGAAAAGGAAGAGCGATGGCGCTCACCGCTCGAAATTGGATCGACAACCTCGTAGCAAATCTACTCCCGATACTTACAGGAACACACGCCAGTGAATTTCTGCTTGACCATTCCAGCCGACCGATTGTTACTGTGAACAGCAGTTTCATTAGGATTTGCTATTTACTTGATCGCTGAATTTGCCCCCATGAACAACAGTTTCATTAGGTTTTGCTATTTACTTGATCACTGAATTTGCCTCCATGAACAACAGTTTCATTAGGTTTTGCTATTTACTTGATCGCTGAATTTGCCTCCATGAACAACAGTTTCATTAGGTTTTGCTATTTACTTGATCACTGAATTTGCCTCCATGAACAACAGTTTCATTAGGTTTTGCTATTTACTTGATCGCTGAATTTGCCCCCATGAACAACAGTTTCATTAGGTTTTGCTATTTACTTGATCACTGAATTTGCCCCCATGAACAACAGTTTCATTAGGTTTTGCTATTTACTTGATCGCTGAATTTGCCTCCATGAACAACAGTTTCATTAGGTTTTGCTATTTACTTGATCACTGAATTTGTCGCCATGAACAACAGTTTACGTACGATTTGCTACTTACTTGATCACTGAATAATCCATTTGTCTTTATGAAGAACAGTTTTTTAAGGATTTACAATATAATTTATCGCTAAATAATCTATTTCTCTTTGCGAACCACATTTTTCTTTGCATTTCAAATTTAATTGATCTCTGAATAATCCATTTATCCCTGTGAACAACATTTTTGTTATGGTTTACAATATACTTGATTGCTGAATGGTTGGAATAGGCAATGTGCATTTTGTAAGCAACCTTTCTGGTAGTCGTGGAATAAGTATAATCAATACAACATAGTAAAAAAATAAATGTAGCGATATCCCTATGTAATTAACGATCTTGGATGGAAATAATATATGGCCTTCATGTTTATTTAGGAAAGCATGAAGCAACAAATTATGCTCTGCAAAAAAGCAAAATCTTTGAAGTGGACGCATTACATGGTTTTCTTCTGTGAGTAATTTAGGTAATTTAAGTAATTTAAGAAATTTAAGAAATTTAAGTAAGTAAGTAATTCTTCTGTGAGTAATTTAGGACGTTTCTCGAAATTAAAAACTAGTGAAAATGTTTTACAATATTTCATAAGTTACCGTCATAAGACATTATTTAAAATGTTGCCTATTACAGCTTTTATTTTTTTATCACGCGTTCACTTTTCCAAATAGATTGTTCAAAATAATCAATATATAATGCAATAATATATTAAAATAATATAATCTATTTTTATAAAATATGTATTCAACAATGAATATTAAATGTATGTAATGCATATCAAAATAATCAGAGTCAGACGATTCTCACTTTGTTAACGAGATCCAGTCAATCCTAGAGTTGCATGACATCTTTTCACGTGAACATGAACTTATATGGCATGGCTTACTCTGTTAATAAGATACAAGTTATCTAAATGTTACACGACAACTCTTCCTGCAAACCTCAACTTACTTGTATAAAAATTAACATAAGTTTTTCAACCTACATATACGTGGCTTGATTCGAGAAATTAATAAAATGAATAAAGCCAGGGATGACTGGGAGTAATTTTTATCCATTGACGTAGAGGTTCGCTTGAGATGATGTATAACTCATGATCTATAACTCATGGTAATGTATGACGCATGACATGATGTATAACTCGTTTCTAGCGTCACAAATTGACTTGGATGACAACGTGAGCTTGTAACTTTGGCTTTCTAGTTGAAACTTATCGTATAACTTATTTGTGACACTCGGAGTGACTCATTGACACCTAACTTATGACTTATTTGTGACACTCGGAGTGACTCATTGACACCTAACTTATGATTTATTTGTGACACTCGGAGTGACTCATTGACACCTAACTTATGACTTATTTGTGACACTCGGAGTGACTCATTGACGCTTAACTTATGACTTATTTGTGACACTCGGAGTGACTCATTGACACCTAACTTATGACTTATTTGTGACACTCGGAGTGACTCATTGACACCTAACTTATGACTTATTTGTGACACTCGGAGTGACTCATTGACACCTAACTTATGATTTATTTGTGACACTCGGAGTGACTCATTGACACCTAACTTATAACTTATTTGTGACACTCGGAGTGACTCATTGACACCTAACTTATGACTTATTTGTGACACTCGGAGTGACTCATTGACACCTAACTTATGACTTATTTGTGACACTCGGAGTGACTCATTGACACCTAACTTATGACTTATTTGTGACACTCGGAGTGACTCATTGACACTTAACGTACGGCCTGCTTATACCACTGGGTGTGACAAGAAAGATTAGAATCAATAAAAAGGCATTATTCGCGTCAAAAACGTACTTAACTTTTAATATTTCCACTCCTCAACGTAAAACAACGTCTCAGTGAAATAATATGAGCCACATTCAGTATCCTGGTGATTTTTTCGCATAAATTAAAAAAAACGAATTAGCTGCAATTTCCTAAAAATTGGTTGAATGTATGCACTGTTTCATAGCATCACAAACTCATGGGCTGTGATAGTGCCATGCGCACACTAGCATAAATGCATCCACACACTCCAGCTTTACTTATCATCAACGCATCCACACACTCCAACTTTACTTATCATCAACGCATCCACACACTCCAACTTTACTTATCATCAACGCATCCACACACTCCAACTTTACTTATCATCAACGCATCCACACACTCCAGCTTTACTTATCATCAACACATCCACACACTCCAACTTTACTTATCATCAACGCATCCACACACTCCAACTTTACTTATCATCAACACATCCACACACTCCAACTTTACTTATCATCAACGCATCCACACACTCCAACTTTACTTATCATCAACATATCCACACACTCCAACTTTACTTATCATCAACGCATCCACACACTCCAACTTTACTTATCATCAACGCATCCACACACTCCAACTTTACTTATCATCAACACATCCACACACTCCAACTTTACTTATCATCAACGCATCCACACACTCCAACTTTACTTATCATCAACACATCCACACACTCCAACTTTACTTATCATCAACGCATCCACACCCTCCAACTTTACTTATCATCAACGCATCCACACACTCCAACTTTACTTATCATCAACACATCCACACACTCCAACTTCACTTATCATCAACGTATCCACACACTCCAACTTTACTTATCATCAACACATCCACACACTCCAACTTTACTTATCATCAACGTATTCACACACTCCAACTTTACTTATCATCAACACATCCACACACTCCAACTTTACTTATCATCAACACATCCACACACTCCAAATTTACTTATCATCAACACATCCACACACTCCAACTTTACTTATCATCAACACATTCACACACTCCAACTTTACTGATCATCAACACATCCACACACTCCAACTTTACTCATCATCAACACATTCACGCACTCCAACTTTACTTATCATCAACGCATCCACACACTCCAACTTTACGTATCATCAACGCATCCACACACTCCAGCTCTACCTATTAATAACGCATCGAAATACTTTAATTAAATTTCGTACCAATGACGCATTCGAACACTCCAGCTCTCTTAATAATAACACATTTAAACACTTTAAATTTGCTAATCAGGAACTTCACTTTATCTTCACGAGTGTAGCTGGGCTACGCGAACTACATTAAGAATGCGAGCTGATGGAGCAGCAAGATGATAATGCCACACAAATTCAAGCAAAGAGCTTTAGTATACGAAAGAAGACAATATTTCGTGCCAATGTACAGAATAATGACTAATATAATCTCCCCACCCGTAAATTACGGAATGGCTTCAACGCAGGCGAATAATGGATCAGGACGAGAACGACTGGAATCGGCGGCCATCTATTACCAGGACACGAACTCAGAGTCGGAATTTGATGACAAATCAGAGCACGCGAGCGCCTCATCGAGGCCGTTCTTCACACCTGCGGGTCTCGGAAATCAATGCTCGCTCACTCGCAGCCATAACAAAAGCAACCACGTCAGTCATGTGGTTCATAATTGGGTAAAATTGAAAGCTTCGTGTGCTGTAAACATTGCAAACTAGCGAAACTACTGTCAATCATGTGATTCATAATCAGGCAATGTTGTAGACTTTGTTCAATGTTGTAGACTTTGTCAACGCGTGTAAACGCCTCACATATGTCAATCATGTGATTTATATATTTACATTGGTGACGTAAAACATTAAGAAAAATATTAAATGTTCAATTTTTAATATTAACTACGTATAACAAGGGGGTTAAATTTCAAACGTGCTATGTCTCACATTAACAATGCATAATAATTACTCAAAATTGCAAGCGTACAATGTTGAGAACACTGCAAACATGCGATGTTATGCATCAATGGTTAGTAAATTATAATTCACGGATCATTAATTCATTAGTTCAAATTATCAACAACTATTGTTGACGGTTTTGAGACGATGCGCTGAAATGCATTGAGTATCATTACTTGCTGACTGCTGTACTGTCGATTTTATTATCTTTTTCGTTCTCAGAGTTATTTCCTGGAGCAGAATATCAGTAGATATTCTCTGAGTGCGTTGTAATCATATTGCTAAATCATATTTATTAATAATATAGCTAAATTATATTTATTGATTTAATCGCTAAATCATATTGCCAAATCATTGTGTTAAATCATATCACGAAAGCATATTAATAAATCATACTGCGCAATCATACTGCTAAATCATACCGCTAAATCATATTACTAGTTCATTCACCTAAATCATCTCTCGAAATCGTATCGCTAAATCCCAATGCTGAGTCATATTGCTAAATCTTACGGCTATTTAATATTGCTAAATCATATTGCTGAATCACACTGCTAAATATACTTATCAGATCATATTTTTAAATCATACTGCTAAATCATATTGCTAATTTGCATTGCTTTTATTTATTACAACATCATATTACTAATTCGTAGAGCTAAATCATATTGTTAAATCATATACTACATCACTTATAGGGTGATTCTTAGGGAATCTTATCCTCGTAATAAGATTTTATTTATTACAACATCATATTGCTAATTTGTACTGGTAAATCATATTGCTAATCATATCTGCAAGTCATATTACTAAATCATGGAGTTTTGCTCAGTCCGTCACAACCTGCTGTACGTGAGATTGCGACTCATTTCTTGCCCAGAAATTATTTCACGTCTGTTTTTGTTTGTGTCAGAATATGCATCTCTGAGCGGACGAGATTTGAGCTGCGGCTGTGAGGACCGACGTACACTTACGAATACAAATATTTTCGTGGTGATGAGTTTTTTGATAGGTTCTAGAAAAGACCAAGAAATTAGATGACAGCTTGTTCCATTTCGAATAATAATTCCTGCAAGTATTCGCACACATAAAAAGTCTCAATATGAAATTAGCTTTGGGATGCTCAGAATTGTTAGTATTTTCAGTAAATACTTCAATTTGTGCAAAGTAATGAGACTGATATATTTCTCGGTACTTGTTCACTGAAACAACATTCCTAATTTTTTTCATCGCATTATTATTGAAAAAAGTTCATAATGACCCAATCGAAACGTAACTGATTTGTAATATGTTTAGTTCTATACGTAAATGTTTTTTATTGGAATTTAACTACTAGCGTAACTGATCGCTAGCATTTAATTTTATTATATTATATAATTGGAAACGTAACTGATTCTTCCCTGGGATTTCGTTTCATTGTTAGCAAGTATTTCATGAAAATAATCTTCTTAACAAGCTGTTTTAACAAATAGTATACATTTTTTGAGGAATATCACATACACCGAAGATGCTGCTCTTTCAAATTTTATTTTCACGAATTCTGCTTATATTGACAAGTTGAACGTATATCTCGCTTGCTATTAATTTTTCTGAGACAAATTTTCCCCTCTATACTAAGTCCTGCTGTGGATATTCGCATAAAGGCTTTGAGAAATTCTCATTCATTTGAAACCACTTAAAATGCAACAAAAATTATTTTATTTTGCCTCAAAAAACTTTACAGTGCAATGGCTGTTTTTAGCCGTTGTTGTAGTGGTAATGTTTCTTACAAAAATGACAGAAACAACTTTGTCGAAATGAGTCACTTTCGCGATTTAGCAGCAGGAAAAGATTTTTTTTAATAGCAGCCACCACGCGAAATGGGTTTTGCATTTTGCAAAGTTGTCTCTAAAATAAACCATGCTTTATTGCCTGGCAAAATGAGTTTTCGATCTACGAATATACGAAATTCATCATTCTTTTCGGCACAACATTGCTCTATTTTACAACGCATTTCGAGCATGGCGTTCTGGAATAAAATCCTGACGTCAGGCGTTGCGATTCCACTTTTCACAACAGCCTTGTGTTTTAGCCCTTTAGCGCCCTAGAGGGCAATACGGTCCTCTCTCGTTAAATAGCCTCAATATATTACATTTCTTGTAAAGTTGGTTCCTAATACTTTCTTTGAATTTCACTGTCAAGTTGCTAATTGTTCCTCATACTTATATCGGAGACATTATGATGCCACTGCCAGCCTGATGACGGTGGTTGTGATAAGGGGTTACATATGAGTACAAAAATGCTGTCATTAAATGGTTCAAAATACATAAGTCAATGTATAACCAAACTCACGAAATAATCAGAACTACTTTGATATGTGATTTCAGTGTCAGGAAAAATTTTGTTATCGATTCTCGTGAATATTGGATCGTACGGTGTGCTCACTACAGAATGAGTGATTTTATGGTATTAGAAATTGTTTTCATAAGTCAATAAAAATCTCATCTAGCACTGAGTATTGTTTCAGAAAATCTTTTTGTGTCCAAATTCCACTTGATATAACACTAATTCAGTTCGTCTTTTCATTATATAAAGTTTACTTGCATAAGTCAGTTTTTTTCTCGAAGAAATATTAGTTCAGTTTAGATGCACACGAGTCCAAAATTTTTCCACAATCTGACGTGATTATGCGTACAAAACTGGTGATTGGTAAAGTTTATTTCACGTTAAAGTTTCCACGCTACAACTGCGCTCTATGAAACCATGTAAACGTCATTGAATTTAAATTGAAACGAATAGTTTCGGTTTTTATCGCCAGCGAAATTATTTGCCCTCGATTAACAGAACGCACACATTCTCACACACGCAAACACACAGACACATCCCACGCACACACACACACACACACACATTCTGGTGTCGTCTGCAAAATAGTGTGTTGAAGGTGATTGTATTCGTGTGTGCAACCAGAAGAGACATCATACGCACTCCTTTTGACGTTGCATTGCAAAGTTATGAGTCATAGAAGATTGTATATCTGTGTGAATCATCACGGACACGCATTTTACTGTTACTCCGAAAAAAGCTTCGTAGAAAAAGAATATGTATGACTGCGACGTGAAGGGACATCAAACAAATTCTTGCTTCGTTACTGCAAGATTGTACATCGAATAAGATGGCACATGTGTGTCAACTGCACGAATACGAAAGCACATGAGCACAAACTGCAAGAATAAGACGGCGCATGTGCGCAAACTGCATGAATAAGCCTGCGCATGAGCACAAGCTGGAAGAATAAGACGGCTTACGCACACAAACTGCATGAATACGATAGCCCATGCGCTTAAACTGTAAAAATAAGACTGCGCATGTGCGCAAACTGATAGAATAAGGTAGCGTACGCGTTCATACTGTAAGAATACAACGGTGCATGCGCACAAGCTACAAGAATACGATAGCATATGAGCATAAACTGCAAGAATAAGACGGCGCATGCGCACAAACTGCAAAAGCTACGCGGACAAAAGCAATGCGGCCGAGACCTCACATATAAGGGCGCACCACAGACCAGCGGAAGACGGAGCGTGACCCGAGAGATGGTCAAAGTTTCCAACGATGACCTGCTCCTGCTCTCGCTTGCTCCTGACTTTGATGAATTTATTTCTTGGCCGCCATGAACCCCAGCTACTTCGGCACGCTTCGAACTTTTGTTCGTAGTTTTGCACTCCAGCGAAAGTTTTATATTTAGTAGACCAGCGTTTATGTATGGTGCAGCAGGAGGGATGCATTCGTAGTAAACTGGAGGGATGTACTATTTATATGATATTGAGTATGAATATGATTTTTTGAGCCCGGAGGAGGGGTGTATATGTAATGTAATATAATATCTTAAAGTGGGATTTTGGAATGCTGAAGTCAGTGTTCGGGAATATTAGGCGTTAATCCCGTGTTCCTTTTCTTGTGAAATTAAATCTTATCGCTGAAAAACAAAAAAATTAAAGCTTCAGGTTGTATTTCCACTTCCAACATCATTTACGTGCGTCAAAATAATGTAACTCAGTCCACGAGTCGCGTAATTCGGCATGGAAACAATCTGCTCAGCAGCACTGAACAAAAAGTCAACAAAGTCTACCGAAATCGTTCAGAAACTTTCGATGGTAATTCTTTGAATGCTCACAGTAGTTCGGAGCATTTAAATTGACGCCTGATGCGGGAGTTCTGGCCCCTTTTAGCACTTAATTATATTTTAATTTCTTAGATTGAATAATTTTCCTCAACTATATAGTTTAATTCTCACTGAAATATTGATAAATACATTAGAATAGTAGTTTTTGGAATGTTTGTTTGCACAAACAGCTTTCTGAGATATAAGTTCACACAAATAGAACTTGAAGCATGAGGAATTTAGACATCTTTGATTATCAATGTCATACTACTTCATTTTAATGTAAGAAATAATCTCAACATCAATATCTCTCAAATGAAAATCAATATTTAATTCACCGAGCAGAAGCTTGGTAGAATAAGGATAGCTTTATTTCTTATTATTTCCTTCGCATTTCCTCATAATAACCAAACGTAAAAATTAAATCCGATTCTCAATTTTTTTGCTGAGCTTTCAAAAGCATTCGACGAGGAATACCTTTCACCATGAGTGATTTATCAGTTTTTAAATCATGCCTCTGTCTATCTTTTTCGCTGTTGCATCTATAACGTTAGCCGCCTGATGCAGAAGCTATACTTGGACAGCTAAAAACATCGATGCTCTGATGAAAAAGTTAGACTGGGCAAGTGTCACTGTCATCAAAATTCAAGGCAAATTCTATCAAAAATGTAAGTCTTGGTAAGGTCAAAATCGAAAGTATATTCTACCTAAAAAATGTCATGGTCTGGTAAAAATCTATGACAAATTTTATCCAAAAATAGCAGTTGTGGTAAGGTAAAAATTCAAAGTATTGTAAATTCTTCCAAATATATAAATCGTGGTTTGGTCAAAATCAAAAGTAAATTCTATCAAAAAATATAAGTTGTTGTAAGGTGACAACCAAAGTATAATCGTTCAAAAAAAGAGTAGATGTGGTAAGGTAAATTCTACAAACAATGTAAATAGTGGTAAAGTTAAAATCCGAAGTAAATTCTACCAACAATTGAAGTAGGGGTAAGGTCCAAATCCTAAGTAAATTCTATGAACAATAGAAGTTGGGGTAAGGTCCAAATCCAAAGTAAATTCTACGAACAATAGAAGTTGGGGTAAGGTCAAAATCTAAAGTAAATTCTACGAACAATAGAAGTTGGGGTAGGTCCAAATCCAAAGTAAATTCTACGAACCCTAGAAGTTGGGGTAAGGTCCAAATCTAAAGTAAATTCTACGAACAATAGAAGTTGGGGTAAGCTCAAAATCTAAAGTAAATTCTACGAACAATAGAAGTTGGAGTAAGGTCCAAATCCAAAGTAAATTCTATCAAAAATAATAGTCGTAGTAGAGGTGACAGGTGCCAAGCAACATGCTGGACTAGAGTCTCCAATGTAGCAGAGACGAGGGCTTTCTGTCTCACAAGCTTGGCGAAGAATTTATCGGTCGGAAACTTCTTCAATGAAGCAGCAACTTGGAAAGCTTAAGGTCGAGCGAAAACTTTAAAAGTTGAAGGAGACCGTCTTTCCCAGCGCCGATGGTGATCTTAGAAATTCCTGAAGCAACGCTTCGCCGCCGACCGGCTCACCGAGCAGTGCAGATGCCAATGTTCCACCACGCTTGCTTTATGAATCCTACAGCAAGATTGGATGTGGCCCATTTGGTCAAGTTCTGCAACTTCTGACTTCAAAATTGCTGAACATTTGTTCAAATTTCAAGGCTTGTTTCGTTCTAAGCCAAAAAGAAACATAAACTTGAAAATTTATTTTTAAATTGACGATGTATTATAAATTCTTGAGTATGAAGCCGATGCAAGTTTTAAAAACAAGAAGCAAAGTCGGTTAGAGTTTATTTATTAGGAGAATTCAGAGACTGGTTTGAAAATTTGTTACGATGGAGAGTAACAGCTTCAAAAACGTTGCTGTGAAATTAATACGTTGCTGTATAATAGAAAACAAATTATTCTTTTCAAATCAAGATGCGGTGAGACTTCTGATTACGTCATTTTAACTTTTTCGGAATTTTAGATGTTTTAAAATTCACGAGCTAATGTTTTTGTTGATTACAAACACGACGTCATTTAAAACAGCTCATACCGGAAATAACTTCGAAAAACAATCCAAGTGAGGTAAAGTTTCAATTTAACATTTGAAAGTAGTGAAACAACTCGTGCAACAAATAATTCACAGAATTGCAGTCTTTCCGCCATTTTCTAAATAGCTGTCGCATATATTTCTAATTTTATGAATTTCTCGAACGAACGCTAAAAGTTTGTTTTGACAAACTGAGCACACAGAAATTCAATGCATGGCTAATCAACATTTATTGCAAATCGAAATTCTGTCCGAGCTAAACATTTACGCGAATAACAGACCTTCGTTTACTTATTCAGAAAGTGTACCAAAAAATAAGCATGGACTAGAGAATAAATATTACTCTAGTTCACACAAAAACATCCCTAAGCGGAGCTACGACTGAGCTGAATTAGAATTTTTCTGATAGAAAAACAACACGTGCGCAAGAACACATTTGGACAAGGGCAGCTACTTCTTGTTTTTTTCTGAAACATTTCTTGTTTTGTTATATTAATAACTTATGTTTTCGAGCAGCGAGAGAGAAATAAAGTGCACCCACGAGTAATTCTGATTCTGGAGAATATTTCTTTTGACGTTTTATTAATAAATTGCGTTTTCTGTGCAGTGAGTAGAAAATAATGCGCACCTACGCGCCATCATCCTGGCGCAAATAAGAAGAGCAATTTAATTGAGGGTAGCAAACCTCCTCTTAATGTATTGAACTTTGCCAACCTCCTCCTAATGTGTTGAACTTTGCCAACCTCCTCGTAATGTATTGAACTTTTCCAACCTCCTCCTACTGTGTTGAACTTTGCCAACCTCTTAATGTATTGAACTTTGCCAACCTCCTCCTAATGCATAGAACTTTGCCAACCTCCTCGTAATGTATAGAACTTTGCCGACTCCTCGTAATGTATAGAACTTTGCCAACCTCCTCGTAATGTATAGAACTTTGCCAACCTCCTCGTAATGTATTGAACTTTGCCAACCTCCTCCTAATGCATAGAACTTTGCCAACCTCCTCGTAATGTATAGAACTTTGCCGACCTCCTCGTAATGTATTGAACTTTGCCAACCTTCTCCTAAGGTATTGAACTTTGCCAACCTCCTCCTAATGTATTGAAGTTTGCCAACATCCTCGTAATGTATAGAACTTTGCTAACCTCCTCGTAATGTATAAAACTTTGCTAACCTCCCTCTAATATTTGGAACTTTCCAACTTTTATGGGAAGTTTTTGTCTAGCAGTTCATTAAAAATATCGATTAATTACGTCTGCATTTTAGGCATGTCCCTCTGTAGTGCATAAGTTGATTGAAAATGGATTTTATATTTGTTAATGACACCCAAACGATGTAAATTGCATGCCTCAAAATGCAACACTTTCAATTCTTTGTAGGGCATCAATTTTTGTAAAGAAACAAATGTAAAGCAAATTAATAATCGAGTTAGATGCATTTTCTTACGCTCCCTCGCTTGGATGTGAAGTTACTACTGTAAATAAAATAAAATATTTAAATTCTGTTGCTGGGGTTGCAAACAAGTGGATTAGTTATTTTCTTTTATTATGATGCAACAAAATATCGGTCGAATAGTTGCTTACCATTAAGAATACTATCAGATCTATAAATGCCTTGAAAGCGCTTCGGTACAAATGAGGGCATCTTCTCCGCTAGTGAAGAATATGCACAGGCTTACAGTATTTTTATTCAACTCACGGCACTTCTGATTCAATTTACGACACTTCTGATTCAACTTATGACACTTTTGATTCAACTTACGACACTTCTGATTCAACTTATGACACTTCTGATTCAACTTATGACACTTCTGATTCAACTTACGACATTTCTGATTCAACTTATGACACTTCTGATTCAACTTATGACACTTCTGATTCAACTTACGGCACTTCTGATTCAATTTATGGCACTTCTGACTCAATTCCTTACGGCATTTGTGATTCAATTCACGGCATATCTGATTTAATTTACGGCACTTATGATTCAATTTACGACACTTCTGATTCAACTTATGAGACTTCTGATTCAACTTACGACACTTCTGATTCAACTTATGACGCTTCTGATTCAACTTATGACACTTCTGATTCAACTTACGACACTTCTGATTCAACTTATGACACTTCTGATTCAACTTACGACACTTCTGATTCAACTTATGACACTTCTGATTCAACTTATGACACTTCTGACTCAACTTACGACACTTCTGATTCAACTTACGACATTTCTGATTCAACTTATGACACTTCTGATTCAACTTATGACACTTCTGATTCAACTTACGACACTTCTGATTCAACTTATGACACTTCTGATTCAACTTATGACACTTCTGACTCAACTTACGACATTTCTGATTCAACTTATGACACTTCTGATTCAACTTATGACACTTCTGACTCAACTTACGACATTTCTGATTCAACTTATGACACTTCTGATTCAACTTATGACACTTCTGATTCAACTTACGGCACTTCTGATTCAATTTATGGCACTTCTGACTCAATTCCTTACGGCATTTGTGATTCAATTCACGGCATATCTGATTTAATTTACGGCACTTATGATTCAATTTACGACACTTCTGATTCAACTTATGACACTTCTGATTCAACTTACGACACTTCTGATTCAACTTATGACACTTCTGATTCAACTTATGACACTTCTGATTCAACTTACGACACTTCTGATTCAACTTATGACACTTCTGATTCAACTTACGACACTTCTGATTCAACTTATGACACTTCTGATTCAACTTATGACACTTCTGACTCAACTTACGACACTTCTGATTCAACTTATGACACTTCTGATTCAACTTATGACACTTCTGATTCAACTTACGGCACTTCTGATTCAATTTATGGCACTTCTGACTCAATGCCTTACGGCATTTGTGATTCAATTCACGGCATATCTGGTTTAATTTGCGTCACTTATGATTCAATTTACGATACTTCTAATTTAATTCACGGCATTCCTAATTCAATTTCAAACATTTCAGGTTCAATTTAGAACATTTCGAATTCAATTTACGGCATTTCTGATTCGATTTACGACATTGCTGGTTTAATTTACAGCACTCCTGATTTCATGTCATCGCTGTCGCGTAAATTCTAACCATGTCAAAATGTCGACTCATCGAAAAAGTGCGCAGGTTCCCTTGCTATAGAACTTTGAAAGCAAAGGTTCATTCAAACGCGAGAGACACGGTTAAAAAAAGGTTATGATTGAAGTATAATTATATTGTTTTTAATTACATGTACTATGCAAAAATATTTATAAAATCATTACAATATCTTCTCAATCTATGCGTCTTTCTGCTATTTTATAAATAGCTGTCTCATATATACGCTAATTCCATGAATTTCACATAAGTTTGATAAAGGTTTGTTTTGACAAACTGACCACTAAAAATTCAAGGCAGGCCTAATCAATACGATCACAAGCTGGACATTTTTGCAGGTGTTCATAAAGGAAAATAACTATCACCCATGCTTGTATGACCGTGATAATCTATGTGAGTCGTGTCTGCAAATGCCATGCCTGCCGGTATGGGCATGGCAAAATTCTGATTTTTCAATAACAAATTTTGTCGATGACCATATCGGTAGGGCATGTCTTTAGGAGTCACGCAGGTCTTAAGATCACGCACGATGCCCAGCTGAACCGGAGTCATTTTGGTCTCAGCCAATAATTAGGTAAAACTGAGCAAAAATCCTTTAAACTTAGTCAATATATAGATAGAACTTGGAGCCCAGTAATTTTTGTTTTAGTCGATAATTTTGTAAAGCTCGGAACCGATCTCATTTTGTATTGGTCAATAATTTTGTTCGACTCAGAGACGATGTCATTTTGGTTTCAATATTCTCTTATTTTATTCAAATTGACGCTGAGATATTTTTTTCAGTCTATACTCAAGTGACGCTCGAGCCCCAGTTATAAGTAGTTTAGTCCGTATTTGGGTGAAACTTAAAGCCCAGTTCTTTTTGTTTTAGTAGATAATTCACGTGAACCTGAGCTCAAATTATTTTTCTTTCAGTCTATAATTACGTAAAACTCGTAGCTTAGTTATTTTTGTCTCAGTTTATAATAATGTAAAATGTGCTTGAGTCTCTCTTGTTTCAGTCTATAACTAAACTAAGCAAAACTCGTAGCCTAGTTATTTTTGTCTCAGTTAATAATAAGGTACAAATGTGATTGAGTCTCTCTTGTGTCAGTCTATAATTAAGCAAAACCCGTAGCCTAGTTATTTTTGTCTCAGTTAATAATAAGATTGAAATGAGCTCAAATCATTTTTGTTTCAGTCTATAATTAAGTAAAACTCGTAGCCTAGTTATTCTAGGCGAGACAGAGAGCGGGCAGAGCGCTCTCGAGACGCGGCGAGGGTCTCGTGATAATGCCATAAGCAGCGGCGGAGGAGGCCACCTTTGTCCAGGCGATGTACTTGCGACCTCAAGCAGCCCTAATTTAAAGCGCTCAGCGGCGTTTGCAGAGTTCGGCCTAAACCTAAACCAAATAACCGAGGAGGGGAGATAACCTCGAGTTTTTACGTGAAGTGTTTCTGTGTTAACGTGTTTTGGTATTGAAGTGTTTCTGTGTTGAAGTGTTTCTTTATGAAAGTGTTGCTGTGTTAAAGTGTTTCTTTGTTTAAGTGTTTCTGTATTGAAGTACTTCGATATTGAAGTGTTTCTGTATTGAAGTGATCTTGTATTAAAGTTTTCTGTAAATTACATCAGAATCATGTGATTCTTTGAGAAGTTTTTGCGTTTAGTATTTTGCATTGAAGTTTTCACAAATTTTAACAGAATAATGACATTTTGTGGAAATACTGTGATTTCAAACGCTAGCGTAAAAAACGATGTTGCAAAATTAAAGTCTTTTACTTAGAAAGAGCTTCTCTATGATGCACAAAGGCTTACTTATTTTATGTAAAGTAGTTTGGAGTCTTTGAGATCTCATTGCAATAATGTATCCCCGTGTATGAACGGTATTTTGAAAAGTTATTTTGCAACAAAATGATGACTTTGCCGACCTTTCTGTCCTATCTACCTTTCTACCTATTCTCTCTACCTTTCTTTCCGATCGATCTACCTATCTCTCTATTCTATCTACCTCTCTATATATTCTATCTACATTCATATTATATTTACATTTCAATTTATTCTATTCACTTTTCTATCTATTCTATTCCCCTTCCTATCTATTCTCGCTTATTTTCTATCTGTTCTATCTACCTTTCAATCTTCTCTATTGACCTTCCTCTCTATTTTATCCACCTTTTAATCTATTCTCACTTCCTTTCAATCGCTTCTATCTAACTTTCAATCATTTCTATCTACTTTTCAATTGTCTCTATTCACCTTTCTGGCATTTCTATGCACTTTCATATCTATTCTCTCAATATTTCTCTCTATTCTATTCATCATTATACCTATTCTATTCACTATTCTATTTGTTCTCTCTACTTTGAATCTGACCTATTCACCTTTCTATCTACAATATATTGCAGAGGTCTCGTTAGAGCGAATATCCACATGCGTACGCGCAGTAGCTCCCGAGTGTCACTGGGCGGTTACTGGCCGTTGAGTTTATTTAGATTTTGGAGGTTTTGGAACAAGAGAATGGAAAGCAGTCACGAGCTTCAGCGTACAGGCTTAGCCATTAAAACACTGAGGGCCTTTTTGATCTGCCTGATGCATTAAAAAATAGTGAAAACAGTACTAAAATTGAGTGCATCGCGCTTGAATTTGGGATCAAGTCGCAGTTGGATCGCATTTGCATCGAGTGCATTGCACTCGTGACCTAACCCTCCTGCGCTGGAAAAAATAACTCTTATTCAGTAATCTGTGTTTCAAAATATGGGTACTAGCGTCCAAATACGGTGATGGCAAGGGGAAATATGACCATTTTGGGTAAGTAGAAGCTCCAAATATTGCTCCCTTGGGATGAAGCACAGAGGAATCATATCTGGTGCCAACAGTAAAAAATTCTTAAATTGGTACTAGAAAGAATAATCGGATTAACTCTTCACTAATTTTAAAAAGTGGGTGTCATCGTCATAAATAATTTACGATAATAGAAGATGAAAGTGTTAAAACCTCTTCGTGGATTTAAGCACATAGCAGTGGCTTCTTTCTAAGTGGTGAAATACCACCATAGTGCAATGAAGCACAGAGCAGTGACTTCTTTTGGAGCGTTGAAATACCACCACAGTGTAATGAAGCACAGCGCTCAGTTCCGTTGCCACTAGCAATAAAATCTTAGCCACCAGCAAAAAATATTAAATTCCGCCTAGGAGTTCACCAGCTCGGCAGGCCACAACACCAGTCAGTTCATAACAGCATCACGTTTTGATGAATCGATGCACTGAGGCACCGTGTGGCGTGTTGGCCTTGTATCAGATAGCTGTGAGTGATGATACGTCTATGGCACGCCACAGTCTACCCTCTGTCTCGAGGTATATATTACGTCTATTGCACGCTATATCCCACCCTCTGTCCTGAGGTATAAAAGTGATTATACGCCTATTGCACGCTATATCCTACCCTCTGTCCTGAGGTATAAGAGTGATTATACGCCTATTGCATGATATATCCTACCCTCTGTCCTGAGGTATAAGCGTGCTTATACTTCTATTGCATGCTACGGTCTACCCTCTGTCCTGAGAAATAAGCGTGATTATATGTCTATTGTACACTATATCCTACCCTCTGTCTCGGGGAATATTATACGCTTATTGCACTAGATATCCTACACTCTGTTCTGACGTATAAGAGTGATTAAACGTCTATTGTACGCTATGTCCTACCCTCTGTCCTGAGGTATATGAGTGATTAAACGTCTATTGCACGCTATGTCCTACCCTCTGTCCTGAGGTATATGAGTGATTAAACGTCTATTGTACGCTATGTCCTACCCTCTGTCCTTATAGAAAAATAAAGGATTGATTAATGTTACTAATAGGATATTGAAATATGAGGAGTTCCGTAATGGGAAAATTTACCGTAATTTATTACGTCAATGTCAGAACGACATTTAAACAAAACCAATGCACTAGAACTAAGGGCAACAAAAGTAAGTCCTTCAGAGCCGGTCTTCTGGGAGACAGGCGGGCGGTCCACTTGCGATCTCTGACTGCTGTCGTAGGAAGCAAGCACCCGAGCTCTGTGGAGTTAGTTGCAGTTAGATACGATATAGTGTTTAGTCTTAGGTTTAATACGGTTTATCGTTGTAAAATAAGTTTTTAGGTAATAAGTTTATAAGTTTTTTAAGGTAAGTTGTAAGTTATAAGTTTTTTAAGGTAAGTTATAAGTTATAAGTTTTTTAAGGTAAGTTGTAAGTTATAAGTTATAAGTTTTTTAAGGTAAGTTGTAAGTTATAAGTTATAAGTTATAAGTTATAAGTTTTTTAAGGTAAGTTATAAGTTATAAAGGTAAGTTTATGCGTTATAAGTTAGTTATTAAGAATGCATGGGGAAACGTCGTCCTAAGTACCCAGCTCACGGCATGGCAAGTAATTGGTTACTGAACTAATAGTTCACCAACCTCCAATAAGCTCGTGAGCTTCAGGATGTGCCGGGAAGCGGAGTCAGGCGAGTGGATGGTGAGCGGAGCGGTCAGCAGCAGGTAGGATGCCTTAGCCCGTCATCCCCGTCCGCTCGGTCCTCGGTGGAACGGAGAAGCGCAGCATAGCGATGCGAAGGAAACCCCACTGGCGTCCCTGCGTTGGCAGCACGGGAGATTCCGCTGGGGATGCAGGGGCCGGTGGAAACGGCAAAGGCTGTGTAGGCTCCAGTAATAAAGTTGAAGTTGTGAGGTCAATGGCTGGAGGCGATCTAAATCGGCTTCGAGAAAATTTGAGAGGTCAGTTCAGTTTGGCTCAAATGGTGTATTCAATTGGCTGTATTCAGGATGGCAAACTAAAGTTCAAGAAACCAAATACAAGCCTAGAGCTGGGTTATGGAATTTTTATATATTAATGTAATAAGTTTTTTCTATATCAATTTCAAAGTTAATATTCTGAGATTAAGTTTTACTTATAAGTTAAATGTTAATTTAATTTTATTCCTTAATTTTAAGTTCACGAGGAAACAAGCTTAAATTTAATCAACTCTAAACGATTACAGGATAGCCTGTAAGATTTCTGTACATTCCCCGCCAGGGATTCGGCTTCACTAGAAATGAAGGCGAATGAAAGTTAGATTATTTACACTGCGTCATCTGCCACCCAGGAGCGTATTTTACGCTTAGCCGCAACGGCAGCTTTTCGTTGGCAGGGGCGCACGTCAGGCACATTCGATTCAGACCCTAGTCCGTCCGAGCATGCCGGCTGGCTGCTGAGCGTCTCGTCTGATGAGAGAAGAAGAATTAGTGACGAAGCATGACGGTAGACCTCGTCACCTGTGCTTTTACGAATATGCGCTGCGGTGACTTCACCCAGAGAATTAGTTTCTGTTTTCAGAACGATACCTAAAGGGTAAGTGGATTGTTTTAAATATTTATCTACTAGCAGAACTATGTCGCCCGATTTTAGGAGCTTATGCTTTACGGGTTTATATCTATCCGGTTTGTCAGTAGCTTGACGAACCAAGGTTGCCAAAAATTCTGAGTGATAAATATCATTCAATTCCGTGTGAGCACGAACCAAAGTCGAGTAGTATTCTGTGAAGTCCTTGAGAGACCGTGGTTCGAAGTCTGGATCATCTGTGGAAATAGATTGAAGATCAGGCAAAATATTGACAGAAGGAAGCTCGTAACCGTGAATCAGCATTTCTGGTGTTATAGGAGAGACGTTTTCAAGATTAGAACGTAGCGCTTCTTTGAACGCGATTGGTCTCCTGTTGATGAGGTGCACAGATTTGGCAATCAAGAATTGGAAATCAAATATCGACAAAATATTTTTTCCAATAGCTTTGAAGATAAGTCTCTTGCAGGCCTTTACACAACATTCAATGAGCGAGCCTAAAGCACTGTTGCCCTTGCAATACTGTGCCAGTGTTATTTCTCGGATGCCGTGCTCCTCTAGGTAGGTTTGAGTTTCATGGTCATCGAGGAAAGATCTTATTGTGTTGAAGCCTGCTGAAATTTGACTGCCTAAATCAGCTGTACAACTTTTGAACATTCCGTATTCATAGACGTGCAATTGTAGAGCCTTTAGGAAGTCTTGTGCATCTGCACTCAAGCAAACTTTCATATTTATTGCCCTACTCCAGAGACAGGTCAAGATCAAGATCCACACCTTTTGTTTTTTACCTTGAATTTTGATAGTGTATGGACCCATGTAGTCCAGGAACACAGAAGAAAACGGCTTGGCAATTGGAGAGACTCTGAAGTCGCGGTAAGGACTCTGGTTCAATTTTATTGGTCGTTCATTTACTCTACGACAAGTGATGCATTGCTTTAGAACTTTCCTAACTTCAGAAAATGGGTGAATGAAGAAATAATTTTTTCTCAACTCGTGCAGGACTGAATAGACACCGGAGTGGCCGATGGAGACATGAGCGTCTGCAATGATCAGTCTTGTGAGCAGACTGCCCTTTGGCAAGAGAATCGGGTAAGCGTTAGCGTTTTGTTCGGGAAATTTAGACTTCACCCTCAAAAGGCCGTCCGGTGCAAGAAATACGTTCAAACGTTTTATTAAAGGAGGCACTTTACTACTCTCTTTCTTTGCGTCTCGCAAGTAATCTAGTACCTCACGAAACTGTTCTCCCTGTTCAGCAAGCAAAATGGTACTCATCGCTTTAGAATGCAAATTTTCAGTTTGAATAGCAAGAGTAGCATCAGATCTTAGTACTTTTAATTTCAATTTGTTAACAAACAGGAGGACATTTTTGTAAATCTTCACAAGTTTTGCTAACGAAGAAAATTTATCGAGAGGTACCAAGTGGACGTTAGGATAATTTCGCTCTGCAGTGCAAGCGTTTACGTTAGCGTTTATGGTCGACTTACCCTGATTATCTTGTTCAGAGGCCTGTGCTTCGTCTCCGGCGGAGACCGGAGCTTCCGACTCCTCGACGGCTTTGCTGGCGGCATGAGGCAGCACCAAGGAGAAGCCTGGGTCAAAGGAGGAGGCACCCTCATGGATGAAGGTAGGACCTGTGTAATATTTAGATTTGTTTAGTTGCTTAGCACTTGGGCAACGGGTAACGAAATCTGCAGGATTTTCCTGTCCAGCGGTGAACCTGAAATTTATAGGCTTTTTATTACAGAGAGATTCTATCTCTTGTAGTTTGTTCATGGTAAAGACGTTCCTTTTTGACATCTTATCGAAATCAATGGAGAATGATTTGATCCAATGCAAAGCCACCATGCTGTCTGTAAAGAGAGACAAGGATGTTATGTTCAAAGGAGTCATGGTTTGGCTGCCAGTGAAGTTCTCAAACCAGTCAATCAATGCAGCTGTTCCCAGATGCACTGCTGCAAGTTCTAGTACAGGTACAGATCTGGCTTTCATTTGTTTGTTGACAATTTTGGACTTACTGGCGAGTAGGGTAAGTTTGTTTTCATTTTCAGCTTTTATGTATATGACATAGCCATACAAGCTGGTCGAGGCATCTGTGAAGGCAATAAGAGAAAATTTACTTTCACGCTGACCAAGAGATCTAGGAACCGGGAGACACTTAGAGGAATTTACCTGCTTGGCGATAAGAGTCCACTCCCGAAGTAGGTTCTTGGGGAGCTTGGAGTCCCATTTCAAATTTTGGTCAGATTGTAGTTTGTGTAAGAAGACTCTGGCTCTGTTGAGAATGGGGCAATAAACGTTGAACACGTCATAAATTTCATGAATGGTTCCCAGAATCTTTCTTTTCGTATCTGCCTTTAAGTCAAGCTTTACCGCGCAGGGCCGAAGGGTGTCAGCTTCCCGGTCCCAAGTCATGCCCAGAAGTTTCACGTCCTGGGGAGTTTCTGACTCGCTTTCTTCGTCGATTCTCTGCTGCAAAGACGGTGAGTTAGTCATGAATTTCTGTAAAGGAAACTGGTACTTGCTGAAAACCTTCGGCAAGGACTCGTAAGAAAGGGTCAGCTTAGTCAGGTCATTAGTTGAATAACCACCGTTATCCATGTACATCATGCCGTACACTGCTTTGCGGAGCTCTGACAAGAAAGGATCGTCATCTGGATCGTCTAGGATCAATATCCTGTAGAGAGCCAGCATTAATAAAGTGGGGCTCGGTCTGAGACCAAACATAAGTCTCAGACTCTTGTATGCAATAGGGGTCAAATCGTTTTTTAGTATGTTTTTGAACCATAAAAAACAAAGCCTGTTCTGGTCCACTTCTCGTAACTGTATGTTCAGAAACGCCTGTTTTATATCAAAGGTTAAAAGATATTTATCAAATCTGTGCCAGACTAGTGCAACTTCAGGTTTTGAATTCAGGCATGGCCCTGGCAGAGTGGCTTGGTTATGGCTGACAGAACCCTGAGCTTTCTCACAGAGGTTGGCCAGGAACACTACACGACATTTGGTAGTGTCGTGCTCCATCCGAAAGACGCCCATATGTGGCAAGAAGCTACATTCGGGATGGGTTGCCATAAATTCCTCTGTGTTATCGATACGCTCAATAATGCCGTTTTGCTCCTGCTCCTTGAACACATCATTGTACATTTTGAGACGGTCGGCATTCGACGCAAGTTTTTTATAATTGCTACGTAATATTTGATGCGACAAGGCGTAATTTTTAGACAGTTTATGAGAAATTTTAGGATTCCACATTAGTGGCATGACTAGTCTACCTTCATGATTTCGTTTTGTGTTCGTCATGACGTAGTCAACTAACTTGTCGTTCAATTCCGTTTGCTCAGGATCACACGGTGGGTCCAAACCTAGAAGCCCGTCACAACGGGAGCTGAGCTCGTCTGCGGGCGCACGAGCAAGAAACGAGTCTAAATCAGAGTAATGATTAGTCTCACCAGATTTCTGCTCGCCGGACCCAGGCTGGCGATGGTGTTGCGAGACTGCAACGTCTGCGGCACCACAAGACATGGACTGGCCAGGATGATCTGCATCTTGCTGTAAGGGTGACAAGAAGGGTAAATTTTGTTCAATGGTTCGAACGTTGCCCGTCAAGAAAATTCCTACTGCAGAGTCGATGTAACAGGACTCTTTACCAGGGTTACCAAAATTCACGTACTTCATATTGAAGAAGGGATCACATTCCGTGCCCAAGACGAGCGAAATTTGTTCTGGAAAAGAGGAATCTGCGTAAGAGGAGTCGGCTAACGCGTAACCTTTATGTTGAAAAGTAGATGCAATTGGCCCCAGTCCTGAAGTGGGCAATGTAATTTGAATGGACGGGACACAAATTGCCTCCACTGAGAAATGTTTGTTCCCAGCTTCAAGCGGAACCTCGACAATGTTCGTAACCAGTTCTGTACTTGAATTAAACCCTTGAATTTTTACCTTTTCATTTTCCCTTACCACAGGAAGAGAGAGTTCACTGGCCAAGGGAGAAGAAATAAAATTCCTTTGGCTGCCACCGTCTTTCAATATCCTAACTTTAGAGGATTTGATCTCTGCGGTAAGGGTAGGTAGTAAATTCAAGTCATCGAAAGTTTTGCTGAAAAAAGATTCAGTTAGCGTCAGAGCGTTTGTCGTATGCTTAGGTGCAGACCCCTGAAGTTCGCCTTTTTGGCACAAATAGGTCATGTGCTGACCATTACAAGTACGACATGCCGAGGAAAAATTGAACCGACAGTTTGCCGCGTTGTGGTTCTGAAAGGAGCATTTGGTACAAGCACGAATAGATTTAAGTTTATCAAATTTTTTGGTGGGGTTGTCATACCTTGAGCACTGGCTAAGATTATGGTCAGCATTTACATCATCCGATCTGCACAGCACACAGAATTGTTTTTTGGGCTTCACAGCGACGGCTGAGGAGACCGTGGGATTAGTTTTAGTTAACTTACGGTCGATCCGTTTTGGAGCGTCAGCAGGTTGAAGTTCACGTTTGTAGCGCTCCGTGGCTTCAAACAGGTTGTTTTCTATCTGAGAAAGAGATGGCTTATTAGTGTTGGTTATTTGGATGAGAATGTTCTGAAATTTGGTATTAAGAGCGTTCCAGAAAAAGTACGCCATGACCGCGTCTACGTCTATTTCTAGTTTTTTGAAAGCAGCAACTGTGGATTTAAGCTCGCCGATGTAGACATAAGGGTCATCAGACTCTGTTAGTTTGATGCTGGCAAGTTTTTCAATGGCGTTGTACTTTTGAATAATTACTGATGCAAAGGCCTTTTGCAACAGGTCTTTCGCCGTTTCGTAGGTCTGATCAGGTATATCTAGGGAATCTAACAAAATTTTTGGCGAGCCCGAAACTTGATTGTAGAGGTACACGAATTTTTCATAAGAGGTTAAATTATGTTTGTCAAAAATTGCTTCGAAACTGAACAGGAACTTTTCAAAATTTTCGTTAGGAGAGTTGCTGAATTTAGGCAAGGGAACATCGGGAAGTTTTAATTTTTGTTGTACATTTACGATACCTGCATTTGAGGCGGAGGAAGTACCAGCTGCGTCACCTCTGGCAGATGTAGAGGTAGAAGGTTGTGACTGGAGGAGGGCCAGGCAATCGAACAATTGCGCCTCGTACGACTCCTGCTCGTTGGCAGCAGTCTCCAGCACGTCGTCAGTAGCGTCGCTGCGAAGCAGCAAGTCAAAAATAGACTTGTCTAGATCTTTTAGCTCAACCTGCAAGGAGGTAACTTTAGAAATGTTTATCAGTTTATCATGTTGCGAGTAACCGTCTATGGCAGCTTTAACGGTGTTGTGTAAGCGAGTTACACGCTGCCGTACATACTTGCGGGTTTTTGTCAAAATAGTGAGGTCGCCGTTCCCAGCCGCTCGCTGAGAAGCTTCTTTTTTGGAAGCCATAGCTGTAATGAATCGGTAGAAAATATTAGTTCAAGTTAAGGTTTTAAGCGCGAAAGTCGCTAGGTTTAGAAAAATATGTTAAAGAAGAATGCTGCTGCCGCTGATGCTGCACCACACTCGCCGACAAACCTGGGCTCCCGGCAACACACGTTTCCCCATACTGGCCACCATATAGAAAAATAAAGGATTGATTAATGTTACTAATAGGATATTGAAATATGAGGAGTTCCGTAATGGGAAAATTTACCGTAATTTATTACGTCAATGTCAGAACGACATTTAAACAAAACCAATGCACTAGAACTAAGGGCAACAAAAGTAAGTCCTTCAGAGCCGGTCTTCTGGGAGACAGGCGGGCGGTCCACTTGCGATCTCTGACTGCTGTCGTAGGAAGCAAGCACCCGAGCTCTGTGGAGTTAGTTGCAGTTAGATACGATATAGTGTTTAGTCTTAGGTTTAATACGGTTTATCGTTGTAAAATAAGTTTTTAGGTAATAAGTTTATAAGTTTTTTAAGGTAAGTTGTAAGTTATAAGTTTTTTAAGGTAAGTTATAAGTTATAAGTTTTTTAAGGTAAGTTGTAAGTTATAAGTTATAAGTTTTTTAAGGTAAGTTGTAAGTTATAAGTTATAAGTTATAAGTTATAAGTTTTTTAAGGTAAGTTATAAGTTATAAAGGTAAGTTTATGCGTTATAAGTTAGTTATTAAGAATGCATGGGGAAACGTCGTCCTAAGTACCCAGCTCACGGCATGGCAAGTAATTGGTTACTGAACTAATAGTTCACCAACCTCCAATAAGCTCGTGAGCTTCAGGATGTGCCGGGAAGCGGAGTCAGGCGAGTGGATGGTGAGCGGAGCGGTCAGCAGCAGGTAGGATGCCTTAGCCCGTCATCCCCGTCCGCTCGGTCCTCGGTGGAACGGAGAAGCGCAGCATAGCGATGCGAAGGAAACCCCACTGGCGTCCCTGCGTTGGCAGCACGGGAGATTCCGCTGGGGATGCAGGGGCCGGTGGAAACGGCAAAGGCTGTGTAGGCTCCAGTAATAAAGTTGAAGTTGTGAGGTCAATGGCTGGAGGCGATCTAAATCGGCTTCGAGAAAATTTGAGAGGTCAGTTCAGTTTGGCTCAAATGGTGTATTCAATTGGCTGTATTCAGGATGGCAAACTAAAGTTCAAGAAACCAAATACAAGCCTAGAGCTGGGTTATGGAATTTTTATATATTAATGTAATAAGTTTTTTCTATATCAATTTCAAAGTTAATATTCTGAGATTAAGTTTTACTTATAAGTTAAATGTTAATTTAATTTTATTCCTTAATTTTAAGTTCACGAGGAAACAAGCTTAAATTTAATCAACTCTAAACGATTACAGGATAGCCTGTAAGATTTCTGTACAGTCCTGAGGTATATGAGTGATCAAACGTCTATTGTACGCTATGTCCTACCCTCTGTCCTGAGGTATATGAGTGATCAAACGTCTATTGCACGCTATGTCCTACCCTCTGTCCTGAGGTATATGAGTGATTAAACGTCTATTGTACGCTATGTCCTACCCTCTGTCCTGAGGTATATGAGTGATTAAACGTCTATTGTACGCTATGTCCTACCCTCTGTCCTGAGGTATATGAGTGATTAAACGTCTATTGTACGCTATGTCCTACCCTCTGTCCTGAGGTATATGAGTGATTAAACGTCTATTGTGCGCTATGTCCTACCCTCTGTCCTGAGGTATATGAGTGATTAAACGTCTATTTCACGCTCTGTCCTACCCTCTGTCCTGAGGTATATGAGTGATCAAACGTCTATTGTACGCTATGTCCTACCCTCTGTCCTGAGGTATATGAGTGATTAAACGTCTATTGTACGCTATGTCCTACCCTCTGTCCTGAGGTATATGAGTGATTAAACGTCTATTGCACGCTATGTCCTACCCTCTGTCCTGAGGTATATGAGTGATTAAACGTCTATTGTACGCTATGTCCTACCCTCTGTCCTGAGGTATATGAGTGATCAAACGTCTATTGTACGCTATGTCCTACCCTCTGTCCTGAGGTATATGAGTGATCAAACGTCTATTGTACGCTATGTCCTACCCTCTGTCCTGAGGTATATGAGTGATTAAACGTCTATTGCACGCTATGTCCTACCCTCTGTCCTGAGGTATATGAGTGATTAAACGTCTATTGTACGCTATGTCCTACCCTCTGTCTCGGGGTATATTATACGCTTATTGCACCCGATATCCTACACTCTGTTCTGACGTATATGAGTGATTAAACGTCTATTGCACGCTATGTCCTACCCTCTGTCCTGAGGTATATGAGTGATTAAACGTCTATTGCACGCTATGTCCTACCCTCTGTCCTGAGGTATATGAGTGATTAAACGTCTATTGTACGCTATGTCCTACCCTCTGTCCTGAGGTATATGAGTGATTAAACGTCTATTGCACGCTATGTCCTACCCTCTGTCCTGAGGTATATGAGTGATTAAACGTCTATTGTACGCTATGTCCTACCCTCTGTCCTGAGGTATAAGCGTGCTTATACGTCTATTTTACGGTATGTCCTACCCTCTGTCCTGAGGTATATGAGTGATTAAACGTCTATTGCACGCTATGTCCTACCCTCTGTCCTGAGGTATATGAGTGATTAAACGTCTATTGCACGCTATGTCCTACCCTCTGTCCTGAGGTATATGAGTGATTAAACGTCTATTGCACGCTATGTCCTACCCTCTGTCCTGAGGTATATGAGTGATTAAACGTCTATTGCACGCTATGTCCTACCCTCTGTCCTGAGGTATATGAGTGATTAAACGTCTATTGCACGCTATGTCCTACCCTCTGTCCTGAGGTATATGAGTGATTAAACGTCTATTGCACGCTATGTCCTACCCTCTGTCCTGAGGTATATGAGTGATTAAACGTCTATTGCACGCTATGTCCTACCCTCTGTCCTGAGGTATATGAGTGATTAAACGTCTATTGCACGCTATGTCCTACCCTCTGTCCTGAGGTATATGAGTGATTAAACGTCTATTGCACGCTATGTCCTACCCTCTGTCCTGAGGTATATGAGTGATTAAACGTCTATTGCACGCTATGTCCTACCCTCTGTCCTGAGGTATAAGCGTGCTTATACGTCTATTTTACGGTATGTCCTACCCTCTGTCCTGAGGTATATGAGTGATTAAACGTCTATTGCACGCTATGTCCTACCCTCTGTTCTGAGGTATATGAGTGATTAAACGTCTATTGCACGCTATGTCCTACCCTCTGTCCTGAAGTATATGAGTGATTAAACGTCTATTGTACGCTATGTCCTACCCTCTGTCCTGAGGTATATGAGTGATTAAACGTCTATTGTACGCTATGTCCTACCCTCTGTCCTGAGGTATATGAGTGATTAAACGTCTATTGTACGCTATGTCCTACCCTCTGTCCTGAGGTATATGAGTGATTAAACGTCTATTGTACGCTATGTCCTACCCTCTGTCTTGAGGTATATGAGTGATTAAACGTCTATTGTACGCTATGTCCTACCCTCTGTCCTGAGGTATATGAGTGATTAAACGTCTATTGCACGCTATGTCCTACCCTCTGTCCTGAGGTATATGAGTGATTAAACGTCTATTGTACGCTATGTCCTACCCTCTGTCCTGAGGTATATGAGTGATTAAACGTCTATTGTACGCTATGTCCTACCCTCTGTCCTGAGGTATATGAGTGATTAAACGTCTATTGTACGCTATGTCCTGCCCTCTGTCCTGAGGTACATGAGTGATTAAACGTCTATTGTACGCTATGTCCTACCCTCTGTCCTGAGGTATATGAGTGATTAAACGTCTATTGTACGCTATGTCCTACCCTCTGTCCTGAGGTATATGAGTGATTAAACGTCTATTGCACGCTATGTCCTACCCTCTGTCCTGAGGTATATGAGTGATTAAACGTCTATTGCACGCTATGTCCTACCCTCTGTCCTGAGGTATATGAGTGATCAAACGTCTATTGTACGCTATGTCCTACCCTCTATCCTGAGGTATATGAGTGATCAAACGTCTATTGTACGCTATTTCCTACCCTCTGTCCTGAGGTATAAGCGTGCTTATACGTCTATTTTACGGTATGTCCTACCCTCTGTCCTGAGGTATATGAGTGATCAAACGTCTATTGCACGCTATGTCCTACCCTCTGTCCTGAGGTATATGAGTGATTAAACGTCTATTGCACGCTATGTCCTACCCTCTGTCCTGAGGTATATGAGTGATCAAACGTCTATTGTACGCTATGTCCTACCCTCTGTCCTGAGGTATATGAGTGATCAAACGTCTATTGTACGCTATTTCCTACCCTCTGTCCTGAGGTATAAGCGTGCTTATACGTCTATTTTACGGTATGTCCTACCCTCTGTCCTGAGGTATAAGAATGCTTATACGTCTATTGTACGTCTATTGCACGCTATACCCTAACCTCTGTCCTGTGATATAAAGTCAGGGTCACGCCGTCGTTCAAAAGTTCGAGTCTCGATAAGACCTAAGCATCAAAAAAGCTTGGCTATTTTTCATGTTGGTTCGTGCTATCAAAATAACACGTAAATGAACAACAATAGTGCCTATTGAGTTAGGCAGATTGTTACTTTGGTTACACTCTTGATTTAAGGAATAAATTCAAAGGAATTAGAACCCATTACCAAGATGATAGGAATGATGATTAAAAGATTCGACACGAAGGGAAAGCAGAGCTGCTATAGCGTGAGGTCTGCCTCGCTATAGCTTGAGATCTACCTCTAACTAGTACTACAGAGTGAGGTCAGGTTGAGTCTCTAATGGATATTACTTACTTTCATACATTTACACCATTTTGACCGCAACGTAAGCCACCGGTAACCTCACAAGGAATTTTCATAATGCTGGTCAGTAATCACAAGCTCTATTTTCTTAAATACTTAATTTAAACTAAATGAGGGCACAATCCAGTCAATGATTGCTATTATCAAAATGGCTTAGTACAATTCACTTTAAATTCGAGTTGAATATTGAACTTCGCTGTTACCAATTGCGGTCAGTGTTGATTTAGCGACAAACACAACTTGCACACCTCAAACTACACCTGGGCAGGCTACGCTATAGCGGCACCAGGAAGTCACTCAATACTTCACGCTGGCCTAGCTCACGCCACGGTGTCGTTGTTTGATGAGTTAGACAACGCTGCGAGCGCGAGAGGTATTCCAGAGAAACTCTAGCTCTTCATTTGTCAGCAAGGAGTTTAACTCATCACTTGACAGAATGAACCCTGGTTCTCCACATGTCAGAATGAACCCTAACTTTCCACTTGACACAATTAACTCTAAATCTCCACCTGTCTAAGTGAACCCTAACTTCCCACTTGACACGATTATCTCAAAAACTCCACTTGTGTGAATAAACCCTAACTTTCCACTTGACACAATTAACTAAATCTCCACTTGTCAGAATGAACCCAAGCGCTCCAATCGACACAATTAACTATAAATCTCCACTTGTCAAAATGAACCCTAACTTTCCACTTGACACAATTAACTCTAAATCTCCACTTGTCTAAATGAACCCTAACTTTCCACTTGACACAATTAACTATAAATCTCCAATTGTTAAAATGAACCCTAACTTTCCACTTGATACAATAAAACTTTAGATCTCCACTTGTCAAAATGAACCCTAACTTTTCACTCGTCACAATTAACTATAAATCTCCACTTGCTAAAATGAACCCTAACTTTCCACTCGCCACAATTAACTATAAATCACCACTTGTTAAAATGAACCCTGACTTTCCACTTGACACAAATAACTATAAATCACCACTTGTTAAAATGAACCCTAACTTTCCACTTGACACAAATAACTCTAAATCTCCACTTGTCTAAATGAACCCTAACTTTCCACTCGTCACAATTAACTATAAATCTCCACTTGCTAAAATGAACCCTAACTTTCCACTCGTCACAATTAACTATAAATCTCCACTTGCTAAAATGAACCCTAACTTTCCACTCGTCACAATTAACTATAAATCACCACTTGTTAAAATGAACCCTAACTTTCCACTTGACACAATTAACTACAAATCTTCCCTTGTCAAGATGAACCCTAGCGCTCCACTTGACAAAATAAACTCTAAATCTCCACGTGTCAGAATGAACCCTAGCGTTCCACTTTCAAAATAAACTCCAACTTTCTACCAGCTAGAAAGCAATCAACTCCTGCACAAATATTGTAATATTTATTCAGTGGGGAAAATATAAAGAAACGCTTAGCTAAGTATTTCCATGACACGTTACGGAATATTTAGTATAAAATTAATATATTGAGCAGGGATAATATTTAAAATCTTGAGAATAAATTAAATGGTTACAGTAACTCACACTTCTAAACTGCAGTTGCAAATATTTTTGCTAGTACATTTTTCACACTGTATTCCTCATACAATTGACAACTCCATCAAAAAAGTGTGAACTTACGCATAACAACTTCTTCATACTTTGACTGCGATAGGTAAAACTGAAGTATAATATTCAACTCAAATTAAAGTTAATTGTACAATAGTGAACGATGTTAAAAATAGCAAACATAAACTAGATCGTGCTTTAATTCAGTTTTGATTTATTGCGTATGAAGATTAGGTTTATGACAACTGGTCGGTCAGCTGCATCATGATAACTACATACCTCAATTACCACCGGCGGCTCCCGTCGCAGTCAAAGTGTCAAAGTAACCAGCGTGTCGCACGAGTCATGTTCAATACTGTCATTTCATGTGGATAACCACGACTTGCTTCAAGTCAATTCCACGTAAATAACCACGACTTGCTTCAAGTCAATTCCACGTGAATAACCACGACATGCTTCAAGTTAATTTTACGTGAATAACCACAACATGCATCAAGTTAATTCCACGTGGATAACCACGACATGCTTCAAGTTAATTCCTCGTGGATAACCACGACATGCATCAAGTTAATTCCTCGTGGATAAACACGACATGATTCAAGTTAATTCCTCGTGGATAACCACGACATGCATCAAGTTAATTCCACGTGGATAACCACGACATGCTTCAAGTTAATTCCTCGTGGATAACCACGACATGCTTCAAGTTAATTCCTCGTGGATAACCACGACATGCTTCAAGTTAATTCCTCGTGGACAACCACGACATGATTCAAGTTAATTCCTCGTGGATAACCACGACATGCATCAAGTTAATTCCACGTGGATAACCACGACGTGCTTCAAGTTAATTCCTCGTGGATAACCACGACATGCTTCAAGTTAATTCCTCGTGGACAACCACGACATGATTCAAGTTAATTCCTCGTGGATAACCACGACATGCATCAAGTTAATTCCTCGTGGATAACCACGACATGCTTCAAGTTAATTCCTCGTGGACAACCACGACATGCTTCAAGTTAATTCCTCGTGGATAACCACGACATGCTTCAAGTTAATTCCTCGTGGACAACCACGACATGCTTCAAGTTAATTCCTCGTGGACAACCACGACATGCTTCAAGTTAATTCCTCGTGGATAACCACGACATGCTTCAAGTTAATTCCTCGTGGACAACCACGACATGCTTCAAGTTAATTCCTCGTGGATAACCACGACATGCTTCAAGTTAATTCCTCGTGGATAACCACGACATGCTTCAAGTTAATTCCACGTGGATAACCACGACATGCTTCAAGTTAATTCCTCGTGGATAACCACGACATGCTTCAAGCTAATTCCTCGTGGATAACCACGACATGCTTCAAGTTAATTCCACGTGGATAACCACGACATGCTTCAAGTTAATTCCTCGTGGATAACCACGACATGCTTCAAGTTAATTCCTCGTGGATAACCACGACATGCTTCAAGTTAATTCCTCGTGGACAACCACGACATGCTTCAAGTTAATTCCTCGTGGATAACCACGACATGCTTCAAGTTAATTCCTCGTGGACAACCACGACATGCTTCAAGTTAATTCCTCGTGGATAACCACGACATGCTTCAAGTTAATTCCTCGTGGACAACCACGATATGCTTCAAGTTAATTCCTCGTGGACAACCACAACATGCTTCAAGATAGATTCCGTTACGGCAACAAATTTGTTCATATTTTTAGCATCACATGGGAATCAACTTCCATTAGACACAGTCCGCCACTGCTGCGCCGCCGGTGGAAGGGAGGCCAACTAAAGCGCATTGTGTAGCAGTCGCCTGCTTCAAAAGCTGCTGAACCTCGGGCAAACTTTGCGGCTGTTTGACCCGAGTCTGGCCTGAGGTGCGCCTGTGTTAATGAGAGCTTGTGCACGCAGTCACTGTCTGCAGCTGAGCTCTAATGGGAGCTGCAGCACGCAGTCACCGTCTGTAGCTGAGCTTAACAGGCGTAAAAAGAGCCAGTAATATATTTTCTCTTGTCCCAAAGTCTAGCGAAAGCCAAATGATGCAAAATGGCTTTAAAATTTAGATTAAGCAATCATATCATTTTCTTTGGTGCCGAAGTGTAGAGAGAACGAAATAGCTTCAGCAATCATAAAATTTTCTTTGGTTACAAATCCCAGAAAAAGTAAAATAAAGCATCATTGCATCAGGAGAACAACAGTATTATATTTTTAAGCCCGAAAGTGTTGAGAGAGTAAAGTAATGCCCAGTGGATTCAAGAGAGAGAGAAAAATTATATCATTTTATTTGGCCACTTGGCGTAGAGAGAGCAAAATGATTCGTAATGGCTTTAAGAATATGAAATATAATTTTTTATTTCCTGAAGATTATAAAGAGCAATAGCAATATAAAGCAAAATGGGTTCAAGAGAACCAGGAATATATTTTTTTTACGTCCTGAAGTGTAGCGAGAGCAAAATGGAGCAAAATGGTTTCAAGAGAGCCAGCAGTCACATCACTTTCTTTGTGCTAGATCTAGTAGAATGCTTCAGTGCAATCATACCATTTTTTTGGTCCAGATCCCGAATCTTCGGGGGTGTAGAGAGAGCCTAAGTTGTTCTACAATACAGTCTACGTCCCCGGTCGAACTTTTCGCCGGACCATCTATGATTTTAGCGGCCCGAGTGCAGTCTCTGTAATGAGCCCCTAAAATCATAGATGTTACGGCGAAAAAGTCGTACTGGGTTTCTTTAAGGAAAGGAAAAATAGAGATCCTGCTCGTTCGCCAGGACTGTGAAAATGTTATTTAAGATTTAGTAATTTCAATGCTTTCATTCCTGTCGATGGAAACAATATATATATATGCGAACGGTATTAATCTATCATAATAATTACGAACGCTAATTCTTCTAAAGGAGATTAATATTCAATATTTTCTCGGAATGAGCTGACAGTGTAAAACATTCGAATTTACAGAACTGAAAGAGATATAACTGAAAGTATTTAACTGGAAACAATAATTAATATTTAAATTATTAAGACTTGGTTACCCTTCTAAAGGGATTTCAACGCATTAATCTGTTCTGATCATTTTCAAACTTTTCAAGAGACACAATTGTATTAAACATGACATTCTCTACAAAAATTGTTTTTCTAGTTTATCACCATCCTAATTGCAGTATCTCTTTTGAATTTTTTTCTAAGGAGCACATAAGTAGTGAACATGGTATTGTCTAAAAGAATTATTTCTGGTATATCTCTATCCTAATTATAAGATAGCTTCTGATATTTCTTCACTTTGCTTAAGAAACAAGTTACAGTTTTATTTATAACTGGAGAGTGAGACCCAAGGGAGAAACAACTCATTCAACTTATGATCCAGAAGCTTTTTCCGTTACTCTACACTCGTTGCAACGTTTTGTAGGAATAAAAACATTCGTGCATATCGACATTTCTTCTAGTAGGTGAAAATATAAAAAACATTGCACAACACGATCGTGAGAATGTAGTAATGAATGAATAAAGATGTATCTTTAGTCAATTGTTATAACACAAAACAGCCAACACATTGATAAAAGCTGAGCGTCACGTTTGGTTTCCACGATCAAATGTTGAAACCAAATTTATTAGATGAAAGATGGCAGAGATGGCTACGACTACGTCGAAGGAATAGTGTCAACTCCGCCCTTTGAAATTATGAATTTTCTCTACCATGCTTTTGATTAAGAGAGGGATTTAAACACAAAACCGAGTGGAGGCGACAGCGTCACCTGACCTTTGTTTAGGACGGATTTTAGCACAAAACCGTGTGGGATGAATAATGTCATTTCTGCCCTTTGATAAAGGGGCAGATGTTCAATGAGAGGAGTGCAGGCGCTAATTGTGTTTGGTGTCCATCACGCGAGTGGATGTCACCCAGCTGTTGATGCTGACATAAGCCACGGTAGAGGAAACAAGATAGAGCCATTTCTACGGTGGAAAATACACTTCCTCTTGTTCGGCTAGCCAATAAAAAGGCTTTACTGTAAACAAAATTTATCAGGTCACCGTTGCGACACGTCGTTAGGCCAATAGTGGAGCCAGATTTGGAGGTAACAGTGCTACCAGATGCAATATGAGCGCGGCGATTGGTTCGTTGCCATGACGTCAGCAAAACCACACGCCAACGAAAAAAAACTGGTTTGGCTCTAACTTGTTTCCTCTACCGTGCTCTACGGTGACGTAAGCATTGAAGAGACTTAGTTCGTATCGTGAATACTTTACAGGTTGTGACTAAGGGAACAGAAATTCAGACAATAATCAAATATACGGCGTTAATGATTTGTGTGCCAGCTAATTTTAGAAAATATGTGGCATTCGAGAACGGTATGGAATAAAAATCAGAATCCCTATTCAGAATCACTATAATAATAAGAGCCGCGTCCGTCCGTCCGTCCGTCCGTGTCACGTCCTCTTCTAATCGGTAGCTTTGAAAGCAACAAGGATAAAGCTTAAGAAATACAAGAAATTATTCTATTGCATTATATTTCTGTGGCTATTCAATTCCCTTTCATTTGCATTATGGTATCCAGAATACACAATCGGCTTATTTTCACAAATAGAAATTTGCTTTGAAGCTTTCTCTGTTGAAATTCATCATGTTGCTTTGATATTTTTAATTGCTAAAGCTTAAAAAATATTTCAAAATCGTTTGACCAGTATCCTGGCCACCAATTAGTATAAGACCCAAGATTTTGGAACTTGAGTTATTGTTTCCAAAATTGTGATTTTCTTGAAAAGCTTCGTAGAGATTATAGACATTTCAGAATAAAATTCAGGCATAAGAGGCCACCATGGATAGAAATGTGTCCAACCACAAGAGAGAAGTAGCAAGACTTCGACAGCAAGAAAAACGCCGAAGACGAGCGGATGAACAACGATAAATGGCAAGGCGAAGCAATGCTGCTCGCCAACGAGAAGCTAGAGCTAAATTAACCCCTCGACGGCGTTTGGATATTCTACGGAATAATGAAGACGCTACGCCGAGTAGCTAGAGAAAGCGTAACACATGAAAGAAGCGAGGAAATTCTTCGGCATAACGCTGGACAACATGAAGTGGCACCAGAGAATTTAACTCAAGAGAGAAGGGAAGAAATTCTTCAATCGATTTTGAATAGCATCGAGCTGCACGGGAGAATTTACTTCCTTAATCACTAGCGAGACTTCCTCAATTATCTGTCGTGATATTATTGACCATATATTAACGGGCATTGCAAAAGTGATCTTGAATATCAAATGGTTGGAGTAATGGTAATACTGGATTTTATCTGCAGTGTTAGGTATTAGATGAGTTAGGGGTTAATAAAATCGTGGGATACCCAACCCGTGTCATTCAGCATGAATATTTTTTTATTGCAATCCTCTAGAGTGATAATTGCTTAAATGTTAGGTGTAAGCACCGTAGACTATGGGCATCCTTTTATGTCAGGGGTTCTTAAATGTTAGGTGTAAACACCGTAGACTATTGGCATCCCTTTATGTCAGGGGTACTTAAATGTTAGGTGTAAACACCGTAGACTATTGGCATCCCTTCATGACAGTGATACCTGAATGTTAGGTGTAAGCACCGTAGACTTTTGGCATCCCTTAATGGCATTGATACTTGAATGTTAGGTGTAAACACCGTAGACTATTGGCATCCCTTACTTGAATGTTAGGTGTAAACACCGTAGACTGTTGGCATCCCATAATGGCATTAATACTTGAATGTTAGGTGTAAACACCGTAGACTATTGGCATCCCTTAATGGCATTGATACTTGAATGTTAGGTGTAAACACCGTAGACTATTGGCATCCCTTCATGTCAATGATACTTAAATGTTAGGTGTAAACACCGTACACTATTGGCATCCCTACATGGCATCGATACTTGAATGTTAGGTGTAAACACCGTAGACTATTGGCAACCCTTATTGGAAGGTATACTCAAATGTTAGGTGTAAATTCCGTAGACTAATGGCCTCTTTTCATAACCGGGATACTTAAATATTAGGTGTAAACACCGCAGACTTGTGATGTCGAATTTCAAGATCCAACTCCCTGGAAACAGAATTGTATTACTGTGCGTATGTTCATCAACATCATCTGAAAGATCAGGCTGAATTTTGGGATGAAAATAAATTGGAATTTTGCCCAGCGGTAAGCTGAAGATATCGTTGTGTTGGAGTTGAATTTTGACGCTTATTAAAACTGAAAATTTGAGTTCTACTATATATATTAATATAATCGTCTTATGTTGCATTTGTGTCCACGACATTTAAAATAAAAAATATACGGCTGTCGTATGGAAGGAATGAAATTAATGGTCTAGTAAATTAGATGAGAGAAACTAAAATTTTTACCTCGAACTGTAAAATATATTTGATGAAATCCTAAGAAATGTACTGTGTTTTTTCATAATAATCTTTACACGATAGAAACATGCCTAAGTATTCATATTGCAAACTCAGTTTCGAAGTTCTAATTTCACCGAATGTTCACCAAGCGTGTGTAAGCATAGAGACTGTGACAAGTTTCAAAAAATGGTCTCGAAGTGACTTATTGCTTTCAATATTCCTTATAATCTGACGAAAAAATGCAGTTACAGTGCATTCCTGTATTATAAGATAACTAGTGTACACGGCCTGTCAAAAGTAACAGGATTCAATATTTTTCTTGAATAAATTTCTAGATGTGAATGACAAACAAATAAATCCATCACAATAGTACCTGCGATAAAAATATTCATCTACTTGTGCACTGGTGAAACTCGTATCACAGATACGGTCGTTGAGCATCCTTATGAGCGTCACAGAAAGACGGAAACAGCGAACATCAAACAAATATCTAAATGAATAAACACATCAAGGCTATTCCTAGGTAAGATGATATCAAGTAGTTTCTAACAAAGCTCTCGTCATGGTTTGTTAACTTAGATAGCAAGATTCTTCTTTGAACTTTATGCAATCAGACAGCAGCTTATTTTTCAAATAGAGGTTTACGTAGCAACAATAACTGCAATCAATTTACATAAATTCAAGTTCCTAATCTTATTGATTTTAAGAATAACTAAAATATATCCCACCACCCATAGCGTTCTAATTCCGCACAGTCATTACTGTTAGAGCACAGTCATCACTGTTCCGCACAGTCATTACACAGTCATTGTTTTAATATGAAGTTAGTTGTAATAAGATTAGAAAATAGATTTAGGTTAGATGATTTAGATTTCAGGCTGCTAAAATTTATATTCACGCTTCATAATTTTTTTAAATGAAGGGAGTACTGCTATGTATGGAAGGACCAATACTTTGTATAGCGGTCCATGCTGCAAAAATGTTAGTGTTCATGTTTCAAATACTGAATATTTCAGTCATGAACACCAACATTTTTTCAGCATATACCGACATACAAAGTATTGGTCCTTCCATACATAGCCGTACTCCCTTCATTTAACAAAATTTTGGAGCGTGAATATAAATTTAAGCAGCCTGAAATCTAAAATCATCTAACCTAAATTTATTTTCTAACCTTATTACAAGTAACTTCATACTAATACAATTCAAATATAAATTTAAGCTCTCGGACCTCGGTATGAAATTCTGGCCCTTGCATACATTGCCACATCCATTTCATTAAAGCAAATTCCCAAGAGTAAACCTGAGTTTTAATTCCTCGGAGGGATTCCTTTTGAAATGCAAATGCAGACAGCTAAATGTTGTGCTCCCCATGTGACTGGAGCGGCACCAAGCTTTGCCCTCGGAGCATTCCTGTCATTGACGTTCGTCATCAATGATGAAGCCTGCCCAAAGCAGAGCAAAAATTTCATAAAAAAGCTGTACGGACAGGCTGTGGCACTAGAACGAGGCCTCTGTACTTTCCAGGGCCTGAGGAAGAAAACACAAATGCAGAAAACAACAAAATCTGCGGAGTAAAGGAGTGGTTTAGAAGCAAATTGAGAATGATATTGAATTCATAAAAAAGGCTGTACATACAAGCTGTTGGACTTGAACGAGCGTTCCGTACTTTCCAGGACCTGAGGAAAAAATACAATTGCAAAAAATAACAAAATGGGTTGACTATAAAAGTGGTATGGAAGCCAATTCAGAATTATATTGAATTCATCAAGGCTTGCTGTTTCACCAGAACGATGGCGCTGTACTTTCAAGGAATTGAAGCAGGGAGAGCAAACGTTGAAAACAACAAAATCTTTGATGTAAAAGAGTGGTAGGCAAGCAAATTCAGAATAATATTGAATTCATTAAGACAGGCTGTGGCATTCGAACGAAGGCTTTGTACTTTCCCGAAACTGAAACAGAAAACACCAATGCAGAAAATAACAAAATCTGCGGTATACCAGAACCGTATGCAGGGAAATTCAGAATGATATTGGACCTCAAGATCAAATTCCTTTGAAACGTCAGAATTGTGTTTTGTGTGTCACGGGTACAGTATTACTTGGGCCTTTGTCAAAACATCAAAACAAGCTTTAGAATATAACTCATAGTTAGGATCAGAATCTCTCCTCTATTCTGCCGATGTCGCTCCGTCTCTCGACTGCACGAGTGCTTCGTGCTCTGGCTCGTGGCTCCATCAGCATCGAATGTCTGCATCACCATCGAATATCCTTCTGTATTAACATAGAATATGTGCCTGCATCAACATTTAACATCCAGCAAATGCAGCACAGCTCGTTAGATTATTACCAAAATATCTCTGGTTTCAGCATCAAAATTGAAAGTCTTTTAGCATTAACATCGCATGCACACAATTGCCTGTCGGCATTCGTGATGGATGTGGCGTATGTGATGTGTGTAGCTTTAACTGTAATATATGTGTCGCATGTAGATAGAATGTGTGTGGTATGTATATATGAGCAATATGCATGGCGTTCTTATTTACAAACTAAGCTACAGCAGGCTTCTGAAATGTCACAAGACGTTTCATGTAGCAATGTTATCTACGGTGGCAGTCGTTCCCAAATTCACGAAAGCAATCACACGGAGAAAAGATTTATATGAGTGAGAAAATTCCTCACCCAAAAGATATTTACTAACTCTACAGTGATCAAGCTTGCTCAAAGATTCAATATGCATGAAAACTTACGTACTTAACTTGATCGCAAAATTTGAAAAATATTTCTACCACCGGGAATTTGAGGAAATGCTGCCTTCTATTAATGTTAACGGAATGTCAGGAAACGGAAGGACAGGATTCTCGTATTATTGCTCTCACATCATATTACGGACGAGATGAAAACTTCATTTAGAAATTCATAGACTATTTAAAGCTCAGAATGCAGTCCGCGCAATCATTTAAACTTTGAGCTCTGCAAACGAAAGCAGGAGCTTCAGAGAAACTTTATAAAGAACTAATAACTTCAAGACTACATTTCCATGCCATTACAGGTGCGATGCGGTCGTGGAACCTACATACAGACGTCAATTTTAACTCATGAATATTGTGATCGCCTCAACTACTACAAGCTGGATGAACTTGTCGCATTTTTGAGCTGGTAATGTAAATACGCTTTATTGTGTTGGGAAGGGTCTTTAGTACAATAACCCTTGTCGCGCATTTGTGATCTTGAGTGAAGACTCCTCTGCAAAGCAAATGCGGAAACTCTAAGAGAAAAGAGAGTCCCTATGACGAAAGTACTTAATAGCTCACTCAGAGAGGAGAAACTGAAAGTATATGAGTAGCTTCCGTAGATTTGAATTGAATACGAGACTTTTACTGGCCCGTTGGGTCAGGTTGCTGTTAACACGTTTTTACCCTAAAAACAAATTGATGGTCTTGCTTTCGCAAAAGTGGAAATGTATTAATGACAATCAGTTAGCAATAAAAGCAGATTTGAGGATAACTACCATATTTGACATTTGACGATAACTACCACAACATATTTTTTCGATAAATTTGCTGAAGAAACATGGCTGGAATGTGTTTCGTACAATGGTCATTACTAGAAGTTTGTAACCATACTACAGAACGTAAGTAAAGTAAAATAATGGATTAAGGACATGAATTTCATCGACGTAGTACTGAACAATATTATTCACCAGGAGTATGCTAACGAAATCAAGGGTTTCCCCTATCTCATGACCAACTGTGGAACTTCAATTGGAGGGCAAACATGTAGAGTGTCGTAACCCACAAACCAGAGGTCAAAACTGGAAAGTGGATTAAGTGATAATTTCACCTCATAGCGGCGTAGATGTCTTCCAGGCAGAGTGGGCTAGTTCTTAGTTCAGTTCCTAGTTAGTAACATGGCTGGGAAAAGCTAGTTTGGCAACCCTGCGATGAACACCAGGCCTCTAACTTGAGTGTCCTAAAATTCTTTGTTTTGAATGTTAGGACACTCTGCTTATTTGCCCTCCAATTATGCTTTTATTGAATACAGGACGTATAGATAGTGACATCATGCATGTGAAAAAGTATAGAACATGAGAGTTCCTGAAGTATTTAATCATTATATCCATGGCTTCGAAAATTGTGAATTCAGCATCGAGAGAACGATGGTGGTAATTCACAAATTGCGATGAATTGTGTTGTAATTTACAGATTGAGTTGGAAATTGTGATGGATTCAACATTAAGAAAACGCTAGGGTAATTTCGAGAAAAAGAAAATTCGAAATCGGATGCACCGATCGTGTTTTGAATGTGCTTCTGTGGCTGTATAAGTTTTCGAGGCGTTGCAAAAATCAAAAATAGTTTTTTTAAAGAAAAAGAGAAAAAAATATGTCCATGAGAGACTATTGCACGAAAGCAATTTTGAATAACTCAGCCAGAAAAGACAACGAACTATTTAACTTAAGTTTTTCCCTCTCGATCGATATGCAGCCATAATTTAATTTTATTACAATATTTTATACCTCAATTCCCTTAACTTCAAGCGCGTATCATGTAGTCCGATAATGCATAACTGAAATATCTCTGGTGTAATATTCAAAATTTATTATTATGATGCTATCGCAGGAATGATATCGGTAAACAACGGTAAGAAATAAATAAAAGGTGAAGGTAAAACTGAACAACTAAACTGTGTTGGCGACTTGAAGCGGAAAAGCTCTTTGGGTGTCATTCAGAGTAGGCTTCATTTTGTTAAAAATGAAGTTTTTAAAAGCTTAAACTTTCAGAAATACTTTATCAGTGAATTAATTTTTCCTCTTTTGGTTTTGTTTTACAGAGATTTTGCTGAAGATGGACTGTTTATCCGAAACGTTCAGTTTTATTTGATCATTTTTACTAAAAATAACTTCATGTGTAGCGATTTTCGCTTTGCTTTTTATTCTCAGGCTTAGAAGCATCAATGCCGAAGGTATTTTAAGAACGATATCACTGTAACTTAACCCTCAACAGAAACTTAGAAGATACTAAAAATGAAATCTATGTTGACGATACAAGTACAATTTCACGAGAGGATACTAAAAATTAAATCTATTCACAGGATACAAGTAAAATGTAATGAAAAGATACTAAAAATTAAATCTATTGAAAGGGAACCAATAAAATTTCATGAGAGGATACTAAAATTTAAGTCTAATTAGAAGATACCAGTAAACCCAATGCAAGAATACTAAAAATTATACACGGGTGAAGGATACCAATAGAAAATCCTCATTGGAATATTACTATAGTATCTATTGGAATTAGTGCACCCAGGGGGAAAATGTGACGTCCAAAGCTGACAGGTTGGCCTTTTTTTTGTTAACGTTCTTTGTTTGTTAACGACCGTCTTGTATGGTTCACTGCTGTCTTGTTTTCCAAGACCTATTACTTTCATCTTCAACTTTTATTTTGTTTTATAAACATCCTTTGTTTTTACTTTTTCTTTATGCATGATAATTTGTGTGGGAACACACCTTGTGCACAAATTACGCGTTCCTTGAACACCATTCTAAATTATGCCTCCATCCTCTCATTGGAACACCTTTGTTATGGGTAAGGTGGTTCAAACTAACTTTTAATCTAGTCTAATATATTCTAACTTCTATGGCCTCGTGAATAGATCGTATTAATTAGTTGTATATTTCAACTAATTCTCTAGCCAGAATATTTTTTACTGCCTAAGTATTACGGACTTTAGGAAAGCTGCTCGGAATAGACGGTTCTATCAAATTCACGAATTATTATGAGACTTGACGGCATTTTACATTTTTGATTCCGTGATCTTATTTTCTAATTCTATGCTAAAACATTCCATCACTTGAACACGCCTGAAGGCAGACACAAAAAAATATTTTAAAAAGTCTTAAATCGACGGGCTTTCAAAAATTGGCACGCCATTCGACGCTCTCAGGAGACACTAGAGGCAGATATCGACTTGAGCTTCAATGTGCGTCATTACGGCCTCCAAGATTTGCTCATCTGCTTTCGCCTCGGCGAAGACATGAGACTTTCTTCTCCTAAATTAAAGTCGCTCGCTCCCGCGAGGTGTATTTATGAAGAAATAACTCTGTTGTTGCCTTTAAATTGTGTTCTTCGACCTTTTGAAACTTAAGTTCTTTGCAACTCGTGAGCAATATTTGCTATAATATAATTTTGTTGTTGCCTCTAATCTTGTTCTTCGACCTTTTGAAATTCAAGTATTTCGTAACTCGTGGGCAATATTTGCTAAAATATAATTTTATTGCTGCCTCAAAATTGTGCTCTTCGACCTGCTGAAATTCGAGTACTTAATAACTTGAGAGAGATATTTAAAAAAAAATACTTTTGTTGTTGCCTTTAAATAGTGTTCTTTAACTTTATGTAATTCAAGTTCTTCGTAACTTGTGAGCAATATTTACTAAAATATAATTTTACTATTACCTTTAAATCATGTTTTTTGGAATTTCTGGAATTCAAGTTCTTCGTAATCTACCGTGTTATATTTATTAGCTCAATTTAAATCGCTCCCAATGCTCCAGGTCGTCAGGTTACGAAACTTATCAGTTGTTTCTGAGTTCTTCATAACTACAAAACAAGAAAAATCGTATCAGTAGTCCTTGTTGAGAATTACTCGCACAATTGCCACTCTCTTCACAAGAAAATTTTTCGCTAAGATTGAATTTCGCGTGGTAGTAAATAACGCCATTGGCAACTTTCATTGTCCTGTGATTGCCCATTAACCGTAATTGGCCAGCGCAGCGAGCGCGGCAGAGAACGTCTTGTGGTCCGCTATTTTTATCTCGCGACTCCTCCGAGACGACGTACAAAATAGTGGCACAATGAAATAGTGAAAGGAAAAATACACTCGCGATTGAGAGGTAGTAAAATTTATTTCCTGGGAAAGCTGGAAACAGGAATTTTTCAGTTGAGGTTTTGTGAAATAATGAAGAAGCAAACGAGTGATACAATCAAAAAGTGAATGGAAAGAAACTCGCAAAAGGGAGATTTAAAAAAAAAAATTTCCTGGGAAAGCTGACAACAAAATTTTCTTGCGTTGTGGAGGTCTCGTGAAACAATGAAGTAGCAAAGAACTGGCACGATGAAATATTGGAAAGAAAGAAACTGGCCATCGGGAGATTTTAAAATTAATTTCGTTGGAAAGCTACTGTAGATACTCGTATAAGAATTTCCTTAGATTGTTGAGGTTTGGTGAAATAATGAAGTAGCAGCCAAGTGAAAAAACGAAATAGTGGAAGGAAAGAAACTTCCAAGCGCGAGGTATTAACAATTCATGTTCTAGGAAAGCTGTAAACCCGAATTTCTTGAATTGTTGAGGTCTGGTGATATGAAGAAGTAACAAGGAAAGTGTCACAATGACGTAGCAAAACGAAAGAAACTTGCCAGCCGGAGGTATTAGCAATTCATTTTATGGGAAAGCTGGAATGAATAATATCTTATCAATAATGAAGCAGCGCTGTTCCAGAAGAAGTTTCAGATCGCGTAACAGAGTCCGGAATGTGAAGATTATGACCTCAGCTTCTGTTTCTATGTTGCATCTTCTTCATTTTGTGGAGATGATGGGAAGCGTGGGCGTGGAAGTAATGCGAAAGGAAATGTAAACCTACAGAAATAGTACCCGAATACATATGGCGGCAGTACAACGGAAGCAGTGGCACTTGATGGTAATAGAACATATAAATAGAGACATGATATAAATTGAAGGGAAAATTTTTGCCATGGGTGGAAAATGTATAAATGTTTGTAAAAGATAAGGAATTAGTTTGGGGCACCAGTTGTGAGGCTGTATACTGAAAAGTAAGGAAGTGAATTGGGGCACCAGTTGTGAGGCTGTACACTGAAAAGTAAGAAAATAAAATTGGGGCACCAGTTGTGAGGCTGTACACTGAAAAGTAAGAAAATAAAATTGGGGCACCAGTTGTGAGGCTGTACACTGAAACGTAAGGAAGTAAAATTGGGGCACCAGTTGTGAGGCTGTACACTGAAGAGTAAGAAAATAAAATTGGGGCACCAGTTGTGAGGCTGTACACTGAAAAGTAAGAAAATAAAATTGGGGCACCAGTTGTGAGGCTGTACACTGAAACGTAAGGAAGTAAAATTGGGGCACCAGTTGTGAGGCTGTACACTGAAACGTAAGGAAGTGAATTGGGGCACCAGTTGTGAGGCTGTACACTGAAACGTAAGGAAGTGAATTGGGGCACCAGTTGTGAGGCTGTACACTGAAACGTAAGGAAGTGAATTGGGGCACCAGTTGTGAGGCTGTACACTGAAAAGTAAGGAAGTAAAATTGGGGCACCAGTTGTGAGGCTGTACACTGAAACGTAAGGAAGTAAAATTGGGGCACCAGTTGTGAGGCTGTACACTGAAACGTAAGGAAGTGAATTGGGGCACCAGTTGTGAGGCTGTACACTGAAAAGTAAGGAAGTAAAATTGGGGCACCAGTTGTGAGGCTGTACACTGAAACGTAAGGAAGTAAAATTGGGGCACCAGTTGTGAGGCTGTACACTGAAACGTAAGGAAGTGAATTGGGGCACCAGTTGTGAGGCTGTACACTGAAACGTAAGGAAGTGAATTGGGGCACCAGTTGTGAGGCTGTACACTGAAAAGTAAGGAAGTAAAATTGGGGCACCAGTTGTGAGGCTGTACACTGAAAAGTAAGAAAATAAAATTGGGGCACCAGTTGTGAGGCTGTACACTGAAAAGTAAGAAAATAAAATTGGGGCACCAGTTGTGAGGCTGTACACTGAAACGTAAGGAAGTAAAATTGGGGCACCAGTTGTGAGGCTGTACACTGAAACGTAAGGAAGTGAATTGGGGCACCAGTTGTGAGGCTGTACACTGAAACGTAAGGAAGTGAATTGGGGCACCAGTTGTGAGGCTGTACACTGAAAAGTAAGGAAGTAAAATTGGGGCACCAGTTGTGAGGCTGTACACTGAAAAGTAAGAAAATAAAATTGGGGCACCAGTTGTGAGGCTGTACACTGAAAAGTAAGAAAATAAAATTGGGGCACCAGTTGTGAGGCTGTACACTGAAAAGTAAGGAAGTAAAATTGGGGCACCAGTTGTGAGGCTGTACACTGAAACGTAAGGAAGTAAAATTGGGGCACCAGTTGTGAGGCTGTACACTGAAACGTAAGGAAGTGAATTGGGGCACCAGTTGTGAGGCTGTACACTGAAACGTAAGGAAGTGAATTGGGGCACCAGTTGTGAGGCTGTACACTGAAACGTAAGGAAGTAAAATTGGGGCACCAGTTGTGAGGCTGTACACTGAAAAGTAAGGAAGTAAATTGGGGCAGCAATTGTGAGGCTGTACACTGACAGAACGTCTTCAAGAAGTGGCCACTGTGGCGTAGTGGATAGGAGCGCTTGTGTGGTGTACTTGCCTTTCGAGGGTTCGAATCCCCACAAATGCAGGTGCTTCTTCACTTCGATAAAAAGAAGTAAGGTAACCACTGATCCCTTCCTTACTTAGGTGCTTACAATGAGGTCTTGCTTAACATATAAGTAATAGCCATTGCTTCTTGAGTTAGTAGTAATGGATATGAAAACTGTAATGTGCTCTGGCTTTAAATATGAGTAATCACCATTGCTTTTTGAGTTATTTGTTATACACTTAAAAACTATGAAATAGTTGACGTTTGTAAACAATATTTAAATGCAAGAAGGCCTGGTGCTGTTCCTAGCAAGAACGTATTTATGTTCTAAAGAAATTGATGTATACTGTATGAACTTCATTGGAAGAAAAAATCCGTTCTTTAATAAGCTGCGCTTAGCTTCGTGAGAGTGAGAGTTGCTGCGTGAGAGTGTTACAGCAACTCTGTTTCAGAGACGTATAGGGTCACATTTTAATGGGCAACTGCATTTTAATGCGCGATGGTATTTTAATGTGTGGCTATACTTTAACGGGTAAAATCATTTTAATGGATAACTGCATTTAATGGGTGACTATATTTTAACGGGTGACTATATTTTAATGGGTGTAGCATTTTACTAAGTGTATCATTTTATTGGGCGACTGTATATAATGGGTGACTACTTTTTAACCGGTGACAGCATTTTAATGGGAAACTGCATTTTAATGGGTTACCGCATTTTAATGCGTGATGGTATTTTAATGGGTGGCTATACTTTAACGGGTAAAATCATTTTAATGGATAATGGGTGACGCGTTTTAATGGGTGACGCATTTTAATGAGTAACCGCATTTTAATGGGTGACTGCAGTGCAATGGGTTTGTTGCTGCTGCAAAGCACGCTGTATAAGCATACTATTGCTGCAATATTACTGAAGTCTTAGGTCAAGAGCGCACAAAAGATTTACTCGCAAATACGCTATTGTAGTCCTGGATAGCGCATCCAAGCACTCTATCCCGATGTGCTAAATAAGAATTGCTTACAGCTGCTGGCAACACTGCTGTGCTGTGCAGCATTGCTTACAGCTGCTGGTAACACTGCTGTGCTGTGCAGCATTGCTTACAGCTGTAGGCAACGCTGCTGTGCTGTGCAGCATTGCTTACAGCTGCTGGTAACACTGCTGTGCTGTGCAGCATTGCTTACAGCTGCTGGTAACACTGCTGTGCTGTGCAGCATTGCTTACAGCTGTAGGCAACGCTGCTGTGCTGTGCAGCATTGCTTACAGCTGCTGGTAACACTGCTGTGCTGTTCTGAAAAGCTTACAGCTGCTGGAAATGCTGCTTGGTGAGTTTCAAAAGCAAGTTTTTAACCAATGTCGAAGATTCCTGTAACTCACAACTGAACGATTTAAATAAGAATGCAACAGAAAAATATTTGTACGTATTATGCTAATTGTCGTTACGAAAAATGAATTGAATAAGTTTATATATACAACATCTTCTTCAAATTTCCCTGGTCACCAGTTTACTTTACACAAAGAATAATTAACATGTAATGAGAAGTCTTAATGACGGTTTAGATATATAATAATGGTTTACTTGATGCCTGTGGTACCTGAATCGCTTTAACGTTCACTTAGGTTGTAATATCTAATTCAGTTAAACTTTATTTACATGATTTGAATTAAGAGTAAAGCTTAGTTCATAAGCAGCAAGTATAACACGCCCAGTATTCGTGATACGTGAATCATGTCGGCACTCGCGAGGCTTTTAAAACTTAATTTACCAGCAGTATGCGCGGCAGAGCCAGCATCCGTGATACCTGAATCCTCCTAATATTCGCGAAGGATGTAGAAGTTAATATAATATCACTAACTCAAAGTGGAATTTAATTCCCAAGCAGTGTGTATGGCACCGCCGGTATCCGTGATTCCTGAATGCTCCTAATATTCGCGAAGGATGTAAAATTAAATATAATATCACTCACTCGAAGTGAAATTTAATTCCCAAGCAGTGTGTATGGCACCGCCGGTATCCGTAATACATGAATCCCTCTAACATTCGCAAAGAATACCAGCGCAACAGCGGCTAAATTCAATTCAGAAACAGCAGAATTTGTTGGCGGAACAAAAACTTCACCGATTTGCAAAGGCCGTGGCCGGCGCCTAACATTGAGCATTCATTTTTCTACTCAGAGTAACATAGGTCGGTATCGTAGAGACAGTTGTTTTTGAAATTTTATTCATTTTTCTCATAAAGAAACAAATGAAAGTTGAATATCCCAGCAAACAGATATCGATAAGTATAAGTACCTCCTATTTTTGGATAGTTCAGACATCGGAATTTATGTCATCGGATATCCCTGCCATCGTGTACGTTCTTTCCGTTGGATATTCTTGAAAACCGATATTCTCAGCAACGGACATCTGTGTTATCGGAAATCCCTATCATCGAATGATCAAGTGCTAGCCAAAGGACATATCTCTCGGGGGATATCCATGCAGTGTTAGCCAATATCCCAAACACCGGACGTTGCCATCACAGGAAATTATTGGGATCGGATTGCTAAGTCTATAAATGAACTTATTCCACTACTTGCCACCACTAATGTATGTTTCTTGCTTGTATTATTTCCCAGACAAGTTCACCATTAGAAAATTATTTTCATGCAATGTATCAAGTGTAAGTCACTTTCCATCTAACTTTTATTCAATATTTGAAGTGAAAGTCACTGTTCCAATTTCCAGCAAATATTTCAAGTGAAAGTTTCTTTTCATGCAATTTCCATTCAGCTCATCAAGTGAATGTCACTTTCTGCCCAATTTCCATTCAATCTATCGAGTGTCTTTCAATATCCGTCCAATTTTCATCCAATATTTCAACTGAAAGTTATTTCTATGCAATATCCATCCAATACATAAAATGAAAGTCACTTTCCATCCAATTTCCATCCAATATATGAAGAGGAAGTCACTTTACATCCAATATTTCAAGTGAAGGTCATTTTCCAACCAATTTCCATTAAATCTCATTATAATCCCATTATATAATCTCCATATATGAAGTAAAAATCCCATTTTTACCGAATCAGTCTCCCACAAACCTGCAGCAACTCAAGGACACTCCACATAACCACCCCACTCATAAGACAGTGTTTTGTCTCATTAACCGCACTAGAAAATTCTGCAGACCCGCACACAAAAGGGGATGTTCCACTCAACAAATAATAGCACGAGCACGGTATAGCTGTCAGGATCTGAGTTCACTAACAGGCACTTTCTTTGCAGCGTTTTCCGATAAATTAAACTGCGTACACTCGTTAAAATAGACAAGTCTTTTACAAAATTGCTAATCTTTGTTCCCGCCTTGTTATCTTAATTGACTTGATCGCTCTTCGACATTGGGGATCGTGAATGGACAAAGCAAGCATAACAAGCTGCATTTTAATGGGCGGCTGCATTTTAATGGGTGGCTTCATTTTAATGGGGGGCTGTAATTTAATGAGTGGCTGTAATTTAATGGGTGGCTTCATTTTAATAGGTGGCTGTAATTTACTGGGTGGCTTCATTTTAATGGGTGGCTGCATTTTAATGGGTGGCTGTAGGTTAATGGATAGCTTCATTTAAATGGTTAGCTTCATTTTAACGGATAGCTTCATTTTCATGTGTGGCTTCATTTTAATGGGGCTGCATTTTAACAGGGCAGCATTTCAATGGGTGGATTCATTTGAATGGTGCTGCATTTTTATGCGTGGCTTCATTTGAATGAGTGTCTTGTTGCTAATAATTAAGTTATGTTATAGAGTAGTATTGCACGAGTTATAGTTTGTGTTACTGTGTATTACAGTTATAGTCATAGTTTGTGCTGTAGCTACAGCGTTACTGTGTATTACAGTTATAGTCATAGTTTGTGTTGTAGCTACAGGTTACTGTGTATTACAGTTATAGTCATAGTTTGTGTTGTAGCTACAGGTTACTGTATATTGCAGTTATAGTCATAGTTTGTGTTGTAGCTACAGCGTTACTGCGTGCTGCCGCTCAAGCTTGATTACACTTGGGCAAAAGTTTCACTCAAGCAATATCCCTTCCTTTGATTTCGTTTTACTTAAGAACGCGTACAAACGGCTGAAATTACGGTAGATAATCTGCCCAATTAGGCATCGGCATTATTTACAATATTCCATTTTAATTGTTACGCTTCAAACAAAGCTAGAAATTGAACTCACAACCTCCATTCATTTGCCTCCTGAGCTGTGAAGTTCCTGGTGAAGCTTTAAGCGCTTCCCTGCGGTCAAGCTTAACAAACTGTTACATTGTCATTTCAACATTTTGTGCGGATTCGTAACATTACACACATTTTTAATATTTCCCTGCAGTCAAGTTGACCAAACCACGATATTGTCATTTCAACCCATTGCGTAGACTCGCAACTTGACTAACAAAAAATGGCCTTAAATAATATGCACAGGGTGCATATGACGCTAGAGCGAAAAAAAGTATCGGTCGAGTAATTTTCATTCTGCAACTAATATTACAGTTCATAGAATGATGAGAAAATTGGTAAATCTTAAATTATCGGTTTCTCGTAAAAGCTGTGCGCTCACTCAATGCATAAATTGCTGCTAGCGCTAATTTTTTAAAATTATTGGTGAAGATAAAAACGCACAAAATACTCTTCGCTAACACATTCTTAAAATAACACAACAGTTTATTTTAAGAATGATACAACGGTATTCAATTTCACGTACGCACTAAACTTTTAACCTACCGCACCAAATTCCACAGCAATTTTCTCTTCATTCCTCGACAATTTCAGTGGTCTCATCACAAACCAAGAACCAATTTCCCCACTTCTCAATGGATGCTGAAATTAGAGCAAAGTTTTACAACGATTTTCCAACATTCGGCAAAAAATCCAGTTCTCTCCATATAAACTACGGGATGATTTAAATTATTCTGAGTGGATGCCTTCCCAGTCGAACTTTTCGCTGGAGCATGCTTGTTTTTCGCCGCCTGAACGATTAAATTACTTATGCGGTGAAAAACATGCATGCAGGCGGTGAAAAAGTTATACTGGCTTTAGCATGGTCACCAGTGACCTGACTGCCTCCAGGTACAGACTTGCTTCAAGGACGTGCACCTACGTACAGACTTGCTACAAGGACGTGCACTTACGTGCAGACTTGCTACAAGGACGTGCACTTACGTACAGACTTGCTACAAGGACGTGCACTTACGTACAGACTTGCTTCAAGGACGTGCACTTACGTGCAGACTTGCTACAAGGACGTGCACTTACGTACAGACTTGCTACAAGGACGTGCACTTACGTGCAGACTTGCTACAAGGACGTGCACTTACGTACAGACTTGCTACAAGGACGTGCACTTACGTGCAGACTTGCTACAAGGACGTGCACTTACGTACAGACTTGCTTCAAGGACGTGCACTTACGTACAGACTTGCTACAAGGACGTGCCTTTACGTACAGACTTGCTACAAGGACGTGCACTTACGTGCAGACTTGCTACAAGGACGTGCACTTACGTACAGACTTGCTTCAAGGACGTGCACTTACGTACAGACTTGCTACAAGGACGTGCACTTACGTACAGACTTGCTACAAGGACGTGCACTTACGTACAGACTTGCTTCAAGGACGTGCACTTACGTGCAGACTTGCTACAAGGACGTGCACTTACGTATAGACTTGCTTCAAGGACGTGCACTTACGTACAGACTTGCTACAAGGACGTGCACTTACGTACAGACTTGCTACAAGGACGTACACTTACGTGCAGACTTGCTACAAGGACGTGCACTTACGTACAGACTTGCTTCAAGGACGTGCACTTACGTACAGACTTGCTACAAGGACGTGCACTTACGTACAGACTTGCTACAAGGACGTGCACTTACGTACAGACTTGCTTCAAGGACGTGCACTTACGTACAGACTTGCTTCAAGGACGTGCACTTACGTGCAGCCTTTCTACAAGGACGTGCACTTACGTACAGACTTGCTACAAGGACGTGCACTTACGTACAGACTTGCTTCAAGGACGTGCACTTACGTACAGACTTGCTTCAAGGACGTGCACTTACGTGCAGCCTTTCTACAAGGACGTGCACTTACGTACAGACTTGCTACAAGGACGTGCACTTACGTACAGACTTGCTACAAGGACGTGCACTTACGTACAGACTTGCTACAAGGACGTGCACTTACGTACAGACTTGCTACAAGGACGTGCACTTACGTACAGACTTGCTTAAGGACGTGCACTTAAGTACAGACTTGCTACAAGGACGTGCACTTACGTACAGACTTGCTACAAGGACGTGCACTTACGTACTGGCATGCAACGAAGATGTACACTTGGGTAAATGCAAGCAAAAAGACGTACACTTATGTACAGCTAGAAAAAAAACACGCACACTCACGCACAGGCTGGCAACAGACAAGGACACCCACGCACAGGCTGGCAACAAACACGCACACTCACGCACATGCTGGCAACAAACACGCACACTCACGCACACGCTAGCAACAAACACGCACACTCACGCACATGCTAGTAACAAACCCGCACACTCACGCACATGCTGGCAACAAACACGCACAGGCTGGCAACAAACACGCACACTCACGCACACGCTGGCAACAAACACGCACACTCACGCACATACTAGTAACAAACCCGCACACTCACGCACATGCTGGCAACAAACACGCACATTTACACACAGGCTGGCAACAAACACGCACATTTACACACAGGCTGGCAACAAACACGCACAGGCTGGCAACAAACACGCACAGACTGGCAACAAACACGCTCACAATCTCTGGAGGAGCACTCAGCAAAGCCATTCACCTGCACCACGTTCCGCTTGCAGATTTTCCTACTACACTCTGAGAGTGTAATAGAATTACCGCTTCCTTAATGAGTGAAGGCTTCTAACTCGCTGAATGACTGCCATTACCATCAATTTGACGCAATTACTGCGTGCCATGGGCTTTTAGTACAAGAAGTAATGACTTTGAGTATAGAAAGTAATACCTTTTAGTACAAGAAGTAATGTCTTTCAGTATAGAATGTAGTGCTTTTCAGTACAGAAAGTAATGTCTTTCAAGACAGAAAGTAATGCTAAAGAATCTGTATTTATGAAACCAGAGGTTACGAGCTAGTAATTTTTTTAATTTGTCAAATTTGCAGGAAAATACCTCCGGGTTAGTCAATATTGAAATGGAGATCATCGAACGCGTAGTAATTGTTTTGACTCACCTAAAATAAGCTCAGAATAGTCAAATGGGCAATTATTCAGCTTGGGAACAACAGGTTAAACAATTCTATCTAGAAACTTTTGCCCCTTTTCTGTATCGCAAAAGAAATCACGCGCCTTCTTTCTAAACACTTCACTGAAATAATTATTGAAAATACCGTGTTTGAAAATCTGTTCAACGCATAACACGCTGGACATTATCTGACCCTATAAGTTTGTAAAATAAATGAATTTGACAGTTTTAGGTAAAATTAAATTATAAGCCGCTCTTAAAGCTCGTTTTTCGGATATCCTAAACAAGCTGCATTATTGTAGCTTTCTTCTGTGCGAGTGAATCGATATTAAATTCCTGCCTGATAAGAGATAGGTTTGGTGGATCCCGTAGAGAAACAGGAATTTAATTTCAATAGCTTGAAGAAAGTGAAGAGTTCGAAAAATCCTAGTTGTTACTCGGTTTTGCAAGTGGCTCGATAATGTTCTTAGGAGATTTTCTACTGGTATTAAATCAAGAACTGCTCTGGAACTCTGCATAGAATTGGACCGAGATTACCTCTAAATGATCTATCGCAATATTCAAACTCTGGTTAAGCACATTTTTCTGATTGTATCGATATAATAATTGCAATATTTATATCTATTGCTATATATTTAAACCCTGGTCAAGCATATAATTTGTGGTCGTATCGCTGTATTTAAATCTATTGCAACATTTAAACCTATCGATACATATAAATTCTGGTCAAGCACATAATTTGTGGACGTATCGCTGTATTTAAATTTATTGCAATTTTTAAGCTTTGGTTTAAGTAAATTATTTGATTGTTGGCTCGACAAGCGCTTGCAAATATCCACAATACATAAATGTTGGCTTAAGCCTCAGGATTTTGATGTCATGAGATGAATTTTTCAGCTTTTTTCTCGAACGCCGAAAAACGCAAGTTAGAAGCGAAACACTCATTTTCAAGTACGGAATAGCCGTGTGAAAACGTAATATCTTCAACACTGTTTTCATGTTTGACCAGCGTATCACGGTGGAAGCACCCACTTGTGCAGTCTGAGTGAGTCAAAAGCTCGCATGAATAAAGTTACCGCAATTAATTAAATGACTCTTCAGAATCTACGCACACGCATGAAGCGCCGTGAATGAATATCGAAGACAACTGTAATGAACATAAATATTTTATCGTAAATTTGAAGTTTCATTTTGATAGGCAGGGAAATGATGCTACGCTCACGCATGAAGCGCCGTGGACGAATATTGTATCCAACTTTCATTAATACGATTAATGTATCTTTAACTTGAAGTTTCATTTTGAATGGAAGGGAAATGATGCTATGAAATGATGCGGCTTCTAAATATGAGGTGATCCAAGAGGTGGGTGGGAATTCACGAGCAATATTCAAAGTAATAACAGTAAGAAGCAACGCTTTAGCGGTATTGAGAGATTTTTTAGCCTTTACTGACGTAGAAAAATCAATTGCTCAGAAATAGAATGGCAAAACGCAACATTTGAGCTGGTGTGATCAATTTTTACTCAGTAATAATTAAGATTGAACATTTTTTTACCTCTCAAGTTCTAACAAAATGGTCTTAAAAATTGTTGATCCAATTTCTTTCATTTCAATCCTTTAACTAAAATTGTTTGTTTTTACTCATGAATGGGAGTTATAACATGCGTGCAAAACTGATTATTATTATTTTTTAAGACTTGTAATACGCACTTGAAATCAAGTCACAGTTAGTCGTTCGCAATTGCACGTTCTATCCTTCTACTTTTTAGCGAATGAATATTCCTGTCACATGAATTTAGTTTTGGATTTGGTGGCTAGGTTAGACTGTCTGTAATTCGTTGCCTCTTTTTATGAAAAATAAAAAAAGGCCAATGACAATCCTTCCCTGACGAACTGTGGTTAAAACGCAGTGCTATTTCAGAAAATCATGATAAGGTGGTGGTCCCTTTCTAATTTTTTACCACACATGACATGTCAGTCAACCCTATCTAATTTTCTGCCAAACATGACATGTCGGTGAACCCTATCTAATTTTCTGCCAAACATGACATGTCGGTGAACCCTATCTAATTTTCTGCCTAACATGACATGTCGGTGAACCCTATCTAATTTTCTGCCAAACATGACATGTCGGTGAACCCTATCTAATTTTCTGCCAAACATGACATGTCGGGGAACCCTATCTAATTTTCTGCCAAACATGACATGTCTGTGAACCCTTTCTAATTTTCTGCCAAACATGACGCATCATAGAACCCTTTTCAACTTGTATGCCGAACATGACGCGTCGATGATCCCTTTTCAATTTTTACCGTCATATTTGCATACATTTAAAACACTCAGCGGGTTTCAGTAATAGTTATTCTATCGCCTTGAAAATTCCAAGTCTTTCTCTTTAAATTTCATCTACATAACGACGCGGTCCAGTTACGTTTGCAGGACGATCAATAACGGTGGTTGGATTCCTCTTTAAAAGACGCTATATTTAAAAACCGCTACCTTGTCCTCAGCTACATTCACAGCGTAATCATTCCATCACCAGAACTGACGTTTTTAATAGGGCTAACTACAAGCCAGGGGCTGTTTCTTAAGTGCAATTCCGGTCCCACAAACATCGATGCACTTAGATGATGACTGCAGTCCAGGAGCTGCGTGAAGACGCTCGAATCCTTCATCTGTGACATCCAGTATCATTATATGCGACATCCATTGCCATTATATGCGACATCCACTGCCATTATATGTGACATCCACTGCCATTATACGTGGTAGCCATTGCCATTATATGCGACATCCACTGCCATTATATGTGACATCCACTGCCATTATACGTGGTAGCCATTGCCATTATATGCGACATCCACTGCCATTATACATGATAGCCATTGCCATTATATGTGACATTCATTGCCATTATATGCGACATCCATTGCCATTTTATGAGACATCCATTACCATTATACGTGAGATTCATTGCCGTTATATGTGACATCCATTGCCATTATGTGCGACATCCACTGCCATTATATGTGATAGCCATTGCCATTATATGTGACATTCATCGCCATTATATGCGACATCCATTGCCGTTATACGAGACATCCATTACCATCATACGTGACATTCATTGCCGTTATATGTGACATCCATTACTATTTCATGCGACATCCATTACCATCATATACGATAGAAATCCATTACCATCATTTGTGACATCCATTACTGTTATATGAGGCATCCATTACTATTCCATGCGACATCCATTACCATTATAGAAGCCTAAACCCTTTGAACGAAGAAGTTGTTAATTCTACGGGACGTCAAGAGCTTCTGTGTGTCCTGACAGATGAGTTGCGACAAGAGTTCGCGTGTATAAGCCTCGAACCGAATGCAATTCGGAATAGCATTACGATTTTAAACAAATTAAAAACCAAGTATTGACAGCTGAGAAAAGTGAATGCCGCCGAAAGTGTTCTGTGTTTTTCGTTTATGAGTTTAAATAACTTAGCAGCTTAGCAAATGCATCGTACGCTGAAATTTCTTATTAGATTTCGTGACAGGATTTGTAGGAAGAAGACAAGATTTGTAGGAGAAAGGATGCGTAAAAAACAGTGTTTACAATACATGAAGAAACGAGATGTTGAAGACAGAGTTTATAGGAAACAGAATATGCAGTATACAGACTTCCCAAGATATGAAGAAAGGGCATAGGATTCAGAGTTTGTAGGATGCAAGATTTATAAAAAACAAAGTTTACAAAATATGAAGAAAGAAGTGAAGGAGGAAGGGTTTGTAGATGAGCGGAGTTCGAATGAGTGGCTCTGTCACTCCTACAAAAATCTGAGAGAGGAAAAAGATCCAAAGCCAAAACTCCTGAGAATTACGATGAGCATCAAAATAATTAATAAAGAGAATAACACAGTTTTGGGAGCTTCCATTCACTGCCATCTAACCGAGACATCTACATTTTCCAGTCTAACTTTTCGCCGCCTGCATGCATTTTTTCGCCACCCAAGTCATTAAATCGCTTGGGCAGCGAAAAGCATGCGCACTCTGGCGAAAAAGTTAGACTGGGTAGAGTAAGATAATTAAATTACGCACTTGGTGCAACCTGGCTAAGACACTTATTTGTGAATACTTTACGCTTCCTTTGTATAAGTAGCAGGTACTGATTTATCCCATTGATGCCAATGTGCTGGAAAGTGAAAGTTTTGAGATTAATTAAATGATGGATTTTAGAGCACAATAATTTTTAATTTTGCCAGAACAACAACATGCAGAAATTATGTCAAAATTCAAACATTTCAAACTTATATACATTGGATTTTTAGGAGTATTGGTAAAACATATCTAACTAGCAGCGATCAGGGTTCCTTGTGCAAATCAGGGTTTGCTCGATCATAGCCTGAAGTGAAATTTTTTGCATGTGAGCTATTGTAATTACCAAGTACTTTGCAGCAGGAGTCGATCGTAAATATTTATGACTCTTTGCATTTCGGCATTCATTTTGGATTTCATCAATCAATTATAAGTTGCGACTCGGGAAAATTGTTTAAAGACAATAAATCGTTCCAGGACTGGAATTCGAGAGCAAAAAACTCGTTAATTTCATGTAAAGAAACTAAGATCATTTTAGAAAATTGTAACTAACAACCTCACTGAATTGAATTAAAAAAATGCCATTTTTAAAGATAATTTTAACTAACAACTTCACTGAGTCAAAAGCCAATTAACGGTCAGTTCGTCCGATATTATGATCTTTCGCATCCTGAGTTTATTTTTAATTCTTTTCTCTGTCTTCCATTGAGATGAACCCACTGAAGTCGTTATTATCGAATGGAAAATGCCTTAAACTTACATACTTCATATCGTTAATGGCAACGCGGACATGGAACGCTTCTCAACTTCCACACTTTCCACCGCTGATAACCTAAAATCTTTCACAATATTGACAAAGTTCTTTCACAATATTGAGAAAGTTCTTTCACAATATTGAGAAAGTTCTTTCACAATATTGAGAAAGTTTGGAAGTCCGAGTAAGAGATAACAGTTCATCTGAAGACGATTGTGACATTTAGTCAAGCACCGTTCAAATGAAAGAAAATTGCTTTCTGTGAAGTAGATAGAGCTGCAAAAAAATCCTTATTTAGGAAGAGTTTTGACAGAAATAAAAAGTCCAGTCAAATAAGAACATGAAGAAGCATTTATCCAGTTAAAAATGATCTAAGGAAACAAATATTCAGTTGAAGAAGATCTGAAGAAGCAAAAATTAAGCTAAGCAAATTCTGAAGAAACTAGAGATGAATAAACAAAAACTCATTAAACAAGATATTAAAAACAAAATTTCAACTAAAGCAGAATCTGAATAAACAGATAAAATAGGATCTGAAGGAACAAAAATCGAGTTAAAGAAGGATCTGAACTGAAGTATGGCCGATATTAGATACGACTGAAAAGGACAGCGATTGACAACAGAGGTCTGTGCTTCAATAGGACTTGCTTGGCCGTCGTACGCGAATGTGCCTGATACGTACGCACCAGGAATACATATAGTTCGTAAACGTGTGTTTTGCGTGGTAGTTTGAATTATAAAGATTGTTCAAAAGGTCAATGTGTTAATTATTCTGGGGCAAGAAGTCATTGTGTTAATTATTGTGGGGCAAGAGGTCATTGTGCTGGTTATTGTGTGGCGAGAGGTCATTGTGCTGGTTATTGTGTGGCAAGAGGTCATTGTGCTGGTTATTGTGTGGCAAGAGGTCATTGTGCTGGTTATTGTGTGGCAAGAGGTCATTGTGCTGGTTATTGTGTGGCAAAAGGTCATTGTGCTGGTTATTGTGTGGCAAGAGGTCATTGTGCTGGTTATTGTGTGGCAAGAGGTCATTGTGCTGGTTATTGTGTGGCAAGAGGTCATTGTGCTGGTTATTTTGTGGCAAGAGATCATTGTGCTGGGTATTGTGTGGCAAGAGGTCATTGTGCTGGTTATTGTGTGGCAAGAGGTCTTTGTGCTGGTTATTGTGTGGCAAGAGGTCATTGTGCTTGTTATTACTTCGCGAGGAGAAATATATGATTGTCTAATTGGTTTTCATCGACATCAGACGGCAGTGACTTGTATTGAAGTTAGAGGTATTCATTTTATCTTATAAATTTCAAAACCTACTGAAACATCGCTTTTAGGTTACAAATATCTTCCGATTCAATTCGTGAAAGAAACACATCTTCTTCCACATTTAAAACTTCGCGAAAAAAATTTTTTTTTGAAAATTCAATAATATCCTGGTGATGTTTGGCAATCATGTTTTTTACATTGGTTTATATTATTAGGCGACTACTACGGCAGTTCTGACCGTAGCATAGTCGCCCATCACACGAGTTTCCCGAGCAATCTTTTAATGCAGAAATTGAGCTCTCGACTTCAAGTGTTGTCCTCTCCGGCGGCATTTGCCTGATGAGCGATTTTTGATGCCAATCGTTTGAAGGTCGCTTTTCAAGTCATCAAAGGTTATCGACGCTGCCATGCTTAATGCCTCTTTTGAGATCTGGGCTATCATTCTGTTTACGTCTTCATTACGTATAACCGCAACATTCTGTTTACGTCTTCATTACGTATAACTGCAACATTCTGTTTACGTCTTCATTACGTATAACCGCAACATTCTGTTTACGTCTTCATTACGTATAACCGCAACATTCTGTTTACGTCTTCATTACGTATAACCGCAACATTCTGTTTACGTCTTCATTACGTATAACTGTAACATTCTGTTTACGTCTTCATTACGTATAACCGCAACATTCTGTTTACGTCTTCATTACGTATAACTGCAACATTCTGTTTACGTCTTCATTACGTATAACTGCAACATTCTGTTTACGTCTTCATTACGTATAACCGCAACATTCTGTTTACGTCTTCATTACGCAGAACTGCAACATTCTGTTTACGTCTTCATTACGCAGAACTGCAACATTCTGTTTACGTCTTCATTACGTATAACTGCAACATTCTGTTTACGTCTTCATTACGCAGAACTGCAACATTCTGTTTACGTCTTCATTACGTATAACCGCAACATTCTGTTTACGTCTTCATTACGTATAACTGCAACATTCTGTTTACGTCTTCATTACGCAGAACTGCAACATTCTGTTTACGTCTTCATTACGCAGAACTGCAACATTCTGTTTACGTCTTCATTACGTATAACCGCAACATTCTGTTTACGTCTTCATTACGTATAACTGCAACATTCTGTTTACGTCTTCATTACGCAGAACTGCAACATTCTGTTTACGTCTTCATTACGCAGAACTGCAACATTCTGTTTACGTCTTCATTACGTATAACCGCAACATTCTGTTTACGTCTTCATTACGTATAACTGCAACATTCTGTTTACGTCTTCATTACACAGAACTGCAACATTCTGTTTACGTCTTCATTACGTATAACTGCAACATTCTGTTTACGTCTTCATTACGTATAACCGCAACATTCTGTTTACGTCTTCATTACGTATAACCGCAACATTCTGTTTACGTCTTCATTACGCAGAACTGCAACATTCTGTTTACGTCTTCATTACGCAGAACTGCAACATTTTGTTTACGTCATTAGTACGGAGAACTGGAACATTTTGTCTGCGTCTTTATTACGGAGAACTGGAACATTTTGTCTACGTCTTTATTACGGAGAACTGGAACTTTTTGTCTACGTCTTTATTACGGAGAACTGGAACATTTTGTCTACGTCTTTATTACGTAGAACTGGAACATTTTGTCTACGTCTTTATTACGGAGAACTGGAACATTTCGTCTACGTCTTTATTACGGAGAACTGGAACATTTTGTCTACGTCTTTATTACGGAGAACTGGAACATTCTGTGTACGTCTTCATTACGCAGAACTGAGATGCTTCTTGATGCCTTGTAATCGTTCTGCGAAGTAAGCTCTTGAAGACCTCGGAATTGCAATTTAAAATTGCAAGAAGCGAAAGCCGTTGACAGGTTTCTTTTCCGTCCAGGTTTCC